>OZ005735.1:286308232-286953232 GCA_963930755.1 Eudasyphora cyanicolor | reverse complement strand
ACATATCATCGAAATACTGCATAATCTGACCAAATCCATTTTTGAGAAGTTTTTTAATCGAAAATTAAAGCAGTCAGTTACACTATAAATAAAGTCACATAATTACGGTATTTTCTTTCAATTACTAGAGGCTTACTTCTGCAGAACAATTTTAAAGGTTTCGATAAATATATAAAAATTCAAATTGAAGTACATATGAACTGTTTTACCCGATTAACCATTGAAAAATTATGTTTAATAAAACTCAAATGCGAAAATGTTAACATAATATAGAAACATTGAAGTCTTGGGATGAAATAAATGCAAATATTATATTTCTATTATTCACCTAGTCTTTTAACCAAACTACTATTGGTTTAAAAGCTGAATGACATTTACGCCACTTTCAAAATTAACAGTTTATATGTACTGCTCGATTGTTCAGCTAAATTTTAAAATTCTCCAAGTTTTCTTACCTATCGCTATCTTCAGTCCATATGATGATGTTTTACTTAAAAAATATATGAAAATTTCTGAACGACGTACTTCCGAATAACTGAATTTTCTTTAGTGAAGTGCAAATAATTTGCTCTATATTAATTTTTTTTTTAATATTGTTCAAATATTTGTTACTACTTCAAACCATTCTTCTCCAATTTAGTTACATTTTTCAAAAAGGAGCCACACTTTTTTTAAGAGACATTTGTATCTGCTATTAAAAAATATTACATGTGTTATATGTTGTAATTGTTTTTTGCATTAAACAATACTCATAATAATTTCTAAATGTTTTAGGACAATTTTAACTGAATATTGACTTCAGTAAAAATTTCATAAAGTATGTTGACATGACTAAAATTTAAATGTTGGTTTTCTTGTAGTAAAATACTCAACTTCAAAGTATTAATAACATCACTTGTTTTTCTAAGAAAATATTAAATCGTGCAATTTTTTACAATACACAAAAACGGCTTTAAAGTATTTTCCTTGATATCCTTTTTAAATCGTGCAATTTTTACAATATACAAAAACGGCTTTAAAGTAGTTTCCTTTATATGCTTTTGGGTTTTCTTAACGACAATTTTTAATTGTTGACATTTTTATATTCTGTTTAACACAAAAAATAAAAGCTGATTAAATTATATTGCCGTCAATGGTTCTTTTCATTGGAATTTTAAATGAAATTTTAATAATGAAACTGATGATTGAACAATTAACATTCTTTAAAGAAATACTTTAATGTTCTATTCTTGAATTTTTCATTCAATTTTTTTTATTACATTTGATTTTAGCAAATAGTTAGGGAAATATGTTACTATTTATATATATACATATATATAAATATTATATAATATATACAAACTTAATAAAGCAGACCTACAAAAGACACAATCTCTCACACACACACACTCACATCCAAAAAACACGAACATATAAACACATTTATTTATATAAATGAGAAAATAAAAAAAACAGAACAAATATACAGACATATTATACATAAGTATATACAAACAAATACATATACATATATAAAATGCTAAAAAGAGCAATTGAACCATACATACATACTTTATGTAAACAACTTCAATAGCAAAAAACACAACAACAAAAAGAAAGAGGAATCCAAACAAAACTTAATCAAAATCTTTAAGTGCGCTATTTAAAAAACCAAAAAAAAACAAATATTAAACAACACTAACACCAGCAGCAACAACAACAACAGTAGCAGAATTCATAAAATCAGAGTAGTTATATTTGTTTTGCTTTTTAGTTTATTTTCCATATATAATTGATTTAACCACACATGAAAACGCATCCAACCCCGCCCACTCCACATCATATTGTTATTAATATTTGTATGTGTTTTACTGTTTATTTATTTTTTTGAGATTTTTTAAATGCCCGGCTTACTCTCTCCCTTTGCGGCGACGACACATTATTCTCTTTGTAGCGAAGCATAAATCGTATATAGTGCAATATTCCATTAATCATTAAATGAATTTATATAATACTGCATAGCTACACCGAAAGAAATATTATAGACAATGTCACTTATTTGGCGACAAAGACACCAGCATATTGAAATAAATCCATTTTGTACTCAAATTTAAGATAACTCAAGTAATTTTAAGTAAATTGTCATTAGTCTAAGTACAAAGTGGCCTTAAATTAATATTTCATTGTCCTTGGCGCCATACCATTGTCCGTAAAAATAAGAACCCTCTTTTTGGCCAGTGTATATACAACAACACACGACCAATTTATGTGCAATTGTTATTAAATAAAGAGGCATAAAAACGCAATAAAATCAATAAACAAATACCAAAACAAAATATGTTATGGCTAGAAAAAAAGCCTTGAAAAACGCTATAATTAATATTCAAACCAATCTAGGAAAACAACAAGACATGCCATATAATTTGCATATCATCGTAAATCGTGGTTTGTTTATCACTTAATTGAAAAATACAATTTATGCAATTTTTACAAATTAACCTTTTCACTAGACGGAAACAATTTTCAATTGCGGGCTTTACACATTCGGATGAGGGGGCAGAGAAGCGTAAACTGCAATACGGAGCGAGAGAGAGATGTATGACGAAATACGAGGTCCCCTTTAAATTAACGAAATTGTTCGAGTTCATATTAAACGCCCTCTTTTTTTCATTGGTCACAATGCGCCGCAAGAAAATATTGCATTCGCAAGCGCCCGATTGCATCGCAAATCTAAACATTAATGCTCTCACATTCTACGAATTTTGCCGAAAAAATTATCGCAAAAGAAACATTTGCATAAAAACCTACGATTTGCTTTCATACTCAAATTTTTGCAAAAATTCAATTTGACAGCTTTTAGAGTGAAAAAAGCTGATAAATGCCGGATCTAAATTGAGAAAAATATAAGAGACAAGCGACGATCCTAATTAAAGCTTGAAAAAATATTTCCCATATAAATACATACATCAGACACCGTTAAACACATACATATGTATACATTTCTCCGGCTCTCACTCTCTAGATACACAGCCAAAATCATTGTGTTCGATAAATATATTAGAGCGGGTCGCAAAAATTTATTGCGGTCGTCCGCATCTGAAATGAAAGTTTAATTTGTCTAGTGAATATCCTCTAAATATTTCGGATACGTCTTTTTTACATAACCTTTAAATTCGCCAATAACTTCCGTTCCATCAGATCGATAATCACAACATTAACTCCGTTTTACATACGACTAAAAAATGCAAAATATCTGTTTGTATTTGGAAGAAAAATATGAATTTTAGAGGTTATGCAATATCACACTGAAAAACAATGTCGTTAAACTAAAGACAACACCATCTCTAACGCAATGATTTGTTTTCTCTTTACATCAAAAACAATTTTCAGTGAAATAATGAAAATTTACTTGATTTCAACTAAATTAATTTTGATTCAAAGAAATTATTTTTGCTTTAATGCTTCGTTGTTCTTAATATTGTGTACATGTTGACTTTGAAGATATTTCTTTATTGAATTAATTGAAAATAACATTGATCTAAAGAAAAATGTTATTAATTTAAGTAAACTTTTAATAATTATAACGAAAATTTTCTTGAAATTATATATGTATGTACATTTCATGTCATATTTTAAAGTCCAACAGCCTTTAATTTTCGGTACGATATTTTCATATTATTGAATTTAAAACTTTATTGTCTAAGAAAGAAAAGCCATTTTAGTTCCGAAACCTATAGACAAATGACTTTTTTTAAAGATTTTTTTTTACTTTGATGTGAACTATCCGATTGCCAGACAACAATCCCGGATATACTCGTACAAAATTTCAGTTGTCTATCTCTGGAAGCAGGTTGTGGGATCAAGTGTTTGAAAATCACGTGGCGGCAAATCGAAATTCAATGTAGTCTGTGATCCCTCCGACATATTGGTTTATCTGTCCATCAAGTTTGAAGAAAATCAATAAACGCCGTATAGGCATCAGTATTTTTCAGTTAAGCCCTGAAAATCTGTCGAACTCCGTCTAAAAAAACATAAGTAATATGTTGGGCCTTAGTTTTCGATTAAAGGCCAACTAACTTTTTTTTGTTTTTATAAAAAAACAACAAATATGGCTTTTTTAATTTTCTTTTGAAAATTGTTAAATTGTGCAGAAAATGAAATTTCTATAAAAATACCAATCCTAAAATTTATAAATTCAAAAATGGCGAAATTTAGATCAGAAATTCGGCGGAGCCGACAATATACTTCTAAATAAATGCGTACTTCTGAGTCGATCAGCATTCTTTAACTTAGTATTAGTATTTTTAGGCGATAGACTTGAAGATAAATACAACATGTCCAGTATTAACTTACAATATCTAATTAATTTAAAGACATTTCATGTTTTAATTGAAGTACGAGGTATACTTGATTTAAAGTCATTCCATGTCTTCAACTGAAATGCAAGATGTTCTTATGCATCTTTGGCGCCAAATCAAAGCCAAAATCATGAAAGTTATAATCTCACTGGCGGCTCAAGATATAGCCAACATATTTTAAGGATATTCACTAAACAAAACTAGCTTTCATTTGAATGTTGATGATTCCTATTGAAAAAATGATCAATGTTTATATTAGCTGAAAATAGTATAAATTTTTACAAAATACCATAATACACTGAAAAAAATTTTGAATTAAAATTAATGAATGGCTCCAAAGACGACCCTAATCTTTGAAATAAGTACTTTTTCTATTTGAAATTAAGAAAAAATACTTAATATAAAAGAAATTATCTATATTTTAAGTTCAAAATGTACTTATTTACAAGCTAAGAACGTCTTTGGGCCATTCTTTAATTTTATGACAACATTTGTTCAGTGCACCATCCATTTCACTTAGTGTACACAACCTCGTCGATCAAATACTCAAACGAATTTGAATACTTTTCTGTACTCTCATTCAATGTGTAAGCAAACGTAGGCGTGAGATCACAACGCGGCGTGTTGGTTTGCAGTGTCTGCCATGCACGCACTGAAAACAAATTTTGTCTTAAAATAAAAGATTTGCACCAAAGACGCCGTCAGTCATTAATAAAAGTACATATTGTACTTAAAATATAGATAGTGTCATTAATATAAAGTACATTTTTGAATTTTAAGTACAAAACGTACTTACTTCAATGCGTCTTTGGCCGAATTTTTTTTATTTTATGACAACATTTTTTTTCTGTGTACTCTAGAAGAAAAAAACTATTAAAAATTGCTAGGCAAAGTCAATGCTAATTTAAAGGAAGCACCAACCATACTTAAACCTGTAATAGTTTACTTAATATTAACTTATATTCACTTTAAGTATGGTTTTAACAATTTTAATTGTGTCTTCTCTTTTTGCACAGAAATAAAAGGCTAACGCTCTTTAATGTTAGTAGACATTTTTTGTGTACATTTTTTTTACTTCGAATAATTATTATTTCGTTTTAAATTATTTTACGATTTTATTTAATTTTCTTATGCCATTTTTAAAAGTTTAGTTTTGTTTTTCGTTCAAACAAAATGATAACAAAAATACAAAATATCCTAGGGTATGAAACCGATGAATGATTTTTCCATATCGCGAAAATCAGTCATACACTCACACAACCCCTTCTATTATACGAATTAACCCACATTACAAAAATCTTAACTTGATTCCTGAAATTTTGCCAAATTTTTTAAACAACACAGCGTTTTAATTTTTCTCAATTTTTTGTACCAATAACATGAAAATAGAACTAATTCTAAAGAACCAAAAATAATACGAGTAATAAAATTTGCATACATAACTTTATAAACAACCAAATGTTAATAGTTTGAAAAACACCAATTTTTTAAGATAAACCCATGGAAGAGAAAAAACTACCATATTTTCAAACCCAACAGAAATAGTTTCTTAAAAATGTCAACACAGAATAAAATAAACAAATTATCTCAACCAATTGCAGAACAAAACAACAACAAAAACAAAACAGAAATCAAATATTATAAAACAAACCAAAACAAAACAGAAACATATATATGAAAATGTTTAAGAAAATACAACTTGTAAAAAATCAAACAGCTTTAGTTAGTTAAAACAAAACAGAAAACAAAGTCCGGAAGTAAGTAGCCCGATTAAAGGCAGAGGAAACAAAAAACCTGAGAGCGGTCTAAATAAAGTCAGTAGATAGAAGTTTTCTTAAAGTAACCCCCGAAACAACGGCAAAACAGAACAGGATTTGCGGTTGAAACCTCAAATCCTGTTTCCAAACCCAAAATGCAGGACCCAACATGCATAAATAACAAAACAAAGATTTAGTTAGATTTATGGCTATAGAACAAATGAATGAATGAATGAAAGAAAGAATGAAAAACGACGACGGCGACGACGACGACGAATGCACAATAACCGCCACTTTTTTCGTTTCGGTTGTTGAAAATTCACACATTAAACCGGAAGCGGAAAGGGGGTTTGAAATCAAACCCAGCCCCCTACCCCCGAAAAACGAACGGCATTTGTTGAGCAACAATTCAATTGATAAGAAAAAATAAACACTCGGTTATTTTATTGAACAAATTGCAGATAGGAAAAATATTTTTCTGTTTCTTGGCTTCATTTTTTGGTCAGGTTTTTATTCTTCTTACAACCGTCACCACCCCCCCCCCCCCCCAAAAAAAAGGATAGACATTTTTAAAAGAAAACGATAACTTTCCATTTGAAAGGAGCTAAAAAAAGAAGCATAAAAATGTGGTTTACACAAAAAACGCCCACAAGTTATTATTAAACATATAAATTACTTTAAGTGAATTCTTCTTGAAGTGGAAATGAAAAAAAATATATATATATATACAGATATTATTATACTTTATGAAAACCAAACAAAAAGACGAAAAAATACTATAAACTTAATAAGAAGAAAAATATTACATATTGACAAAATAAATAAAAAACAACAACAACAAAAATATATATTTTTAAGAGAATGTTCAAAAAGCAATAATTAAAAACAACAGAAAACATTATTATTATAATTATTATTATTATATTATTAATTATAATAACAACAAATAAATACATATTAAATAATATTAACAAACCAAAAACAAACCCTATATTATAAATAAATTAAACAAAATATAACAAAATCAACAAGAACAACAGCAACAAAACTATTATACAATTATACATGAATAAAGAAATAAGAAAAAATATAAATTAATTTAATAAAAACCAACAAAAAAATATCTAATATTTATTTAAATGATTGATTGATAAGCAAAGCAAAAGAAACAAAAAAAAAACTTGACAAAAAAAAACAAAACTAATAATATAAAATAAATGACTGTCTGTGACAACACAAACAAAACTTTAATGACATCCCAAAGATTTATGAATTTCTCAAACTCTCAAACATTATGAAAACGCTTAAAAATTACTTAAGTTTTTCTTTTGGAATTCTCTAAATCATCAGTTATGTTCTATGTATATGAAAATGAAAATTACAATCTCAAACAACAAGCTTTCCATGTTGTCAAATCAATTCGTTTATTTGTTTAAAAGATGTTAATATTGAACATTCGATCAATCGATACACTGTAAACGGGCGATGATATACTCGTGTGTCAGTTATATTACTCATGCGATCCATAGCGATTGAGTGATATATGTAATTTATATTACTCATACGACCCATTGGCAAATGAGTGGTGTATGTAATTTATATTACTCATTCGATCCGGACTAAAAATTCAAAACATCAGCATACATGCGTATGTCGGAACACAGCATAAGCCAATAGATGAATTTCAATATTTTTTTCTTATCGTCATTTATACCATTGATCTACAGCACATAAGAACAATATTTATCGAAACGAAGTTAGTTGCTTTATCCTTTCTTCCCAACACATATTGATAATTTGTGCAATTCAGCAGATCTTTGCACAAAGCGATTCGACTTCTCTTACTCGTTTAGAATGAAAAATACTGAAATACTGAATAAATCCATTTCGATAAATGTCTTTTATCAAAATTTAAATTCGATTGTTTTCAAGTTTATCGAAATTTTTATTTATTGTTTTTTATCTATTTGATGTCCTTCTGTAAAAACTGACAGCAATTGCCGTAATGATATGTCTTGATTTATCGATAACAAAATCTAAGGTGTGACTCGATAACAAAATGTATCAAAAAGGAAACTTGTTCAGTTTATTCTGTTTGATGCAGTGCGAAAAATGGGAAATTTCAAATGCTGCAAAAAATGACTGAGATTGCAATAAATTCAGCCTGCTTGAACTTTGTATGAATCGCAAGCACTAGGGTAAGACAGACACCGATTTCAGTCTAACAGAAAACATTTTAAACCAAATGCCAAGATGATAATGTTCTTATTGAATACGCGTCATTTAAAGCCAATTCCACTTTTTCTTTGTCTGAAATAATTTCATACTTTTTAGGCAAATAATTTTCCCCAGAATTAATTCCTCAATTATCTGTTTTCTGCATAATCGATTCTTCCTTCTGTCTAAGAGAATGGTAAATTTCAATCAAAATTTATTTGAATTTTAAAAGAAATAATAACAAACTAAATAAACAATAATGAAAAAATATATGCGTCCTTTTTACATAGACACACACACACATGAAAAGCAAAAGCAACATACCAAGATCAATTTTAGTCAATTAACAGCAGAAAATAATAAATTATAAAGCGTTTTTAAACAAACAAAAATATATAAACCAAAATCAAGCACTACCCCCTTTTTTAAAATAACATTTTTATGAAATTCCAGGCCCAAAAGAAAATAAAACCAAATAAAAAAAAACAAATAAAAAGAAACAACCGACAAATTTGTATTATAACAGAAAATAATGTAAAAAAAGCTTTAACACTTTTTATTTATTTTTCTTTTTTGGATAACAAAAAAAAAAAAATCTATTTTGTCAAGTTATCATCTCTTAAATGAAGAAAAAACTAATAAATATAATTTAATTTGAATATATTGCAATGATGACGATGATGATGATAAAGGTGATATGATAAACCTTCCAAAAAATCAGATAAAATACAATTTAAATAAAATAACCACACACACCCACATACATACAAACATCAATACCAAAACAAAGAAAAATGACAAAAACTACTTTTTATATAAATAAAACAAATCAATTTCCAAAAAAAAGTCAATTCGGGCTTTAAAGATTTAAACAAAATTAACCTAAATATGATTTAAAACATTTGAATTTTCAACTGCTTTTGTATTCTTTTACAAACTATCCTTGTTTTCTATTTCTAGCTCTACTCCTCCCCCCCCCCCTCTCACTCTCTCCCTGGACAACATATCATTTCTTTAGAAAAATATTTAAATACAAATTTAAATAAAAATATATTATACACTTATATTAGTAGTAAAAGGAAATAATTACAAAACAAAAACATCTTTTATTATAAATTAATTTTAAGCTAATTTTTTCATGAAACTTCATTTAATTATTTTTTCTGCCTTCCTCTCTCTCTCTCTGGGCCCTTTTTACCTATTATTGTGTAGGCCTTAATAGACTCTCCTTCCCATACATCCACATCTTTCTTTTAATTAGTCAATTGACATTTTCACAAACGCTCTCTCTTTCCCGTGAAAGAGTTTCGGGGAATTTCAGACCCGCCTGCACTCTCTCACACACACACACACTCACACTGACATACTCGTACATACGTGCATATATCTGTACAACTCACTCTCTCCCCTAATTTACCTAATTTCAGAGGAAAAGACTCTTTGCAGCTGAGCCTCTGAAAGCTTTTTCTAAATAAATAAATAAATGAAAAAAATGAAGAACAAAAGAAGAAGAAGAAAAAAGGAAATTCTGAAAAATGCAAAAACACTTTCACTATATTGACAATATCTTTATATTTTACACTATACTTATAATTAAATATAAAATGAAATGAAATCTATTAAATATTAAGTGATGAGTATCTTTAAATATAATTAATAAATGAATGAAAGAAACAAAAAAACAACAACAACAAAACTTATATATTAAAATAAAGACAAAACAACATTGTATTTACACTTAAACCCCAAGAAAACAAAAACAAAAAATGAGAATCCCAAAAACAAAATGAGAATCATACTATAAACAAATTTAACTTTAAGTCAATATACATTACAACAACATACATATATATATATATATATATAAAAAACTAAAATATATAAAAGAAAAAAAGCAAAAAAACGAAAACAGATAAACTAATTTTTCGAAGAACAAAGATATAATATCTAAGAGATACGTTACCACGGTAAGCTATACATACAATACATATAGTTTTATATAAATAATATACTATATATTTAAAGACGGGCAAAAACTGCAAAAAAAAATATAAACTCAAAACAGAACAAACTCAAACATTACAGAGATCTAATGATAAATAAAAACAAAAATAAACCTATTGGTATTTAAAAATAAATATATATTAAATAAAGATCCACAAACACACACAAGACAAACAAAATAAAAATAGTTGAAGTCTTTATTTGCACACTCATTTACTATTTTCTTTCTCCTCGTGATCATAGTATACTCCTATATACATATAATTATTTAAACGAAATTAGAAAAAAACAATTTATTATTTCCAAACAAACATACTTTCATTGGCACAGTGTAAATTCATTGTTTATTTTTTTGCTTTTCATGTTTCTTTTAAATGAAACGTAGTTCGATTGGTTATTACACTGAGAAAAAATGTTCGAGGTTTTAAGGATGTTGCGTCATAATTTTTAAAATAAGGATATTTCATGCATTAAATTGAAACAATTTACTTTACTTTATATTTAGGACATTGTCTTAGTTTTAATTATGAAATGTACTTAATTTACACTTTGCCATCTTTAGCATTAAATCTTAAAAATATGTAACATTTTTGCTCAATGTACAAAAGTTTGGTATTTATTTTGTTAGTCTCTATTCACACAACTGTACGGTTCTATTGAAGAATTGGGACAAACAGCTCAACATGTCACAACCATCAAAAATGTTGTCACAATTACAGTTTGACAGGACATTCAGAGAAATCAAAATGTTTTGCTACATTTATATATTTGTGACGGGGCTAATTCATCTGCTGCGATTCATTGCAAAATAGTACACTGAAACAAAAACTATACATCAAAATAATGTAGAAGTTGCAGCAATTGATATTCATTAAAGTGATGTAACAATTCCATCTATTTAAGGAATACCTTCTTCAATTTGATGACTGTCGCCTTCATTAAAATTTTTGACGACATCAATATAACTTTTTTACTTTTTCGGAGTAATCTTCAATCCTCTTATTTTCAAAAATTATATATTATCGCTGTAGCAGATAAAATTAAATTTGCCTGACTCAGGGTTGGAACTCACCACATTCTGCTCCCAAGTCTAACGCACCTGCATCGCGCCACGAATGCGTATTGCTTTCGAAGCTCGTCTTACATATTATAAGCTTCGTGAATATTTGTTAACCAAACAACCACATAAGTGTAAATAACTATAGACAAACATACAGTCTGCCCACACTCCCGCTCACGCGTCCATTAGCCACTATACATGTTTGATTCAGGCAGCCATCCATCATAACAAATTGGTTTAGTTGTTTAGTGTATATGCAAATAATTCTCAATGAATTCATGTTGTCATGGTTTGGTTATCAGAAACAACAGGCAAAAAAATGTCATAAAATTATAGAATTGCTCCAAAGACGTCATACGTTTTTAAAATAAGTACATTTTCTTAATTTGAAGTAAATTTTCTTAATTTTAATTACAAAATGTACTTATTTTGAAGACTAAGGACTTTGGAACAATTCTTTAATTTTATGACAATTTTTTTTCAGTGCATAAAGGTCCGCACATGTCAAATTCGTTAAGTCAATTATTTGCTTCAATTTCTCGCATGAAAATCATAATTTATTTTGGACACACAGATAGGAAGCCTGATGCATGCTTCCTTGACCGCGATATCAACACACTTTCCAATATTTTTATTAATTTATTTGGACAATTTTAAGATTTCCATTCAAATTTTTTATTTTCTGTTTAATTTTTATTCAAAGACATTGTTTTTGATAAAAACAATTTTGAAATTTAAAAACTTAAAAGTTGAACAAACTTTTGCTCTGCATGTTTTGACATACGAATGAAACAAAGAATCGAAGTAAAGAATTCTATGTGTGTGGGCCTTAAGTGTGTAAGTGTAAGGCATAAATGTTAATCAAAAAATTGCCAGAAATCACAAAATGAATGCCTCAACAAATGTAATAATTACATCAATCTAAAGAATTATTTAATTATTTTACAGTATATTTTCCTTCAGGTGAAACAAATTTTGACATTAATTGAATGTAAAAAGTTCATCAAGTTAATGAAATTTGCTCATATTTTCGAGGTATATTTTGCTTTGAATTGAGGTGGAAATAACTTTAAATTGAAATACATTTTTCATTTAAAAAGAAGGAATTATTTTCTTCGGAAGATTAAGACAATTTCCTTAACATTGTCTTTATTTTAAGCCTGAATTGATGTCAAACTAACAATAAATTTAAGTACATTTTTCATGACAAGGAGGAATTATTTTTTTCAGAAGATTAAGACAATTTCCTTAACATTTGTATGTCAGTCCTTAATATTAAGGCAGTTGTCTTTATTTTATGCCTGAAATGTACTTATTTCAAAGATTATGACTTCTTTAGCTCAAGTCTCTCTCTGTGTGCCGTTGGTGGTTGTTTCGTTTTATGCCTCTTCCAATTACAAGTTTATAGCTATGTGAGAGATTGTGAAAATCGGCTTTTGAGTTCACTCATTGAGTTGTGTGTGTGTGCAGTGTCTACTTGTGTAGCACCTCGAGAGAAAGTTTGTTCTCGCATTGTAACACTCTCATACTATTCAGGTATAAACATACAGCCTTCACACATAACACGACGAACTAACTCACTCCCAGCAATTTGTTACATCGCCATCTGCGCCGCCGATTGCGTGAATTGATCCACGTCCTCAATTGCTACGACAATTGGGAGCAAGAAGAGCGAAGTTTGTTCTTCAAATTTTCGTCTATTTTGTCTTCGAAACGTTAATGTTTAGAACAAACCTTCGTCAATTTTCATACAATCTATCGAGTTTTTCGGCATAGTTGAATTCGTGCAGTCCTTGGTTCAGATGCCACAGTGGCGTCCTCTTAAAGCACATAGCATTTGGCGGCTCTTTTAAATTTCATTCTGATTTCATTATCAATAATTTCAAAAATATTCACTCAATTAAAAAAAACTTTTTTATGAAGCTAAATGTTAATTATGTTTGTGTTAATATCATTTAAAAACATCGTTTTGATTTCAAATTCAAATCTCTCCCAAATTACAACATCGTCCATTTTGAAATGTATCTCATTTTTCCAATTACATTGGAAAGGACGTCTTAAATTTTGTATAAATATCAACAGCAATTGCAACACCCCTTCCCCCTTAAGCAAAGAACAACAAAATAATAAATAACTAAATATAGTTTTATATATTCAAAATGAAAAAAACCAAAACTAACAAAAACCAGAAAAACTACAGATACAACAGACATACAAGGAAAACCAATTTAAGAACTATATATACAGAAGATATATATATATATATATATAAACTAACAGCAACAACAAAAGTAAATTATAATAATAAACATATATAAAATCCAAAAGAATTTAAAAATTACAACAAAATCCAAACTTTTTGTAAACGATATCAACAAACTGAAAAGCAAAAAACGTATAATATAACTGGAAATTTTTATTAACAACAAAATTTAAAAAAAATAAAAAATAAACAATTCCCCCCAGAAAAAAACACAAACCATTTTTGACAACCACAATAAGCATTAAACAACAACAACAAAAACATATACCAAAAAATCAAGATATTTGTATAAACAAAACTTTTCAACAAAAAAAGAGAAACTTAAAAAAAAAATATATATTATTAATAGCGATATTACTTAAGTATAAATGCATGATGACAAAGACAAAAACCAAAAAAATCATTGATTACAAAAAAATCCCAAAAAGCAATTAAATATTTAAAATAAAAAAAATTTAATTTAAATTGTAAACTCTTGAAATAAAAGCAAAACACCATAAACATTAAACAACAACAAAAAACAAAAACTGTTAAATTTTATTTCAAATTCCTTTTTTCGATTTCCATTTATTTCACAAAAATCGAACAACAAGCAATGGCAATGACAACAACTAAACTTAACTCCAAAGCTGAGTTGAGCCTTACTTAGGTTCGCAATTAATAAAAAAAAATTAACAGAACTCATTTTAAGCAAGCATCGACATGATCGGCCCTCTCCGCGTGATCGGAGATGATCGTTGTTGCCAGACTCTCTTCTCTAACCAAAGCGAGAGGGCAAGGCCGACTAAAATGTATTCCAAACTAATTTTATAACGAATGGGAAGTTACATATAACGACACAAACACACACACAGCCACACACACCCACTCGTATGTATGCAATATTGGGAAGAAAGAAATGCAAAAACAAAATAAATTCAATATATATATATATATATACAGATATATTATTATATAATTATTAACATTATATATACATTTGTATGTAATGACATAAGTTATATAAATACCACAACAACAACAACAGAAAGTCAAATACGGTTTAAGTTAATTATATAATATAAACAAAAACATGAGACGATTTTAAACAAAAACCAAAACAAACAGTTATTTGAAAATATAAAAAAACAAACCTAATTATAAGGAAGAAAACAACAACTTTGATGCAAATAAAAGAATAAATAAAACATGAACATTGTTCAAAACAAAAAAAAACACGTTTGCTTTTATTTGTGGAAAGGAATGGTTAGGCTGATATTAATTGGGCAAAATCCACTCTTGTCTGTCGTATTAATTCCTCTTCTCCCAAAGGTTCTGATGGAGGATGATCTCCTAATTTACTGTGTAATTATGCACAGCTTTAGCGACTACGTCAGAGTGTTTGTCAGCAAGACCTGCCTGGTAAGCTCTTTGATCTAGAGGTTCTATCTTGTAGCGTTTAACCTCATGAAGGTCTTTCCTGATCTGCTGATCTCATGTAGGTGGTCCACAGGAGACATGAGGAAGCACCCTGTCGATGTTCTTAGGGCGGCATTTTGACTGGTCTGCAGATTCTTCCACTGCGTCTCGCTCACATTCGATGACCACACTGGTGGTGTCTAGTTTTTTTACTACTACTTTGGTGATATTTCATTCGGAAAATAAAGCAAAACTCAGAGCACCCCAGTAGGCGAGTTGGTAGCGTACTCGCCTATGAGTTTGGGGGTCGTGGGTTCGATTCCCACCAGAGGCTCTGGTCTGTCGCTGCAAACATTTAGCCATATGGTCTTTGTAACCCGGCCTTTCCCTGGACCTTAAAATTAGAATATAAATTTACTTTGTATTGTAATTCATATAAATAAATAAATAAATAAATAATAAAGCAAAGCTGGGATTTTGTCTTTAGTGAAATTGCAAATTGGTAAATTGTTAATTTTGTAAATTAGAAAATTGGTAAATTTAAAATTTGCTTGCTTAAAAATGCTGGGTACATGGTTCTTCATTCGGAACCAGCAAATTGCTAAATTTTTAATTTTTAAAATCGGTAAATTTAAAATTTGCTTGCTTGAAATGCTAGGCGCCTGGTATTTCTTTCGGGAAATGGAGCAAATCGTGTATTTTGCTTTTAGTAAATTGTAAAATTTTTAATTTTAAAATTTGTAAATTACTAAATGTTTAATTTGCTTGCTTAAAATGCTGGGTGCCTGGTATTTCTTTCGGAAAATGAAGCACATCTTGTATTTTGCCTTTCGTAAGGGTAAATTTAAAATTTTGAAAATCGGTAAATTTAAAATTTGCTTGCTTAAAATGCTGGGCGCCTGGTATTTCTTTCGAAAAATTAAGCAAAACTTGGATTTTGCTTTTAGTAAATTGTAAAATTTTTAATTTTATAAATTGGAAAGTTTGTAAATTTTAAATTTGCTTGCTTAAGCAATTTTGATTTTGCTTTTAGTAAATTGTAAAATTTTTAATTTTAAAATTTGTTATTTTGCTAAATGTTTAATTTGCTTGCTTAAAATGCTGGGCGCCTGGTATTTCTTTCGGAAAATGCAGCACATCTTGTATTTTGCCTTTAGTTGGGGTAAATTTAAAATTTTGAAAATCGGTAAATTTAAAATTTGCTTGCTTAAAATTCTGGGCGCCTGGTATTTCTTTCGGAAATGAAGCAAAACTTGGATTTTGCTTTAGTAAATTGTAAATTTTTTAATTTTAAAAATTTTTAATTTGGTAAATTTTAAATTTGCTGCCTTAAAATGCTGGGCGCCTGGTAATTCATTCGGCAGATGAAGCAAAGCTTGGATTTTGCATTAAGTAAAATTGCAAATTGGTAAATTTTTAATTTTGTAAATTAGAAAATTGGTAAATTTAAAATGTGCTTCCTTAAAATGCTGGGCGCCTGGTATTTTATTCGCAAAATTAAGCAAAACTTGGATTTTGCTTTTAGTAAATTGTAAAATTTTAAAAATTTGTAAATTTTAAATTTTAATTTTGCTTGCTTAAAATGCTGGGCGCCTGGTATTTCATTTAAAAAATTAAGCAAAACTTAGGTAAATCTTTTAGTAAATTGTAAAATTTTTAATTTTAAAAATTTTTAAATTGGTACATTTAAAATTTGCTTGCTTAAAATGCTGGGCGCCTGGTATTTCATACGGTAAAAATTTCAAATTGGTAAATTTTTAATTTTGTAAATTAAAAAATTCGGAAATTTTAAATTTGCCTGCTTAAAATGCTGGGCGCCTGGTATTTCATTCGGAACCAGCAAATTGCTAAATTTTTAATTTTGAAAATCGGTAAATTTAAAATTTGCTTGCTTGAAATGCTAGGCGCCTGGTATTTCATTCGAAAAATTAAGCAAAACTTGAATTTTGCCTTCAGTAAAATAGGAAAAGGGTAAATTTTTAATTTTGTAAATTAGAAAATTCGTAAATTTAAAATTTGCCTGCTTCAAATGCTGGGCGCCTGGTTCTTCATTCGGAAAATGAAGCTAAAAAAGTAAAATAGGAAAAGGGTAAATTTTTAATTTTGTAAATTAGAAAATTCGTAAATTTAAAATTTGCTTGCTTCAAATGCTGGGCGCCTGGTTCTTCATTCGGAAAATGAAGCTAAACTTGGATTTTGTCTTTAGTAAAATTGCAAATTGGTGTAAATATTTAATTTTGAATATTTAATTGGGAATTCATTCCGAAAATTAAGCAAAACTTGGATTCGCCTTTAGTAAAATTGCAAATTGGTAAATTTTTAATTTAGTAAATTAGAAAATTTTAAATTTGCTATGTTGCTTAAAATACTGGACGCCTGGTATTTCATTCGGAGAATGAAGCAAAGCTTGGATTTGCCTTTAGAAAAATTGAAAATTGGTAAATTTTTAATTTTGTAAGTTAGAAAATTCGGAAATTTAAAATTTGCTTGCTTAAAATGCTGGGCTCCTGGTATTTCATGGGCGCCTAGCATTTCATTTGGAAAATGAAGCAAAACTTGGACTGGTAAATCTAAAATTTGAATGCTTAAAATGCTGGGCGCCTGGTATTTCAGTCGGAAAATGATGCGAAGCTTGGATTTTTCCTTTAGAAAAATTGCAAATTGGTAAATTTTTAATTTTGAAATTAGAATGTTGGTAAATTTAAAACATGCTTGCGTGAAATGCCTGAATCCATGTATTTCACTCGGAAAACGAAGCAAAACTTGAAATTTTCGTTTAGTAAAATTGCAAATTGGTAAATTTGTAAATTTAAAATTTGCTTGCTTAAAATGCTGGGCGCCTGGTATTTCATTCGGCAAATGAAGCAAGACTTGGATTTTGCCTTTAGTAAAATTGCAAATTGGTAAATTTTTAATTTTGTAAATTGGTGAATTTAAAATTTCCTTTCTTAAAATGCTTGTTTGTACTGTAAAAAAAATTGTAAAATTTTTAATATTAAAAATTTGTAAATTGGTAAATTTAAAACTTGCTTGCTTAAAATGCTGGGCGCCTGGCATTTCAATCGGAAAATGAAGCAAAGCTTGGATTTAGCAAAATCCAATATTTGCTCCATTTTCCGAATGAAATATCAGGCACCCAGCATTTACAACAGGCACATGGGGAATGTTTATTATCATTTGAAAGATCATTCTTTGGAATTTATTTTTTGAAGATTATGTCTATCAAATGTTGTCCGCGGCTACAGCTCAGATGGTCCATCCGTTGAGTCCAATTTTCGATGACTCGTTCGAGCATTTCCACTGGTAACTGGCGAATGACAAGCGTGATGTTTTGCTCCAAGGCCTGAATCGAAGCGGGTTTGTCCGCATAAACTTTAGACTTTACATATCCATATCAGGAAAAAGTCTAACGGTGTGATATCACACGATCTTGGCGGTCAATCGACCGGCCCAAAACGTGAAATTATCTGCTCACCGAAGTGTTCTCTCAATAAATCCATTGATTGATGCGATGTGTGAGAAGTGGCGCCGTCTTGTTGAAACCAAATGTCGCCGAGATCACGAGCTTCAATTTAAGGCATCAAAGAGTTGGTTATCATTGTCGCCATTGATGCTTACGTTCTCACCGGCATCATTTTTGAAGAAATATGGGCCGATGATTCCTGTACGTCGGATCGGGAATCGGCCAATGGCAAAAAGATAGCGCTTAACGAGGGCTAAAATATTGCTCATGGGTGTCAAGGTCGTGGGTCAACTGGAAAGTGTTTTTTTTTTTTTGGATTTAAAAAAAATGGACTTAGCGCAATTTGCGAACGGTTACAATATGCAGCAAAAACATTTTTTTTGTGTCCTGGACCTAAAATTTATTTTTTAGTATAGATTGTGGCATACTGTTATATAAAAACAAAACCAAAAATTAGTTATGGATACATTTTTTTTTATTAAAAATGCTATTATCGTCGAAGGTACCCTTAGTAATTGCACTATAATTTTTGGATCAGGCCGACTTATACGTTAAATTGAAGCTATTAATGTGGGCTACGAATGTTGGAAATCCCTTTCACTTAGAGGCAGTGGTTTAGTAACAGTCATAAAAAAAAATTGGAAAAGTAGATTTTTTCAACAAAAAAATCCTGGGACAAAAAAAACTAAAAAATAGCAAAAAAACGAAAAAAATATTTTATTTTATTTTTTAAATGTTTGCATCGTAGCGAAGAAAATAATGCCTATTTGAAAAAATCTATGGAAAAATGTAGAAATTATAGCCCTTTTGGTAGAGGTAAGAGAATTTCAAAAAATCTTTTTTTTAATTTCTGTTTAAATTTCGATTTTATTTATTACATTTATTTATATTATGTACATTTGAGTTTATTTACATGAACACGTTTCATTAGAAGTAATTGTGAGTTCTTTGTTGACGTTTGTAGATTTCGGAATCGGTTTCTCTAATGAGGAACCAAATATAATCTCCCATCATTCTTTCATCCCAGTGCCCTTGGTAACGCCGGTCGATGGACTTCAATTCTTGGTGAAACCTTTCGCCATGTTCGTCACTTACGTCGCCAAGATTCTCGGGGAAAAAGTTTAAATGAGAATGCAATAAATTAATTTTGAGGGACATATGTACACATGTTGGAATACATAAAGCGAAAATAAGTTGGAAGAATACATACATATGTGTTATATACATAAATATAAAAAGTATATTTCTAACCAATTTTTTCATAAGTAGTTCTGCCTTATCTTTGGTCAGTTCCAAATCCCTCACTAGATCAATGAGTTGAAACTAAGTTAAAAGCGATGACTTCTGACTCAAACTTGAATCACTCAGAGTTGAGTACTTAGTTGAACTTGATGATGTTTCCGTAATTAGGCTGTTAGCTATACTTGGACACTTCCTACTCCAATTTATTAACTTAGACAAAAATAGCAGTCCGTATCGTGAATGAATGGTTGTCTCCAAATCATTGGCATTCCAAATTGCACGTGAAGTCTAAAATTTAAACGTTTTATTCCACAAAACATTGTAATACATTAATTTTAAAGTTACCGCATTCTTCCAAGTTACCGCCTTACTCCATCGAGTATGATTTACATGGCACGAATTACACAAAATACTATGTGTCCACGGTTCGTTCATATTTTTAACTCGTATACCAAAATATTACACATATATTTCTTCTATTATTTTACTAAACGCACGTCGATTTTTTTAATTACATATTTTCCGCAGATGTAGCAGAAATTGTCGGGATCATTTACACATTGAAAACTTCGTTGCCTTTTTCTCATACTTCGAAATATAACTTTGTAATATTTTTCAGAAAATCGACTTATCTCTTTAAGGCGCTGAATTGCACTAATTTATTAATAAAAAATTTCATTCATAAATTCCAGGTTTAAGGTTCATAAGTTGCAGTACCTGTAGCTGACATATAGTTTGCTTCGAAAGTAGACACCCAATATTTTCAAGACTGCCGCGTACTACTTTGTATTGCGTACATTTAATTTTACTACCTGTTTATACGACTGGGATGTCCATTCCCTAAAAGGCGTAACTGGAAACCTCATAAATAAGCGGATCTCATCCAATATAGCTCTCACATTGCATATCACGTTTTATGGAGGGTTACGAACGGCCATAAAACCTCGTCCTCTCTATAATTTTATAATGTCTGACATCAATCCTCATAAATTAAAATGCAAGTGCAATGTCTCTTATATGTCTTTCTCACATTCAATATAGCAATTCAATATAGCAAAAACATCATTTAAAAACGAAAAAATATGAAACAAGATTTTTTTTTAATTTCCCAACATGGCTCATAATTTTTACATCTATCCATAGATTTTTTTCAACACAGTGTTGAGTGTTTTCTTCGTTAGCATGCTGGCTTTTTAAAAATGTTATAAAATATTTTTTTCGATTTTTTATGTTTTTTTGTACCAGGAAAAAGTGTTTTTTTTTTTTAAATCATTTTTTTCTCATATTTTTGACGACTGTTACTAAACCAAAGATTCTACGTGAAAGCGCTATTTGCAGCATATGTAGCCCTGTATAATTCCCTTTAATTTGAGGCATAACACGGCTCAATCAGGCTTATTCCACATCCCTTGGTCAAAAATTTTGTTGCATAGTGTTATTTTGATAATAAAACAGAATTATTTGTAAACGTTGTTCAGGCGTAAGTCTTTCCATGATGAAATGCCAAATAATACTTAACAAAAATAACATGACAGCATGACACGACTCACACGAGATCTGTCAAAAAAAAGGCTATTGAAAAAAAATATCTCTACTTAGATCACCCTATATTATAAATCATGAATACAAATCTACGAAAGTATGGCTCGTTATGTTCTCTTTCAAACGACGTAAACTTTGTAATCGGTTCAGCCGTTCAAAAGCAATTAAAAAAATCCAAACCCCAAAAATTATTTTTTTAAATTTAAAATCACCATAAATTTCGTAATTTGTATACCCTCCACCATAGGAGGGGGTATATTCATTTTGTCACTCCGTTTGTAACACCACTAAATATTGATCTGAGACCCCCCTTAAGTATATATATTATTAATCGTCAGCAACCTAGTATTATAGATTGTAGCGTGACGAACGGACGTACAGGGCTAAATCGTCTTAGAGTTGTATGACGATTAAGAATGTATATACTTTATGGGGACTCAGATCAATATTTAGAGGTGTGACAAAATTAATATACCCCCCATCCTATGGTGGAGGGTATAATAAAACACAAAAAACTAAGATATTTTCTCTTCGTAAATCTGGGGAGTACTTAATAATACGAACCTATTTTCTAATTATACATTTTTTCGGGTGCGGTCGGCCTCTGTTTAAGACTTTCTCCTATGTTTCTAAATTTATAGATGAAAATAAGCCTCAAAAAGCAGACAATAAATGAAATTAAACCCCAAAAAGCAGACAAAAGATTAAATTAAGCCCCACAAAAAAATTTTTTTTTGTTTGACATGTTATTTTTTGTGGCCCGCATTCATAAATATATTGGGGTGTATTTTCTTGGTGCCCAATTTCATTCCGTCAACTGATCGGGCTGAAAGTTGGTAACTGGGGTTTATTTATATCCGGTATCCTTCACACGAGCAACGGTAGTCATAGGTCCATGATTTGATATAGCCCCCATACAAAAGGTCCCTCTAGATTTGACTTCTTAACGCCACAGAAACCTCAAATTTCAACGAATTGGGCTGAAATTTCGATAGTGGGTTTATTAGTACCCTTAACAATTCACGTGCGATCCATGATGGAGGGTATAAAAGATTCGGCATGGCCGAACTTAACGCTTTTACTTGTTTTTTTTTCAAATTATTAAAGATAGCGAGGTCTTATTTTAACATTTAGCAACTATATAAACTTTTTAGTCACAAATAAATTTCATAGGTTAATATTAAAAATTCTGACACTTATGCTTTTGCAAGGCAAAAGAAATACCTTAAGCACACATACTGAAGGACTTCACACTAAAATCACCTGAAAATTAATTTTCTGAACTTCAATTGACGAGTTCTGAACTTCAAATTAAAAATTATGAATTTTAAATGAGAAGTTCTGAATTTCAAAAGGAAACCCTGAATTTCAATTTGAAGTTCAGCGAAACTTTGAACCTGTCAGAGTCGGGTTGAAGGGGGTCGTGCACGTGCATAGTACAGCAAGGTTCAGATTTTCAATATTAATAATATCCATCACAAAATATGTTCCATAATTGAAGAGAACATTGCCTTTCGGTTGCCATCCGAAAATTCATGGATACCAAAAACATTCGTTTTGGCGTAAAGATGACAAAGCTAGAACTTCATAGATATGACGAAAATGATGTGACGACGTCGACGACGCCAACTGGAATAAGGGCGAATATTCCTGAAACTAACTATATATCGAAATTTTAGCGAAATCGGAGAGTCCGTTTGAAAATGTATCGAATGGCTTTAGTTTTACACAGTTTTAAGGGATTCAATATTTATGTACATACATATGTATTTGTAGTTATGAAAAGGTAACGACGATGCTAAGAGAAATATGTACAACAAAACAAACACCAATTACAACATTTGGCCATAAAACTAATTCTTAGTCTAACTTAAAATTAACCACCAACGATTCGCCTCCTAATGACTTTTGCTCTTCGATACACCGCCATAGCGCTTGTGTTTTGATAGGTTTTCCTCCCACCAGCCGCCGTACCACTTGGCGCTTTTACTGATCGAGGTGTCTTCATCGATCAGTGGCATATAGTCCATATGAATTGATGCTCTCAAACGATTGAAAAAAATAATGGAGGAGGCGAACGAGCTCAGCGAACGAATGGAGTACTTTAGAGTGATTTTCTTTACTGGTTCCAAAAGATTGACGAATACCTCAGTGAGCATTGCGAAGAAGTAGAAGAGGAAATGAGGAATGGACCAAGTGGAGTGACGGGCCTTGTATTTTCCACTGACCCCTCCGATTTTCTGCACAAATCTTGAGACATCATAGAGAGGTGTATCGTCGGTAACAAAGACGGGCAAACCGCCAACGGCTTTCGGTGACGCCTTCAACGTTTTGTAGGCACATATGTGACCCCAAGCCACATTGCCTTTAAGGAGAGCAAGATAGGAGATAGAGAAGATTAGAAACAGAGAGTTGCTTTGATTTTCACACTCACTTACCTGCATAGCAGAGTTGTTGCTTGCCCCCGGCACCCGCAATCCTTGGATAAACATAGGAATTCTTGCTTAAATATTGCAGCATATTCGGCATGAAATGGTTGTCACCCTCACCATACGTCAGAGGAGGCCTTATCGCTGTTGTAGTCAGACTTCCCGTGCCATTGCTCAAGACCTTCCCGTGAGCACTGAGGACAATTTGCTCGGCTCTCAGTTTGGAAGCCGAATATCCACGTATAATGAATTGCCCGTCAAACTCGTCGGGTTTCTGGGCGTTGTAGAGTGGCGTGGCCGCTTTTGATTCGGTTTGATTGATGACAACAGTGCTGGAGCTGCCCTTGAACGGCACCATACACACGGAACCACAACTGGTGTAGATTAGGCGTTTTATATTTTGTCTGATGCAGAGATCAACGACCGATTGGGTACCTATATACATATGTATAAGAAAAACCTTAATTGTTTATTGGAGTCGGTAAGATGAAGAGCATTTTCAAATGTATTGCATGATTGTATGTATTGTATGTACCTTCAATATTGTTACGATTCAAGTCGTTATAATTGGGCGGGTATTGTAAACTAATCAGGCCGGCACAATGGAATACAGTATCCACTCCTTTGAAAGCATCCACGACAGAGTCTGGTTCGCACAAATCGCCCACAAAAGTACGTATGTCACGCTTTTCATCTAAAGTAAAAAATAAAAATTGTTTAGATGCGATCTTAGAATTTACATAAACTAAAGTAATAAGCACTGAGAGATACATCGACCACATTTGCAGTTGACATATGGTTTGCTGCTTCAATGCAATCGGGACATGAATTCGTCGTGGTGATGAATGGAGTTCGTCGTTGTTATGAATGCAGTTCGTCGTGGTGATGAATGAGATTCGTCGTGGTGATTAATGGTGATGAATGGTGTTCATCGTGATGATGAATGGTGTTCATCGTGATGATGAATGGTGTTCATCGTGATGATGAATGGGATTCGTCCTGGTAATGAACTCGATTCATCGTAGGGATGAAATGTGATCATCCTGAGGACGAAAGTTATTGGAAACAGAGATTCGTCATGGTGACGAACAAATTCATCAAGAGGATTATTCCATACGTTAGCTGACTTTTGACGAAAAAATAATCGTGATGATGTACAAATTCTACGTGATGACGAAGCTTTTTCTATCAGTGTACTAGATGAAGCTGACCAATATAGCGGATCTTCGAATTTAGCCAGAGATGGAGAAATTCAAATAAACTTCCCTTTAGGCTAAGAACCTTATTATCTTATATAACCAAATTGGCTGCGAAAAAGATATTTTTGTTGAGGTGTTTTATTAATTGTACCCTGACCTTAGGGAAGATACCCTATATATCATTTGCTACGGGCCAAAAGTGTAACGCATCGAAGGAGTGGCCTAAGACTCTAAGTATATTCGGCGGAAATCCCTTTTTAGGACATTTTAAAGTCATTTGAGCGCACGATAACTCTCGAAAGGAAAACCGATTGATCAAATTTGGTATGTGGTAATCATTTATTCTAAATGTGGTAAGATGTTTTTTCTATCTCAGGCTAAGTTCTAAGACGCCCATATTTGTCCACTCATTTATAAGACTTTTTAAAATTTAAATTTTTAAAAATATTTACACATACTCAGTATCATACTTCATTTTTTTCGAATTGTTCTTTAGTTTTTTATCGGCATAAAAATTGCACCCAATGCGCAGATTATGATTTAAAAATGGTATGCAGAACAAAATCGACTATTACGGGAAACTATTCTAGTTGGTTAGTATATCTATTGTTTTCATGTTGGAGTAGATTTTAGTTTTGGTTTATTTGAACCATTCTTTGTATACAATTCGAATACCAATACTAACCGTATAATGTATTCTTAAATGCATTCAAGTCCACGCTGCGTACTTCTTTGATGTTCAATTCGGATTTGTCCTTCAATAGCATCCTTATGATATGTTGTCCGATGAAACCACTGCCGCCGGTAACCAAAACAACTTCACCATTTTCGTTCGTCATAATGTAAACAAATTTAGATCTGTAAAAAAATTAATTATTTCATTAAAATAGTATTACAAACAGGAAACCAAGAAATATGTATGTATGAAAAAAAAACAAGTAAGAAAGTTCA
Source organism: Eudasyphora cyanicolor (assembly GCA_963930755.1). Lineage (NCBI taxonomy): Eukaryota > Metazoa > Arthropoda > Insecta > Diptera > Muscidae > Eudasyphora > Eudasyphora cyanicolor. Next base: position 286,927,370 of record OZ005735.1, on the reverse strand, counting down.
GTCGGGGGAACCGACTTACGAATCCCCTCACCTCCAGTCGCAAAAAATATTCGCAAATTTATTTATTTTGTTGTTTTAATTAAATTATAATCAATTTAAATTGCATTTAATAACTTTAGAGTATGCACTGGTATTAACTGGCTTTTGGTGCAAAATGGTCCATTTGTGCACGGAGAAAAATCGTCATTTTTGATATGTTTGAATTGAAGGAAAATATATTTGGAAACGAATTTTTTGAATATTATATACTTGTTAGCAAATAAATTTTATTTAAAAATCATTAAATTTTGTTTGGAACGCATATATTAATATATTAGAACAAAATATATTTGCGCACTGACTTTCACAAATAAAATATGTGTTTACCCACAAACAAAGTTATTGTTTAAGATGTTTTCCAAATATATGTTAATAAAATTTTTTTTTAAAACTTTGCTGAATTTGTCGATTTTTTTAGTTTTTCTAGATTTCGTGTTGAACTTTGTAGTTAAAAAGTCTTTAGCAGCAATAGGCTTTGTTTTACACTAATAAATTTTAATTTATAAGTATTCCAATTCATCACTTTTTGTCAATCCATCAGTGCAATTTATAGTTACGAAAGATTATGCGATTTAAGTGTTAACTGAATTTTACAAACATAAAATTTATAAAAAAAAATTATTTTGAACTTCTGAGAAATAGAAAACTTGTCTTTAAATTAAGGAACTGGTACAAAATAATCTTTATTTCCAAATAAAAAAATATTAGCATCGTAACATATTTTTGTTTAGAACAATATCCTCCGAAACATATACAATTTGTGTGTGTCAAATATTATATATTTAGGGTGTACCCTAAGCATATGTATATTTCAAGCAAAATATGTTTGAGTCAATATACTACAGAAGCGATTTTTTTTCAGCGTGTGTGGGAATTACCAAAAGAGGCGTGCCAATATTGCCCACTTTTCAGTATACTCTTGGTACTACTTACAAAAGCATCTCACTGTATTTCAAGTATTTATGTGTACTGGTATTAAAGATATAAGCAGTTAAAATTTTGTACAAAATGTTCGCCTTGTGTGGGAGCTGGCAAATTTGTTCATTTTTCTCAAGGTGGTAGCGACCAATAAACTAATACTGTGTGTGGATTTTCAGACGATTCGAATAAGTATAGCGTGATCCATTTCGAGGTTCCCTACTTTTTTTAAAGAAAAAAACACGGAAAATTCAAATTGAATGGGGAATGTTTATTATCATTTGAAAGAACATTCTTTGGCATTTATTTGTTGAAGATTATGTCTATCAAATGTTGGCCGCGGCTACGTCTCAGATGGTCCATCCGTTGAGTCCAATTTCCGATGACTCGTTCGAGCATTTCTACTGGTAACTGGCGAATAACACGCGTAAACGTTGTTCAGGCGTAAGTCTTTCCACGATGAAATGTCAAATAATACTTAACAAAAATAAAATGACAGCATGACACGATTCACACGTAATCTGTCAAAAAAAGACTATTGAAAAAAGTATCTCTACTTGGATCACCCGTTACAATATTACACTAATTAATCTGTCAATTTGTTGTCAAAACGTTGTAAACGTTATAAACGTTGTTCAGGCGTAAGTCTTTCCATGATGAAATGCCAAACAATACTTAACACAAATAACATGACAGCATGACACGACTCACACGTGATCAGTCAAAAAAGGCTATTAAAAAATAGTATCTCTACTTGGATCACCCGTTAGTATAGAAGTTATTGGATAATCAATATTTCACTAAATTTCAACTTTTTGAGGGGGAGGTACTAAAAGGAATAGACTAATTTGGCTTATCTTCGAACCTAGCCTGAGATAGACAAAAATGTTAGCTCATACCAAATTTGAAGCCAATCGGTTACCCATTTCGTGCGCACCAGCCACCACCAGCAGTCGGACACACAGACAGAGCGAAGGACGACAGACATTGCCTGTCTTTGCTAATTATAGAAAACCGAATATAGAATTATTCGAACATCTCTGCATTTCGAATTATTTTTCAACATTAATCATATTTTTAAAATACATTGGGGCAATAATGTACTTCGAACAATTGTATTCGATGGGTCTAATTTATAATGATTTATAAAAAAATATATTTAATAAAATACTTCAGATTATGAAAATCACTAGAAAAAATGTATTGGACTTCGCGAAGAGTTTGTTATTTTTAGTAAAAGAAAATAAATTAAAATAGCTCTTAGAACCATTAACAACAAAAAGAGTACTGCTACTGCACTCAAATAAGTATGTTCATATCGGCTTTTCTAATATGGACATTTATGTCAACGCACCCTCAAACATTTGTAATGATCCGCGTCGTTCTTTGGGTATCTCTCAAACCACACTGTGGCGTATGTTTCGAAAAGATCTTGAACTTCATACTTATATGACAAACTGACTCAATAACTAAAGCCATTTGAAACGCCGATACTTCTCCGATTGGGCTCTGGCAAAGTTAATGTTATGTCCATAATGGAAAACCCTTTATATGCTTAAAAAAAATCTCTTCTGTGGTATATTATTGTCCCAAATATATTCTGCTTGAAATATACAAATATTTGGGGTACACTATTAATATGTCCGTCTGTCTGTAGATGTATTCTTGTAATCAAAGTACATGATCGCAATTATGACCCGATCTTGACGAAACTTTACACATATCTTTTTTTTGGCCCAAGGACGATCTCTATTTAATTTGGTTAAAATCGGTTCAGATTTGGATATAGCCCCCATATACATACATATATGTTAGCCCCGATTTGACATATAAGCGCTGTAAAAACTTTATTTTATATCCGATCAGTCTGAAATTCGGCAGAAAGAGGTTTCTTATTATATGAATGAACACTGTTAAATTTGGATGAAATCGGCTCAGATTTAGATATAGCCCCCATATATATGTACGTTACCCCCGATTTGAAGTGTAAGCGCTGTAAAAATGTTATTTTATATCCGATCAGTATGAATTTCGGCAGAAAGAGGTTTCCTATTATTTGAATGAACACTGTTAAATTTGGAAGAAATCGGTTCAGATTTAGATATAGCCCCCATATAAACGTTACCCCCGATTTGACATGTAAGCGCTGTAAAAATTTTATTTTATATCCGATCAGTGCGAACTTCAGCAAAAAGAGGTTTCCTTCTACAGTTTCCTTCCGAATTCGGAGAAAATCGGTTCAGATTTAGATATAGCCCCCATATATATGTTACCCCCGATTTGACATGTAAGCGCTGTAGAGACTGTATTTTATTTCCGATCAGTACGAAATTCGACAGAAAGATGTCTTTTTACATGAATGAGTATTCAGGGAAAATCGGTTCAGATTTATAATATAACATCCGTATACATATATGTTCCTCCTGATTTGGTATCAAAGCGCTATAGAAGTTGTACTTTACTTCCGATCATTAAAATTTTCCAGAAATATGTTTCTCAATTTAGGAACGAATATTGCTTAATTTAGCGATTATCGGTTCAGAATTAGATAATATGTTCCATTTACCAATTATTTCATATTATTATCGCAATGACCCTTATCGCATTGTTAGGGAGGTGTAGGGTATTATATAGTCGGCCCCGTCCGACTTTCTGCCTTTCCTTACTGGTTTTTATTTTGGGACTTTTATGTACGAAGCAACCATTTATTTGCATTTAAGTATTCAGAGAATATATGAATACCTTAATTTTAAGACATTATGGTTTTCAGTAATTTAACGTTGATTTTTTCGGAAAAATTCGTAAAATTAATTTATAATTGAAATCGCATAATTTTGCATAACACAGTACAGCCTTTTTAACTCATTGATGTGGGACTCAACTCTGAGAAATGGACGTGAAAGTAGCCCCAAAAATAAGAACTTCTGCAGCATTCGTTTAGTCAAGTTGGCTCAATTAATAATTTAATTGGCCATGCGAATTGTTTTACTCATGGTGGATTTTTAGCACTCTTTCTATATTTTTTCTCGGTATACCGTACGGAATATCTCTTTTGTGCGGAACAAACCTACTTGAAAATAGTGCCTGTTGTATCATTATAATGATTCATTGCCTAATGGGTTGACAAGAAATGATGACTTGGAATAAATAGAAATTAAAAATGAGTGCTTTAAAACAAATGTTATTGCTAACAAATGTTATTACTTATATATGAATAGGTATTATTATAATAATAATTTTATTTATATATACAAGATGCAGACTCCGATCTGGACACTTTTGAAAGCTTTAGAACTTTATTAAACTCTTCTCCTGAAAATTAATCAGCTGAAATTACGGAAGTGATTCTACATATTAAAATAATCTGAAAAAGGTTAATGTTATGAAAAAAAAATATTTTGTTTGTTTGTATCGTTTGGTTTAAGGCTTGAGTTAAAAAACTGGTGTTGTTGTTTTTATTTTATTTATTTAATTTTCCAATATTTCGATTGAATTCTTCAATCATCTTCAGGGAGACTAACAAAATTAACAAAAAATACAAAATACATTTATATTAAAACAATTAAAAACGAGTATACTAACATATATAACAAAAATATTTACTTTAATGGAAAATTCTTAGCAAACAGTCCGTTTAGCTTATGGTGCTTTTGTCAAGTGAAGTTTGTTTTTGAACGTCTGTATTTGTTTACTGTGTAGCGATAGATTTTGGCGCAATTCTCTGTGTCTCTCTTGTAATTAAGTAGTTTGTCATTTGGAGTGTCAATTTTATGTAGCATTTCGAGAGTATATCTGCGATGATAATTGCTCTCTTATGTCAATATCTTCACATTGTCAAAATTGGGACTATGGCCTGTCAAGGTACAGTGCTAGGCCAGTGCGGTCATTTGTTCCAGCGGTTTATAGAAAGCTTTTTGTTCAGGTTTTTTTAAATAAAATTTTTGGTTGTTGTTATTGTTAAAATTTTAAAATTCATGGTGATTTTTTCAGATAATTGTTCTGTAAGCAGCCCTAGTTGATAAAGTCATTGATTCAGTAGAAACACAACCAAACAGATTGAGTTTAAAAGAAAACCGTAAATGTTACGTAAAAACCGATAACATTTTTGGATTAAGCACATCACAATCCATTTAGATATTAAGTTTCATTGTATTCGTATTCTGACTTCTTCTACTTTTGTCAAATTCTAGTGTAGGGTGAGACGAACATCAAATATTATGTATACCCGACACTACAGTGTTGTACGGGGTATTATAACTTTGTGGATTTGTTTTTATAACCCGATCGGCATTTGAGTCGATTTAGAATACATTTTTTGAGTCTTATTTAGAATATATGGTCAAGCGCATATTCCATATATGGACTAGGGTCGATCCCTGTTAAAAAGGGCCATATTGGCCCATGGTTTGATGTAGATCACATATAAAGATCAGATGTTGCTTCTTGACGCTATAGAGAACACATTTCTTAATTGATGTCGCTGAAATTTAAGCATTATATTTATTGAGTATTTTTGAACCGATCTTGCCGGAATTTAAGCATTTTTACTTTATTTTGCTATCAATCGTCCCTAGTGGAAATGGAGCATATTTATTCCAAATAGCCCAGTTTAAACAACATAATTAATTAAAAATTGCCGCACGGTCATAACAACAAATATTTATTCATGTTTTAATATAGCCCCCATATTAAGACCCATTCCGATTAGACCGATACGACGATATGATTAAATGTAAGCATTTGTCCATTATCACTTATTGTAAACATTTCTTAATATATCTTTTGAAGTTCTCATTTGAAGGTCCGTGACAAATTTCACTTATTGCGGTGTAGGTGTAACCGATGTTACTGGAATTCAGAAATACTTGCTCTATTTAATCTGCAACGATTTTTAGTAATAATGGTTTGATATAGCCCCTAAATATTTCTCTATGCATTGTTTGGAAAATAATGGTGTAGGGTATAATACAGTCGGCCCTGCCCTTTAATATTTATTAATAACTTCTATACTACTTATTTGAATCATCAGAAATTGTACACATAGTATAAGTTTATTAGTCACTACCACCTCGAGAAAAATGGGAGAAATGTCCACGCCACTGTTGGTACCTCCCCCACAAAAGGACCATTTAGCACCAAAAGTAACGGCTCATAGCCTTAATATCACTTCATACAAATAGTTGAAATTTTGTACAGTGTAATGCTTTTATAGTACCTAGAGTCTAGTGAAAAGTTGGCGTAATTGGCACGCCCTTTTCGGTACCTCTCATACAAATGTACAATTTTGCACAAAAACTAACAGCTTATTACTTGAACACCAGGGCATACAAAGGCTTGAAATTTTGTACAGTGTAAGGGTTTTATAGTACCTACAATCCAGTGAAAAATGGGCGTTATTATCACGCCCCTTATAGTACCTCCCACACAAACGTACCATTTTAATATCTTATATATTGAAAATATAAATACATATATACATACACCCTTCAAGAATATTGTGTGAAAATTTGAGGTGAATCGGAGCAAAACTAAAGAAGATACAGCCGTCTAAGCAACCGCGCCTCATATGTGACTCAGTACATCAGAAAAACTTTAAAGCGTTTTTCCCACAACCCATGTTTTCAAAGACGGTGCCCCTCATAACTCAAAAACTACTGAACCAATCCTTTTGAAATGTATAACACTATTTCTTTACAAAATTTACAAGGTAACGCTGTCGAGTTTTTTTCTACATTTGTTAATTTTTTTATTTAACAATAACCAATTAATATTTTTTTTCTCGCAAAAATCGCATTTTTCACTTCAAAGTATTCCCAAAAATTTAAGAATTTAAATTTTGAAAAAACTCGACAGCGTTACCTGGCTATAACGATTATCAAACTAAATGAATTTATTTTTATCCCCTCACCTTAGAGAGGAGGGGACACATCGTAACACATCGAAAGGAGTAACCGATTGACTTCAAATTTGGTATGCGGTAATATTATTCTCTATCTCCGGCTAAGTTCGAAGATGGGCCATATTGGTCCACTCCTTCTAGTACCTCCCCCACAAAGGTTAACTTTTAGTGAAATATTGATTCTTTAATACCTTCTATACCACTTACTTGAATCTTCTGAAATTTCACATATACAAGGTGGCGCAAAAGTAACCTTTCGATGTTTTGTGCCAAAGTCACCGACCGATTATTGGTCCTCTCTAAGGAGAGGGGATAAAAGTGGGATTCGAATTTATGGGAATGTTGTGTTCGAATAAATCTGTCAATTTGTATGGAGTTACCATAAGCGGCTTGACGTATTCGCCTATATTGCGCTGAACATTAGATACTTTAAAAACATTGCACTGTACCGAATTTTTTTTGGCCACTTTGTGTTGGCGGTACTGAAAGGGGCGTGGCAACAAAACCCATTTTTACCGACCCTGATAATTAAGAGTTTTTAATATTTTCTTTCTACCCCAACACAAATTTTGGTTTGTAACCAAATCTAAACAAATTTAAAAAAGCATCATTAAATAAGAGCAAGAATATCAGCTTAAACAATATGGAGTTTGTTTTTTTTTTGTTTGCTAAAATAGCCTTGGAAAATGTTAGGTAAAATAGCAGACATGAAAAATTACGTAAAAGACGGGTTTACTCTTTTCAGCAGACAAAAAACTGCTGTAACAGCAAACTTTTATGCGCCGTTACTAACATTTTTAATAGAGTGTAAGAATGAATATAATTTGTTGGTGTACTCAACAATTGCTGCATATAGTATGTATGTACTGTTGTTTACATTCCATGTAGTAGTGTTACCATGTACTGTGGTTAATTTTGCCGGTGTAACAAACGGTGGGGCCTTCAATGGTAATTGTGAGAATCGAAACTAATTACAGACATGAGATAAAACTTCAAATCGTGCTTCACCGCAAATTAAAAAAAGTGCTCACACTCTTTTCTAAAGTACGAGAAATAACATCAACAAAATTATTTTCAAATTTTAATATTATAACTCTTCGTAGTTGAACGCAATTAAACATTTCCGCCGTCTTCAATCTACAGTTACTATCTAACTGTTTCCAAATATTACAAAAACAAAATTTCCATAGCTTCTTCGGTTTTAGTGTCTGAAAATGAAACAAGTTTCTTGGTTTTTTTGTATGTTTCGTATCTGGGTTTTGTGCTGCTTTTGGCCAGGGTCAGTGGTGCGCGGTTCGCAGCTGATGGTCAATGATGCTATCGCTGCCACTGCTGGTGCTGCTGTTATCGACGAGCCGAAGATTTTCAAAAAAGGTTTTCAGACGTTGACTTTCCGTTTCGTTGAAGTTGCCCTCCAAAAAAGCATCACAATTGACACCATCATTGACCAAAATCGAGGCGCACCGCCTGAACCGGTTTATTAGAGTTCACTAGACACACAAACAATTATTCACTCCATCACACAATGCACATTATTTTCTTTTTTGGTTTTAAACAAACAAAAAATAGAGTTCATAGAGATATTGTATTTTCTGTAGAAACTTAAAAAAATATATTTTATTTTTAAAGAACTGAAGAAAATGGAACATGTAGCTTCGTTTTTAGAGCAGTTTAAATTAAAAAAAAAACACTTTTTTACTTACCCCTTCTAGAATAGTATAGTATTAAATATTTTTCGAAACACTTCAGTTTTTAATTATTTTAGTTTATGTTTTTTCGACCGTTTGGTTGGAAGACTGTTTGTTGAATGACGTTAACCACCAACAACTTAGTTTGTGGGCTTCAGATGGCCGTATTTTTTTGCTTTTTGTGGTGTCAACAGAGTCTATGTGCGGCAAAGAGCGAGAGAGAGAGAAGGTGCGCTTGCGCAACAGTTAAGTAATTTCAGCTCTGGGCTTAAACTTCTCTCGTTTTCTCTCTATCTCCCTCTCAGCTTCTCCCAGACAGTGATGTTAACTTGTAAAGCTCTAAATAGTAAGGCCCTTATTCATAAAAATTTAATGAACGTTTGAAGAACGCTTTGACACTGCTAAAGCTTTCCTCAATCCTTCTTTAACTTTTTATGAATAAGGCCCTAAATAATTTAATCAATTTATGTGAAAACCAGTAAGGAAAGGCTAAAGTCGGCCATACCCGACAATTGATAGCCTACCAGCGTTGCCAGATATTTTTTGAAAAAAACTTAAAATTTTCAAAGAAAAAACTTATTTTACAACAAAAAAACTTATTATATCTATTTTATTAAAAAAATTGAAAAATAGTAGCAATTCAATCTTAAATTATATTGGAAGGCTTCTTTTTTTGAAACCCTTAATATACATAGATTAGGTTTGGTACTTAGGAAATGGTACTTAGATAAATAGTACAAGAAATTTAAATGAAATAAAGGGATAATCCAAATCAGAAAATTTTCCTGCAACTTCTAAGATAATAATATAATATTAAATATTTACAGAATTTAAAAAACTTATTTTTGGAAGAAAAAACTTAAAAGTACTATTTTTCACTAGAAAAAACTTGAAAAATAAGTTTAAACTTATCATCTGGTAACGCTGTAGCCTACACATGGCCTTACCGGAACAGAATAAGAAAAAATATTGTCAAGTCTTACCAATGATGTTTTCCTAGTGATACTGATCTATCCAAAACAAAAACAATATTTTATAGCGCTTAGATTCAAGATTAAGATAGAAGAATATATGATATACCGGGTCTATATCTATATTCGGTTCATAAAACAGTTATCTTCTAAAATGTATAAAGATATCGCGACCTAAGAGTTAAAAAGCGCTAAGTCCACTTTTTCCCAAATGTATTTTTTGAAGCGAAACGTAAGATATGTTACAACGATTTGAAAACAAAAAACCAAAAAAATCATGCTTTGTCATCTTTGGAAGCTGAATCGTAAAAGCGCTAAGTCCATAATCCCTTTATAAAAACATTCATATACAGTAAGTATTTTACCTCTCCTGTTCAATTTTAAATATTGGATTTAGCGCCTTTACACTCTTAGGTCGCGATATGTTACAAAATGTGGATAACTTACGCCTTAGATACAAAGAAGGGATCATTGGCGTAGCAACGGATTTATGCTGGAGAGGGCTATTGCCCCCAGAAGAAAAGTTTGTTTTTGAGCTTTCAAGTTATTCGCGGATGAAATCGTCAACGAAAAGTAAGAAATTGATGCATATTGAAATAAGATTTGTTACAACCATTCTATGATAAATTAATATATTACATAAACAATAATTCGGTATTTTAAAACAACAAATGTTTAGAGAAAAAATAATTAATACAATTTTATTAAACATAAACATAAATAGCACAATGGAATAAAATATAATAAGAGCAAAAAAGTTTATTCTTCTATCTTTAAAAAAATAAGAATATCACTAACAATTTTACTACTTCGTCTTCGATATATACCGCCTGGCCCACAATGTCGAACGTTAACGTTCTGATTTGTGACCTACAAAAAGGCATCAGAACGAAAAAGCGAATGAAAACATACATGCCTGATACCTAATAGTTGGTCGCAAATCGGTTCGCATAGAAGTCATGCGAACGTTAACGTTCGACATCGTGGATCATGCGGTTATGATGGCCAAATTTCAAAATGGATCTTGGTACATTGTAGATCATAGTCATAGAACGATGTCCTTCAAAGCCAGAAAAACTTACTGGAAGTCTTATTGCAACTTGCAATCCTTTAAAAGTTTTTGGATAAATATTTAAAAAGATTTTGTTTTTATTCGATCTTTTTTCAATCTACATTTTATGTATTTTTATCAACCCTTTTTTCTTTGATTGACTTATTGTCATATAGTCTAGAACATATTTTTAGCGCAATAGTTTCTGCAATTAGCGATTCCTAATCAATTTGCAGGTTACTTCTAATGGGTGACCCATTTCGAGGTTCCATACTTTTTTAAAGAAAAAATACAGACAATTCGAATTGAATTGGGAATGTTTATTATCATTTGAAAGAACATTCTTTGGCATTTATTTTTTGAAGATTATGTCTATCAAATGTTGGCCGCGGCAACGTTTCAGATGGTCCATCCGTTGAGTCCAATTTTCGATGACTCGTTCGAGCATTTCGACTGGTAACTGGCGAATGGCACGCGTGATTTCCCCACAGGAAAAAGTCTAACGGTGTGATGTCACACGATCTTGGTGGCCAATCGACCGGCCCCAAAACGTGAAATTATCTGCTCACCGAAGTGTTCTCTCAAAAAATCCATTGATAGATGCGATGTATGGGAAGTGGCCCCGCCTTGTTGAAACCAAATGTCGCCGAGATCACGAGCTTCAATTTCAGGCATTAAATAGTCGGTTATCATGGCAAGATAACGGTCGTCATTGACGGTTACGTTCTCACCGGCATCATTTTTGAAGAAATATGGACCGATGATTCCGGTACGTCGGATCGGGAATCGGTCAATGGCAAAAAGATAGCTCTTAACGAGGGCTACAATATTGCTCATGGGTGTCAAGGTCGTGGGTCGACTGGAAAGTGTTTTTTTTTTATTTAAAAAATAATGGACTTAGCGCAATTGGCGAACGATTATTTTGATAATAAAACTGAATAATTTGTAAACGTTGTTCAGGCGTAAATCTTTCCATGATGAAATGCCAAACAATACTTAACAAAAATAACATGACAGCATGACACGACTCACACGTGATCTGTCAAAAAAAAGTATCTCTACTTAGATCACCCTATATAATCATCAATAAATTCAGAAGTTCCATTCAAAGCATTACCAAATAATTTACGGCTTTAGCTAGTGGAAGACTTATATCAGTTCTGCAATATTAAAATGCTATCGTAGCAAAACTAATGGTGATTTCGTTTGTGCAAAAAAATTTAAAATTGTTTCTAAATTTTACACTGAAACCGCATTTTAGGTTCGTTTGTAAAAATGGCGCAGCCGTATGAACGTGTTTTGATTTCGTTTGTAAAAATATTACACTTCACAAATGCGAAAATATCGCATTTTCCACACTCAAAACAGTCCACGGTCTGGAGTGTTGACCCGTCAAAAAGCAAACTTAAGAACCAAACCTAATTGAAAGCGTACATTCTTAATGCACTATCAAATGGTTGCGCCATAATGTAGGTATGGGTTTAACTCACCGCACGATTTTTGTTCGATTGTTTGCATGCAAAATGCGAAATTAGCCTTGCATTTGTTGTTTGAAAATATTTGCTTAAATTATTTATGTTTTGTAGAGCAGTGTTAAATACGTGAAGGTTCATAACGAATTCTGGCTTAGTGATTATATTAAATAATCCCAAATGCACTTGCTTCCTACTCTAAACTATTTTTTGTACCAACATAATTTAATGCAATTGATCTACAATTTTCGTATCTGCAAAAAATCCATCTAGTTTTAGTGCGACTTCGAACTTCCAAATATTTTATTCTTCTGAAATCAATATGATTTCCATGTTTGGAAAAATATATGTATATACAACCTGTACAGCATTGAAAAATGTTGATGGTAATTGTTCGAATAGGAGTCCATAATTAACAATTAAATTTGTGTGCCTCGTAGTGAATTTGTGTACCTCGTAGTGAATTAAAACTGATTGTGGATATTGTCAAAATTAAACGCAATCGGTTTTATGTCATGTTCATGTTTTATATCACACTAGCTGGACCCAGTCCACTTCATTGCCACAGATTGAGATTTCCGATCCCATCCATTTTTGAACCAATCACGAATCCTGCCACCAAATACGAGTACATAAAATAACAGCACTCCCCCTAACAACTTGTGCAAGATATCTCAATTTCAAAATGTGGCTTATACATATACGCCCATTAGTCTGATCCAGCCCATTTTTAACCTAATCACGTAGACTGCCACCAGATACATATAAACAGAATTACGGTAACATCACTACTAAATTATAAATACAAGATAGCTCAAATTTGAGTTATATGGGCCCATTGGCCCGAACCCGCCCATTTTTAAACCAATCAGGTAGACTACCACCAGATACATATGTACAAAATTACAGCACTCTCAGATATCTCAATTCAAATTTTTCAATTTGACTTATATTGGCGGGGCCACGCCCATTGATCCGATCCCGCCCATTAATGAACCAATCACGTAGACTACCACCAGACACATATACTCAGAATTACAACACTCTCTAACATATTGTGAAAAATATCTAAATTTCAAAATTTGGCGTATATGGGCGGTGCCCATTGGTCCCTTCCCGCCCATTTTGGTAGACCAGATACATATGCACAAAATTACAGCACTTTCGTTAAAAAATTGTGCAAGATATATCAATTTCAAAATTTGGCTTATATGGGCGGGGCCACGCCCATTGTTCCGATCCCGCCCATTTTTGGACCAATCACGTAGACTGCCACCAGATGCATATACACAACATTACAGCACTCTAGCTAACAAATTATGCAAGATATATCAATTTCAAAATATGGTTAAATGGGCGGGGCCACGCCCACTTGATACATCCAAAATCCAAGTACCATACACCACCCCCAACACATGAAGATTCTGTGAAAATTTCAAGAAGATCGGTCCAACCGGTATACGGTACAAACACACATTTTTCTTTATCCCCTCACCCTAGAGAGGAGTGGATATATCATTTGCTACGAACCAAAAGTGTAAAACATCGAAGGAGTGATCTAAGTATGTTCGGCGGATATCCGTTTTGGGTCATTTTAAGTCGAATGAGTAATGTCTGTTTGTCTGTCTGTCTGTCTGTCTGTCTGTCTGTCTGTCTGTCTGTCTGTTGGCTGGTGCGCACGATAACTCTCGAAAGGAATAACCGATTGGCTTCAATTTTGGTATGTGGTAATATTTTCTTCTATCTCCGGCTAAGTTCGAAGAAGGGCCATATTGGTCCACTCCTTCTAGTACCTCCCCCACAAAGGGTTAACATTTAGTGAAATATTGATTATTGAATAACTTCTATACTACTTATTTGAATCCTCTGAAATTCTACACATAGTATTTGTTGAAGTCACAACAGCTGACTGTCGACGTCATCGCCACCTGCATCAGATTTGGAGCCGTTGGTTTTAAACACAACGCCGCAAAACTCGTAAAGTGATGGCAACGCCGTCAATGTTGCATTAAATTAGTTCACGACTCAACCGTTTTTGGCACACTGCCACCGCATACGGCTCACGGCCGAAACAAAATAAATATCAAATATTAAAATAATTAAAAAATAAATTTTGTGTTTTTCTTTTTTTAAGTCCCGCCATCCTGGCGCGGACTTAAACACGGTCCTTCGAGCCGGATTTGAACCGGTCATTGGATGTGTTGTGTTGTGCGCGGTATGCATATATCGACATACGGGTTTAATAAAAATGTTTAAAATAATTTTTTATCACTACGTGATACCCACCTGCGAACCATCTATTGTCTCCGTCGCTACATCATTGCTTCATCACGTGAAGCAAGGCTTCACAAGCCAGTGACAGATGACAAAACAAGACGAAAAGCTGACTTTAAACTCCTCTGAAATAAACAAGAGCCGATAAAATATACAACGTCCACAACAACAACACAGCATCCACTGGCATATACAACGGCCACAACAACACAGCATCCACTGGCATATACAACGGCCACAACAACGCAGCATCCTCTGGCATATAAACCAGCAAAACAACATAAAATGCATCGTCACCGCACATCAACTTGACATTGCACTCGTGCAAGGGGGGAGTATGTTGAAGTCACAACAGCTGACTGTCGACGTCATCGCCACCTGCATCAGATTTGGAGCCGTTGGTTTTAAACACAACGCCGCAAAACTCGTAAAGTGATGGCAACGCCGTCAATGTTGCATTAAATTAGTTCACGACTCAACCGTTTTTGGCACACTGCCACCGCATACGGCTCACGGCCGAAACAAAATAAATATCAAATATTAAAATAATTAAAAAATAAATTTTGTGTTTTTCTTTTTTTAAGTCCCGCCATCCTGGCGCGGACTTAAACAGTATTAGTTTACTAGTCAGTATTACCTCGAGAAAAATCGGCGAAGTTGCCACGCCCCTTTTGGCACCTCCCACACAAATGGACAATTTTGAACCAAAAGTTAACAGCTTATAACTTTAATACCAGTGCATACAAATACTTGAAATTTTGTACAGTGTAATGGTTTAATAGTACCTACAATACAGTGAAAATGTGCTAAATTCATAAGAATATATTTTAAAATGTCTTAGTGTAATAATATCACTAAAAAATCCGCGAATTCTCATTCTTTTTATCAGCCCTGTTCTGGCTCTCACCAAATATTCAATTCACTTCACAAATTCACTTCACCCAACGAATGGAGAGGTGTTCTGGTTCTCACGTGAATTCTCTTTTTCGAACTTCTGCTCAAAAAAATCGAAACATATGTTTTTGTCTGCAAAGCCATAATTTGCAGACAAAAACGTAAACAAAACAATTTATTCTCGCGAAGAATCAGACAAGAAATTAAAAAATAAAATCTGAAGATTTATTAATCATATTTTATAAAAAACACAACAAAAAATATGCCACTAGCTTTTCTCTTAGCCATTAGGGATTTAAGTTTTAAGAAATGAAGTTCTTGAGGAACGTATCAAGGCGGCACTTGCGTGACTACTCAAATCCAATGGATATTCCAAATTCGTGGTAAGTTAAGTGTCGTTAATCTGTTTAACATAATAATTTATGCCTTTAAATGTTTTATAGCTTTTTACCGGCTTAATAAAGACGGATTTTCAATGATCCTTGATCAAATTGCACCCTTCATTAGCACAGGATCAATACCACAAAAAATACAATTGGCGGCAGCTTTGAGATTTCTTGCGGTGAGCGCTTTTCAAGGTATTGTAGCAAACGACATAAATATAAGCATGGGAAGGACTACATTGTGCAAAATATTGTGGAAAGTGGTAAATGGAAATGAGTCAGGCGGAAGTCGGTGCTTCAAAAATGCATTTTTACCAAAAGCATGGAATTCCCGGGGTTGTTGGTTGTGTCGACGGTACTCACGTTCGACTCATAAAACCTCCAGATGGAGAAGCGCTTTTTTATAACCGAAAGGGTTTTTTTAGCATAAATACCATGATTGTAATTGTAAGTATAAATACACATTCATTTATATTGGTTTGTGTAAACGCTTTTTGTATTAAGGTTTGTGACTACGAAATGAAAATACGGGCCGTTGACAGCACTAGACCTGGATCGTGTCATGATTCATATATATGGAAATCATGTATAGCAGAGAATCATTACGCCGAGATGTATACACGTTCCCGAAATTGCTGACTTTTAGCTGACGGAGGTTACGCTTTGGAACCATACCTTATCACGCCATATAGAAATCCTACATATAACTCCAGTGAACACAAATTCAACAAAGTACACTGCTCAGCACGGAACATTGTTGAGAGGACTATAGGCAACATAAAATCTCGTTTCCGATGCCTACAAGCGACCCTCCACTACGAACCAGCAAAAGTAAGCAGAATTATTAATGCGTGCTGCGCACTGCACAATATTTGCAAGCATTTTAATTTACCTATGGATGCTGAAGTTCCGATACCTGACGATGACAACATTGAAGATGTGGAACAACTAAGTAGTGGTACCGATGGCACACGAGTAAGAGACGAAATTGCACGTTCAATAGTTCAATAAAACACAGTCTTTAGAATGAATAAACTAAAAATACAAAACAAATTTTATTTGCTGCAGTCTTTTATGAGATCAATTAGATATATATGTATTTATTAACTATATTGTCAATTTAAAGTCCCATCTTCAATTGTTCCAGCTCGATGGACTTCAATTTCAGCTCATTTCGGGTGAGCAAATGCTTCTCCATTTGTATGTGGTGCCTTTTGTTTTCTTTTATTTCCTCCTTTTTTAATGAGACTAGTTCATCTAGCTTTTTTTCAATGCTTATTAATGTTTGACTATTGGCAACCATCACTTCTTTTATTGCACTAATACCACCCGAAACACACTTAAAATTTTTCGTTTCCTCCTCCATTAAGTACTCCACGTCCGATGGTTTCTTTCTCTTTGGTGCGGGTGGCTCAACGTTGGGAGAGGCAATTGGCGAATCGGGTATATCGCCGAAATCAGGAGAGTGGCTGCGTACACGCTTTGATGCAGTCACTGTATTTGCAGCTGATGATGTGGCAGGTTTTCTGCTGGTTTTGCACTTGACGTTTCTTTGGGCCTAATACGACTTGCAAGCGATGTAGATGGTGCATCGGCGTCAATATTTTCTTTATTGGGGCCACCTAATTTCTGGGTGTTCTTTATCCCATCCGCGCACATATAAAGGTCCACAAAACAGCAACACGTTCTTCCAATGGTGTCATTACATATTTATTATATTGGTCACCACCTGTTGCCCGACATTCCCTTTTGTTATGTGTAAGCTTGGATTTAATGTTCCGTTCTTGTTTGAGGTCCGCATGAATTAAGGTTTGTTGCCAGGTCTGACCACAGTTTATCCTGCTCTGCTTTTTCCATCTTTGAGTAGCCCATGGCCAAGTCTGGGTGTAACTCCATGAACTGGACGAAAATCTCATTGTGAGAACTATTTTTTCGTGGGGACCTGTAGGATAGTAATGCAATGAATTTAAACAATTAGCTTCAGCAAAAAGCTCAGCATACTTACATCGTGTAAAATCTAAATCCTTTGGTTATTTTCCGTCCAATTTTTGTTTTATGTTTTTTTGTTTTGTCAAGTTGGTGTTAATTGTTTTATGTTTGTTGTTTTTGTTACGTTTTAATAGACGTCAAACATTTGACACTTTGCAGAAGTAGCGTTGCCACACGGTTCATAATAGGCAAATCATTTTAATTATTTTACTTATATTTTTGTTAAATTTAGTAAATTTTTAAAATGGAATAACATTTCTGTACCAAAATTAAATTATCCGATGCAAATAACCTTGAGGTTACTCTATTAAAATGGTTGTATTTCAAACTAACAAACATCTTGCATCTCTGATTTTTCGAAGTCAAACCAAATCAGCTGATTTGCCAAGAACTCACTTACTCACATCACAAAAGAAAAAAAGTTGGTTGCAATTTTGGACTTATTTTATAAAACCTAATTTATTAATTAATTTGATTATTTTATCGTACAGAAACTTGTAATTAAGAAGTAAACATTACAAATTTTGTCACGGCACAGTTAATTTGTGATTACAATAATTATTCTTTCCAAAAAATGAGAACTCACAGCGCTCTCACAATGGAAAACATGGCGAGAAAAAATTGCATGAAATGGGGTGAAAGTGAGTTGCAGAACACCTCTCGGTGAATACTTCTCCCTTCACCACCACAAGTGAATTCCAGAACATGGGCGTATATGAAGTATTTTAATTTATTATTAAAGGCTTCAACAAATAGTATTTGTAAGTGAAATTTGCTCAGTGAAAATCGTATTCTAGGGATCAAATAAGAAACTTTGCCGAAGGAACCATACCTCTAAAACGAGTTCTGATGGCACGCCCACTTGATACATCCAAAATCCAAGTACCATACACCACCCCCAACACATGAAGATTCTGTGAAAATTTCAAGAAGATCGGTCCAACCGGTATACGGTACAAACAAACACACATTTTTCTTTATCCCCTCACCCTAGAGAGGAGTGGATATATCATTTGCTACGAACCAAAAGTGTAAAACATCGAAGGAGTGATCTAAGTATGTTCGGCGGATATCCGTTTTGGGTCATTTTAAGTCGAATGAGCAATGTCCGCCCGTCTGTCTGTCTGCTGGCTGGTGCGCACGATAACTCTCGAAAGGAGTAACCGATCTCCGGCTAAGTTTGAAGATGGGCCATATTGGTCCACTCCTTCTAGTACCTCCCCCACAAAGGGTTAAAATGTTGTGCAAAATTGATTCTTTAATAACTGCTAACTACTTATTCGAATCTTCTGAAATTCCACACATAGTATTAGCTTATTAGTCGCTATCAACTCGAGAAAAATGGGCGAAGTCGCCACGTCCCGTTTGGTACCTCCCACACAAATGCACCGTTTTGCACCAAAAGTTAACAACTTATAACATTAATAACAGTGTATAAAAAAACTTGAAATTTTGTACATTATTACGCTTTTATATTGCCTACAGTCAAGGGAAAAATTGGCGTTATCGCCACGCCCCTTTTTGTACCTCCCACACAAAATGCCCAAATCATACCACAATTTAATATCCCATAACGTTTTTACCAGTGCACATAAATGCTTATAATTCGGCACAGTGCAATGAATTTAAAGTATCTAATGTTCAGCGAAAAATAGGTGTATTTGATAAACCCCTTCTGGTACCTCCCACACGAATTGACAGAATAATTCGAGTAATATTCAATATTACATTACTCACAAAGTGAGGGTATACCTTAGTCGGTTTACCCGACTGAAACTTTCTTACTTGTTAGTTTATACATTTTCCTCTTCATCACTTTTTGTCAATCCATCAATTCAAGTTATTTTTAAAATTATACGATTTAAATTTTAATTTGTGTGTGTCAAATATTATACATCGTCCCCTCAATAAAAGAATAGTGTATAATTTTTTTGTAGTTTCACATTTGAAGTTTTTGTGAAATTGGACTATTTGGAAGATAAATATGTATATTTTAGAAGAGAATCGATGTTTTTAATTTCTTGTCATTTTAATATGTGGTGGAATAATCAGGCTACACCAAAAGTTAACAGCTTATAACATTAAAACCAGTGTATAAAAATACGTGAAATTTTGTACAGTGTAATGTTTTTATAGTGTCTATAGCCCTGTGAAAAATGGGCGTTATCGCCACGCCCCTTTTTGTACCTCCCACACAAAATGCCCAAATCATACCACAATTTAATATCTCATAACGTTTTTACCAGTGCACATAAATGCTTATAATTCGGCACAGTGCAATGAATTTAAAGTATCTAATGTTCAGCGAAAAATATGTGTATTTGATAAACCCCTTCTGGTACCTCCCACACAAATTGACAGAATAATTCGAGTATTATTCAATATTACATTACTCACAAAGTGAGGGTATACCTTAGTCGGTTTACCCGACTGAAACTTTCTTACTTGTTCTAATGACTATTTGTCTACAAATTTGTACTTTATACCGTTAAGATTAAAAATTGAGATATAGGTATAAGTGTTTACGATCTTATATTTTTGTTTTTGTTGGCTTGAGGTCATAAATATGATGTCAGAAATTATTATTTTACCGATCGGGTATCCATACCTACTTAAATGCAAGTGGGAGACAAAAAAAATGTTTGTTCATAATTTTCTCATTAACATTTAATAATAATTTATTAATGTTGTTTTTTTTTTTTGTAAAATAAAACAATACAAAATATACATTTATTTAATTTTTACTAGTTATACAATAAAATAGCATTCAATAAAGAGGGTTGGTTTTTACAGTATATTTATAAATTATAAAATAGAAGCAATTCCTTTTTGGGGATTACAAATTGCAATGTTTTTTATCTATACATACATACATTGTGCTTTAAGGCAGCGAATGGTGTCTTTTCAATAAACAGTTTTTAATGTATTTTTTGTAACATTTAATAGATTTTTCTCTTTAAGTACTGTTATGGTAACATACATTAGTAGATTATTTTAAAAGGCATTTTTGTATTTTTTTTTTCTTTTATAGAAACCTGAAGCATTTTGAGTATAATCGTGAGTGGGTTCTCTTTTCATTTTTTTAAATAGAGTTATTACAAAAAATAGTAAAGCATTTTATGCATAAATTAATTATATATTCGATAAAGTAAATACCGATCTGTTGTGCTTTTCATCGTGTTTGAAATATAAATTAGAATACAACCTAAGTCTTTTTAATAGAAGCCAATATCATACTCCCATTTGGGGTGTCAATAGGATAAAGCCGATGAAGCACGTGAACCAACTTTAAAATCTTTGTATAGGGAGAACACCGAGATCTGGAAGAGGAAAGCGATGGTACAATAAAATCCAATGTAATCGAATGCAATGTTTCCACTTACTTTATCTTTTAACTGTTGACATAACTGTAGACCAGCTGACAGCATAAATAGTACCTCATTTAGCCAATTGATGGAAGCCTGGACAATTTGGATTCAAAATAGAATAGATACATACAATATATCGCACATGTTCAACAACAGGTTAATAACTCAATATAACAAAATACAATTAAGAAGATATTTTCACAATGTTTGACATATTTTTTAAACGTCTATAATATTAACGGAGGCTGTTTTTGGCATCCACTGATTTTTTTTATTTTGAGTTGTTACCCTTTTCGATTCGATCCTGGATACAATGTACTTACCTCCGCTTGACATGAATCAAAACGCATTGTCCCATGAATGTTGGTCAACTGATAGACGGCAATTATTAATTTATGCGATTGTAAATAAAAACTAACTGCTAAATCTTCCGATAAATTCGGTGCAAGAGATTTCTGTATCAGCGAAAACGTAAAGATAATATTAATAGCTGGGGAAAAATAAGTGGACATATGTCTGAACATTGAAACGCTTACCATATTACGCCCCTTTATTAATTCATCGATGGGCTTCTTTTTTGGTATTACCAGCGATAAGCGTCCCCTTTGCAGAGCTTCCAATATATTGCCAACAACGTGCAATACTTCATCGGATGTTCTTTATTTTTTTGTTAATTTCATTGTTTGGTTTATGGTTGGTTTGCATGGTTGGTTGGCGGCGTGGTGTAAGAACAAAAGAAAAGAATTGCATTACAGATAAGAAATGTGTTTACATTTTATATTAAATGAATAGTTAATAATAACAGATCACAATGCTGCAAGATGATAAGAAATTTTTGTAATTGTGATAGCGAAAATGTAAAAAATGGAACTTTTGTTTAGTGCTATATACAAATTGAAAATAATCGATGGTCGTATTTATAGACCTAGAAAAAAACATCTAAGAACACTTCAGTCGAGTATACAGTAGTATGTATACCAGCACTTTGTGGGAAACGCAATATAGAATTTTTATTTTGTGTGGTAGGTGCCAGAAGAATTGACAAAGAATGTGTTGCTCATTCCTTGTTAGACTATAGTCATTGACAAAGTAGTATAAAGTACATAATACGTAGGCTAGAATGATTGTAAAGAAATTATGAGCATTTCCATGTTAAGTGATCAAAGTATTTTTGGCTCATATCACGGATTTTAGTGAAACTTGGTAGAACGATTATATTAAGTAAAGTAAACAAACCACCCACATTATCTTGAAAAAATATGACAAACAGGCTTACTATGAAGGTTATAAAATGTTCAAAGAGACATTTTTCTATTCAAATATGATTAAATAAACTTTAATCACTTTTGAATAACAAAAAAAAGTGATTAATGTTCATTTTTAGCGTTTCAATCCGATCTATTGAGCATTTTTGCAAACTGTAATAAAGATTTGCTTTACCGTTTTCTAAAAAAAATTGCATTCTATAATACATAACAGAGTCAAAGATGATCTAAAGCCAGGAGAATAGCCTAGTGGCAAATCAATAAAGATTTATATATATCTCGGGATAGACAAAAAAGACCATCTTTGAACTTGAACTATATTTTAGAGGACAATTTGGTCTAAAATGCAAAACTTAAAAAAAGGGATTTCTTAAAAAATAATTATAGTATACCATAATTTCGTTGTTTGATAATCAAGTTCAAGGACCTAAATTTTTTTGTTATTTTTTATCTTTATTTGTTTATTTTACCTTTTTTAACTTAATATTTCATTCATAATTTAGGAACATCATCATGAGATACTGAAATACAAACACATACACATAAACATTACATTATGGAACGTTGTTTTTGTTGTTGACTTCAGACTTAAGAAAACGTTACAAATAAGTAGGTTAGGTTAGGTTGAAGAGAGGAGACGTTTAAACGTATCATATCCATGGAGATACACTTAAGCCAGTGGTTCGGCTTGTTGTGCGCTCCTTATTTATGATCTTTGTATACCTCTCGAGTTACAGAAAATCGGTGCTAGATACGAATTTTCTCAGTATCTTCCAGTCATAACAAATAAGTAGGTAAGTCTGAAGACAACAACAATAAAGACGTCAATAATGTGATGTTTATGTTTATGTTTTCGTATTTCAGTATTTCCCGATGATGTTCTTAGATTAAGAATGAAATATTGAGCTAAAAAAGGAAAAATAAACAAATAAAGATGAAATAACACCAAATTTTGCCTGCATATAATTTGGCCTTATAGGCTTTAGTAGTACTGAATGGAATAAATAAATAAATGTAATTTAAAAAACTCTTCTGTATTTTTGAAGTAATGACCCGATATGTGATGGACTCATCAAATTACGAAAAGTGGTATATTTCCAATATTCTTTTCGGGTTTTCTGAATTTTCGAATGAAATATCAAAACCAAGCTTTTTGGGATCAGCTAGTATTGTCTTATTTTTGCCTTAAATATTACTCAAAGCGGAGCGACCCTGTTTTAACAAACGTCATGTTTATTACAAAATTATTACAGGTAGAACTACAAAATTTCATTACTTTGCTTCGTAAGAGTAAAAATGTTTCCATTTCCGACAAATAAATATAGATTGGAGGACATGGGATATATATATAATGGTTGATATCATGTTAATGCATATATACATACAAAAGTATGAGTATAAAATATCAATTGTCATACAAAATGTTAAAATGCGGGTTTTGAGATATTTTATTTAATAATACTGGTAATTCTTAACAAAAAAACAATGATTGGCAAACCATTTGGGGAGAACCGGAATATTCAGCCCTGTTCTGGCTCTCACCAAATATTCAATTCACTTCAAAAATTCACTTCACCCAACGAATGGAGAGGTGTTCTGGTTCTCACGTGAATTCTCTTTTTCGAACTTCTGCTCAAAAAAATCGAAACATATGTTTTTGTCTGCAAAGCCATAATTTGCAGACAAAAACGTAAACAAAACAATTTATTCTCGCGAAGAATCCGACAAGAAATTAAAAAAAGAAAATCTAAAGATTTATTAATCATATTTTATACAAAAACACAATAAAAAATGTGCCAATAGCTTTTATCTTAGCCATTAGGGATTTATGCAGTTCTTGAGGAACGTATCAAAAGGCGGCACTTGCGTGACTACTCAAATCCAATGGATATTCCAAATTCGAGGTAAGTTAAGTGTCGTTAATCTGTTTAATATAATAATGTATGCCTTTAAAAGTCTTATAGCTTTTTACCGGCTTAATAAAGACGGATTTTCAAATACGGTCCGTTGACAGCACTAGACCTGGATCGTGTCATGATTCATATATATGGAAATCAGGTATATCAGAGAATCATTACGCCGAGATGTATGCACGTTCCCGAAATTGCTGGCTTTTAGCTGACGGAGGTTACGCTTTGGAACCATACCTTATCACGCCATATAGAAATCCTACATATAACTCCAGTGAACACAAATTCAACAAAGTACACTGCTCAGCACGGAACATTGTTGAGAGGACTATAGGCAACATAAAATCTCGTTTCCGATGCCTACAAGCTACCCTCCACTACGAACCAGCAAAAGTAAGCAGAATTATTAATGCGTGCTGCGCACTGCACAATATTTGCAAGCATTTTAATTTACCTATGGATGCTGAAGTTCCGATACCTGACGATGACAACATTGAAGATGTGGAACAATTAAGTAGTGGTACCGATGGCACACGAGTAAGAGACGAAATTGCACGTTCAATAGTTCAATAAAACACAGTCTTTAGAATGAATAAACTAAAAATACAAAACAAATTTTATTTGCTGCAGTCTTTTATGAGATCAATTAGATATATATGTATTTATTAACTATATTGTCAATTTAAAGTCCCATCTTCAATTGTTCCAGCTCGATGGACTTCAATTTCAGCTCATTTCGGGTGAGCAAATGCTTCTCCATTTGTATGTGGTGCCTTTTGTTTTCTTTTATTTCCTCCTTTTTTAATGAGACTAGTTCATCTAGTTATTTTCAATGCTTATTAATGTTTGACTATTGGCAACCATCACTTCCTTTATTGCACTAATACCACCCGAAACACACTTACAATTTTTCGTTTCCTCCTCCATTAAGTACTCCACGTCCGATGGTTTCTTTCTCTTTAGTGCGGGTGGCTCAACGTCGGGAGAGGCAATTGGCGAAACGGGTATATCGCCGAAATCAGGAGAGTGGCTGCGTACACGCTTTGATGCAGTCACTGTATTTGCAGCTGATGATGTGGCAAGTTTTTCTGCTGGTTTTGCACTTGACGTTTCTTTGGGCCTAATACGACTTGCATGCGATGTAGATGGTGCATCGGCGTCAATATTTTCTTTATTGGGGCCACCTAATTTCTGGGTGTTCTTTATCCCATCCGCGCACATATAAAGGTCCACAAAACAGCAACACGTTCTTCCAAAGGTGTCATTACATATTTATTATATTGGCCACCACCTGTTGCCCGACATTCCCTTTTGTTATGTGTAAGCTTGGATTTAATGTTCCGTTCTTGTTTGAGGTCCGCATGAATTAAGGTTTGTTGCCAGGTCTGACCACAGTTTATCCTGCTCTGCTTTATCCATCTTTGAGTAGCCCATGGCCAAGTCTGGGTGTAACTCCATGAACTGGACGAAAATCTCATTGTGAGAACTATTTATTCGTGGGGACCTGTAGGATAGTAATGCAATGAATTTGAACAATTAGCTTCAGCAAAAAGCTCAGCATACTTACATCTTGTAAAATCTAAATCCTTTGGTTATTTTCCGTCCAATTTTTGTTTTATGTTTTTTTGTTTTGTCAAGTTGGTGTTGTTTTATGTTTGTTGTTTTTGTTACGTTTTAATAGACGTCAAACATTTGACACTTTGCAGAAGTAGCGTTGCCACACGGTTCATAATAGGCAAATTGACGATCATTTTAATTATTTTACTTATATTTTTGTTAAATTTAGTAAATTTTTAAAATGGAATAACATTTCTGTACCAAAATTAAATTATCCGATGCAAATAACCTTGAGGTTACTCCATTAAAATGGTTGTATTTCAAACTAACAAACATCTTGCATCTCTGATTTTTCGAAGTCAAACCAAATCAGCTGATTTGCCAAGAACTCACTTACTCACATCACAAAAGAAAAAAAGTTGGTTGCAATTTTGGACTTATTTTATAAAACCTAATTTATTAATTAATTTGATTATTTTATCGTACAGAAACTTGTAATTAAGAAGTAAACATTACAAATTTTGTCACGGCACAGTTAATTTGTGATTACAATAATTATTCTTTCCAAAAAATGAGAACTCACAGCGCTCTCACAATGGAAAACATGGCGAGAAAAAATTGCATGAAATGGGGTGAAAGTGAGTTGCAGAACACCTCTCGGTGAATACTTCTCCCTTCACCACCACAAGTGAATTCCAGAACATGGGCGATTATTTACTAATATGCTTGGTTGTGTGTTTTCACGTATTGTTTTTTTTTTTCGAAACATATGGGTCCAAAGAACTAAGAACCCGACATTGCTTTATCATACCATAAGTGGTATGGTATAATTCCATATCGGACTTGGATCAAAGTTCAAAACTTAAACGATCAGGTATACCGCTTAAGAGAATATTTGATACTGACATCCATACATAGGTACAAATACGTGTTTATTTTTTCATAGAAAATTAAAAATGTCACTATTTCATGTAGAATTATTATTTTGAATGTGTCTGGGTATGGGTGTGTTTGTGTGTGCAAAAAATAAGATTATTTTCAATACTTCTTTTCATAAGTATATTCAATGAGTAATAATGATACAGCAGCATGATGATAAACATCTTTTCCCCCTCTTATCACATAACTATGTACGTATGTCGTGGCTAGAAATTGGCATTGAGACCCTAACAGACAAATAATATAATAGATAGGCATGTGAAGAAGAAATAGTCTGCACATATCTGTGGTGACTGTGATTTTCCAAAACATTTTGTTTTGTATGTTTCTTAAAAACTCACTTAAAATGGTACGAGTCATCAACGTCATCAATGTGATTAATGGCCTGCTGCAGGTGGTTGGCAGCGTCTTGAACCTGCTGCAATTTCCAGGGCGAATCCTGCGTAATGGAGGTGCGTTGAATTTGGTGTGGTGATTTGGATAATTTAAAACTAATGTCCTGCAAAACAAACCAAGGAAATTCAGCAAGCGAAAGAAATCACATAACACTCAAGAGAACTTACCGCCTGTGTAATGGTATCACCCGTCAGTGTGAGAATGGCCTTTAGTTGGTCTGGCGGTTGGACAGATAATATAAATTTTTCAGTCTTTTTCCCCTCATTTTCATACAGTGGAACCGGAAAACGGTGGGCACATTCCTAATAAAAAAGAAATACACAGGTTTAAATCACAACTGCGATACTACGTACGCACGTACATATGTATGTATGTATGTATGTACATGCATGCAATTTGTTGTTGGTAATGCATGTAATAATAACAACAAACAAGAAGAAAAAGCACACAAAATCAGAAACAGTCATATAGGAGGCGACACAAAGCACCCAGATAGAACTAGAACCAACAACTATTAACGATAACATTGTAATGTATCACTATGTAAAATGTACTTACTATGAGAATAATTTTTAATTTCTTGAGTAACTGATGCACCTCTTCCCTCAACACCCATTCAAACTCCATTTGCTATGAATCGCCGGAAATATTGTTTGTTAGTTTTTGTAATGTTTAATATATCTCTGTTTTTTTCTTGCAATAATACCAACCAGATTAAATTCTTCCTGTTTCTCTGTTTCCATCTTTCTGCTTGATGGAAGATTAGAGATTGAAATTGGCAAGAAATTGTTGGTGTCGCATTGACACAAAACAGCTGTTTGATCCGAGTGTGGCCAGATATATTAAGGAAGTATTAGCCATGCGTACCGTAACGTTGTGGTAGGCTTGTTGCGAATTTGCGTAATGGTTACGTGAAGCAAACACAGCCGTTACAACTAATAGCATACACATTTTAAGTACACAGAAAGAAAACATGCCATCAAAGATCAATATTAGGCATGTTTTCGTTACAAGCTAGCAATTTTAGTTTAGCACTTTGCAACGAAAACAACTGACGTCCACTAACTGGCACGTAAGCAATAAGTGGCGGATTTTCACTATCTGGTAGCAATGGTGTCATGGGTTGCGAAGAAAGAACGGTGCGAAACAGACAAAAAATTCGTGAAAAGTATTAATAAAACATATATTTACTATTCTATTGTCAATTGTTTACACTCTTTTTGCAAATGTTAATATAATTTCCCATTTTTGTTCTTCTTCTTCCCGTTAATTCACAATAATTGATAACATCTCGCCAAAAATGGGATGCCATACTGCTAAATATAGGGTGCCCAATCTGGCAACATCATACTCGATTAAGACAGGAACACAAGCACCAAACTTCATCGGGAACTAATAGTGCTTAAAAGTGCTTAGCTCCCCATACAAATTAAGCACTTATGGTGTAACGAAAACACGCCTATTATCGATTAACAATTTTATTTTCCTTCAAAATTTCATGAAAAAACATAATTTTTGGACCTGAGTGAAACGTTAGCAAAGTAGACTTGCATTCGAGGTAAATAAAATGTCAGTGCAACTGGAGAGAAGTGAATGGACATTTTTTAATTTTAAAAGGAAATATAAAAATAATTGCAAAAAACAATACGATGTAACACAAAGGAAAAAATAGGTGTTTTCAGAGTCAAGTGCTGTAAATGTCTTAGGAGAAGTTGCTTCACATGATTTACGCTTTTCAAGCGTTCTGAACGATCAATGCGACAGTAGGCGTGTTTTCGTTACACCATAAGTGCTTAATTTGTATGGGGAGCTAAGCACTTTTAAACACTATTAGTTCCCGATGAAGTTTGGTTGTGTTCCTGTCTTAATCGAGTATGATGTTGCCAGATTGGGCACCCTATATTTAGCAGTATGGCATCCCATTTTTGGCGAGATGTTATCAATTATTGTGAATTAACGGGAAGAAGAAGAACAAAAATGGGAAATTATTTTAATATTTGCAAAAAGAGTATACAATTGACAATAGAATAGTAAATATATGTTTTATAAATACTTTTCACGAATTTTTTGTCTGTTTCGCACTGTTCTTTCTTCGCAACTCATGACACCATTGTTACCAGATAGTGAAAATCCGCCACTTATTGCTTATGTGCCAGTTAGTGGAAGTCAGTTGTTTTCGTTGCAAAGTGCTAAACTAAAAGTGCTAGCTTGTAACGAAAACATGCCTAATATGGCATCTCATTTTTGGAGAGATTGTTATCAATTACTGTGAATTAACGGGAAGAAGATAAAAAATGGCAAATTATTTTAATATTTGCAAAAAGAGAGTATACAATTGACAATAGAACAGTAAATACATGTTTTATTAATACATTTCACGAAATTTTTGTCTGTTTCGCACCGTTCTTTCTTCGCAACTCATGACACCATTGCTACCAGATAGTGAAAATCCGCCACTTATTGCTTACGTGCCAGTTAGTGGACGTCGGTTGTTTTCGTTGCAAAGTGCTAAACTAAAATTGCTAGCTTGTAACGAAAACACGCCGAGTGTACACAAGATGCGTCAGAGAAATATCTGTTACTTGCAAAATTAGCTGATGTACGTTTTGTTTATCCTAAACTCTTCGAAACCATTTTAAAAATGGATAGCGAATTATATTTGGCGAAAGATTTTTTCCATTTTATGGATTTTATAAAGTTTAATTTAACGATTGACAAAGCAAACGCCAAAACTCTGCTCGTTTTCGTTTATTTTTATACTTCAAGGCCAAGAAAAGCGGAGTTCAATACAAGACTTTGATAACAAATAACAACAACATACACAACTCAGACATACACAATTCACCTAAATCAACCACCACCAATGAGTGTAATGATGTGTCTACTTACTACGAGTATCACTTTTAATTTCTTGAATAACTGGTGCACCTCTTCCCTCAATATCCATTCGAACTCCATTTGCTGTAAATAGCCACAAATTTATTTATTTTTGTTTGTTTTAGTAAAAAATTTGCTTTGATTTAATACCAACCATATTAATTTCCTCCTGTTTTTCTGCTTCCATGTTTAATCTGTTTCCATTTTCCATCTCACTTTCCACACAATCCGTTCGAGTACAGTGTTTTTGTTGAGCAGATGATATGACGATAGCCTCCGGTAAAGGGGCCAAATGGCGCTGGTGTTTACGTTTTGCATATGGACTAAATGACCAATTGGACATACTGTAAAAGAAA
This sequence comes from Eudasyphora cyanicolor, assembly GCA_963930755.1. Taxonomy (NCBI): domain Eukaryota; kingdom Metazoa; phylum Arthropoda; class Insecta; order Diptera; family Muscidae; genus Eudasyphora; species Eudasyphora cyanicolor. The sequence continues at coordinate 286,897,124 of OZ005735.1, read as the reverse complement.
GAGAAAATGGTTAGGAAGTTATACAAGAGATGGAAAATAACAAAACTTGTAGATATAAGCGAGAACCAACCCACAACAAGTGTAGACAATTCACATTGATTATAGATTACAGAGATAATCTACTTTGAAATCTAGTCGAATATTTATGGAAGACCATTTGGCGTTAGTCCTGCTTCACACGAGACAATTTTTTCCAAGCAAGTGTCAGCGGTGTTGCCACAACAATAATATTTTTCCTACCAAAATTGTTCAAAATTTTTTGAAATTTTCCATTTTTTATTTTACAACAAACATATCCATAAATTGTTATTGTAAGGTATTACTTCCTTTTTTATATTTAAATAACCATTTTAAATTAATTTTTTCTCGTTTGGTTTCTTTTCTTACTCATCACTCGAAGGTTTTTATTTTCCGATTTCGATTGCTCTTTTGGTTAGAAATCGAAAAAACCTGGGTTTTTATACTCTATTCGGTACAGGGTATTATAATTTTTTTGGTCAAGATGTTTGTAACGCAATAAAATACTAGAGCTAGTGCCACCTTAAAGTATACGGATAGACTCCTAATCCCCAGCTGATTCGATATAGCGATGTGAGATTTATATTTGGAATCTAAGCGCGATAGAAGCAGCATTTTACGGGTACATCTGATGATTATTAGATTTGGCACAAACAAGTTTAGTGAACCAGGAATGAACATTGTCAATTCCTTCCGATTTGGTATCAATGCTCTATAGAAGAGAGGAGTTTCTTTCCAGTAACGAATATTGTCAAATTTGAAGAAAATCGATTTAAGAAACATATATGTATACGGGGGATTTTATGTAAAGTGAGTGAGTGCATTTTTAAAAGCGATGTCTTCTGATCGGGATGAAACTTGCACCAACTTTAGATTTATTGGATAATAGTTATGACACAAAATTTCAACGAGATCGGTTATGGACCGTCCGAGTTGGATTGTGTTGAGTTTTGAAATTGTTGTCAGACGGCCCTTTTTTCCCATCAGTATAACAAATTACCTATTGTATTTAGAAAATTTTGCCCAAAGTGTTTTCGATAGCTTTTCTTCAATCTTTTATAAAAAATTCAATAAATTTTTTTTAGGATTATTTTTGCGAAACCAAAACAAGTTTTGAGATTTTTATAAAAAACACATGTTTTTATTTTCGATTTTTTTCTCACACGAAAGCTCAAATATTTTAGGGCTTTTTGGCTTATCAGTGGGGTAGGACTTGAATATCTTTCAAAATAAAGGTAAACATCTAAAAAATAAAGGTTGAACCACATATTAGGCGTGTTTTCGTTACACCATAAGTACTTAATTTGTATGGGGAGCTAAGCACTTTTAAGCACTATTAGTTCCCGATGAAGTTTGGTGCTTGTGTTCCTGTCTTAATCGAGTATGATGTAGCCAGATTGGGCACCCTATATTTAGCAATATGGCATCCCATTTTTGGAGAGATTGTTATCAATTATTGTGAATTAACGGGAAGAAGAAGAACAATAATGGGAAATTATTTTAATATTTGCAAAAAGAGTGTAAACAATTGACAATAGAATAGTTAATATATGTTTTATTAATACTTTTCACGATTTTTTTGTCTGTTTCGCACTGTTCTTTCTTCGCAACTCATGACACCATTGCTACCAGACAGTGAAAATCCGCCACTTATTGCTTACGTGCCAATTAGTGGACGTCAGTTGTTTTCGTTGCAAAGTGCTAAACTAAAAATGCTAGCTTGTAACGAAAACATGCATATTTTAGCATAATTCTAGAATCGGTTATCCTAATTGTTTCAGGAAAGCTTTAAAGAATTCCACATTATGGAGGCTTCAACTTCTTCTAATATCATTTTTACATCTCATCAGCGGTTTTAAAGATATCTTTCAGGATATAAAAATATTTTGACGAGCGATAAATCTACCAAATTTACACTGAATCTTCCATTCAACCAAACTAAAAAAATTTTGGTAGAAACCCCGAAAACGGCAACACTGAGTGTCAGTAGTTCTAGGAATGAGAGGCAGGCGGAATCATAAACACTCAAACTAATAGATGGTCCGTCGTACTCTTAAAAAGTGACAGTTACGAACGATTAAATTTTTGACAGTTGTTTTGCTCTCTTCGAGATATTTTGGCACTCTCTTGTTAGCTCTCAAGATTTAATTTGCCGATTTAAAGATGTGTTTTTTGCTATTTTATTTTAAAAATCAATTGTGTTTGCTCTAATTGTGATTGTAAAGTGAAATGTTTGAGGAAAAATGCCAAAAGTATGTATAAAAAATAAAAACAAATTTGTGCTCTTTCTTCTCTTAACTACTAATGTCAAAAATTTAATCGTTCGTAACTCGAGAAATTTGCTTAAGAGAGCGAATGACCATTTAGTAGTTGAGTGTTTATGGGCGGAATTAGATCTCTCTCCTACAAACTTTGACACTTGCTTGGACGTACCAGAATGTACTACGTGGAGCCGGTCTATCGTTACAACTCTAACGATTACTGTGAAGATAAGTTACGGGTACGTTTGCTTAATCCACGCTTAAATATGACAGTTGACAGAAAAACAGCCACGATACGACATGATACGTTTGCCACTATTTGCAATGTTATCCCATTTTAGCGCAATTTGTTTTCAAACAAAAAAATAAAATAGGTTTAAATTGATTTTTGTGTTAAATGAAATTAAACTATGACCACTACACGTCGCCTAGAAGTGAAATTACAAAGACCCAATGCTATCTTCGAGTCCTGGCTGGAAAAGTGGCTGGAAGAGGCTGAAAGAAAAAACAACCGATCAAAATACAAATTACGAGACGCTTTAGAGGCCTTGAAATGCTATCCTCTGCCTCTGGCCACCGGTAGAGAATGTGCCATATTGAGAGGGTTTGGATCCACCCTCTGCAATCTCATTGACGAGGAAATGCGACAACAGCGAGGTAAAGCGGAGACCATTAACCTCAACAATAGTATGTTCGAGAAAGAAATTCAGGAAGTGGTCGAGACTGTGAAGAAAAATAAGTGCAAGACTACTGCCCCACCCAAGGAGAAGCCTGTAAAGCTTACAAAGAAACAGCAAAAGGCTATGGAAGAGGAGGAGGAACGCGTTAAGCAGGTGACCATGAGTCCCGGTTCGTTCCGCGTAGTTCTCATAGTGGATACTCAGGAAACCAATGGTAAGAACAAAAGGACACTTGATCAAACTCGTGGCTACTTAGAGTCCTTACATGTCGAGTACGAAGTTCGACGACTGACTGTGGGAGATTTTCTTTGGATTGCCCGTAATTCTGAAGGCAGTGAATTGGTCCTCCCTTATATAGTAGAACGCAAGCGTATGGATGATTTAGCCTCCAGCATACGTGACGGCCGTTTCCATGAACAAAAACATCGACTGAAACAAAGTGGCATTCAACATGTTATATATCTCGTGGAAGATTACGGAGACAACGATCACCTGGGCCTGCCGCTTGAAAATCTTAAACAGGCTCTCAGCAATACCCTCATTCACAGTCGATTCTCCATACAACGTACTGAAAATCATCGCCGGTCGATGATGTATTTGCAGGGTATGTCACAAATGCTAATACGACTCTACAAAGATAAAGTACTTTTAAGTTGTGAAAAGGAAGATCTAAAGCCCTCTAGACCATCCCAACGAATGGTGGGACTCCTGAAATTCAAATCCCTCTATGAGGATTCTGCACGCAATGCCTTATTAACAGTGCGAGAAGTATTCGTCCAGCAACTCCTTCAGTTGCACTCTTTGTCATTGGAGAAATCGTTGGCTATTGTGGCGGCGTTTCCTACGCCTCGTTTGTTAATGGATGCTTATGAAAGTTGTGAATCATTGAATGAAGCTAGAAATCTTTTGGCAAACATTCGTTGCGGACAACTGGAACGTCCGTTAGGTGAGAAAATTAGTCATACTATTTATGATTTTTATCGCAGTGATTTCTGAGAATGATTTGTTAAGTTTTTCTGATTAAATCTGAACTGAATGTTACTTAAACAAAGGCATAAAGAAATTAAAAGAAAAAATCTTTTGCAATCTTCTCATATCTGTGGTCACAAGGCATAACAGCATATGTCTGTTTTTGAAAGTTTTCAGGAGAGAAATTTAAGGGGTTTGAATCGATATAATAATCCATTTGTAATGTAGTGACACAGTCAGATATGCTGCCTTATATATTTAACTAAACGAGGGATCATCACCAAAATGTGTCACAATATGCAATCGAAGATGGGGAACATTATTGCATTAATAACACAGTTTGAGCATAACTCGAGATATGCTGTTATGCCTTGTGACCACAGATATGAAAGAACAGTAATGAATAAAGAAATTTCCAGGAATGAAGTACATTAGTGGTTTTTTGAAACTGTACATTTCTTTTTTAACTCAGGATTTCAAAAGCGTCTTACATTAACATTTCATTTATTTCGTACAAAATTGTAATTCAAATCCGTCTGGCTAATTAAACATAAATTACAATATGCACATAACTAAGCTTTTTAACCAAGGGTAAAAACTACTCAGTGGTATATAAAGATTTGTTTAAACCTAAGTAACTAAATAAGGAAAAATAATTTAAATACAGATTGGGTATTTGGAAAAGTATTTAGGATAACTACATACATATTCAATTTTTATGAATTGAATATTTTAAAATAATAACAGCTAATTACAACAACTGTTCAGTTCTCTGAACTGAATTCTATTAAGTCGGCTATATGTTATTATGCGTTTCACAAAACGTGAGCAGGTAGCTATAGAGTTGTGATGATATTTTGTCTTATGTGATAATAAGAAATACAAATACATGGTTGAAACTTATGCCAGACATATGGCTGAAGTAGGCATCACACACTCTGTAGTGAAGAAAATGATGACGCGGATGGCTTGCAAGAAGAGGTGGTTAGTCTTAAGTTAAGAGAACTCATATCGTAAAGACCTTTAATTTTCTGCTGCTCGGCTACAAACATGGTGACCCCGTAAAAACACTAATTAATTCAAAGTTTCCCCCCACCAGCGGTAAGGGACTTCGAATACTCATTAGTGGATTTGAACACAAAAATAAATAATAAAATAATTTAAAAAAAAATATATATAGGAAAGAACTGAGCAAAATTGCTCATATTTGTAGAGGGTATAGCAGAATAGAGGAACGATAGGGAACTCCGTCTTTTGTAGCTAGCTATGGAAAAAATTCCATATTTCCGAAGGGAAGTTGTTAGTCGGGACGTTATGGGTAATTTTGACAGTGTGGACTGTCGCTTAGACGCAAATGCTTTGCAAGAAGAGGTGGTTAGCAACTGTGGGAAGACTGAAAAAAAATATTTATTTGGTTTTGTATTTATTGAACCACCACGGTTGTTTAAGGAAAATGCTGAAGATTTAAATGCTGAGGCATTGGAATTACCAAGGATGGGATTTAGGAAATGTCCAATTGGGTGCTTAGTATCCCACCAACTAAATAGGTGTACTAGGTTTAGGATGCTTCCCATTGATGAAAAATGGGATAAGCTTGTGGAACACAAAGTGTGTTTCGTATGTTTGGAGGTTGGTCATGTCAAAAGGACATGTACCCGAAATGTTTCTTGTACAAAATGCTGTGGGAGACATTTCACTCATCTCCATAGGGATATTGAAAAGAAATTAGTTTTTTTCGATTATGAATTTATAGAACCACCAAGATTGTTTCATGAAGATTCTGAACGCACTGTGGGAACTAGCTCAAAGGCTGTAGGGGGTGATGATGATTCCAGTAAGACGGAAGATACGGGAAACATCAGCACTGTTGATATGGAAATAGATAAATCAAAGTTGCTCAAGGAAAAGTCTGAGAGCACTTTGGAAATTAGCGAAAAGGCTAAAGTCGGTGATGATGTTTCTAGTAAGACGGAATATACTGGAAACATCAGCAGAGTCGGTAGGGACGGTAAAAATACCTCAAATACTAATTATAGTAGGAACAAATACCGTCCAAAGTTGAGCTGGAGGCGGGGAAGGTCCATCCAAATTAAATTTAATTCAGATGGTTTATATATAAAAAATAAAAATAATAAAAAAGAAGAGGAGTCATCATCGTCTGTAGTTAAGAATAAGAAAACATTCAAAAGTACACTATTTAAATGCAGCGAAAGGTCTCAAAAGGAAAGCTGGAAAATTGTGAAGAATGTGGATGGTCGTTTACAGAAAGATGATGGAAAACGCACATGCTCCAGCGCTAGACATAATCGAACAAAAACTGCCGCAGCCACACCACCACCAGCTAAAAGGGCTCCCAAATCCCCAACTCATGAACGCGGGCGGAAACTAGACACAGCAGTTTATAGTGAAGAAGAAGCCGCCGCTAAACCCACTCATAGTATAACGAAAATATATGCCAATGTAAGGGGAAAAGCAACAGTACCAAACAAAGCCATTCAGATCATTGGAAAAGAGACTGGAACGCTGAGTGATACTCCCAACGCCGAGGAAGTGTACAGAACACTCGCAACTAGTGTGCATCGTCAACTGAAGCCGAAGGAGCCTGACAAAAACATGAGCCGATGGAAATTCAGATGGCAACCAGAATGCAGACGAGATTGGGTTCCTGCCATCATTGAACAATTTTTCTAATTTAAATTTATTTTTAGAATTATATTTTATTCTTCCATTCTTTATTGTTAATATATTACAATTTTTGTTAAAAGATCAGGATCTTTTAAGGCCGGCAGAATGTTCAGTTCTCTGAACTGAATTCTATTAAGTCGGCTATATGTTATTATGCGTTTCACAAAACGTGAGCAGGTAGCTATAGAGTTGTGATGATATTTTGTCTTATGTGATAATAAGAAATACAAATACATGGTTGAAACTTATGCCAGACATATGGCTGAAGTAGGCATCACACACTCTGTAGTGAAGAAAAGGGACAAGTCATAAATTGTCGTATTTTATAGTTTTATTTGTAACAACAACAATGTCTATATGTTGATTGTTATCTTTGGCGACCAGCGGTGCACATAGATGTGCACTGCGTAGGTCGTTGTGCTATAAAAATGTCTTCTCTCTTTTCGTCTTACTTATAAGATAGGTTAAGAATTATTTGGTTAGTCTTAAGTTAAGAGAAAATATTGTAAATAAAATTAGTTCCTATCTAGAACTCAAGTCGTTCAGGTCTTCTTATTTTCTGCTGCTCGGCTAAAAACATGGTGACCCCGTAAAAACATTAATGAATTCGAAGTTTCCCCACACCAGTGGTAAGGGACTTCGAATACTCATTAGTGGATTTGAACACAAAAATAAATAATAAAATAATTTAAAAAAAAAATTATATAGGAAAGAACTGAGCAAAATTGCTCATATTTGTAGAGGGTATAACAGAATAGAGGAACGATAGGGAACTCCGTCTTTTGTAGCTAGCTATGGAAAAAATTCCATATTTCCGAAAGGAAGTTGTTAGTCGGGACGTTATGGGTAAATTTGACAGTGTGGACTGTCGCTTAGACGCTTTGCAAGAAGAGGTGGTTAGCAACTGTGGGAAGACTGAAAAAAAATATTTATTTGGTTTTGTATTTATTGAACCACCACGGTTGTTTAAGGAAAATGCTGAAGAATTAAATGCTGAGGCATTGGAATTACCAAGGATGGGATTTAGGAAATGTCCAATTGGGTGCTTAGTATCCCACCAACTAAATAGGTGTACTAGGTTTAGGATGCTTCCCATTGATGAAAAATGGGATAAGCTTGTGGAACACAAAGTGTGTTTCGTATGTTTGGAGGTTGGTCATGTCAAAAGGACATGTACCCGAAATGTTTCTTGTACAAAATGCTATGGGAGACATTTCACTCATCTCCATAGGGAGATTGAAAAGAAATTAGTTTTTTTCGATTATGAATTTATCGAACCACCAAGGTTGTTTCATGAAGATTCTGAAGGCACTGTGGGAACTAGCTCAAAGGCTGTAGGGGGTGATGATGATTCCAGTAAGACGGAAGATACGGGAAACATCAGCACTGTTGATATGAGAATAGATAAATCAAAGTTGCTCAAGGAAAAGTCTGAGAGCACTTTGGAAATTAGCGAAAAGGCTAAAGTCGGTGATGATGTTTCTAGTAAGACGGAATATACTGGAAACATCAGCAGAGTCGGTAAAAATACCTCAAATACCTATTGTAGTAGGAATAAAGACCGTCCAAATTTGAGCTGGAGGCGGGGAAGGTCCATCCGAATGAAAATGAATTCGGATGGTTTATATACAAAAAATAATAACAAAAATAAAACACCCACCAAACGAACACCATCTGAAAACGTCAACCGTCGCCTGCATTTACAAATAACAAGACATGTATGCAGCGTGGGCAGCGGTCCTGAGCTGTCAAAATCATTACGAGTTAAGATGACCATTGATGACGCGGATGGCTTCAACAGTTTCGCAGTAGAAGAAGAATCCAAAGATGAAGAATTCGACGAAGAAGCTGAAGGTGATATGAAGCTCGCTTATCATCACCAGTCACAAATGATAACATCTGAAGGTGGCGTCAACTGCATTATTGAGTTGGTTAACGACAAAAGGGTTGTCCCAACACAACTTTCAACGTCAGAGTCATTGAGGGCCAAGCTGACAATTGGTAAAGATGCTACACCGATGAGTGAGACTCCCAACGCCGAGGGAGGGGACAAAACACTCGCAACTAGTGTGCATCGTCAACTGAAGCCGAAGGAGCCTGACAAAAACATGAGCCGATGGAAATTCAGATGGCAACCAGAATGCAGCCGAGATTGGGTTCCTGCCATCATTGAACAATTTTTCTAATTTAAATTTATTTTTAGAATTATATTTTATTCTTCCATTTCTTTCTTGTTAATATATTACAATTTTTGTTAAAAGATCAGGATCTTTTAAGGCCGGCAGAATGTTCAGTTCTCTGAACTGAATTGAGCAGGTAGCTATAGAGTTGTGATGATATTTTGTCTTATGTGATTTGATAATAAGAAATACAAATACATGGGTGAAACTTATGCCAGACATATGGCTGAAATAGGCATCACACACTCTGTAGTGAAGAAAAGGGACAAGTCATAAATTGTCGTATTTTATAGCTTTATTTGTAACAACAACAATGTCTATATGTTGATTGTTATCTTTGGCGACCAGCGGTGCACATAGATGTGCACTGCGTAGGTCGTTGTGCTACAAAAATGTCTTCTCTCTTTTCGTCTTACTTATAAGATAGGTTAAGAATTATTTGGTTAGTCTTAAGTTAAGAGAAAGTATTGTAAATAAAATTAGTTCCTATCTAGAACTCAAGTCGTTCAGGTCTTGTTATTTTCTGCTGCTCGGCTACAAACAACAACATTAAAATAAAAGATATATAATAAAATAAAAGTTAAATGGAACTCAATGCCAATCTATTACCGAAAAAATCAGTGCAAAAATCCGGAATAATTACGAATTAGTTCGAAACCCACAATGAGAAAAACATAAAATAGCATAAATTACAGGCCAACCTCTCGAAGGGAACCATCAAAATTCGGAATTGATATTTTGCAACTTTTTGGGGGTCTGGATATCGGAACGAAAAGTTATTTTTGAAAAATGATTTCAATTTCAATCTGTGTTCCTCTCCTGTTTAATTTGTTTTTTTTTAACATATTGAAATTCACAAATATCAATTCAATTTTCATTTGTTCCATACGAAAAATCCAATTAAAAACCCATGAATGTTGTAAAATTTCAAACTATTTTTTTTGATTTGTAAAAAAAACTTTTAAATTATAAATGTATGTATTTTGTGTTTAATCTGAAGCCTTCAGAGTTATAAAATGATTTTTTGAATTTAATTGATCTTATTTGTAAGAATTGTTTTTTTTTTGAGCTACTGTTGCAAATGGTGTAGCTCAGTTCATGGTAAATTTCCATTAAAAAAAAACAAATATAAACCGCTCTCGGCAGAACTATGAATTAAAATGCTGACTAATGGATGCTTCGTCGAACTGAACTTCCTACGGTCAAAGACCTCCAACGGTTGTAAACGTAAGTTTATATTCAAGCAATTGAAAATGGAAATGTGTTTGTATGTGTTTTCAGTTGTGCCATTGCCTTCACATTCGCTACTGTTATTTTGGTCATTTTCTCAAACGTCGACATAAATCAATTTTCCTAAAATAAAGTCTTACGTAAATGAAGCACCCATATACCTACATATATGTACATTCGCACGTATGTATGAAGTAAATTCTCTACAAATAGACAATAAACCAATATGCTTTTGGGTAAATTCTATATTAATAATTATTTGGCTCTTATCATATACATATTTTTAGATAATTTAATTAGCAATCAAAACCCAGAATTGTATAACTTTTTTAACAGGTACATACATAGATAGTTAAAAACGATAGATAATCGTAAAACTTTCATATTTATTTAATTTAGTAGCCGTGGTTGTCATCAAGCAGAAAGAAACTCAATATTTACGACATGTAATTTGCAAATGTTCTGGCTTAATCAGTTATATGTGTTGTGTGGTGAAAAAGATCCTCAAAATAAAAAATGCCTTTTTAATATCTTTGTGCAATCGGTTTTACCACAGTTTCGTTGCCCGTAAATGACTAATCCGTGCATAAAACTTCGCTTCTATCGTGTTGGTCAGTTTGTAGATATTTGCCTTTCAAGGTTTTTCTTATTATTATACAATGTATTAATCAATACCATTGGATAAAACGGCAGAAAACTTTAGACAAATGTTGACTGACTTGACGGTCCGAGTGAATGAATTGCAAATGCTTATTTATAATTCATTGTTTTGGGTGAAGCACAATGGGAGAAAGTTTTTTTTTGCATAATTGTGTTAGTTTTGTTAGGTTTCTATCATATAAATGTTGCCCTAGATGAGCATATCTATGGATTTCGGAAAATATTGGTGAAGACAGAAAAACAATTTTGTTGGCCTATGTGTACTCTTCAACACGAAGATTTTAGGAGCGTAATTTATATCTTTGAAAAACATCAAAATCAAAAACATCGATGGATTATTTAGATGTTTCTAACCATACAATTCGTTTTTTTACAATTTGATTTGCTGACTGATATTGGACAATGAGCATTGTTCACACTATTATTTACGACGACATTGTATCTCATCAATATTAAATATAAGTAACGTGTTTACTTATATTTTAACCAAATCGGTACAAAATGTTGCTTCTAAAATGGCTAACTCTCATAAATCTCAAGTAACAAAGTGATTGTTATAAATTTTAATTTTGAATTTTCCCATGGTGCGAAGAGCAACGTACATATTGACAACGCTGATTTACAATGCCATGTCGGCTTTTGTTTTAGGAATTTATAACTGTCCATGTATTTTAAATAATTTTTGTATGCCACCATTTGATAATGATAATAACAAATTTATGGGGTTGGATCATAACAATAATTAGAATTGAGTGGTAGATTTGTTTCTTGAGCTGGATTGAATTGTTTCGATATTGTCGAATAACCCTTTCATACTATGCATAAAGTAAAATAATTGTTAGATTAACACATGATTCGATTATACAAGGTTGTGTTACTAGCACAACAACAAAAATTCAACAACAACCACAACGATTTTTGTTGTTGGATTCGTAATTGAAATGAAAATTATTTATCATTTTTTAAATTTACTTTTACTGTTTCAAACATCAAAAATTATAGAATACGAAGATATTCCTTCAGGCTGAGATGTAACGATCCGTCAGTTACCAACGAATAGGAATAAATTGTCACACGCGAAAAATGTTTTCCGCGAACATAGCTTGAACTTTTTTGCACTTATCGAATAATATTAATTTTTTAATTGTGACAATTACAAAAAATTCGGGAAAAACGGTCTGAAAATCCTCGAAAAACCTCCCTCGTTGAAATAAAATTCCTATTCGTTCGTAACTGACACATACTCGCTACGGGAAGGAATGTCTACAAGTTAAGACGATTAAAATGAAATTTAAGTTGAGATAATTCCATTTGACTTAACATATTTATATAATATGGTTCGAAATGCATGATCTATGACATAGGGCATTCCACCCCATGTCATAACATACTCGCAGATATTGCTTCCCTGGGCATATGAGCAATTAAATATTCTTATATCTGGTTTGAATCATGTTCATTCTGTATTTCCCTTCAAAAAAATAAGAATACAGAAGGACCGTAATGACTGGTTTAAATCTAACCGCATTTCATATAATCTTTCATTAAGAGATCTAGCATATAAAGCATACATCGATGACAAAAATTAGACTAATTGGAAAATTTTTTGTAGAACACGGAATCGGGCAAAGTCTGTGGTGAGAAAAGCAAAGAGGGAAGCTCATGCGTCTTTATTTGAGAATTGCGATAGTACCAAAATGTTATGGAATCGTATTAAGAGCAATAGATTATTAACTTGTGATCCTGATGAAGTGAACATCACTTCAAATATTGGCCTCGACGATTTAAACTTGAAATTTGTCAGCAATCAGCTCCCTTTCTCGCATGATGCGAATACTTCTTGGTAAATATTCTGATGTAGGCGATTTTTCTTTTCAATGTATATCAATTTCTGAATTATATCAAGCTTTTTCCTGTATACTCTCTAATGTTGATGGTGATGATGGCTTTCCACTAAAGTTCTTTAGAATAATATTTCCACTTATTACAGATTACTTTTTGCATTTGGTTAACACAATAATTACTACTTCCACTTTTCCTTCACAATGGAAAACTTCCAAGATAATTCCTATAAGGAAGAAAATAAATTCGCTTTCTCTGGATGATTTGAGGCCTATATCGTTGTTGGCTATTTTATTCAAGACTGTTGAATACGTACTGAAAAAACAACTGTCGTATTATGTTGAGAGTAAATCGTTACTCAATGACTGTCAGTGTGGGTTTCGTAACAACAGAAGTACTTCCATGTTGCTTGCTGGTCTAACCGATTCAATTATGAAAAATGTGAACTACCACCGTTTTAGCTTGCTTCTTTCCTTGGACTTGGAGAAGGCATTTGATAGTGTAGATCACCGTATATTAGTGGAAAAGTTGTCCAGGTCATATGGTCTACGAGTGGACGCATGTAGGCCTATTTCTTCCTATCTTACAGGTAGAAAACAATATATATGTGCTGATGGATTAACTTCCTGCATATTAACAGTTAGGAGTGGGGTCCCCAAGGATCGTTGCTTGGACCTCTTTTATTCATAATGTTTGTGAATGACTTTTTTGATAGTTTGAGTCCCTGGTGCACCCCGTATTCCTTTGCAGATGATGTACAACTTTTGTTTTCAGGGGAGCACCAATTTACAGACGTACTGCAGGCAAATATTGCTTATGTTGTTCAATTGCTTGGTATATGGATGACTAACAATAATTTAAATATAAATGTCTCAAAAACGAAAGCTATGCTGTTTTCTACTCATCCGTCCGATGTGTCGGTGCTCTTTAATAATATCCCCATAGAATTTGTCCAAAGCATAAGATGCTTGGGTGTTGTCATTGATGATGAACTTAGTTTTGATCAACACATCGACGGTGTTGTAACACGTACAAATTTAACTCTACGTCGGTTGTACAACAGCGATGTTATGTTGCCACATCACATAAAAGAAAAGTTAGTGCATGCATTGATTATGCCTAATATCCTTTATTGTATGGAGGTATATGTAGGTACATAAAAGCGTAATACTGATAAAGTAGGGAGAGCTTTAAAAAGCGTAATGCGCTACCTACACCACTTTAACCGTTTTGCCCACGTCAGTCCCTATTTAGAAACATTTTTAGGCTGTTCTTTCAATGAGTTTATTGGACTCCGTTCTCTAGTTCTTTTTTTACAAGATTTACAAAAATCAATTCCCATTATTCTTATGCAGGTCATTCTCTTTCACGCGCTCATCTCGCTGTAATCAATTGATTATACCTACATTAGACCATTTTGTGGAGAAATCATTCTCAGTTAGAGTAGCTCGATTATTTAATAAATTGCCGGTTGCTATCAGATATGTTAATGTATCGGAAGCAAATTATCGTAAAAAACAACATACTACATTTTCAATCCATCAGTTAGTTTTTCTTTGGAGTTCTACCGCTATCACTACATTTCTGAATAAAAAAAATGTATATACATATGTGCACATATACGCATGTATTTGTTGTATTAATATATTGATAAAATGTGCATAATAAAATCATCCGTAACCCTGTAATCTACTATTACTACTCGGTAATTATTCCGAGTAATAATTAGTAAATATTTATTTGCTCTTTTTTGTTCTCTAGCTTCCCTAGTTTTCAAGTGCTAGGAAGTCTTAGAGTAGTAAGAGCAAGGTAGCTTAATAATTTTTACTATCGTCTAATTTACTTCCCTTTTTTCTCTTTTTCCATCTTGGCGTGTCCCATTTGGGAGCTTAAAAACTCTAATTCATGGCATTTATTTTCTTATATTTTTTTTGGATTTAAAAAGATTTATTTTCTATGTTTAATGCTTATTTTTTAATCTTGTTAAATTGTAGTAGCAATTATAAAGTAGCAATCTGCGATTGCTATTATTACTTAAATTATTATTAAGTCCATTGTCTAGAATTAGATAAATTTTTTTTATTCTACACCGTAGTAGAAACTTTAAGTATCAAATCTACAGTCAAATTGTTGGCGTAAACCAGTTATTTTTGAAGAATTTTGTAATTTACCTTTAATTGGCCTACTGGCTTTAAATTACATTAATAAAATGAACTAAAATGTGATTTATCGCTGCTTTGAAACTATTTCAAAGTCAAATTCTCATTCTCATTTACAAATGAAATGTTCTCAATTTGAATTGGAAATATCCTAATTCCAAAAGAAATATTTTTTATTTCAAACGTAAATCTGAGTTTCAATTGAAATTTAGCCAAATCCAAATTAAATTATCAATTACAATTTCAAATGGAATCAATCAACAAATTTTAAACGTACGCCACAATTTCTAATTGAAGAAAGAGAAATTTTCTCATTTAAAATTGGAAATTTTTCAATTACTTTTGAAAATATATGTTCTGCTAACTGAACCCAGACGTTGAGATGTATTTGCATTGATATTCCATTAAAAATTCAGGAAAAATCACCATAAAAATGTGTGTTGGACATATGTCCACTACATCGCCATCTACTGGGTAGAATCATACATACAAACAATTATCAAGAGAAACTACACATACATTTAAAATTTCAGTCAAATCTATCTGTAAATGCAAATTTTGCATATAACTTGACCATTCCGCCACTTCTCGCAGTGAAAATAATTCTAAATCAGAGATGACCCCGAACTGAACCTATTGTGCTTTTATGGGTTTGGAGATCTTGCGTTAAAAAACAAACGTACAAAGGATTTTATATATAAAGATGGAACATTATTTGACTTTTTTAATTTTCTTCAAATTATATAATTATACCCTCACTTTAGTGTAACGAGGGTATATATCATTTGCTACGGAAAAAAGTGTAACACGTCGAAGGAGTGACCTAAGACCCCAAGTATGTTCGGAGGAAATCCGTTTTGGGTCATTTTAAGTCGAATGAGCAATGTCCGTCCGTCCGTCTGTCTGTCTGCCTGTCTGCTGGCTGGTGCGCACGATAACTCTCGAAAGGAGTAACCGATTGACCTCAAATTTGGTATGTGGTAATATTTTTTTCTATCTCCGGCTAAGTTCGAAGATGGGCCATATTAGTCCTCTCCTTCTAGTACCTCCCCCACAAAAGGTTAAAATGTTGTGAAATATTGATTCTTTAATAACTGCTATACTACTTATTCGAATCTTTTGAAATTCCACACATAGTATTAGCTTATTAGTCGCTATCAACTCGAGAAAAACGGGCGAAGTCGCCACGTCCCTTTTGGTACCTCCCACACAAATGCACCATTTTGCACCAAAAGTTAACAGCTTATAACATTAATAACAGTGTATAAAAAAACTTGAAATTTTGTACAGTATTATGCTTTTATATTGCCTACAGTCAAGGGACAAATTGGCGTTGTTGCTACGCCCTTTTTGGTACCTCCCACACAAAGGTACCTTTTTTCACCAAAAGTTAACAGCTTATAACATTAAAACCAGTGTATAAAAATACTTGAAATTTTGTACAGTGTAATGTTTTTATAGTGTCTATAGCCCTGTGAAAAATGGGCGTTATTGCCACGCCCCTCTTTGTACCTCCCACACAAAATGCCCAAATCATACCACAATTTAATGTCTCATAACGTTTATACCAGTGCACATAAATGCTTATAAGTCGGCACAGTGCAATGAATTTAAAGAATCTAATGTTCAGCAAAAAAAAGGTGTATTTGATAAACCCCTTCTGGTACCTCCCACACAAATTGACAGAATAATTCGAGTAATATTCTATATTACATTACTCACAAAGTGAGGGTATACCTTAGTCGGTTTACCCGACTGAAACATTCTTACTTGTTTTATTTAAATTTCATTTCATTTCATTTATTCATACGTTGCAATGCACAAGCCAAGAAGGCCTATTTGACAGCATTACCGAAGGCAATATATAATATATTTACAATATGAAAATATAACTTAGACATTAAAACATTAACATTAAATAATACATATTAAGCTTTTACTTAAAACTATTTTTAATTTGAAATTAAATAACATTTATATAAAAATCATAAAAAACACTAATGCAATGGAAGGACCCCAGCCAGAAAGTGACAAGGAAATGTTTATGATAGTAACAACATTTGTGATAGTAAAAACAATTTGGTATTCTGGGTTTCAAATGGAAGCTCTTTTTGTTATATTTTTCAATGATAGTAGTCACAATCCCAATAGCACATGATAAGAAATATGTTGCGTATAATAAACTGTGTTTCAGCGTTTTCTTAATAGTGTTGTTATCAGAAAGGGAAGACGAAGTCTGGATGCGTGATATTTGCATCTCAGACAATTTACCTGTTAAAATTAATATTGGCCCTGCGCTACGATTTTCTTCCTTTAAAGAAACATCTGCATGCATAAACATTGTCATATATACGTATAATTGTCAGAGCAAAACAAGTTATGATTGATGTAGAGCAAACTCCAAATACTTCCCCTCGAATACATGCTCAGGGAATGAAAAAACACGCAAGTAAATGTCTGTTCCAGATTCGTGCAACACGGACAAGAAATGATCGATCAAAAATAGAATGTGAAAAACGAGGAAGAAGGATCTGGGGGTTACGAGTCGATCTAGAGAAAATAAATTTATCGCGAAGAGAAACAAGTGATCCAGTACGTATAGTTCTATAGAAGTAAAACAAAATTCGTTGCTTACAAGTAATTTTAACGGGAATTGAATAGCATGTTCCGAAATATGATCACGCCTATTTAAAGAATATACGAACTACCATATTAAACAGCTTCTCAATTCTACTCAAGTTCTCATCCGTTGTGCCTGAAACAACTTCAATGCTATAACAGATAACAGACATCAACAACGCAAAAGCGAGTCTCCTTCTTACAAAATGAGGAAAATACAGATGTGTACAAAATGCAATTTGCGTAAGGTAAAAATAACTTTCGGAAATAGCGAGTCAATATGACTGGAAAAATCTAGCTTATAATCAAGAATAACTCCTAAACGTTTCATCTCATCAACGAATTCAATTCTACTGTCACTTATACACACATTAAGTGTGTGATCTACTCGACGCAAATGGCCGAACAACATTGATATATGGATGGTGAAATTGTTATCCTCCAGCCACCAACACATTGCACGCAATGTAGAATTACTATTATTTTCCAATTGTACTTTAGTGGTGCCTCGGAAGAAAAGATGTATATCATCAGCGTATATGTAAGGAATGCATATATCAAAATTTATACAATCTCTACTATATCATTAAGGTATAAAATGGAAAGGAGAGGTCCCAGAACCGACCCCTGGGGAACTCACACATATTGAGAACGACCACAGATATAGGAATGCATTAATTTACATGCAGTAGTACTAAACAGGAAATTATTCTTCAATTTATTAATTAGTCTCACGTAATCTACTCTATCGAAGGCTTTGGACAAATCCAAAGCCACAAGGGCACCAGTATCACCAGCATCAACTAATTCCCTTATAGTATCAGTCATATCAAGTAAGAGTGACGTAGTACTGAGACCTTGTCTAAATCCGTATTGAGAATTATTGAACATTCTGCAATCCTCAATGAAATAAAGAACCTGCTCTTAATAAGATGCTCAGCAACCTTAGAAAGACAGGGTAAAATACTTATTGGTCTCATGCCATCAATAGTGTATGAACCCTTGACCTTTGGAATAGGAACAACACGTGCAGTTTTCCAAGCAGAGGGAAAACGGAGGTAGTAAATATTGTATTGAAAAAGTGAAGCAAATAGCGTTATATACATATATGGGAAAATCAATTTCAAAAATTTAATGGGTATTCCATCAACCCCAACCGCCTCATATTTGACATGGCCTAATACATTTAAAACATCATCTTCAAATATATAATCGAATGAAAAAAGGCATTGTTCACCAGAATCTACCGAAAAATCAATGCCATTAGCATCATGGTTGGAATTTGATTAAACAAAATAATTTTTGAGATCATTGGCATCAAAGTCTATACCCGAGAGGTCTACATATACACCCACAGAACCACTAGCACGTAAATATTTCCAAACCTTAAAGGAATTCATACCAGTAAATATTGCAGTAAAATATTTTTTCCGTTCATTCCTAAGTATAGATTTCGCCCTACTTACATATTCAGTAGTATTTTAAAAAAATATACAAAACTTTAACTCTTTTCGAAATATAACAGTCATACATTAGCACTCGTAACACTGTGTCACAATTTGAAACATATGGAACAATTATATGACGTGACCACACTGGAATGAAAGTTCACGCCCAGTACGCAGTGTTACCAAATCCTGATTTTTTTTGGCATAAATTCCAAATTTGTTTTTGTATAATTTTACAAAATTTATCCGTTATCTTAAATTAAAGCCCAGTAAGCAAAATTTGCTTAATTGGCAAAATTTGATTTACATTTAAAGTTTGCTTTACATTCAAACAATTAAATGTTTTGCGGTCTCTAACATCTGCATTTAAATGCGAATCAAATACATGCTATACAACCAAGAATGCCGAAAGCCTGTACAAAAAATACTTAAAATTCCTAAACTGCAAGGAATCAAGTTATGTTTGCGCACGCTATCGCCCATTTGAAATTAACCACCTGACCCGCGATGTCGAACGTTAACGTTAGCATGACTTATATGCGAAAAGCAGCTGATTTGCGACCAACTAACACGCATCAGGCAGTACGTTTTCATTCGCTTTGTCGTTCTTATGCCTTTTTGTAGGTCACAAATCAACTGTTTTTCGTCTAGAAGTCATGCGAACGTTAACGTTTGACATCGTGGGTCAGGCGGTAAAATACAAATGAATTGTACAGGGTTTTCCAACAAGAGGTGTTATTTTGAATCACCCGATATTTCGGTAGCTGCCACTTTTGAAGCTTTTATTCTTTGACATTTGACGCCATTACTAAAAATGGAACGATACACGATTCAACAACGCATTGAAATTATTAAAATTCGAAAAATCGAAAATCATCGAAAAATCATATTGACTGATGAGGCCCATTTCCACCTCGGTGGCTACGTCAACAAGCGAAATTGTCGCATCTGGGGCTCGGAAAACCCAAGAATTATTGTTGAGAAGCCTCTCCATCCTCAACCTGTGACTGTTTGGTGCGGTTTATGGCACCGAAATTGAGGTTGGATCAACAGTTATGGTGAATGGATTGCGCTATCGAGAGAGGCTATTGAGGACATAGGGCAGCCACTTTGCGATTTGGTTATGGAAAATTTCAAAATACATGTACAGCAGGTTCTATGAAATTTAACATTAAATAAAAATAATCACAGAATATTGTCGTTTTAACGTATTGAAATTGTTGTGTAACGTCCGCAAAAGAAAAATTTCAAGTTTTTAAATGAACTATGAAATGTCTTATTCTTATGAGTGCTATTTTAATATCCTTAAATATAACTCTTTATTTTATGTATTTAGATTTTTCTGATACTATGCAAATTAAGCTAAAAAAATATGCATTCCTCAAATAAATATTGCATTCAGGACGGCAACAAGATGAATATTAATAAAACAAAATGCGTACGAATGTAACGTCCGCAACACAGGATTATATATTGATACATATGTATTTAAAACGGGTGTGAATTTCATATGTAACTTTTTAAATTTCTATTGATTCCTTTTAAATTTCAATTGACTTATTTTGAATTTCAATTACTTATGCTTTCTTTTTAATTTCGAACTACAATTGCAAATGGACTAGACGTGGCGGACCGACTTGTCCCTGCGGCATAGTCCAAAAGATAATTCGAAATGAATCGTGCAAAACGGGTCAATGTGAGTTATTCGTATGTTTGAGAACAAGGACGAGTCGTTAGTTTTAAAGCACTATGTATATATATTTGATATTTCTATATATGTAGTTTGTTCACATTTCGTAAGAGAATATTTTTTGCTCACAGGCTTTGCTAATAAAATTACACCCACTGATATATAGGCTGCATTGTTGTTTTATTGTATTTCGTCCACTGTGCACTCACTGGTTGTATTACTGACAATTGCTGCCTACATTTAGGCATAAACTATCCAAAAATAAATCATTAGCGTACATGTCAAAACAAATTATTATCAAAGTAGAGTAATCTCTATTTTATCAAGCCAACAATCACATTAAAATGAAATTTATGATAACGGTGGGAATACGCATTTCTAATTTTCCTGATTTTTTGCTTATGGTTATAATTTTGATGGTTAAATAAACATACGAGTGTATAGTACATATTTATTACATATCGTGACCCCCGATGTTAAGGCAATTTGTTTATTTACATGAAAAAAAAACATAACAAAACACTTCAGATTTATTAAAGTCATCTCAATATTTATTTTTTTGTGTTTCGATAAAATAAAACACACTGAGCATTTTTTGTATTTGGACGGGGACTTTTTTATTTTACTTAGATTAATCGGTTTTTTGAACTTATTGCAATATTGTTTCAATATTTTGTTTTGCAAACACACACACACCTGCTTCTTTGATGCATTTTTGCTGATATCTTCTTCTGAGTTGAGTTGAGTAGAGTAGAACGTGTTAAATTCCAAATTCACAAATAAAAACACAAACAACAACCCCTTTCACAAACACACCCGCACTTGTAGAATAATATAGAAATTAGCAAAAATGCTTTGACTTTATATTTTTATTATTATTTGTATTTCGTTTTTTTTTTTAACACACACGATTTATAGTGGTGGAGTACGTAACGACACTCCTCTCTGTGCCCAGTATGATTGAAATAGCAACTAAATGAAAAGTAAGCTTTTCAATAAGATTCACCCGAAAATAACGCTCGCATAGCTTCACTCGCTACATGAGCGTAGTTAACAGTTAACAAAAACAATTCGTACACAACCGCCAAACGGCACAGGTATTGTAAAGCCCCTACGACGACGGTAAACAAAATCCCATGCAAACAAACAAACATAAGCGGCGGGGATTGACTGACTGACTGGCTGAACGAATGAATCCCCGGGTAATAAATTAAACCAACAATCGCCGAAAACTTAGTACAAACGTTAGCAAAGTTATCGCTTCAAAAGTCTTCAACAAGCTAGAGCTCTGGTCATAGAGATTCTACCACCACCGCTACAACCGCCACTACCACCCAGCCAGTTTGTCAGTGGCAGGTAGTCAATCAACGACTGGCTGGCTGGTCTTAACGAAATTAAATGATAAGAAGAATTTATTATTAGTATTGACGAAGGCATGCATACACATACATACGAGTACATTGTATGTACGTAAGTCCATTCGTTCTTATGTCCGTCCATCCGCCGTTCGATCGACACTTACGTGCTAACTTTAAATAATAAAATTTAATTTCCTTCTCTCGCTCGCTCTCACCATACAGTGAATTGGAGTGGAGAATAATGATGTTCAACGTTAGAACGCTTTAATTGAGTTTTCGCTCTCATAACGTTTTTTGGTTGTTTTAAGATTTGTATATGACAGATCTGTCAGTTGACTGGCACCGTTTTGGAAGTTTGGGATGTGTACATTGATTTGGAGTTACAATTGAAATGCGCAAGCTCAACCGAGAGATATTGATTATTAACCAACAGATTTGGTGCTTTTTCATAATTCCAATTCCATGTACCCTATTAGCACATACTCTTATGTATGTATGTACATTAGGGTGGTTCAAGTTTGTTTGGAAATGAAAAGTATATTCGGAGTTTTTCTCCACAAGCTTTATTTGATCCCTTTTGTCAAATTGTACGT
Organism: Eudasyphora cyanicolor; assembly: GCA_963930755.1. Lineage (NCBI taxonomy): Eukaryota > Metazoa > Arthropoda > Insecta > Diptera > Muscidae > Eudasyphora > Eudasyphora cyanicolor. Next base: position 286,874,732 of record OZ005735.1, on the reverse strand, counting down.
GTAAATTGTATCAATCGAACGATATTTGGAGTTCGCGATGATACAATTTAACTTTCGTTAGCTCTAACGCTCGGTTATTTCGTTTTGTGTTAATGGGGGTTAGAATACTATTTTCGTATTTGGTCTTAGCTAGTCTTGCTTGATTTCATATAAATTGAGTGGACAGTTAGTTATAGAGGAAAATTATTCCCAAAAAGAGTATAGAAAATACTTAAAACGAAGTTATTAAAATCTAAATTCGGTTATATTTCACACCTCAAAGAGGAAATTGTCCGTGCGATTTAATTTAATTAAATGCTACAAGATACGGTATTTCGAGTTTAAGTTTTGTGCAATTTCAGTGATTTATTAACCTAAAAGTATGTAAAAAAGAATTATTTTATAAAACGTTTATCTAATTTTGCGCCAATGTATTTCTTTAGTTAATATTAATATCGATGACAGATTGGGAGGACGATGCAGTTTATATTTCGACGAAAAACAAGGAAGCCTTCGAAAGGTTGTAAATTAATGTGCAGAACTTGGTATTTCTTTATATATAACGGGTGATCCAAGTAGATATACTTTTTTTTGACAGATCACGTGTGAGTCGTGTCAAGCTGTCATGTTATTTTTGTTAAGTATTGTTTGACATTTCATCATGGAAAGACTTACGCCTGAACAACGTTTACGCGTGTCATTCGCCAGTTACCAGTCGAAATGCTCGAACGAGTCATCGAAAATTGGACTCAACGAATGGACCATCTGAGACGTAGCCGCGGCCAACATTTGATAGACATAATCTTCAAAAAATAAATGCCAAAGAATGTTCTTTCAAATGATAATAAACATTCCCCATTCAATTTGAATTTTCTGTGTTTTTTCTTTAAAAAAGTAGGGAACCTCGAAATGGATCACGCTTTATATACATGTATATGTTCCCTACGCTACTATAAGGAGCATAGGGCCTCAACAAATGATCTTCAGTTTGATCTATCCATTGCAATGTTTTCGATCTCACTCCATCTTTACTTACCCAATATAACTGTTCCAAAAATGAGGAACAAAAACAATTCTTACTAAGATTAGTCGACCTCCATAGAATAACTTTCCTGTAGCTTCTAAAGCTAGATCCAATTTGCACGCTGCAACTTGTCCCTGCGACATGAGGGATGCGACACGAGTTTGTTGTCGAAGTGGGCAAGAGAAGCTTGCGGGGTAGAAAAAGTTGCTCGAAATGAAAATTAAAGGGACAAACTGACATTTCCATTTATGAATGACTGAATACGAAAAACAAATTCAATTAAATAAATGTGAGTAAATGAATACAAATATAAATTAGTCCCCTGGTTGTTGAAACTAAAGACTCACCGTCTAAACAAGCATGATTTTACGTAGGGAGTTCAAAAGAGAATTTAAAAAAGTCGCAGGGACAAGTCGCAACGTGTAAATTGGGGCCTAATATTGCAAAAATAGCTTTAGGAAATATTGAAAAAATAATAAAATATTTTATAAAAAATCATTTAATACATACTTTTCGATTCTTTGAACAGGGTTTTCCAACAAGAGGTGTTATTTTGAATCACCCGGTATTTCGGTAGCTGTCACTTTTGAAGCTTTTATTCTTTGACATTTGACAATAGAAACTACGCCATTACTAAAAATTGAACGATACACGATTCAACAACGCATTGAAATTATAAAAATTCACTACAAAAATGGTGAAAATCTTGCAGTCTCAGTTCGCAAAACTAAAGCATTTTTGGGTCGTCGTGAAGCACCTTGTCGGACCACAGTCAGAGTATGAAGCCGCCGAACCGAGCCGCCGATTTTAGCCGCCGCAGACCTTTTTTCACCAGCCGAAGCCGCCGCGGATCTTTGCGGCTAAAATCGGCTGAAACACAGCCGCCGTTCCATAGAAAAACTTATGGATAGATACAATTTACATTTTTGATAAGCAAATAATCATATAACAGATATATCGTCCCCTCAATAGAAGAATATTGTATACACATAAACACATTTTAATAATCTACGTAATTGGTTAAAATTGATAGTTCATTAATAAAAAATAGCCTACGTGCCGATATCGAGTTTCAATATCACAAAAACTTCAAATATGAATTTCTCGAAACGACAAATAAATTCTACTCATTTATTGGTGGACGATATGGAAAGTGATTTTCGTTTTGATTCACAAGAGGGAACTTAAAAATGAGAATATTGATAGTAATTGAAAAGTAATTATAAAAATTATTTTTTAAAGGAAATAATAAGATTTTTTATTTATTATTAGATTACTTTCACATAGAGAAACTAATATTTTCGGAAAAAAAGGCAAATGCTAAGTCTACTTGGTACGTTATACTGGAGATTGCATGTCTAAATTCTAAATTGTCTTGAGTCAAATCCATCAATTCAATGAAGGTACAAGGTAATTCTACACAAATTTAAAATTTCACTTAAACGACGATTCGCCTCTCCTGAAAACAACCAGTTTCTACTTAGCATACTTTGAAAATCAAGTATATCATAGAGCCGCCTAGCGTCAATTGTATGACTTATCATTGTATGGAAATCGATGATTTTTATACACGCCACCATAAGACGATTTAGCCATCTGTCTGTCTATCTGTTGAAATTACGCTACAGTCCGTAATAATAGAGCTAGGTTAATCAAATTTGGTATAAATTCTTCTTTGGGATTGCAGATAGGCATGATTTGGTTTTTGCAGATAGGCATGATTTGGCCAAATTATGGTTTTTGAGCCATAGATACCGCATTTTTAAAGCAATTTTGCTGAAACTTTGCAGTTTGTATTATATTTTGACAAAAATTCATCACAACAAAAATTTTACATTCATATTTCATATTTTGTTATAGTCACCCTATAGAGGCCGCTCCAAAATATACGTATTTAAGCCATAAATACCACATTTTCTAAGCATTTTAACTGAATCCTTGAATTTTTTATTTTACTTTGGCAAGATTTCGTCACAGTAAATTTTTTTTAAATCGGTTCATATTTGGTTGTAGTCCACCTATAGATGTTGCTCCCAAAAAGGCTTGCTTAAGCTATAAACACCACATACTTAAAGCCATTTTGCTGAAACTTTTCGTTTGTATTCTACTTATATTTTGACAAGAATTCATGTCAATGAAATTTATACAAATCAAAAGTTTGGCTAAAGAGGCCTAAAATTTGGCTAAAAACTGTAGCGTTAGTTTTTTCAATAAATCGTGATCTACTTCACAATATCTTACAATTAACTTAAAATTATCCGTTATATATGAATATATACCAGAGCTTAACTTTTCAACTATTATTTTAAATGTAACCAGTAAGGAAAGACAGAAAGTCGGCATTGCGATAAGAATTTGGCTGTGTTCATTCATATAATAAGAAAACTCTTTCGAATTTCTTACTGATCGGATATAAAATACGGTTTCTACAGCGCTTACATGTCAAATCGGGTGAAACATATATATATATAAGTATAGGGGCTATATCTAAATCTGAGCAGAATTTCCCCGAATTTGGTAGTTCTCATTCATATAATAAGAAAACTCTCTCTGCCGAATTTCGTACTTATCGGATATAAAATACGGTTTCTACAGCGGTTACATGTCAAATCGGGTGTAACATATATATTGGGACTATGTTTAAATCTGAACCGATTTGCCCCGAATTTGGCAGTGTTTATACATGTAATAAGTAACCTCTCTCTGTTGTATTTCGTACTGATCGGATATAAAATACGGATTCTACAGCGCTTAGATGTTAAATCGGGGGTAACAAATATATGGGGGCTATATCTAATTTGAACCGATTTCCCCCAAATTTGGCGGTGTTAATTCATGTGATAAGAAACCTCTTTCTGCCAAATTTTTTACTGATCGGATATAAAATACTGTTTCTACAGCGCTTACATGTAAAATCAGGGGTAACACATATATGGGGCTATATCTAAATCTGAACTGATTTTCCCCAAATTTTGTATTGTCTCTAAGTGTCTCATAAGACTACTCTCTGTCAATTTTTGTGCAAATCGGTTCAAAAATGTTGCTTATACAGAGCATATATGCCAAATCGGAGGTACATATATATGGGATCAATATGTAAATCAGAACCGATTTTAACTAAATTCAATAGGGATCGTCCTTGGAATTAAAGAACGATATGTGTAAAGTTTCTTTGGGATCGGACAATAATTGCGACCTGTACTTTGATTACAAGAATACATCTACGGACAGACGGACATAGCTGAATCGACTCAGAAAGTGATTACAAGTCGATCGGTATAATGGGTCTATCTCTTATCCTTTTGGGTGTTACAAACAAATGCACAAAGTCATAATACCCTGTACCACAGTGTGGTGTAGGGTATAAAAGTGACTATCACAGAGCCGCCGTATGTCAATTTTATGTCGGCTAAGCCATCAAGCCGCCGCCGCCGATCTGTAATTTTCCATGGCAGCCGCCGCCGCCAATTTTGCCTCGGCTTCATTCTCTGACCACAGTACAGAAATTTGTGGAAAATTTCGAGCTGTTGGGACAAGTTAGTGATGTGAAGAATAAAACCCGTGCACGTCGCTCAAGAACAACTGAGAATATTGCTTCTGTAGCCCAAAGTGTTGAAGAAAACCCAGGTTTGTCCATTCCTCGTCGTTCTTTGGAATTGGGCATTCCACAAACGTCATTACACCGTATCTTGCATAAAGACTTGGGTCTTAAGGCTTATAAAGTTCAGTTAACACAAGAACTCAAGCCGGCCGATCATCAACAACGTCGTGTCTTTGCTGATTGGGTCCTTGAAATGCATGAAAATGATCCGGAATTCCATCGAAAAATCATCTTGACTGATAAGGCCCATTTCCACCTCGGTGGCTACGTCAACAAGCAAAATTCTCGCATCTGGGGCTCGGGAAACCCAAGAGTATTGTTGAGAAGCCTCTCCATCCTCAACGTGTGACTGTTTGGTGCGGTTTATGGTCCGGCGGGATCATTGGACCTTACTTTTTCGAAAATGAGGTTGGATCATCAGTTACGGTGAATGGATTGCGCTATCGAGAGATGATTAATGATTTTTTATGGTCGGAGTTGGATGGTATTGATCTGGACAACGTTTACTTTCAACAAGACGGCGCTACGTGCCACACAAGCAACGAAACCATTGCTCTGTTACGGGAAAAGTTCCCGGACCGTGTTATCTCTCGAAGAGGTGATCACAATTGACCACCGAGATCTTGTGATTTAACACCTTGCAACTTCTTCCTTTGGGGCCACGTGAAAGATTTGGTCTACGCCAACAGCCGAGCGTCGATTCAAGACCTCAAAGATAGAGGCTATCGAGGGCAGCCACTTTGCGAGTTGGTTATGGAAAATTTCATGAAAAGGATATGGCTGATGTTGTTTTTCATTATTAACGGCATACCTTCCTCTTTATTATAAAATAAACATCCGATCATTTATCTCAAAAAATGTCATTTTTATTTGAATATCAAAATAACACCTCTTGTTGGAAAACCCTTTACTTATGTGTTATTTCTACTTAAACCAAAAACGAATATCGCGACCCCAAAATTTTAACCGATTACGCCGAAATTTGTACCGTGTAATATTTACCTCTATTCTAACAGAAACAGCTTTGTGGAGCGTAAAAATTCAACACTTTGTTATTTTGAGCCACCCTAATGTACATACATGCGTACATGAATATCCATATATTTATACCAATTATTCTAATTATACGATATGTATATGTATGTATATTTGGTTATCTTTTAAATCGGAAACACATACAAGCAATTTTAAATATTAATTCGAAGAAATTCGAGAATTGCAGGATCGTTGATTATATGGTACATGTAGTAGTGTTGCAAAGTACAGTGACATCTCAGTGAAAATAATGCTACAAGTACTAACAAATATTATGAATGATATCTCACGATTTTTTTTGCAGTGGACCAAAATCTTTCGGATGCCAATGTTCTTTTAATGCTAACCACATTAGACACCTTGTCGAAAGACTCCCTCGCTGAATCCAAAACAACTCTACAACTTCGCATTTTTGATGTATTTTGATGACAAGAGTATTACATTACATGACCGCAATATTACATCATATGCTGGCAATATCTCATTATATGGCATTCAGATATTGATATGCAGATTTTTATAGCACAAGTCCTTGTCTTCAAAACGCACAAATTATATAATATCCAAATTTCAGCACAATTTAGAGAAATGTGCCTTTTAATTGATCACTTCACCTTGGATTTTTGCAAATTTTTAATTTTTCATCCGATTGGAACCAAACTTTTTATCGTTTGCAAATTTTAGTGCATATCGAAAATATGCAAAACTATATTTAGTTCCGAAATTCAATTTTTTTAACACAAATCCTTAACATACCTTAAAAATGTAAAGTGATCGAGTAGTTTTTATATCATATATTCGACATTGTCGTGAGTCTTTTTAAATTATTTGTTATTTGTAATACTTTTTAAAACAGATTAGTTTACTATTAATAGCAAACCTTGTCTGCTTAATTGTGTGGTAGCATTTTGTCTGTTGTTACTCACAAACACTTTAAACTCGGTACAGCACAATGTTTTTACGGCACTGCTCAGCATAACAGAAGCGTATTTGCCAACCTCCTCTGGTATCCCCAAATAAATTCATACGAATTTGTCTTTTGTAGCCGTCATCAATCATATATCATATTTTGATTAAACTTAGTACAAAAGAGCAATTTTTATATAAGGGAGTATAGAAAATGAAGCGCAATTACATTACTCCACTGTTTTAAAATAGTTGTAAGATTTTTATGTGATTTAATTTTATTTTTTCAAATACATATTTCGTTAGGATTTAGTAGCTTACGTTGTGTATATGGAGGTTGACAGATTTCCAAACGAAATACCGATCTCAGTACCAACCTGTAAGACTTTTTGAGTTTGATTTTTATACCCTACACCACACTGTGGTACAGGGTATTGTAATTTTGTATCATCGCAGATGTAACACCTAAAAATACTATAGGCAGACCCACCTTAAAGAATCACTAGCTGAGTCGATTTAACCATGTCTGTCCGTCCGTCTGTCCATCTTAAGTTGTTCGTCGACTACAGGTCGCAATTTCACTCCGATCGTTCTGAAATTTTGCAGTTTGGAGTCTTTCGCAGCTGGGAAGAACCCTATATTTGGTTGAAATCGGTTCAGATTTAGATATAGCTCCCATATACACAGTATGTTCAAAAAAATTTGCGAAATTTGTATTTTTTAAAAAAGTCCTCAATCCTCAATCGTGGCGTAGCATCGTGCTTTCATGGGCCTTTTCAGTTTTGGAAAAAAAAAAATAGTCACAGCCCTGTGGTCAGGGGAATACGGTAGCTGCGCCACCATTACTGTGTTGTTTTTGGCCAAATATTCGCGCACAAGCAACGATGTGTGTGCAGTGGCGTTATCATGGTGCAAAAGCCAGTGTTTGTTCTTCCACAAATCCGAGCGTTTTTGGCGGATTGCTTCGCGCAATATGCGCATAACTTGCAGGTAATATTCTTTATTGACTTTACTACCCTGTGGCAAGAACTCATAATGCACCACGCCCCTGCAATCAAAGAAAACTGTGAGCTCGAGCGTCTGGCACGCTGTTCGTCCTTCGCATCTTCTCGGCCCTCTAAGAACATTTTGCACCACCGATAAACGTTGCTTTGGTCCAAGGTAGCTCCATCATATGCCACAGTCAACATTCGGAATGCGTCAGCGCACTTTATTTTGTTTTTCACACAAAATTTGATGCAGATTCTTTGATCCATTTTCTGAAATAGATAAAAATCGAAGACAAGTTAAAACACATCCAAGCACAGCAGCTGTCAAAAATTAACTAAACATTCAAAATGGCCGACCTTGTCAGCATAAGTAAGGGACATGAGTACCAACATAACGCTACAAAAATATCAAAAATCAAATACACGTAGCCCGCGGAAATTAAAAATTCGCAATATGTTTTGAACATACCTCGTATATCATTCGCCCGATTTGGTCCTTTAGTCTTATAGAAGCTGTATTTTACATCCAATGAAATTTGGAATGGTAGAGTTTCTTGATCCATGGACTAACATTGCCGAATTTGAAGAAAATCGGTTAAGATATAGCTCCCATATATATGTTTCGTCCGATTTGTCCCTTAAGCTCTAAAGACTGTATCTAACATCCAATTGTTTTGAAATTTTGCATGGACGAACATTGCCGAATTTGCAGAAAATCGGTTCAGATTTAGCTATAGCTCCCATATATATGGTTTGTCCGATTTGGCTCTTTAGTCCTGTAGAAGCTCCAAGTGTTTTGAAATGTAGTATGGTAGAGTTTCATGGTCCATGGATGAACGTTGCAAAAAAATCGAACGTTGAATTATATAAAATGTCCCAAAAGTAAATTTATCGGGCCTGTTCTGAAATCACGCGATTTGATATCACGGTGGTTTAGTATTATCACCGATTTTAAAATCACTCTTGGAGGGTTCGAAAATCGTCCGAATTTGCTATAGTTGGTTTAAATTGATTGTTGTTTACTTTAAACAATAAATCGTACCATTTCCGAACACCAATAATGATTTTAAAATCGATGGTGTTTTGAAATCACCGTGATATCAAAGCGCGTGATTACAGAACAGGCCCGTATGTAAATACAAGTAAAAACTCGTAGTTAGCTTGCCAAATAAACCACAATAAATGGTAATTGCAATGGAAGAAGATATGTTTGCTATAGATTCGTTTTAAAAAATAATCGTTCGCAAACAAATTAAAATTATGTTAACCCCCATAACACAAAACCAAATATCCGAGCGTTAGAGCTAACAAAACTCAAATTGTATGGAATTTGACAGCTATAACCCACAGTTAGCACCAAAATGTATTTATTTTCTTATTTTTAATGGCCCTAAATGTGTTTTTTTTAGAAATAATGAGTTGTGTATTTTTCCTTTCACAATATTTCTGGGGAATCATCCAGAATTGTTGTCCGAGTGTGTATGTGGGTGGCCTTTGTATTTAAAGTTAATGATATGGGCAGTTCCACAGAAAGGTGGTCCACCACGATCAAAAAATAAAAAGTTGGAAAACTACCTTTCTGAATTGTATTAGTAAAATAATATCTAAATCTTATTAAATAAAGAAGGCCAAAACATATATTATTTACCAAGAAGATCAAACGGACTGAAAATTTGAGTTAACGCGTGTTTCTCATTTTTTAAAAACATTTCTCCTAAATATTTACTTCATAAATATTTACTTTAAAAATAAAGTCACCACATACAATTTCTAATAATTTTTATTTCTCACAATTTAAAACGTTTCACAAAATGGGTTGTAAAAGAAAATCAAAAACATTTATTAATTAGGCAAATTGTAAAACAAACTAGTATTAATCAAAATTATATTAATAGAAATAATCACAAAATTCCGGCTCAATTAGCAGTTTTGCATTTTTGTAAAAAGAGATTTTTCTATTTTGCCGCGTCATGTCAACCTCTTTAGTTGTTAATATTTTAGGACCATGTACAGCGATTATTGTGTTGTCTTTTACAACATATATTTCTTCTTACGTCTAACACCAAAATATAAAGAATTAAAACACAATAAAGTGTTTTCATGTTTTTCATCTTATTGAAACATACATACATATATTGAAACATACATACATATATGTATATCACTTTCTACGGACCAAAAGTGTGACAAATCGAAGGTGTGACCGAAATCCGTTTTGGAACAGGTCTTTCGAGCAGTGTCCGTCCTTCTGTCTGTCTGGCTGGTGCGCACGAGAACTTTCGAAAGGAGCAACCGGTTGACTTCAATTTTTTAATGTGGTAATATTTGTTTCCACCTCAGGTTAAATTTGAAGATGGGTCATATGGGTCTACTTCTAGTACCACCTTCACAAAGGTCTAACATTAAGTGAAATATTGGTTCTCTAATAACTTCTACATTACTTTCTGAAACTTCTGGTATTCTACACGTAGTAATTGTTTATCTTTCGCTATCACCTTGCGAAAAATATACGAAGTTTGTACCTCCCACAAAATTTACAAATCATACCAAAATCATGTGCGTCTGTGTGTCTGTCTGCTGGCTGGTGCACACGATAACTCGCAAAAGGATTAACCGATTGACTTCAAATTTGGTATGCGGTAATATTGTTCTATATCTCCGGCTAAGTTCGAACTTAGCCACAAACGGAAAACATTAAGTGAAATATGGATTCTTTAATAACTTCTATACTACTTACTCGAATCATGTGAAATTAAATACATATTACCAGTTTATTAGTCGCTATCACCTAATCACCGAAGTTGCCACTCCCCTTATGGTACCTCCCACACAAATGGACCATTTTGCACCAAAAGTGCTGCTTATAGCTTTAATAACAGATAATACAAATACTTGAAATTTTGTTCAGTGTAATGCTTTAATAGTACCTAAGTCCAGTAAAAAATTAAAAATTACTGCCACGCCCCATACAAATGGACCATTTTGCGCAAAAAGTTAACTGCTTATAAATTTGATTCCAGTCCACACAAATACTTAAAATTATGTAGGTAATGCCTTTACAGTACCTATAGTGCAGTGCAAAATAGGCGTTATTACCACGCCCCCTTGGGCCATTTTGCACAAAAAGTTTACGGTTTATAACTTTGATTCCAACACATACAAACACATGGAATTTTGTTCAGTGTAATGTTATTATAGTACCCATAGTATATTAAACAAGGAAAGTTCAGTCGGGTAAACCGACTTAAGAATCCCCTCACCGTCAGTCCCAAAAATATTCGAAAATGTATTTATTTTTCTATTTTAATTAAATTGTGATGAATTTAAATTGCATTTAATAACTTTAAAGTACACACAGAATACAGTTTGGTTGCATCAACCGAATTATTTGCCAACCGAATTTTGGTAGTTCTGTCTACTATCATGCGATTCCCTCAGGACAGCCAATATTTTGGTTGTGGTATACTTCTGCTTCACTGTTGACAACAATCATATTTGGTTGCGCCAGCTACGAAAAATTATCTGTTATAGTTGCCACAACCAACTGTTTTAAAAAATTAGTTGTTCTGACAATTTGTCAGTCATATACTACCGACAATTAATTGAAAACAGTTTTCAATAATTTTTATTTTATTTATTGAACAAAAAACAAAACAATTTATGCAGATATGGCTTAACCCTGTGCTTTCAATTTCATGATTGTTGCTTTTATTTTTTATTTATATAAAACATTTTGCACAACATATTCTGCATTCCACACATTATTATCCATGATTACCTATACCGTGTTCTTGAACAAAATTTTGAAGATTTTTTATGTCGAGTAATTTAATTTTTTGTTTGTCATGTATCAGCAAAAGAACAGCAACCAATGTTTCGGTTGTATTTCCCAAAATACATTTAATTATTCTAAATTTTGGAAATGATTGGGATAACAAATAAACGATTATTTATTAATATTTTTTCTGTTGTAGTAACCAATTATTCGTTGCAATAATAATCTTTGTCTATTGATACAATTTCTGTTGTCAAGAATAAAACATTGGTTGTAACTACCAAAAATCGATCATATGGTACTACAATGAAATTTTAAAATTGGTTACCACAACTAACCGAGTGTCAATGAAAAAAACAATCTTAATTCGAAAAGAAAATAAAGTTACAAAGAAGTTCCGTCAAGTTGCGAGTAGTCTATCAGTGACGAACGAATAGAAATTTGATTTCAGCGAGTGATTTTTTTGCGTATTTCAAGGCCGATTTCCGAGATTTTTTTGTTACATTTAGAAAATCAATATCGATCGTTATGTACCAAAAAAGTTCAACAAAATACTCAAGAAAATTATATTTTTCGCGTTTGAAAATCATTTCTATTCGTTCGTAACTCACGCAAATGTAAACAAAGGCACGACGGAACATCTGTGTAATAGAGAGTCTGTGGATACAACCATCGATTTAGTTTCAAGCATTTTCATTTGATCGTATCCATGTTATTATTGTTGCTTCAACTAATTTTATATAAATACAACCGACAGACGGTGTAGGCAATATACTTTTTGTTGCTAGTTACAATCGAATTCCAACCAATTATTTTCCTGGGTGTATGTACTGGCGCGTGCCAATAACGCCAACGTTTGGCGAATTTTTTTGTATGGTTTTTTTGTTCCAGCAAAAAACGTTTTTTTTTTTTAAATCAAATTTTTTCTAATTATTTTAACAGCATTTACTAAACTTCGGCTTCGATGTGAAACCGTCATTAATGAACTTTGTTGTCTTCATAATTTTTTTAATTTAAAGTGCACCCCGACGATATCTAGTATATACTTAAAAAATATGTGGCAAATACTAAAGGTACTGTTTAAGTTAGAATGTTCCTTTGAATTTCGTTTATGTCATTGATTTGTTTCGGTGCATATATTGGCCAATTTATCGGGCATACATACTCGTTAAAATCTGCCTACTCCTCATTACTACATCCTTGTAGTATTAGCTTTGCAGATTTTAACGAGTAACGATTCGTTTTCTTGTTCTTGACACTTGCTCCGCCACCTCTCTCCATCTTGGACCGTCGCTCGACTAAGTACATCTTGCTGTACAAATATATTTAAGGTAAATCTTCGTTACCAAACTTAGCAGCAAAAACAACAATAAACCTCAGGCACCTTGCCTATTAATATTACATGAAACTAATCGTGTTTTATTTGTATTTCTATTTCTCCTACTCTCTTTTTATTAACATTCTCGGAGTAAACGTAAACTCGTCTTTTGCTCCCCTACGCCCCCGCCGGCGTAAACATTAGTCGTATCGAGCCGGATTTGAGATACCGCTGCCCTACATCGTCGTGGAATTGGTTTTTGCTGTCTTTTCGTCAAGGAAAACATCCCTCAGTCATCAACAAAACATTATTCTACAACAAAAACATTGGTACGTACATTCAGTAACCTAATGAGTGTCGCGAGTGTTTTTGTTTATTTAAAATAAAAGATTTTGGTCGGCTTTCGAAAACCCTATCGCGTTTTTCGTTAAAATATACAGTCCACATCATTGTCATTTCGTTGCTCAATAGCTCTAAAATTCAATCGGGAATAATTCTATTCCATATACAAAGAATTAATATTTTTAATATTTCGTTTCGGTTTGATTTGTTCGGTTTAAATTGTTAAAATAATTCCAAATCATTTCGGTCGTGCAGAGTGTAGTGCTTAGTGTCGCTCGTTTATACATTCGATTGTTTGTTTTGGTTTTCTACTGTCATTGCCTTCGGCTGCAAGAGCGCCCATTTAGTGTAACAATAACAACATATTCGAACGAGAACCTCTCCTCTTGCTCCTCCCTTCACTCGTTGTTTGGGTCATTCATTGTACATTGTTAATGTCGCCTTTGCTTGGCTCGGTTTAACCAACATACTCGTACATACATTCAATCAACATTGCTCGAATGTGGTGCTTCGAACCTTATCGAACATAACTACTACATACGAGGTTGCATCGAACTTATTTCGATCTCATACCTACAGTGGGTTCTAGAAAAACGTGCTTCTTATGAAAAATAAATTAAATATTTTTATCGTTATATTTTTTGAAATAGTGATAGAGGTACACTACACATAAATAATTTTCGGTCTTATTTGACACCGTGTACCCTACATTCGGCCAATTCGACTTTTTTGAAATAAAAGTGTGATTTGTGATATTTTTGGTTTTCGATTCGGTTGATTGTCTTTTTCGCTGGGTTTTCGGCACATCAACGTGCACCCTACATTCGGTCAACTCGACATATAATCGATTTTTGGAATAATTTGTTAATTATTGAAATTTTCGTTTTTGGTCATTTCATTTGTGTATATTTGGACACAAATGTACTACATTCGGTAGTTTTTGTAACACAATTGACTGATAAATTTCGTTATTGCAGAAAGAAAGTATTTTATCGAAATATTTTGAGTTTTCTATACACTGAGACAAATTTATAGAATATTTTTGGACATTTTCTCAACAATTTTATGGATTTTCGTTATTCTTTTGAATTATCTTTGAATTTGGTTGAGGATTTTATTCGTTTTGTGGTCGTTTATTTATAATTTGAGAATTTTGATTATTTGTTTGATCTCATTTGGAGTTTCTCGATAAACCTTTGCTGTTTTTCGAACTTAATTTTTGGAATCTTCCCACCTAGCGATATTTGATTGACCTTTTCGAAATTTGTTTAGCGTTATCTTTGGAAGAACACTTCGTAAAAATGTCTCTTACTCCCCTTGACATTTTCGTAAGAGCTTCGGATGCTCTAGTCAAGTTTGACACATATTTTCGTCTTCTAAAAGATGAGGATATAGATGTATATGGTCTTGAGGTTCGCAGTTCCGAGTTAAACAAACTGTGGACTGGCACCCAGGAAATGTTCGAAAAGTGTATTGATTACTTGTCCTCTTCCAAAGACGCGGGGAAAGCGGACATCGACTCGGTGGACAGTAAATATGATGTGTCCCATCAAACTTATATGAATTGTCTGTCCGCTATTAATAGGAAATTGGCACAGGTTAAAAATAGCTCTAATAGATTGTCCCTCAATTCGACTAATCGTAGCTCCGTTGATTCATTGGTACAACAAACTCTCAGGGACTCACAGGATACACACTTATGTAACAATATGAGTACATCGACAAACACTTCGCGCGAAATCGGTACGCAAGTGGATTATCCGTCTACATCAAGTTTAGGTCCGCCTCTTAGCGACAACGTACACAATCTTTCGTTACCGCCATGTGACATAGACGATTTTGAGGGCGATATCTTATCGTGGCCCACATTTCGAGACTTGTTTACCGCAGTCTATATTAACAACACTCGTTTAAGTGACATCGAGCGCTTGTGTCATTTGGTTGGTAAGACTAGTGGAGAAGCTCGCGAGATTATCTCGAAATTTCCACTAGTAAATCGTAGTTTTGTTCTCGCGTGGAAAGCATTAGGTGATTCGTACGACAATCCTCGGCTTCTCACCCACAATCAATTGAAAATTCTGTTTTCGCTTCCGGTACTCGAAATCGAAACAAGTTCAGGATTGAAGTCAATCCAGCGCGGCATAAATGGATGTCTATCGGCGATGTCCATTTACGAGATTTTGACTGATAATTGGGATCCGATTTTAGTATTCATTTGCCTCCAACGGCTACCTAAACTTACGCAAACGTTATGGGAGCAAAGTGTGAAGGATAAATCGTCTCTTTCATCGTGGAAAGAGTTGGATGCCTTCTTGACTGAGAGAATTCGCACACTTATGTGCCTTCATGGTATGAGGGGAGATGAATCTCCAAAGCACTCAAATGCGAAGAAGATCCATGCTCGTACTAATGCAGCGTCTTCGGGATCTTGTCGTTCTTCTCCATCGGGTTGTATTCTTTGCCCTGATCAAAATCATAAAATTTACTCGTGCCCACGTTTTTTAAGTTCTACGCCTTCGGATCGATTCGCTATAGCCAAACGCCACCGTTTATGTGTAAATTGCCTGCGTAAAGGCCACGAAGTTAAAAATTGCGATAGCAGACGTCGTTGTCTGAAATGTAATCGGAATCATCATTCTTTGTTGCATCGTGACGAGCCCACTCCGAGTAATTCGACTCGAGTGGCAAGCACAGCAAACGCGAATGTGCCTTCTGCTCCTCCACTTGAGCATTTTGAACCATCCACATCGGCTGGATGTGCATCTCGTCAATCTTTTCATGTCGCGCAGAATAAATCTGTCATATTGGGAACAGCCATGGTGAATATCGTTCATCACGGTGTTTCGCATTCTGCTAGGGCGTTGATTGACCCAGCTTCAGAGAGCTCTTTTATATCGGACAGTCTTCAAAATCGGTTGAAGCTTCCGTCAAATCGTACCATCGCTAATAATATTTCTGGAATGAACGGTGTAGTTTCGGCCACTTCTGGAAAAAGTTGTCAATTGAATATAAGCTCTTGCGTTGATTCCAAAATTGTATTGAAGACAAACGCCATAGTCCTTCCTTCCATTTCGGGAAACCTACCTTCCTTTGCGGTCACTTCGGACCTCAAAGCTCAGTTACCCAATATTCGTTTGGCTGACTCGAATTTGTTTGATTCTCGCCCGGTAGAAATTTTGATAGGAGCTGACATATATCCTAAAATTCTTCTAGAAGGTTTTCTTCGAAATTCGTCAGGATCGTTGCTCGCTCAAAATACTGTATTTGGCTGGGTTATTACTGGTGGTCTTCCTACCTAACGAGCACGTACACTTTCATAAAAAATTAGCATAGCTTATGCCTTTCGTTCGTATTTAGCGTCGCACCTCCTTTAAATTTACATCGTATATTTATAACTTATTTGAATTCGAAATATTACTAGAACTTGTCGTGATCTAAATCTTTTGAAAAACGTTAATTTCATATCTCGATGTTTCGCGGAGTCTATATAAAAAGCAACTAACTAGATTAACACCATCTCCCCTACATTTGAATACTCACTAGGAAACTGAATTTGCGTTCCTTACTAATTTACTTATAAACATATTATATCTTTAATTTAATTGCTAGTTCTAGTTGTAGATTTGTTCGTGCGTGGGAGTCCGTAATGGCCCTCACTCGTGGTCTCTAATGACCCGTCACAGGCTCCTTAATAGTCCTGTCCTTTGTGGGAGTCCTTGTGGCCCTCAATCGTGGTCTCTAATGACCCGTCACAGGCTCCCTAATGGTCCTGTCCTTTTGTGGGAGTCCTTGTGGCCCTCGCTCGTGGTCTCTTATGACCCGTCACAGGCTCCCTAATGGTCCTGTCCTTTTGTGGGAGTTCTTGTGGCTCTCGCTCGGAGTCTCTAATGGCTCCGTCACAGGGTCCCTAATGGCCCTGTCCTATCGCGGGGTCCATAATGGCCCATCCGCTTGCGGTCCCTAATGACCATTAATTTCGCGGCGTCCACAATAGCCTGTTCGTTTGAGGTCCCTCATGACCATTAATTTCGCGTGGTATATATATTTGTTGGTCCATCCGCTTGCGGTCCCTAATGACCTTTCCTTTTCGCGGGGTCCCTAATGACCCATCCGGTTGCGGTCCCTAATGACCATTCCATTCGCGGGGCCCATATATATATACATACACACACATATATGTATACATATCGAAAAAATTATGTAAAAAAAAAATATTAATTATACTTAGTTGCAGCATCCCCTCGATGTTGCAAGGTGGCCGGAATGTTTAAGTTAGAATGTTCCTTTGAATTTCGTTTATGTCATTGATTTGTTTCGGTGCATATATTGGCCAATTTATCGGGCATACATACTCGTTAAAATCTGCCTACTCCTCATTACTACATCCTTGTAGTATTAGCTTTGCAGATTTTAACGAGTAACGATTCGTTTTCTTGTTCTTGACACTTGCTCCGCCACCTCTCTCCATCTTGGACCGTCGCTCGACTAAGTACATCTTGCTGTACATAATAAATTAAGGTAAAACTTCGTTACCACAAACTTAGCAGCAAAAACAACAATAAACTCGAGGCACCTTGCCTATTATTATCACATAAAACTAATCATCGTGTTTTCTTTCTATTTCTCCTACTCTCTTTTTATTAACATTCTCGGAGTAAACGTAAATTCGTCTTTTGCTCCCCTACGCCCCCGCCGGCGTAAACAGGTACCTAGAAAATGGGAATTTTAAAGAATTTTTTTTTTAAAAAATTATACCTTAACATTTTTTTTTTAAATTTTTGTAATTTTTTTTTCGTGTTTACCATATCACACCAGAAATGTTATGTACAGCCCTTCGACAAAAATTTGTTGCATAGTGTAATAAAAAACAACAACGAAAGATTAAATAAAAGATGAATTCAGATCATTTTTTTATTACATAAAAAAGGTATTCGAATAACGTATAGTATTTTACACATTTTGATAGTTTACATATCACTAGTGAAACAATGAAAAGTTGCTGGTTTTTTTATGAAACAATATCGAAAAAAGAATGCAAAAATGCATTTATTTTTGAGAAACAATATGGAAAAAAAGAAGAATGCAAAAATGCATTCATTATACCAATGGACGCAGAAACACGCTCTGAGTCGACTGGGCCATGTTCGCCCAGCAATGACAATCACAGTACTGCTCCAAAAAATAATTATTCCTTTTTTTGAGATAAGGAACAGCTTATGTTGTACAATGCCTCTAACTTTTCCTGGAAAAATGCGACAAATCGGTCCACGTTTTCATATATCTCCCATTTAAAGGTTTAGACATAACCATGTCCCATTCCGTTTAGACATAACCATGTGCTAGAAGGCACAGTGACGTATTTTATTTTATTTTATTATAATCTTAACCATTTCTAGAAAAAATGTTCAAAATCAGTCTCCAATATTTTTTTTTAATCAAAAAATTCTATAGAAATGTTTTGCAAATGCACGCGAAGAAAAGGCAAATGTCACTTTAACAAACGCTTAAAGTAGGGTCGAATCAATATTAAAATTCACACGAATTCACGCGAAGAAAAGGCAAATGTCACTTTAACAAACGCTTAAAGTAGGGTCGAATCAATATTAAAATTCACACATTTTATAATGGTTTACAAAAGGTGTTTTAGGCTAATAATCGTTTAAGAACACAGTTTTAACAAATTTTTCTTAACAAAGAATTGTAAAGCTTTTTTAAGTTTTTAAGAATACGGCTGTAATAGTTTATCTTTCCACAAACCTTTTTGTACCTCCCACAAAATTTCAAAAATCATATCAAAATCGCTCATAACTTCAAAGATTCATTCGAACACAACATTTCCAATAACTTCTGGATCATTCATCTAAATGTTTTCACAGAGACAGTATTTTACACATTACTTGCAGTGACAAGCGTGAGTTAAATATTTCTACCTAGCCTTCCATATTATACAAAGCGTACAAAGTAAGTCGGCCTAACCGAATAAAATTTTTATCCCCTCACCTTAGAGAGGAGGGTATATATCATTTGCTACGAGCCAAAAGTGTAACACATCGAAGGAGTGACCAAAGACCCTAAGTATGTTTGGCGGAAATTCGTTTTAAGTCATTTTAAGTAATTTGAGCAATGTCCGTCCGTCTGTCTGTCTGCTGGCTGGTGCGCACGATAACTCTCGAAAGGAGTAACCGATTGACTTCAAATGTGGTATGCGGTAATATTTTTCTCTATCTCCGGCTAAGTTCGAAGATGGGCCATATTGGTCCACTCCTAGTAGCTCCCCCACAAAGGGTTAACTTTTAGTGAAATATTGATTCTTTAATACCTTCTATACTACTTACTAGAATCTTCTGAAATTGCATACATAGTATTAGTTTGTTAGTCGCTAACATGTCAAGAAAAACGGGCGGAGTGGCCACTCCCTTTTTGGTACCTCCCACACAAATGGACAATTTTGCACCAAAAGTCAACTGCTTATGACTTTAATATCAGTTCATACAAATACTTGAAATTTTGTACAGTGTAATATTTTTAAAGTACCTAGAGTCCAGAGAAAAGTGGAAGTTATTGGAACACCCCTTTTGGTACCTTCCACACAAATGGACCATTTTGAACCAAAAGTTTATTGCTTGTAAATTTAATACCAGTGCATACTTTTATAATTTTAGTTATTAAATGCAAATTAAGTTGATAATAATTTAATTAAAACAAATAAATAAATAAATTTACCAATATTTTTGGGACTCAAGGTGAGGGGATTCGTAAGTCGGTTTACCCGACTGAACTTTCTTACTTATTTTGAAAAAAATGCAATGTTATCTTCATTTTATTGAAGTTCTTCGTATAATTGAGAAGTTTTCCATTGTAAGGCAATTTATGGGTCACATTAGATCAGCTTCAACATAACGTCTCCTTCCAATTTGGATTCTCAATATTCTAGACACCAGAATGTAATACCGATCCGGCTAAATGAAGGCATTTTCCAATTTCTTGCGCCCTTATATTTTATTAGGTCCTAATCCAAGCAGGGAAAAATTGATAACATAACAAAACGGATGAACATTTAAGCATTATTCGCCGAAAAGGAGACAGTGCAATACAGAATTTATTACTGTATTTATCATAAAAGTTAATATTGTTTTTAAATGATATTTTACATTTTATATTGGCTAAACTAAATTTAAAATTAGGAGTTTTCCATTTTTATTTTGGATTTTTTTAGGTTATCTATTTTTGTCGTAAGTGAGTGCTACAAAATTATAACGATATAATTCTCGCATCTGGCATCTGACCATCATTCATTATGCCCAATTGATATTGAGTCGATGCCCCATTTTGTTAGTAGCACAACCTTCGAAAAATTCCTATGTTAAAAGTGATTGCAAATATTTGCTACTAAATAATTTGTGCTAATTGTGTGAAAATATATGAGAAATGTTGACTGAATCTAAATGTCAACCGATAATAAAAAGATAAGTGAACAATGAACTATGTTTGTTTATTGGCGGCGAGACCATCATAAATCAATATTTATTTCTGTTTTTGCGAAGTAGAGTACTTTTTGGCATAAACAATTTATTTAACACCCCCCAAAAGTGATATGGTTATTTTCATCGATAGGCGTTTAATTTTTCGTTGTTTTTTATTAATCCTTTTGTTTTTTTACTACACATAATCATACATTCCTGTGATAATCACTCATATCACAATATGTAATTTCTTAATATAGCGATTTATAAGATGTTCGTCTAATATTCCCTACAATTGCCTATTGGCTACTGTTGTGATTAACGATCGATTATTATGCCTCTTAACATTTTTTGTGCATTGCAAATCATATACGTACGAGTATGTACATACATGTAATATATTATGTAGGCCAACAAATACAAAGAATTGATTTATCAGGCTCTTCAAATTTCGATGAGAGCTTTCAGGCATTATGACGTCATAGGGTGAAAGTATCAATTATGAATATTGTGTTAAAATAAATTAATAACTCAAATCAATAAATTAGTTTCGGTATTAGATAATATAAAAATGTGTTATCTACAAATGGGCCGCAAAATTGCAGATAATTTTAAAATAACAAATTTTTTAGAGCTCTAAAAATTGTTGTTGGAATGTAGAAATAAATGAACGAAGAATAAAGCAAATAATCTCTGAAGGAAATTCTTAAGAAAATAAAAAATTTATTAAAATATTAGAAGAGCTTCCGAACAAAATATTGGCTACTTTTTTTTCTTTTACATTTTTGATCTGGATTGGCAAAGAATTGGATCTATGAGTCTGAATCTTCGTTTTTGTAAAAATTATTATTTATTTGAATTACAATACAAAGTAAATTTATCTTCTAATTTTAAGGTCCAGGGAAAGGCCGGGTTACAAAAACCGTATGGCTAAATGTTTGCAGCGACAGACCAGAGCCTCTGGTGGGAATCGAACCCACGACCCCCAAACTCATAGGCGAGTACGCTACCAACTCGCCTACTGGGGCGCGTTGGAATATATATAGTCCATATCCGAAAACAATTTGTGAATCCGGATATTTTCGCTATAAACCAAACAATGTTTTTAAAAAGGAGCCCACTGTGCGAACTTGTACAGGGAGAAAGGTCTTGAAATAACCTTTCCGAATATATATAGTCCATATCAGAAAACAATTTGTGAATCCGGATATTTTCGCTATAAACCAAACAATGTTTTTAACAAAGGAGCCCACTGTGCGAAAACGGAAATACATAGGGTAATGGAACTTTTACTGAGTGAAAGGGTATGTACCCTATGTATATCCGTTTTCGCACAGTGGGCTCCTTTGTTAAAAACATTGTTTGGTTTATATCGAAAATATCCGGATTCACAAATTGTTTTCGGATATGGTCTATATATATTCGGAAAGGTTATTTCAAGACCTTTCTCCCTGTACAAGTTCCAATACCCTATGTATTTCCGTTTTCGCACAGTGGGCTCCTTTGTTAAAAACATTGTTTGGTTTATAGCGAAAATATCCGGATTCACAAATTGTTTTCGGATATGGACTATATATATTCGGAAAGGTTATTTCAAGACCTTTCTCCCTGTACAAGTTTTTTATCTTCTATAAGTTCTATTACCCTATGTATCCCAGTTTACTTACTGTGCTGACAAAGATTTTGCAAAATTATATGTACTTTTGGTTGCTATATATATATATAACCCATGATATGTTTGATGTTTACACAACTACATAGATATTATATCTATTTTATAAACCTTAGTTTTAATATATATATTTGCCTGATCGTCCATAAATCGATTCAATATATGCTAGCAGCTGCTTCATTTCGTCTTAACATATCTCTGTTAACCCATTAACAGCGCTCTGTTAAAATTGGTGGTTTGTGTCTTTGCTAGTTAAATTAACAATTTATCTTCACAGACATCCACACAAATGGACCTTTTTGTACCAAAAGTTAACACCTTTTATATTTAATACCAGTACATACAAATACTTGAAATTTCGTACAGTGCAATGCTTTTATAGTACCTAGAGTCTAGAGAAAAGTGGCCGTAATTGGCACGCCCCTTTTAGTACCTCCCACAGAAATGGACCATTTTGCACCAAAAGTTTGTTTGTTCAGCAGTCTGTAGTCCAGTCATTGTGCTTGATATTAATATGGTGTCGTCAGCATATCTAACGTTGTTGATTGTTTGTCCGTATTATTGTATAGCCTCATGGTGAATAAATATGTGACTTCTTATTTTGATAGGAGGAAAATTGAAATGTTTTCTTTAAAATTTGAAAAATTACGTCAAAATAAGTAAAACCTAAAAATTTGCTTTCCAAAAAATGAAAAGTCAAATTAGGGTAAATAAATTAAATATTCCTCACTGTACGATATTTAATGCTAGTATTGCAAAAGAGCCTTTTGGTCGATGTCTGCAATCTGTTTTTTACCGAAACAATTTCAACTACAAGGTGGCGCAATAGTAATCCTCCTATCGGAAAATGCTATAAATTTTGCGATTGGCCTCTAATGTCAGTTCTGTTTTGACATTTGTGTAGTAAACACATGCGAAATACACGTTAATAAACAATGTTACGCTACACTGCTCCAGAACGATGAATATTGCTGACTATTTATTTGACCAATAACACTGTACAACAATTTCAAACTTTTTTCAAAATAACAGGGTTCTGTCAGTGGATTCTGGTAGAGGAGACCACAAAAATATATATGTACGTGTATCGGCGTTTTGAAAGATCACATCGGAATTTTATTTTAGGGGGGGGGGGGGGTTAAAGTTGTCCCCCCTTTGCTAGTTTGTGCAGAATATCGGTATATAAAACTATATGTTCTGTTCATCTGAGGTGTAGGGTATCTTCAGCAACTTTGTAGCAAATGTTAAGGCCTATATTTTTGTGGAATATATTAACCCTCTAGCTTTCCCCCATAACGGTGATTTTTGCCTATATTTTAAAAAATCGTAAAAAAACTCCCCGGGGTTGAAATGTTCTACAAAAATGATGGCCATAAAATTTTACTATATATGTCAGAACACACCAAAGCCCAAAACATAACACAAACACAAAAAAACCAGCCAAATTCAAGATTGCCTGTTAAGGGTTAATTTAGATAATATATAGTGTTAGTACCAAAAAGGTCTTTAAAAATTGGATTTTTCGGGGTTGATGTGGGAGATGCAAAAAAATAATGATTTTATTTTACAATTAAATAATATTTATTTTATATTAAATTATACTTCAGGACTATAAACAAAAAATCTATTAATAACGCATATACAAGGAGAAATACTTATTAAATACATAAGTTCATTTATTTTTAATTCACTTTCTTTTCACTCTTGGCAATTCGACGCCATTATCAAACAATGTCCAACATAAATCTGTTATAAGAGACAAATGCTCTTGCCTTTATAGAGTTTTTCAATAGGAAGACATATCTGATGGAACCGTTCGCCATGCTCATCAGTTTCAGTTGAAAACTGAAAATATAAATATATATGTATAATCAAATATAAATCAAAACTTGTATTACCTTTAGACCACAGCATCAAACCGATATAGCAATTTCGGCATATATGTTTTGGCACCCATGGCTCAGTTGAAAAAGCTTCCAGTTTAAAATAAATTTAATATATATCCTCCACCTTGCTCGTAAAAAATGAAACCCTATGTTCCATAAGGGTATGCTTGCCACAGACGTAGGAAAACCAGTCAGGTTTTCCCAAACAGTCAGTCATTATTATTCTTACAAATTCCCTTGTAGAATATTGTAAGAAAATAAAAAGATTAACGGGCTGACCCACGATGTCAAACGTTAACGTTCATAAGTAACGTGCCACTCAAAAGTTCCGTTATGGTAATTATGCCCTCGATGACGAGGATATATATCATTTGCTACGGAAAAAGTGTAACACATCGAAGGAGTGACCTAAGACCCCAAGTATGTTCGGAGGAAAACCGTTTTGGGCAATTTTAAGTCGAATGAGCAATGTCCGTCCGTCTGTCTGTCTGCTGGCTGGTGCGCACGATAACTCTCGAAAGGAGTAACCGATTGATTTCAAATTTGGTATGTGGTAATATTTTTTTCTATCTCCGGCGAAGTTCGAAGATGGGCCATATTGGTCCACTCCTTCTAGTACCTCCCCCACAAAGGGTTAAAATGTTGTGAACAATTGATTCTTTAATAACTGCTATACTACTTATTCGAATCTTCTGAAATTCTACACATAGTATTAGCTTATTAGTCGCTATCAACTCGAGAAAAATGGGCGAAGTTGCCACGTCCCTTTTGGTACCTCCCACACAAATGCACCGTTTTGCACAAAAAGTTAACAGCTTATAACATTAATAACAGTGTATAAAAAAACTTGAAATTTTGTACAGTATTATGCTTTTATATTGCCTACAGTCAAGGGAAAAATTGGCGTTGTTGCCACGCTCATTTTGGTACCTCCCACACAAAGGTACCTTTTTTCACCAAAAGTTAACAGCTTATAACATTAAAACCAGTGTATAAAAATACTTGAAATTTTGTGCAGTGTAATGTTTTTATAGTGTCTATAGCCCTCTGAAAATGGGCGTTATCGCCACGCCCCTTTTTGTACCTCCCACACAAAATGCCCAAATCATACCACAATTTAATATCTCATAACGTTTTTACCAGCGCACATAAATGCTTATAATTCGGCACAGTGCAATGAATTAAAAAATCTAATGTTCAGCGAAAAATAGATGTATTTGATAAACCCCTTCTGGTACCTCCCACACAAATTGACAGAATAATTCGAGTAATATTCAATATTACATTACTCACAAAGTGAGGGTATACCTTAGTCGATTTACCCGACGGAAATTTTCTTACTTGTTTTGAGTGACAAAAATATAATAAGAAATATAAAGAGAAATAATGAAGAAGAACAAAAGTACTCTTGGTAGTTGTTGAATAACAACCTTCTCTTCAGAGCTGGGAGAACCTACATATGCGAGGAATAACAAATTAACCCTTAACAGGCTATCTTAAATTTGGGCGTTTTTTTGGAGTTTGTGTTAAGTTTTGGGCTTTGGCGTGTTCTGACACATATAGTAAAATTTTATGGCCGACATTTGTAGAACATTTCAACCCCGCTCCGCCCATTTTTAGGGGAGTTTTTTACGATTTGTTAAAATATAGGCAAAAATCACCGTTATGGGGGGAAGCTAGAGGGTTAATATATTCCACAAAAATATAGGCCTTAACATTTGCTACAAAGTTGCTGAATACCCTACACCTCAGATGAACAGAACACATAGTTTTATATGCCGATATTCTGCACGAACTAGCAAAGGGGAGAAAACTTTAAACCCCCCTAAAATAAAATTCCGATGTGATCTTTCAAAACGCCGATATACGTACATATTATTTTGGTCTCCTCTACCATAATCCATTGACAGAACCCTCTTATTTCTTTTTGTGTTGTACTGTGTAATCGGTCGGTGACTTTGGCACAGATTTCCTGGCCGTCCAACGCTTACTGGTGAAACACTGCGACGTTTAGCCGCTCGCCTCGAAGAGAGTAGCCCCGGAGTAGCCGTTCTGCAGAGAATATTGCTGCTGTAGCCGAGGATGTCATGGAAGCGCCGTCGACATCGACCAGACGACGTGCCACGCAAATGGGTATCAGTCGACGGTCTCTACAGCGAATTTTGGTACAAGATTTGAAGATGTTTCCGTACAAAGTCCAGACGGTGCATCAGCTGTTAGCTGCTGACCGCCAATCGCGTCTAACATAACATCGAAAGGTTACTTTTGCGCCACCTGTTATAACAAAAGTTACAGAATTTTGACTGCTGGAATCCGATTCTGTACCACTGTGTGTCCTATAAATAATTTGTCTTTTTTTCAAATAAATTAAATACATACGTGAACCACATACCATTTATAGCAAATGACGATTAGGAAAACAACCTTCAGATATTATAAAATTTTAACAGATAAGTCATAGATAACTTCTTTTTATGCACTTTGAAACCATTTTTTCATTTAACATTTTTAAGTGAGTACTCGTGAGGCAACTTTTATTCTTGATACAAACAATTTTAAGTTATAAATTGAAAAAATATGTGAATGCATACAAATTGAGATGTTATCGTTTGCAATCACAATTTTGTAAAAAATCGAAAACATTTTTGTTGTTGGTCTAGAAAAGTAATTGCTTTCAACAAGAAAATACAATTCAATGTATTTTCTTTCGACTAATGATTAAAACCGAAATATGTTTGTTTTAAAATTTGTTGTTGTTGACTGGATGCCATTGCCAAAGACTTTAACTTATGAATATTTTAATGTTATTGAACTTTTTGTGTTTAAGTGCTACAGTTCCCAATTCTTCTGCGGAGGTAGATGCAGACTAGTTAGTGCTCACAATAGTCGACTTCTTTAGCTATAGCTTTTAGAAACTATCATCTTGAAATTGTAAACTCTTTGAAAAGACGTTATCAGACCCACTTCTGGAGAAGTGCCTACCCACCTGTACATACTATATGTATGTATGTATGTACATATGTACATATTACTGCAATGGTTGTAAATTAAGAAAAAGTACATGACAGCGGGTTGGTTTTTTTCTCTAATGTTTATTTTACAGATGACTACAAACATATGGGACATGTTGACTGACGATTGCGACGATGGAAATGGGGGGGGGGGCATCTGGATATACAATATCTCTCCAATGTTTCGGGGATGTACACATTCAGTAGGTAAATGGGTTGTGGGTACAGGTGTTTCAGGTTTTTTCTTTGGCGTTGTTATTTAGTATCAAAAAAATGCTTAGACTAAAAACTGTTTTTGCTAATTGGCAAAACGTTTAACACTTATTAATAATTAGAGACATATGAGAAGAATGTTGCTGCTGGTGGCATCCATTCATTCATCCATCGTAGAGGTTGTCCATATGGACAAGGGCTGGCAAAACATTTCCCATAGTAGAAATAGCCACCATACAGGTGTTGTGTGTGTGTGTGTGACGGGTATATGTATGTGTTTGTGTGCGGGTGGATGGTGGGTGGTGGGATGTTTATTCACCAGTCATCATTTCCATGAATTCTGTAAATAGATTGGAAAGAAGATCACACGGGGAATATTGTATTATTATTTGTGGCATAAAAACATATAAATATTATTTTAATGAGACATTTATTAATGTAGACGACAACAAGCAAAAACCAACCATATCTATTAAATATTCGTGGAGGCCAACATTTGTAGATAGATACATGCGTATGTGTAACTACGTATGTATGTGTGTATGTTGTCCACCTATCTGTTGCTTGAAACAACAAAAATACACAATTCACAATATCTGTCAGATAAACACCATCAAATTTTTGATGATCGGTTTAGTTTGTTTTTACGTGTTTATTTTTTAATAATGCATATCGTGTATCTATTCTAGCAGTTTGTGTGTTTTTTTTTGTTTTTGGTAAAAATACACACATCTGCCGTTGTATCTGTTGTATTTGTTATATTCAAACTGGATGTGTGTCCATTGTTTGTCAATAGGAATCGACTACAAAATAATTAAAAATAAATTCTATATATTCTTTTTGATTCTTCTGTCAATCTACCTATCTATTTGTATAGGTACATACGAGTATGTATGTATATCGGCTGCTGGATTGGGAAAACATATTTCGTGGTTTTCCATTGGAGTTTAGAATATTTTGCCTTATATACACCTTATAATTGTCGAATTAATACTAACCAAAATTATACCGAAACAAATTTTCCAAAAGTCGACACCGTTCAGAAAATAATATCGGAAAGTCGAATTTGCGTTATTCTAAATTATTTAGAAAAAATATCCAAATATAAAAATTAAATTATTCAGAAAAAAATTTTCAAGTCGATTAAAGTTTTCCAAAATTGTTTACAAGAAATTATGAAATAGTTAAATTCAACTTTAGCATATTTAATCAAATGTTTATCCAAAATTATTCCAAAAAATGTGTAACAAGTAAAAAAATTTCAGTCGGGTAAACCGACTAAGGTGGAGGAGGAGGGTATACATATATAATTTGCTAAGGCCCAAAAATCTAACACATCGAAGGAGTAGCCCCAGGCCCAAAATGTTTTCGGCAGAAATCTGTTTTAGGACATTTCAAGTAATTTGATTAATGTCCGTCCGTCTGTCTTGCTGGTGCGCCTTATAACTCTCGAAAGGAGTAACGGATTGATTTCAAATGTGGTACGTGATCCTATTTACTTTTCTATCACAGGCTTGCTTCGGAGATGCTTTACTTCTTCTGGTAAAGGGGTTAGTGAGATATTGATCCTTCAATAACTTCTCTACTATCAATCCGAATCCTCTGAAATTCCACCCATAGTAACAGTTTATCTGTCGCTATCATGAGAAAATCGGCAGGACCACTTCGCCCCTTTTGCTACTTCCCACACAAAGGGAACATTTTGTACAAAGAGTTAACTGCTTTGCTTATAACTTTAATACCAATCCATATAAATACTTGAAATTTTGTGCAGTGTAATGATTATATGTCACGGCCATTTGTGTATTTCCCACAAAAATGCCCAAATCATACCAAAATTGAATGATTCATAACGTTAATTCCAGGGCACATAAACACTTTCAATTTGGCGCAGTGCAATGTCTTATTCCCATAACTTCTGTTGCAATCATCTTATGTTTTCATATTTTGTATTTTAGACAACATTTCCAATGACTATAGACTGATATATAAATAATTTATTCAACTCACAAAGTGAGGGTATACTTTAGTCGGTTTACTCAACTTAAATTTTCTTACTTGTTTAGAAAAATAACGGGTGATCTAAGTAGAGATACTTTTTTCAATAGCCTTTTTTTGACAGATCAAGTGTGAGTCGTGTCATGCTATCATGTTATTTTTGGTAAGTATTGTTTGGCAAGTCCATTTTTTTAAATCCAAAAAAACACTTTCCAGTCGACCCACGACCTTGACACCCATGAGCAATATTTTAGCTCTCGTTAAGAGCTATCTTTTTGCCATTGACCGATTCCCGATCCGACGGACCGGAATCATCGGTCCATATTTCTTCAAAAATAATGCCGGTGAGAACGTAACCGTCAATGGCGACCGTTATCGTGCCATGATAACCGATTATTTGATGCCTGAAATTGAAGCTCGTGATCTCGACGACATTTGGTTTCAAAAGACGGCGCCAGTTACCAGTCGAAATGCTCGAACGATTCATCGAAAATTGGACTCAACGGATGGACCACCTGAGACGTAGCCGCCGCCAACATTTGATAGACATAATCTTCAAAAAATAAATGCTAAAGAATGTTCGTTCAAATGATAATAAACATTCCCCATTCAATTTGAATTTTCTGTGTTTTTTTTTCTTTAAAAAAGTAGGGACCCTCGAAATAGATCACCCTATACTTATATTTCACGATTATATAAATTTCCCAACACTCGTACGTATGAACAACATTTTTTGTCAGTTAATAATTTTTGAATAACTTCAACTTTGTTCATTATTACACTAATGTTTATACCCTCACTTTAGTGTGACGAGGGTATATATCATTTGCTACGGAAAAAAGTGTAACACATCGAAGGAGTGACCTAAGACCCCAAGTATGTTCGGCGGAAATCCGTTTTGGGTCATTTTAAGTCGAATGAGCAATGTCCGTCCGTCTGTCTGTCTGTCTGCTGACTGGTGCGCACGACAACTCTCGAAAGGACTTCAAATTTCGCATGTGGTAATATTTTTTTCTATCTCCGGCTAAGTTCGAAGATGGGCCATATTGGTCCACTCCTTCTGGTACCTCCCCCACAAAGGGTTAACATGTTGTGAAAAATTTATTCTTTAATAACTGCTATTATACGTATTCGAATCTTCTGAAATTCCACACATAGTATTAGTTTGTTAGTCGCTATCAACTCGAGGAAAATGGTCGAAATTACCACGCCCGTTTTGGTACCTCCCACACAAATGCACCATTTTGCACTAAAAGTTAAAAGCTTATAACATTAATACCAGTGTTTAGAAATACTTGAAATTTTGTACAGTGTAATTCTTTTATAGTGCCTACAGTCCAGTGAAAAATGGGCGTTATTGTCACGCCCTTTTTGGTACCTCTCCCACAAAAGTACCATTTTGCACCAAAAGTTAACAGTTTATTACATTAATATCAGTGTATACAATTTGGCCCTTTTGTACCTCCCACACAAAATGGCCAAATTATACCACAATTTAATACCTCAACGTTAATATACCAGTCCATATAACACGGTTACAATTCGGCACAGTGCAATGTATTTAAAGTATCTACTGTTCAGCGATAGGTGTATTTCTTAAACCCCTTCTGGTACCTCCCACAAAAATTGACAGAATAATTTGTGTAATATTCAATATTACATTACTCACAAAGTGAGGGTATA
Organism: Eudasyphora cyanicolor; assembly: GCA_963930755.1. Classification (NCBI taxonomy): domain Eukaryota; kingdom Metazoa; phylum Arthropoda; class Insecta; order Diptera; family Muscidae; genus Eudasyphora; species Eudasyphora cyanicolor. The sequence goes on along the minus strand of OZ005735.1, from coordinate 286,843,837 downwards.
CCTTAGTCGGTTTACCCGACTGAAACTTTCTTACTAGTTTTGTCTATTTTCTATATAATATCTGTAGTAGCGTCACCCGAGTCAAATCAAAGGCAAATTATGCTATTTCTTTTGACTTTTAAAGTATTGACGTTTTAGGTCCCAAATACATTTTTTTATACCCTCCACCATAGGATTTTTGTCACTCCGTTTGTAACACCTCTAAATATTGATCTGAGACCCCATAAACTATATATATTCCTACCCGTCGTAAAATTCTAAGAAGATTTAGCCATGTACGTCTGTCCGTCCGTCCGTCCGTCCGTAGTAATCACTCTGCAGTCCGCAATAATAAAACTAGGTTGATCAAATTTGGTACAAATACTTCTTATAGTTGCAGGTTGTTTGGGATTGCAAATGGGCGATATCGGTCCATATTTAGATATAGCCCCATATATATCATCTTACTTGTTGTTATTCCTACTGTTCTCATCTACTATAAGTTTCCTACTGTTCTCATCTACTATATTTTTTGTGTGTTTTCGGTGTTATTTTCTTTAGGTTTGAGTTATTTTGTAGGTTTGAGTTTTCATGCTATCCATGGCGGAGGGTATATAAGATTCGGCATGGCCGAACTTAACGCTTTTACTTCTTTAATTTTTGTTTGTTTCAAGTTTTTGAAAATCTTCCAGTCTTTTTTTAAGACTAATCTAAACAATGATACGAGTTTTATGTGACACCATGTCTGCATAATGATGAGCTTTCTTTTCATTGCAAGACTATTGTTATATTAAAATCAAAAATTGTTGGGATAATTCTTTTACGGATTTGAATTTCTTGACGATATGGGAATAAATGTCGTTGGGTTTTCCTCGAAGTGTTTGACTATTGTTCAATAACAGGATTTGTTTAGATCCGAAAATTCACTATTACCGGTCGGAAAGAAATTATACATACTCGTATGTATTAATTAGTTGATCGACTAACGATTGGCTTAAATTATTTAACTATTTTGGGTTGACACCTTTATTAATCACCTAAAGTTTTTAGTAACACAAATAATTGTCTAACGGAACACGATCGATGATTGAATTTTAAAATTTAACAATTAATTAAAAGTGCAGCTACACATCTTACTTATATTTGAGCCAAACAGATGTTTTTTTTTGATTTATCTCCTCAAAATAAAAATTTTAATTATTTAGCTTTGGAAATCATTAATCACAAGTTTGGCTATAAAAAAAGGAATAAGCAATTCTCACTCGGTTAATACGACCACCTCCTCAGATACCATCCTCTTCGAAGAAATCAATATAGAATTTATTATTTTGTGTAGGAAATATCAGAATATTTGGAATTTCCTTTGTCCGACTATAGTCAAAATACTCTAATGTACCGAATTTTAAAACATTGCAATACGAGTAGTTGGTAGAAAAGGATGGGGAATTGATTTTCGTATGAGTTTGTTAATTTGTATGGAGGCAAGAGCAGGGTCTTGAAAAATACGCTCATTTTTCAGTGAGCTGTAGGTGCTGCAAAGTTAGAACAAGTGTTTACATATATGCGCTAATATTAAAGGTACATCCCCCCTTTGCTTTTGAATTTATAAATTTGGTGTAACTATCGATACACTGATCACATATTGTTCATCAAAGTTCATTGATCCAAATAAATAGTATATAAATACTCGTATCTCAGCCAAAGAAACGTTTCTTTAGAACAACAAAAGTTTTCTTCAAATCTGAGAAAATTTCTTTTTAAATCTTATTGTTACAAATAAAATTCGAACTCGAGCTCGAGGTCTTCGTTTTATAAATTTATTTTTCTTTTATTAAAATTTTTATTAAAGAAATAAAAGATAAATTACGATATGAAACCAAAACCTTGAGTTTTATTTAAAACAGTCAGATTTAAATAACAATAAAAACGAATAAACGATGATTTCTCAGATTGAAGAAATTATTTTTTTTATAATAACGAAACAACTTTAATACTTTAAAGAAATGTTTGTTTATATTAAAAAACACTCCCGCATTTTTTACCGATTTTTTTTATATTGAAAAAAAAAAATCTTATTGAATTGATTTTGTTGTTTTATCATTATTTTCAATTACAGAAAAAAACTTTTAAAGAATTAATGTGGTATACACACACGATCTTATTAGAACAAGTATTTATTCGAATATTTGACACAGCTCTTTAAATTAAAAAAGAGTTCCTTTGGAATAAAGAAAGGAATGCTTTATTGTTGTTGATCTAAGCCACCATCACGTATCAATTGAACATTACAAGCAACAAGAGCAACAACAAACGTAATTACAGAAACAAACCAACAAATACCAGCACGATCGAAATCAGTCAGTGAAATTGAAAAAAAATTGTTGTCAAGTTAACTCACATAGAACGGACGAACTTTCTAATTTTTTAATATCAAATTCTCTGAAGAAGACTGACGACGTTAGTCGAAATATCGGAAACGAAAATAAATTAATTAGAAAAACGTGAAAAACGCATTTTAATTAAAAAGGACCTCAAGCCGAACAATATCAAAAATACATAAAATCTCAACAGGTCAACTATAACCAACAATAATTTTGCATAATTTCCTAAAAGTTTTGTCATATCTCATAATTTTAATAAAACTATGCGAAACTTTCATAGACATAAATAAGATTTTTAGATAAATATTTATTATAAGTTTGGCATTTGTGAGCGAGGTACCTGAAAGGGGTAGCCCAATAGGATTAATATTTGAAAATAATGTAAGTTTGAAGAACACATTAGACAGACTGACGAAGGGATGTGTGTGGCCTTCGGTAGCTTAGTGGTTAGTGCGTTAGACTTGGATCCCGAAGGTGCTGGGTTCAACTCCCAGCCATGGCACCGGAAAAATTTAACATCAACATTTCATGTTTTCATCATAATTCGAGTTTCTGCAGCTAAAAATAACTCACCGGGCGCACTACCACTACAACAACATCTGATCACACAAGTCAACAGGGAAGCTAAAAATAGACATAACACCATGACGACTGTTAACAGATATGCAGCGCTTCTAGTGGAGAATAGAAACGGCAACACTCAAATAACATCCATTCCCTGATATTAACAGACGAATGTTAATTTACAACCGGACAACATTGAGTGGATGAAAACAACATAAGGTTCCCGCGATAATCGGATATATGCCGGAACGAAGTCTGTAATAGAAATAGACTTAAGGATTATCAACTCAGCGTCTCCAAGCTGCTACAACAACAACAACGAAGGGATGTACATAATTCAAATGTCTAAAAATTTCCCTCAAACATAGGGTCTTGGGTCACAATTTTTGATTTGTTACTCGTAAACATTTTTCCATAGAAAATGATATACACACATATAAGGCGAGAATATACAGGTGGACATAACGATTATCACGATTTTCCACTTCACTTTGTGGCATAGAGCAAATTGTTCTTGTCCGTCCGTCCGTCCGTAGGTATTTCTTAGGCATTTCAACCATTTCTCCATTGAGAATCTCAAATATTTCTAATCTAATCTACACTACTCTATTATAATAACTCCATTCCATGTTTATTAATTCATTGCAAACTTACCATCAAAATCAACGGTGCCGGAACGATCAGAATCGATTTCTTCAATCATAATGTCCAATTCTTGTTCGGTCAAAGCATCATCCAATTCCTTGAGGATTTCCCTCAAGCAGGAGGTGGGAATGTAACCATTGCCTTGTTTGTCATACAAACGGAAAGCTTCACGCAATTCCTTTTGCATAGCTTCGGCATCTTCTTCAACAATAAACTTGGCGGCCAATTGAACGAACTCTTCGAATTCCAAGCGACCAGATTCTGCAGAGACAAAAACAGGAAAGAAAAGAAAAAAGCGTGAGTCAGTCAGTCACCTTAATCAGCCGTAGACAAAAATTCCACTAAATTCCAAACTTACTATCTTCATCAACTTCTTCAATAAGTTCTTCAAGGATTTTCTTATCGAAGGGTTGACCCATCAAACGCAAAATATCGGCTACCAATTCAGTGGAAATGCTGCCGCTCTTTTGGCTGTCAAAGCTGTTGAAAGCCTTTTGCAAAACTGTTCCCAAAGAAGAGATAAGAGAAAAAATAACAATTATTAAAGGGTAAAACGATAAAGAGAGAGAGAGAGAGTTGTAAAACCTACCGGCAATTTGCTCGGGTGTAAGATCTTCATCCTTTTGTAAGTGAATATGGAATTGGAAACAATTGTATGTTATATTTATCGTAGTTTTTATTTATCTCTTCAGTCTACTTACAATTGTGGAACTCATTTTGTTAAGTTTTTTTTGTTCGGTGTACAAAAAATTTACTTTTGATAAGAGAACGTCCTTTACGATCTACGTTCGTGCTCCGACTGATGTTGACTTTGCACTGCAATACTTCCAAAAATTTCCCAACGACAACAACGATGCAGAGGGACGACTTCGCCGTCGTTTCGGCTGGCGATTGTTACTCTATCCGAGTGTACATACATATGTCGGTACATCGTACGGGCGGCGACTTCGTCCCACACACTGTACAGTAATAAACTTCGTATCGGCCAACACCGCAGCATCACTTCTAGCTGCTGTTCACAGCATCATCATATCAGCGGTATCCAGTCTATTGCCACTAATATTTACAGTCAGAAAAATTATGTACCAAAATCAAATACAAGAAAACTGTAAGTATTATTTTAAAAATTGAGCCACTAGGCAACAACCATTTTGGCCTTAAAGTCTGACAGAGAATACTGTGTAAACAAGTTAATCCCTCTAAAACTTAATTTTGTAAATATTAACAGAGACAATATTGTATACCTTTTTTAGAAGGACTGTTCCGCAATAACCGTCGGGTAAACCGACTAACGAATCCCCTCACCCTGAGTCTCAAAAAAATATTAGTAAATTTATTTTTTATTAGTAATATTATTTTTTTGTTTTATTTAAATTATTATCAATTTAAATTGCATTTAATAACATTAATGTATGTACTGGTATTACAGTTAAAAGCTGTTTACTTTTGGTACAAACTGGTCCATTTGTGTGAGAGGTACCAAAAGGGCGTCCCAATAGCGGTCACTCTTCTCTGAACTCTAGGTACTAAAAAAGCATTACAGAGTACAAAATTTCAAGTATTTATATGCACTGGTATAAAAGTTATAAGCTGTTAACTTTTGGTGTAAAATGGTCCATTTATGTGGGAGGTACCAAAAGGGGCGTGCCATTTACGGCCACTTTTCTCTAGACTCTAGGTACTATAAAAGCATTGTACTGTAGACAATTTCAAGTGTTTGTAAAAACTTGGATTCAAGTTTTAAGATGGTAACTTTTGTTACAAAATGGTCAATGTCAATTACCAACGGGCGTGCCAATTACGGCCACTTTTCTCTAGACACTAGGCACTATAAAAGCATTGCACTGCGCGAAATTTCAAGTATTTTTACACTGTACAAAATGTCAAGTATTTCTAAACACTGGTATTAATGTTATAAGCTTTTAACTTTTAGTTCAAAATGGTGCATTTGTGTGGGAAGTACCAAAAGGGGCGTGGCAATTTCGCCCATTTTCCTCGTGTTGATAGCGACTAACAAACTAATACTATGTGTGGAATTTCAGAAGATTCGAATACGTATAATAGCAGTTATTAAAGAATCAATATTTCACAACATTTTAACCCTTTGTGGGGGAGGTACCAGAAGGAGTGGACCAATATGGCCCATCTTCGAACTTAGCCGGAAATAGAAAAAAATATTACCACATACGAAATTTGTAGTCAATCGGTTACTCCTTTCGTGCGCCCCAGCCAGCAGACAGACAGACGGACGGACATTGCTCATTCGACTTAAAATGACCCAAAACGGATTTCCGCCGAACATACTTGGGGTCTAAAAACGTTCGACTTTAACCGATTTTAAGCGATTGTGTGCACTGGTATTAACGTTATGAGCCATTCAATTTTGGTATAATTGGTCCATTTTGTGTCTGAGGTACCAAAAGGGGCGTGACAATGGTGTCCATTTTTGCGGGACTATAGATCTAATAGTGTCCATTATTCTGCACAATTACACAATTAAAAGCATTACACTTTAAAACTTCAAGTATTTATTTGCACTGATATTAGTTAGTTATTATAAGCTTTACTTACTAAAAGGTCCTTTTGTGTAGGAGGTTCCAAATGTTGCGGGGCCACTTCACCTATTTTTCTCAAGGTCATAGTGGCAGATAAACTATTATTATGCGTGGAACTAAAGAGGATTAGGACATTATTGAAACAGGTGGAAATGTTACGATAATGTCGATAGTCAAGTTGCACTAAAGGCAGCCGGAAGTCATCGAGTTAACTCAAGGCTTGTCTTGGATTGCCGGTAAGCCCTGGGGATCCTATGAATCATTACAGTGTCTCAATGTTATGGGTACCGGGACACTGTAATATAGCGGGAACGAAATTGCAGACGAACTAGCGAGAGAGGGATCCGCGATGTATATTGAACTGGCAGAAAGAACGGTATACCCTCCGATCAGCCACTTCTAGAACTCAGGGTGACTGGATCTCAGGCAAGGTCAACCATTCCTGGAGCTGCATAGACGACAGTAGGACCTCAAGGGTCTTATGGCCAAAGTTGAGTGCCAAAAACTCTTAACTGCTGATAGGACTGGGTGGACGGAGTCTAGGTCTCATCATAGGAGCTATAACTGGCCACTGCTTAATTCGAGCAAGGACCAGTCGCTGGGACAACACTACGCCAAATTACTGTCGTATGTTCGGCGAGGAGGACGAACTCAAGACTATAGAGCACGTCCTCTGCAAATTTCCATGCTAACAAAGTCGAAAGCAACCCTCGATAAAGAACACAGATATTAAAGAACACAGATATTCTCAAGAAGAGATTCAATATATAAAGAGTAACCAGGGCGAAAACTTATGAGCAGAGGTGAGTTTTTCTATCGAAGTGGTGGATATAAAAAGAAACGATAGTCAGGATCACATCCAGTCTGTGTGTGTGAGCATTCGATGCTCCTTCCTGTGTTATGACCTTTTCTATTATTTCCATTCAATCCATTTTTTTAAATTACATCTTTTAAATACTTCACATTTCCTACTTCTGCAGTCTTAAAAATCTACATGCTATCATCCTTCATTCCCCCCATCCACAGATCAAACAAAACACAACAATAGACCAAAATGAAGGGAATAACAATGGATCCAAAGCGGTTTCCGAGTGGAGGAGCACAGACCACCCTTCCTAACCAAACATAGTCTAAAGAGGACCTAGAAAGGTACAGGGTTTTCCAATAAGAGTGATATGATTTCTTATTGTCAAGGAAATGACAATCGAAAGGCAAATGACTTCAAATAACCCCACCAGAAATAGTCTAATGGTGTTAAATCACAACTTCTTGGAGGCCATTCAATATCACAATTTCTTGAAATAATCGAATCTCTAAACTTTTCTCGCAACAATTCAATTGTTTCATTTGCTGTGTTGCACGTAGCCACAATCGGTCAACGGCAAAAAGATAGCTCTTAACGAGAGCTAAAATATTGCTCATGGGTGTCAAGGACGTTGGTCGACTGGAAAGTGTTTTTTTTTTGGATTTTAAAAAAAGTTGCAACGATTATTTTGATAATTAAACTGAGTAATTTGTAAACGTTGTTCTTGCGTAAATCTCTCCATGATGAAATTGTGAACACTACTGAATACAATGAAAAACAAATGACAGATCATGACATATGGCCGAAACGTCATTTCAAAATCATATCATACCTATTGGAAAACCAATTATATTACCTAAGTTACTACTAAATGTTTTTGAAGAATCAATATATCAATGTTATCCTTTGTGAGGAGGGTACTATAAGTAGTGGACCTATATGACCCATCTTCAAACTTAGACTGAAAAAAGAAACATATGTAAATATCGTCATCAGAAACGAAAAAGGGCGTAACAACAAGAAAAATGGAGTCATTTTTTGAAGTGTTTCGGTACACTGCATCAAAGTACACATCCTGACATATTTTTAGCTACCTACTATTAAAAATGGCGAAATTATTAATGAAAATCAAAAGGGCCTAACAACAAATTATTTCTTTGTTCATAGTTAAAAATTCATATTTCTCGCAATTTTCAGAAACAGATTGTAAATGATGTTTGTGTGAATTTATATATGCATCATTGTGTTTAGGTATTATCCTGGAAACCCCGTTTTTCTAGCCGGCCGGAAGTTGGACCCCAAGAAAATGCAAAAGTGCGCCCCAAATGTGGGGCCTATTTTCGTTACAAAAACTGATTTAGGAAATTACACCCCAATCAAGAAAACAGCGTCAATAAACCTAAAAAAACTAAGAAATTGTCTCTTTCTAAATCTCGGAAGTACGCAATAATACACATATACAAACCAATTTTCTAATTATAAATCTATTCCTGTGCGGTCGGCCTTCGGCCTCTGTTTAAGACTTTCTCCTATGGACAGGATCAAAAGTTGCAACGTGGAGCAAATCTTTTATGCTTAGCCTCTCCTGTTTCTAAATTAATAGATGAAAATAATCCCCAAAAAGCAGACAAGAAATGAAAGTAAACCCCAAAATGCAGACAAAAATGAAATTAAGCCCAAAAAAATTGTTGTTGTTTGACATGTTATTTTTTGGGGCCCGTATTCATAAATATATTGGGGTGTATTTTCCTGGGGCCCAATTTCATTTCGCCGTTTTTCTAACGATACAATTTTTCATTTTATTTAGTTTTTTGCTTCTCCTGGAAAATTTTCAATTATGATGATAGGCCATTTCTCGTTTCTGATGACGATATATTATCATATACCAAATTTAAATTCAATTCGTTACCCCTTTTTAGAGTTATCGTGCACTCCACCCAGACAGACAGGCGGACTTTGCTTCGCCAAATTGACCTATCAGTTGAATATTTGTGGAGTATTGAGGGCCGCTTGCGCTTTCTCGCACTGGAGAACAGTTTCAGTTCTACTCCGTCCAGAATTGGTTCGGTGAAAGATAGTATCTAATTTTGTCTGGTGAATAGCACCAGCTCTGTCTTCCTGCGATTATTTCCTAGCCCAGTTGCTCATTTAGACAGCTTCCAAAGAGCACCATAAATAAGATCGATAATAGTTGAGTGAAATATGTTTGATTTGCTTACCAACCTGCTGAATCAGCGCTAATTACATTGTGCAACAAATATTGGGTCATCAAATCTTTTCGAACGAAACCAATTTGACATGGTAGTAAACCACTAGTATATCAAAACCCCCAAAGGGTTTTACAAAGTTAGCACGAATTTTTGGTTTACAGTTCTTTGAAGTTGGGCTCTTTGAAGTTAGCCCAAATTCAAAGGGTTATAAAACAAAAAATCGAGCTAACTTCGAAAACCCCTTTGTGGTTTTTTATACCCTCACTTTAGTGTGACGAGGATATATATCATTTGTTACGAACAAGAAGTGTAACACATCGAAGGAGTGACCTAAGACCCCAAGTATGTTCGGCGGAAATCCGTTGTGAGCAATTTTAAATCATTTGAGCAATGTCCATTAGTCTGTCTGTCTCTCCGTCAGTCTGTCTGGCTGGGGGCACGATAACTCTCTAAAGGAGTTACGGATTAACTTCAAATATGGTATGATCTAATATTTTTTTCTATCTCAGGCTAAGTTCGAAGATTGGCCATATTGGTCCACTCCTTATAGTACCTCCCTCACAAAGGGTTAAAATTTAGTGAAATATTGATTATCTAATATCTTGTACACTACTTATCCGAATCCTCTGTAATGCCACACATAGTAATAGTTTATCTGTCGCTAATAACTTGAGAAAAATGGGTGAATTGACACCGCCCCATAACAGCTTATAACATTAATACAGTGCATAAAAATTCTTGAAATTTTGTACAGGGTAATGCTTTTATAGTGCCTACAGTCCAGTGAAAAATGGGCGTTATTGACATGCCCCTTTTGGTACCTCCCACACAAAGGTAGCACTTTGTACAAAAAGTTAAAAGCTACAACATTTTGCACAGTGTAACGGTTTGGAAGTACCTATAGACCTGTAGAAAATGGGCGTTACCACCACGCCCCTTTTTGTACCTCCCACTCAAAATGGTCAAATTATACCAAATTGAATAACTCATAACTTTAATATATTAGTGCACATAAACGCTTATAATTCGGCACAGTGCATTGTAAAGGGTGATCGAAGTAGAGATACTTTTTCAATAGCCTTTTTTTGACAGATCACGTGTGAGTAATGCTGTCATGTTATTTTTGTTAAGTATTGTTAGGCATTTCATCATGGAAAGACTTACGCCTGAAAAACGTTTACAAATTATTCAGTTTTATTATCAAAATAATCGTTCGCCAATTGCGCTAAGTCCGTTTTTTTTAAATCAAAAAAAAAACACTTTCCAGTCGACCCACGACCTTGACACCCATGAGCAATATTTTAGCTCTCGTTAAGAGCTATCTTTTTCCCATTGACCGATTCCCGATCCGACGTACCGGAATCATCGGTCCATATTTCTTCAAAAATGATGCCCGTGAGAACGTAACCGTCAATGGCGACCGTTATCGTGCCATGATAACCGACTATTTGATGCCTGAAATTGAAGCTCGTGATCTCGGCGACATTTGGTTTCAACAAGACGGCGCCACTTCCAACACATAGCATCAATGGATTTATTGAGAGAACACTTCGGTGAGCAGATAATTTCACGTTTTGGGCCGGTCGATTGGCCACCAAGATCGTGTGATATCAACCCGTTAGACTTTTTCCTGTGGGGATATGTAAAGTCTAAAGTTTATGCGGACAAACCCGCTTCGATTCAGGCCTTGGGGCAAAACATAACGCGTGTCATTCGCCAGTTACCAGTCGAAATGCTCGAACGAGTCATCGAAAATTGTACTCAACGGATGGACCATCTGAGACGTTTGATAGACATAATCTTCAAAAAATAAATGCCAAAGAATGTTCTTTCAAATGATAATCAATTTGAATTTCTGTGTTTTTTTCTTTAAAAAAGTAGGGAACCTCGAAATGGAGCACCGTATATTTAAAGTATCTACAGTTCAGCGAAAAATAAGTGTGTTTGATAAACCCCTTCTGGGATTCCACATTACACCACTCACAAAGTGAGGGTATTCCTTAGTTTACCCGACTAAAACTTTCTTACTTGTTTTATACTAGTAATGTACTATCATGTCCAATCGGTCTTGTTCAGAAAAGATTTTCTTTTTGCACTGTGTTATTGAGATGGGAGACAGACATTGCAGTGCAAATCTCCACCACCTGTAAATTGTTATAGTTCTTCGATTTCACTATTCATCAGTGTTGTCGTTTTGGGCATTCCGGACCAAATTTGAGCGAAAAAAATAAAAAAAGTTTGAGTCGTGCAATTTCCTTTGCAAAAGCAATGTCTTGTGAAGTTGGAGGACTTAAGAAATTCTCTTGCAAAGAAATACTATTTTACATAAAATATTCGTGTCATCATTGTTCATCTTACGCTAAAAACTACCTAAATCCATTGAAATTCTGTGTCGGCATATAGACAGTTTTGAAAATAAAATGTTTCTCAGAAAATTGTGCCATTATTGTCAGATGCATAAACTTCGCAATGTAGTTTCAGCAATTGATTTGATTTCATGTGCATGTATAGATTTCTGGAAAAGTCCACAATCCTAAAATATTCCGAAACCCCGAAAGCTCTTTGGGAGCCTTGTTTAAATAGGTCATAATATTTTCAAGTTCAATTCCCCTTCGAATTAAATTTATTCCAAGTGTATGCGATCTACACGCAATTACAGTTTGTTTTGGTTGCCTCCACTGCCGATGCCACCCATCGCCCAGCCATCCATTCATCCATATAGCCTAAAATGAGTGTTCCATTTCTGATTTTGATTTTATTGTTTTTTTTTCTTTTACTGAAAAATACTGTAAAATCTCGGAAAATGCTGCATGCAGTCAGTCAATTCAGTCAGTCGACCTGCGCTGCTCTATAGTGGTTTGCAAATGTTTATAAAAATCCATTTCATTTCCCACTGCCCCAACGGACTGCACTCCGCTCTACTCTTCCTCCATCACTCCTGAGGATATTCATCGCAACAACGATCTCTGTCTGGTCCGTCCGTCCGTCCGTCCGATCATGGTAGCAGTGGCAGTGGCAGCATCATCACATCAGTCGTCGTCATATACTACATTGGAAGAAATAAAAAATCACAATATTTCAAAGCCGTTTGCAAACAATTTCACACATTGTTTTTTGCTGTTGTGCTCTTGTTGTTGTTTCTTTCTAGCTTTCTAGTCGTTGAATTGTTTGTGTGTCTGTCCGACCATCAGTCTGTCCGTATAGAAATTGGCACAGTACGGCAGAGATTATTGCAATTATAGATAGGCTTTTGTAGGTTTTCATTTTTCTTTTTTGGATAAAAATAAATGTGTGTCTGTGCGCGATACAACAAAAATAAAACAAATAGAAAAAACGAAAACAAAAACAAAAATAAAGCAAATAATCGCACACGACTGAACAAAAACAACAATTATGAATATTTATTTCAATTTCATTATTTCTTCACTAATCGTTTTGGCTAAAACTGAAATGGGAAATTAACTTAAATTTAAATTTTGGGCAAGTGCGCATCCGAATCGATCGTGAGGGCCTAGTCTGGCCTGCACTCTAATGCAAATGAAATTTCCGACATTCATTGATTTCGACCGATCTATTGATTGCGGCTTGGTCGAAAAATGATTTGGCGCCAAAGAAACTAACATAATTAGTTACTACGAGTATACAAGTAAATTTACTTATGGTGATTTCGTTTCTGAAAAATAATATCACATTTTAAAAATTCGCCCTGCACCCACTGCTAATTTCGCATTTTGCATGCGAACAATCGAACAAAAATCGTGCGGTGAGTAAAACCCATACCTACATTATGGCGCAACCATTTGATAGTGCATTAAGAATGCACGCTTTCAATTAGGTTTGGTTTAGAAGTTTGCTTTTTGACGGTGCAACACTCCACACCGTGCACTGGGCTGAGGGTGAAAAATGCGATATGTTCACATTTGCGTTGTGTAATAATTTTACAAAAGAAATCAAAACTCGTTCATACGGCTGCACCATTTTTACAAACGAACCTAAAAATGCGGTTTCAGTGTAAAATTTAGAAACAATTTTAATTTTTTTTTGCACAAACGAAATCACCATTAGTTTAAATGTCTTTAATATTTTGAGGGTAATTTCTCGAAAATCTTGTAATAACTATTATACTTTCTCCGCAGGATTACCGAATATATGTTTATAACGTTGGAAAGAACATACTTTCTTCTTTAAAATGATATGAATTACATGAAGTTAACATAGTGAAAAAAAACATTAACATACTGAAAAAAGTCATATACTACAGACAATTACACACAGAATACAGTTTGGTTGCCCCAACCGAATTATTTGCCAACCGAATTTTTGTAGTTATGTCTATGTACTATCATCCGATTCCATCAGGACAACTAACATTTTGGTTGTGGTATACTTCTGTTTCCATGTTGACAACAATCATATTTGGTAACGCCAACTACAGAAATGGTGGCTAAAATTATCTGTTGTATGTTGCCACAACCAACTGTTTTAAAAAATTGGTTGTTCTGACAATTTGTCAGTCATATACTACCGACAATTAATTAAAAACAGTTTTCATCAATTTTTATTTTATTTATTGAACAAAAACCAAACAATTCATAACAAAATTAAAATTCCCATATTAAAAATTCATCACTGTTATGAGATGTGGAAATACTTGACACAAATTTTAGTACACGAAAATAACACAAAACTTTTATGCAAATATCGTCTAACCCTGTGCTTCAATTTCATGATTGTTGCCTTTATTTTTTATTTATGTAAAACATTTTGCACAACATATTCTGCATTCCACACATTATTATCCACTCGAAATTATATTTGACTACATATATCGCTCTTGAACAAAATGTTGAAGATTTATTAATGTCTTCAACATTTTTTCAAAAATTTAATTTTTTGTTTGTCATGTATCAGAAAAAGAACAGAAACCAATCTTTCGTTTGTATTTTCCAAAATATATTTAATTATTCTAAATTTGGGAAATTATTGGGATAACCAAAAAACGATTATTTGTTAATATTTTTTCTGTTGTAAAATAAATAATAATTTTTGGTCTATTGATACAATTTCTGTTGTCAAGAATAAAACATTGGTTGTCCCAACCAAAAATCGATCATATGGTACAATAATGAAAATTTAAAATTTAGTTGCAAACATTTTCATTTGATCGTTTCCATGTTATTACTGTTGTTTCAACTATTTATATATAAATACAACCGACACACGGTGTAGGCAATATACTTTTTGTTGCTAGTACTATTTTTTTACTGTTACAATCGAATTCCAACCAATTATTTTCCTGGGTGTAGAAAGTCATTCTTAGCCATAGGAAGCATAAATACTGAATGGTATATCTAAGAATGCCTACTAAAGGGATTACATTCATTTATAAGAAAATGCGACGTCTCTAGATTGTTCTGGACCGATCTTTCGTCTTGTTTATCCACCTAACTGCCCGGAAGTAGATCCAAACGAAAGATTTTCGGCCTTAGTTTAAAGGACGTTAAAGGCCACAAAAAGATTTATTTATAAAAGCGTAAATTCTGGATTAATCAGTCCACTCAAAAGCGATTTCTTCTGATCGGAATGAAACTTGTACCAAGTTTACTCCTATTGGATAGTAGTTATGACACAAAATTTCAACATGATCGATTAAGGACGGTCCGAGTTGGCGGGTGTTAAATTTTGAAATTTTGGGCAAACGGCCTTTTTTCCCATTCACATGTTATTGTGTTTTTGAAAATGTTTGTTCGATAGTTTTTTCCTTAATCTTTTTAAGAAAATAAAAAATGCGCAAAAATATTTATTTGTGATTTTTTTTTGGCGAATTAAAATCCTGTTTTCACATTTTTGTCAAAACCCATATTTTTATTTTTTTGCCTAAAAGAAAGCTTAAGTCACTTCCTTTAAAAGCTTCGTGGTCTATTAGTGGAATGGGACTTGTCTATATATCAAAATAAAGATAAACCTTTAAAAGTAAGTAACAAACATCAGTCGGGTAAACCTACTAAGGTATACCCTCACTTTGTGAGCAATGTAAATATAAAGGGTGGTTAAATGTTAAGGGCCAATGTTGATTTTGAATAAAACACAAATTATTTAGGAAATTATTGTCATTTCTTTTTATCATGATAATATTGGTATGGTTCAATTATGTATGAAACATAATATTGGCCAAATGGTCGCCGCGACCTCTGCGGCACACCTCCATCCGATGGTCCAAATTTTCGATGACGCTGAGGAATAATTGAGGTTCTATGCCGTTAATGTGCCGAATTATCTCATCACTTAGCTCTTGAATTGTTGCCGGATTATCGACGTACTCCTTTTCTTTCAAATAACCCCAACGGTGTCAAATCACATGATCTTGGCGGCCAATTGACATCGCCAAGACGTGAGATAACACGGCCATTGAATTTGTTGCGCAAAAGAGCCACTTCTTCGGTAGCTGCGTGGCAAGTGGCACCGTCCTGTTGAAACCACATATTGTCCACATCCATATCTTCCAATTCGGGCCATAACAAGTTCGTTATCATCTCACGATAGCGAACACCATTCACAGTAACTGCCTGACCGGCCTCATTTCGAAGAAGTATGGCCCGATGACGTCGCCAGCCCATAAGCCGCACAAAACGAACTGGCCGAGCATGCACAGGTGTTTTCACATCTCCTACAGACCCGGTTTGCTGAAATTTGCGCACAATTCTCCCGATTTTGGACACATTTGGTCGATTATGCTGATCAAAAAAACATCACGAAGTGCACGAAATGCATTTTGATTTGAACGCGCATTTTCGTAAAAGCCTTAAAAAACTTTAACGCGTTGCTCGATTGTGTATATTTTCATTGTTCAAATTGAGTTAGTCTGAAATTGAGAAATGTGAAATGAAATGCAAAAAAAACTTGACGTTCAGGTGTGGTTCACATTCAACATCGGCCCTTACAATTTAAGCACCCTATTAAGTACACCCTATTAAGTACACTAAGTACACTAATATTATGAGATATTTAATTTTTGTATTTATGGGCTCTTTTAGTACTAAAACGGGTGTGGTGATAACTCCAATTTTTAACAGGATAGTAGTAATTTTAAAAACTTTACTCTGTGCAAACATTTTAAGTTTTTATATTCATAGGCACTCACGAATAAGCTGTTAACTTTTTGTACAAAATGGAACGTTTGTGTGGGGGGTACCAAAAGGGGGGATGATAATAACATCAATTTTTCGACAGACTGTAGGTACTATAAAATAATTACACTGTACAAAATATCAAGTATTTGTATGCACTGGTATTAAAGTTATAATTTGTTAATAATTGATGCAATATGGTCCATTTGTGTGGGAGGTACCAATTTCAGAAGATTTCGATAAATAGTATAGATATTATTAAAGAAGCAATATTTCACCAAATGTTAACTCTTTGTGGGGAGGTGGATTCTCCTTTCGGTTACTCCTTTCGAGAGTTCCCGTGCGCTCCGCAGACAGACATACAAACGGACGGACGGACAGACATTGCTCATTCGACTTAAAATTACACAAAACGGATGTGCGCCGAACATATTTGGGGTCTTAGGTCACTCCTTCGATGTGTTACACTTTTGGCCCATAGCAAATGATATATACCTCGTTGCACTAAAGTGAGGGTAAACACGGGCCAAAATCGCCTTTTTGGATATGTTTGAATAGAAAGAAGATATATTTGGAACACACATTTTTAAATATTATGTATTTCTGATGAAATACATTTTATGTATTTGAAAATCAATAACATTTATTTGGAACGCATATATTAATATATTACAACAATATATATTTGCAAACTATTTTTTCCAAATAAAAAAGATGTTTATATACAAATAAAACTATTGTTTAAGAATTTTTCCAAATACATTTTGTTTAAAAAACCCATTCGAAACGTTGAAGATTTTTTCGAATTTAAATTTTCATTGATTTTAAGTTATATCTTACAATTTAAAATGAAATTCAAATATTGTATGTTTGTAGACTTACTTTACCCTTTACTGACTGATGGGTATTTAAATACCCATAGCACAGTGTTTACGTAGAACGCCGTATCTCGAAACTAGTATGAGATATCACATTATTCAGAACATTAAGCAGAAATTGGGTTATTTATTGCCTTTACAATTGGAAACGAAATTCTCTTTTTCAAGGTCAAAGATAAGGAATTTTGAGATATGAAAAATTGGAAAATCGACGGAAAAATTGTTGGTCAGTTTGCCTCTAGTATCCTCTATTCGTGGTCAGTTTGCCTTAAGTATCCTCTAAAAAACTAAATGCAAAATAATAAAAAATGGTCAAAATTTCAAAATTCAACACCCGAGTCGGACAGTCCTCAGCCCATCTCGTTGAAATGTTGTGTCATAACTATAAGTACTATCCAATATACTATAGGACTAAAATGACTCACTTGACATGAAATCCCCAATATATTTATTCCCTTCGTTCATAGGGCCATCATCACTTCTAATAATCATAATCAATTTCTTATCACATTATCGGTCTAGACAGCTTTGATTACATTTGTAATTTGTTTATTTTTATATATACATATACCCTTCTTCATAAATGTTAATTTATTGCTTTCTGAAATTATCAACTTCAACGACAAATCCAGTAAGGAAGGGCTAAAGTCAGGCGGAGCCGACTATGTGATACCCTCCAACACCCTATATGAACAGAATATGAAAGAAATATGTCTTCAAGTCTTATCAATGTTGTATTTTATAGCAATATAATTAATATTGTATAATCCGAATATTTTCCTCAAATTTGGCAATAGTTTATCTTGGCTTAAAAAACAGTTATCTGCTACGTAGATGCTATAAACATCTGTTGAGAAAAGCGGATGTTATTGCGCTTAGATGTAAAATGATTACAGATGTATATATGGGGGCTATATATAAATTACAACCGATTTTCTTTAATGTACCCCTATATACCGCACGTCAAGTATTTTTAAATCGCAAAACAATTATTTTCCAATAATTTTTTTGGAAAAACTAAATTTTGCATTATTTATAAAATAATTTTGTTTCGATATTTGTAAAAAAATATTTTCTCTCAATAAGTTTTCCAAAAACAACAACAAAAATTAATTTCCTCACAATAGCTGGTGACCAGAAAGTCTTTTTACACTTTTTTGTCGGGCCCATACTCCGATCTGGAGTATATTTATGAAACATTTTCGACACTAATATCTTGTCAAATTTATCGGCTACAAAATTCAACTTAAAAAATCAAGTAAAATAAAAATAAAGAGTAGTTTTTGACCCTGAAGAAACCGAATGTCAAAACACTTTCTACATCTAAATCTGAACCGACTTTTGGAATTCAATGACATCTCTGCTTGGTCCTGAGGTTGTCTTTGTGTCGAACTTTATGCACGTCGGTTGAAAAATATGGCTGATTTAGCGCTTAGGTGTCAAATCGGTATATATAAGGGTGGGTCGAATTGTAGGTGGCTGACAAAATGTACAAAGGCGCGATTCTTGTTCTATGGGTCATTCCAAGAAACTTTGCCAAAGAAACCATAACTCAGAAATTACTTTCGAGCCCCCGGATCTTTCAAAACAGGTATTTTTGCAGATTAGAGAAAGACGCATCGCGATTTTTGTCCTATATGTCATTCCAAGAAACTTTGCCGAAGGAACCGTAGCTCCGAAAAGATTTTCGATCTTTCAAAATATGTACATCATTTTCGAAAATACACTCAGAAAAATTACATTCTAAGGACAAGTACATTTTATACTCCAATTTAGTTCAATGTTTTTACTAAGTTGTAGTAAATCTTCCCTAAGCAGCAATACAATTTACTAGAATATATGCTAATATATAAAATACCTATTTTGAAAGATCAGGGGGCTCGAAATGCGTTTTTGAGCTATGGTTCATCGGAAAAGTTTCATTATAACAAGAAGTGACCCACCCTAGTAATATATATGGGCGATGTGTCTAAATCTAAACCGATTTTGACCAATGTAAATAGGTAAAAAAGTGATTCGTGCCAAGTTTCATCAATAATGAAATTTCGACCTGTACTTTGTGAACGACTTCAGATGGGTCTAGCTTCAGTATTTTTAGGTGTTACAAACATCTTCCACAAAACAAACTTATAATACCCTGTACCAAAGTGTTGTGTAGGGTATAATCAGAACGATTCGGCGAATTTTTTAAATGTCAACTTATCAGTCCATTTTCATTAGTACGATTATCATTTAGAGAATATGTGGTACGAAAACGATCCATGGTTAGTCGAGTTAGTCCGACCGATGGATAACTCTATGCAACAAACAACTTTTTTTGTGTCCGAGACCTAATTATTTTTATTTGTTTAGATTGATGCACAGTATTTTATGAAAGCCAAAAAAATAGTGTGTTGAGGTAGTTTTTTTAATTCCAATTTTCATGGAGGGTACTTTTAGTATTTGGATCATATTTGAAGTAAAGGGTGGGCCATTTGAAATTTAAACTACCGATTACTTTGACTTGTGATTTGAGCCCTTTGAATTATTTTCTGTGGGAGTCATTGAGGATAATGGTAACGCAAAGCATCCAGAGACAATTGAAGCGTTGAAACATGAAATCGAAGTTGGCCATGAAGAGATTTGAACCGAAACAATCGAAAATGTACTGAAAAATTGGGTTGATCGGGTGAGGTTCTACCGAGCCAGTCGTGGTAGTCATATGAATGATATTGTGTTCCATTATTAAATGACAAATTTCATCCTTTCCAATAAAACCAGAAATTTGAAAAATTTATCAGTACTTTTTTATAGTCGATTCAAATTTAAAATTTTTATTGGCCACCCTTTATAACCCCGATAGAGCTGTGGCTGGAATGTTACCTCTTTTGGTGTTTGTCTTAAGTTTTAGGTTTTGGAATGTTATGGCCAACATTTTTGTAGAACATTTCATCCCCGCTCTCCCAAATTTTAAAGGGTTATTTTTACGATTTGTTAAAATAGGACCACAAATTACAGTTATTTGGGGAGCTAGAGAGTTATTACGAGGATTGCTATATATTTTTGGTATAGGCAACACTAAGTGTTGCCTGGCGCCATCTGTCATTTCCATTGGAAAATTTGACATTTTTTAGCATAAACGTACTCAGAACGTTTTGACGTTTTGACTTGAAAAAATCAATTTGGCAAAAAAGTGGAATTAACTCGTGAACATTTTCGTGCGATAATTTTTCACAACTTTCGACGTGGATTATCACAACAAGAGTGCATCGATGAACTTAAATCTTTGTATGGCGATGAAGCACCATCATATACCACTGTGAAAAACTGGTTTAATGAATTCAATCGTGGCCGACGCTCGCTCAAAGACGAAGGTCGTGAAGGTCGTCCAAAAACGGCCGTTGTACCAGAGAACATTGATGCCGTGCGTGAACTGATAATGCACAATGTGATGTGACATGTGAGATAGAGGCATCCTTGGGCATTTCTTCCACCAGCATACATTCGATATTGCATGAACACCTGGCCGTAAAAAAGGTTTGTTCTCGTTGGATCCCGCACAATTTGACAATCGCTCAAAAAGGCTCGTGTCGATTGGTGCAAAGAAATTTAGAAAAAATACGGTCGCAGTGCTTCAAAAGACGTTTATAAGATCGTCACAGGTGACGAATCTTGGATCTATGCGTATTAGCCCGAAACAAAACAGCAATCGACCCTGTGGGTCTTCGAAGACGAGCCAAATCCAACGAAAGTTGTTCGTGGAAGAAGCAAATGGTCACCTGTCTCTTCGGCAAAACTGGTCATGTGGCGACTGTTCCGCTTGAGCAACGTAGGACGGTCAATTCTGAGTGGTACACCACAATTTGTTTGCCTGAAGTCTTCGAGGAACTTCGAAAAACGAACAAGGGAAGACGAATCATTGTGCACCATAACAATGCGAGCTCTCACACATCGGCTCAAACCAGCGCCTTTTTCACCGGCCAAAACGTCGAATTGATGGGTCAGCCCTGATTTGACACCCAATGACTTCTTCTTATTCATCAGCCTGAAGCAGATGTTGAAGCTTTCAAAAACCATGTTTTGGAAGTGCATTTTCAACACACCGTAACAAAACAATTCGCACTCAAATGACAAAACGGTCTGAGTAAAATTATGCTAAAAAATTTCAAACTTTCCAATGGAAATGTCAGATGGCGCCAGACAACACTTAGTGTTGCCTAGGCCAGAAATATATATATCAACCCTCGTAGGTTAGGTTGAAAGGGACGCCCGTCAGAATACAACTGACGAGTTCACTCGGGGCCAACAATTCGGTCCATTGTGTTTCCCGTGAGCAGAATAGAAGAATAGAAGAAATAGTTGGAGGTTGAGAGACTAGGAAGAGGTAAAGAAGGTTTAGGAAGAGGGAGAGAAGATTTAGGAAGAGGGAGAGAAGATCTAGTGACTCGTGTTTTCGTTTGTCTTTGAGGCTTTACTAAACCAGAGAGATTTTCTGATGAATTTGAGAAGGGGTTTGAGCGGTGCCTCTGCTAGGTCGTATAGGTTTTCGAAGAGCCTGTGCCCTAAATAGGCCAAACGGTACTCTTGCAGTCCTTTGCATGAGCATAGCAAGTGCTGTACTGACTTCTCCTCTTCTTCATCCAAGCAGCTTCTACAGAAGTCTTCGTAAGGAAGCTTCATGCGTGCAGCGATATATATAAGAGATTAATAGATAGATATATATATATATAAATGTTTAATTAATCAATATGTATCTATTAATCTCGATAAAAAGAATTTCTGCAACAATTAAATAAAGAATACATATATACTTAAATCTTTATTATCAGTATATTTATAGGACGAGGTTAAATACATGCCTATCACGCAGTGCCCTGTGATGACTCCTGTGAGGATGCTAAGTGTGTTCTTCCTGAAGGACAGCAATTCTTTGGTACGGTTCACATCAATGGATGGCCAAAGGGGTCTTGCAGTTCTGCAGTTTTGTACGATATCCCACCTCGATCTGGTTAGTGCTGCTCCGCGTTCGTCGATTTGGTTTTTAAGTTCCACGAACGGAATTTGCACGTCCAGAGTCGCGGTTTCATTTCGCGCACCGGATCCTATCCCTCGTATGTTTAAAAAAATGTTGGTCTTACTATTTTCTACAATTTGCTGAACATACCCTAATCAAACATAAATATTTTTGTTTTAGAGTTACAAAATAGTGAAATACTAACATTTTTGAGGTACAATATGGTCTTTTTGAGCTATTTAGGGTGCCTAGACACGCTCAGGTTGTATTGATATGTTCACAAAAATTGTTCAGATTTACCAACAAAAAAAAAAAGCGCGGGAAAAAAAGTATTTCATATAAAATGTTAACAAACTTTGTTCAGCATATTCCCAGCTACATTATTGTCAAATATAGTGAAGCGGTATCACCAAGTTTGAATTAGTTGTTGGACAAAAGCTGTTGACACATTTTTCCAGGAGCCCACTGATTTTCATAGATTTTTGAGTCCCATAAAAAATATTGGTCACCAATTTCGGCAAACCGAGTATATACATTAGGGCGGCCCTTATTTCTCAACTCTGTAAAAGTTTGGCTCCCAACCACCTATCTTGTTTCAATCAGCAAATACAAGATTTGTGCAAAATTTTAGCTCAATTGGGTAATTGCAAGGCAATGAACTTTTGAAATTTTCACGCGATCATCCCTCAACAAGACATGTCGCGACCACGACAATTTAAAGACCTTCTTAATAAAAAAGGAAGGCAAGGCAGCAGAGTCAATGAGTTCTTTAGTTAGCCACAGCACAAATCAGTAGTTCATCGTTAGCAATAGTGCAAACAACTTTTGATTTCATCGTTGGTCATTGCAGACATTAGTGCGCCACAGAGGAATTAAATATGCCCGTATTGTAAATGTAAGAGTTGTAAATCTTACAACGAAGGAAAGTGCAGCATTGGTGATTCACGAAGATTCAATTTTTTGGCAAAAAGCACGAATTACTACTAAAAGAAATGACCACTGCATTGAAAAGTTACTCAAACTCTATGATGAGTGGAAAAGTTTCCAGAAAAATTTGACTAGAACTGCAGCCAAGGAAAAAGAAAGAAGAGATATTTTCGTGGAAAAGATGGACAATCTCTTAGATATAGCTCATTCAGATGCTTTGAAACTGATGAAAAATGATGAGGATAAGAAATTCTTAATGCTTCAGCGCCAAAAAGGACGACCGGGTTCGATGGGTGGTGTAGATAAAAAACATAAACACAGAGAAGAAAGAGCACTGAAACGCGCTGCAATGAAAACTGCAAGGAAAAAAAGGACTTATGAAGAAATACAGTAACAGTTTGAGACTCATCTGCCAGCTGTTCCTAATGCTGATGATTCAACATCAAGCAGCCAAAGCATCGACGATTATAACGACAGTAAAAATTCTTCTAACATCGTTTAGCAAATAATTCCATTTAGGGAAACAAGATACACCGAAATTCAGCGCAAATTTAACCTAAACGACTGCAAAGAGATAGTGTTACGCTGGGATGGAAAATTGCTTCTCACTGGTGTAGATAAGCTTGATAGACTGGCAATAATAGTAACTTTTCAAGGCAAAGATCAATTATTGGGAGTTCCTGAAATCCCAACATCTTCAGGAGAAGACCAAGCGATGGCTGTTTACCAAGCAGTGGAAAAGTGGGGTATAAACGGCACTTTGCTGTGATACGACAGCAAGCAACACAGGTCGAGGAAATGGTGCCTGCACAAATCTAGAAAAGTTGATCAATCGTGACCTGTTGTACCTCCCCTGCCGTCATCACATTTTTGAGCTAGTTTTGAGAAGCTGTTTCGACTCTCTGATGGATGCAACTTCTGGTCCAGACATGGCGCTTTTCAAAAGATTTAGAGAAAACTGGGCGAAAATCGACAAGAACGTTTACATAACTGATAGCAATGAAGTGCCTGATGATGTACGATCTACCATTCTTCAATTAATTGAACACCGCCTTTCTACACAAAAGCAACAGCGAGATGATTACCGAGAACTGTTGAAGATAACCATGATCTTTCTCGGAGGCATTCCGAACAGGGGAGTATCGTTTTGTATACCTGGAGCTGTAAGCCACGCTAGTTGGATGGCAAAAGCAATTATGCATTTAAGATATATCTGCTTCGAGATCAATTTCAGTTATCTCATAGGGAGAAGAATTCTTTAAGAAGAATATGTATTGTTCTTACTCGAGAGTACGTTCGAGCCTGGTTTCTGTCCTCAGAAGCAATTAAAGCACCTTATCACGATTTCCTCTTCATGCAAGAACTGAGAAATTATCAGGATATTGATCCAGAAATTAGTAAGGTTACTGCGAAAATTTTTTCCAAACATCTTTGGTATTTATTTCCAGAAACTGTGGTTCTATCAGAAAAAAGCGAAGAAGAGGGTGACGATAAAAATCAACTTAAGAGGTACATTCTGCACCAAAAGGATTTTTTGTCCTTTACAAACATTGAGTTTTCGTCTTTTGTAGCTCATAGTTCGAACAATTTCTTCACGAGATTTTCTCTCAGCACCGATTTCCTCGACAAAGACCCTTCAACATGAAAGGATGATCTTGGTTAAAAAGTACAATTGAAAAACTTGAGACGACAGTTGTTGTGAATGAAGTTGCAGAAAGAGGTGTCAAACTCATTCAGGATTATAATAACTTTCTCACACAAGATGAAGCTGAAAAACATTATGTTTTACAAATTGTTGCCAGAGATCGTAAAAATTACCCAACTGCTTCCAAATCCTCTCTTAGAAAATATAACGTTCTTATATAATATAATGTTTTTCATTTATGGAAATTATTGTTGTACATAAAAATGCGTTACTCTTATAGAAGTATTTTACGTTATTAAATAAAACCAATTTTTTTAGTTTTTCAAGTAATATCTGGAATTTTTTAAATTATTTTTTTTGAGAAATTTGATTCAGAATGTTTTAAACAATTGCTGGGATAGGCTGGATATGCCCACATAACTTGTTCTAAGAAAAAAATTAAATCGGGCGATATAGTGAAGTTTATACCGTATTTTGATAGGAATTAATCATAGTGTAACTATGTTCCAACTTTAAGCCGCTTGAGGCTCGCCTTAAAGGTAGCCGATTAAGCTGAAATTTTGTACAGCCCGTTTTTTTGTTTATTGAAACAATATCACATGTTGGGAGCAGAAAAAATTTGACATTCGAAAATTTGCTTATACATATAATACAATTTGGTAGTAGATTCGAACCTATACTGTCTAGTTCGTGTATTTTTTTCACTGTTGCACAGTGTATTTGGTAAAATATGAGAGCAGCTCAATATGGAGTAATTGATAACTACTTACAAATATTGATTAAATTATCTTTAATTTAAGTACAAAATTTACTTATTTTTAAGACTAAGGACGCCTCTGGAGCCATTCTTTAATTTTATGACATTTTTGCAGTAAGATATTGCTATATAAGCCATTTTTAACTGAAAGGTATAATCCAAAATCGAGGAAAAATTACAACTGTTTTTCGAAGAAGTCAGCAAAGTTTTGAAAATATTTGTTAAATAAAATATATTTGGGGAAACTGACCACAGTAAAAAATTCTGTAAATATGAAAGCATATTCCAGCCACCCACGAACTGTACGATATGTGTACAAACTTTCAAATTAATACTTGTTTTCGGGTCAGATGTCAAGAGGTCACCAAACGCGTGGCGGGGAAACAAATGCTTAATATGCTATGTATATTCCAAATTTCGAGATATTCTGTTTAGTCATGATAATATAAATCATATCACATAATTCAAAATCTGATCGCGTGCATACATTTTGACCGAACTAAAAAAGTAGGTAAATATAAGAGGCTTCAGAAAGAACAAAAACAACACTCCAGTTTTCGATAGCTGACCACAGCCCGAAAAATGACCACGTGAGTAGCCAGTCTGTCTATGCATGTGCGAAATTTCAGCTTTCTATCTCTAACAGGAGCCTCAGCGGTCAAATCTCTTGGGGGAAAATTGAAAATCAATGTAGCCAATTCCACTTCTGTCCACCAAGTTTCAAGAAAATCGGTTCAGCCGTTTAGTCGCGACAGGCGAAATTTTACCCCGTGTACTTTAAGATACTACAATCTATTTTGGGCTTTACAGTCATCGAATCCAATACAAACTTATATTCGGCGGTACCACAATCGATATAGAAATAAATAAAAACAAATATTTTAATGTTACGACTTTTTTCGGATCTGTCTTCGTTAGCAATAAAATACTCAAAAAAAGTTTTGGATTCATGTTTTTTTTTTCTCTTTTATCAAATACGAGTATCATGTATCATTTTTCTTAACACTATCTTTACATATGCAGTATTTTTTAACAATATTATCATCTACACACGCTGAGTCCTCAGCGTAACGATTTAAACGACTAATTTCTATAACGTCTACGCTTATGTTTTTATTAATTGTATCGTACAAAATGGTCGCATCGAATTCGGCCTCATTGGGATTGGTCACAAAGCTCATTCTATACTCCTGTATTCGAATGGTGTGAGCATCGTGGTGTAGGTCTAATTTTAAGTTGGACTCCAACACGCGATATAATTCCAATGGCACACATTTGTCTGCATAAGCACTGTCGTCGAGATAATTATTCATTTCATCTATGACCAATTGGGTCAAGTTCTTCATTTCCTCCGAATCTCTGTCCAAGTTTTCAAATGGTGTACACGTGCACCAATGATCCTCAATGCCAGCCAACTGGCAGGTACGATTCTCCAAGACGGGCTTGAAGAGAGTTTGGCATGTGGGACAACTGATAGGTAAATCTATGGGCTCGTTTTTACCCAATGACATCAGTGCCAATTGCTTTAGCGTCACATGCAGATCGTAGGGGCTGGTCAAGCGATTTTTGTTCAGAATTAGCGATTGGACCATTTCCGGGTACTGGTCTTGAAACCACTGTGGCAGACTAATGAAAAACATGGGCAATCGCTCCTCGAAGTAGCCTTCCTTTTGAGTGCGCAAGAATCCCCATCGCGAGCCGTGATCACTGAACAATATAACAACGTTATTGTCGAAAATATGCCTCGATTCCATATAATTGAAATACTCAACAATACGCTCGTCCATGGTGGCAGGATCGGCCCAATGGTTGTGAGCATAATTCGTCCAAAACAAGCCAAAAATCGACTGACCCAAAAATCTTTCTGCGAACTCGACGCCAAAGTCGTAAACATATTCGGCATATCTCCTGGGACCAATACAGTAATACAGACCCGACATTTTTTCGATAGGCAAGCGTTCCTCGATGGCCAACAGAAGGGGCCGTTGATAGTAGTCCGTCGGAGGGTCCTTGAATCCAGGCTTTAAATAGTCGAACGTGCTTATTTCGCAATCGTCTTCCGAATAGGCGGTAACCAAACCTTGACGCCTGAACAAATTGAAGAGGGTTGTACAATTGTCCAAACCGATATCGTGATAATGACACATTTCGTCCACTTTGTTTAAATCTGCTCCAGACATAACAGCCATTAAATTGGGGAAGGTGTTATCTGCTACCTGTAAATTAGAAATAGGTATTCCATATTTGGGTATTACTAAAAAACAACAAAAAATAATTTATAATGAAAAGAAAAATATTTGTTTGAATGAACGTACGAGTATGTTTATATGAACGTACGAGTATGTGCAACGAGAGGAAAATAAATCATAACATCAATGCCCTGGTTGCTAAACGAATGAGGTGTTCGATTTTGGTATGATTTGACGAATTTTTTTTAAGGAGGTGCCAAACGGTGCTTGGAAATAACGTCCATTTCCAGGGGACTCAGGGTACCATAAATACGTAACACTGCAAAACAGTTCAAGTATTTATATGCACTGGTATTAAAGTTCTAACCAGTTAAATTTTTGTACTTATTTTTCTCGAGATGATAGTGATAGATAAACTGATATTGCAAAAGATTCGGATATTAATGAATCAACAACCGTCGTCGATCACCTAAAGCTATCTTAGCCTATGATAGGTAATCGGTTACTTCTTTCGAGAGTAGTCACCCCCTTTCATCTATTTAACAATGAAAATTCCCCTCCAAAAAAAATAATATGCCAAATGCCACAGAAATTTATGCTTTTTTTGGATGATGTATTCGACAAAAAGATTCTTTGTAAAAAATCACTATATGTCCCCTATCCTTTATAGGAATTCTATCCAATAGGACTAAACTTGGTGCAAATTTTTCTCCCAAAACTCCCGACACCACTGCTCATCCCCTAACCCCTGAAAATGAAAATTATCCTCCAAAAATAATAACACAGTGCGACAAAATAAACTCAAGTTGAGATTTGCTTCTCAATACTATTTTTCCTGTAGGTCTTGTCGAGTAAAACACGACTCTTTTTTTGGGATTCTCCGGGCATCCTGATTTACGACACGAAAAAACCTGATTTACGGGTAAAAATCCGATTTTCTTGCCTTTTTCACTTGAACGCCTATATCGTTGTTAATTACACTGTTATACAAAATCGAACTTTCCGAATGGGACTGGGATGAGACCAAAAATGAAAGTTGACATTATCCATAACAAAACCTTCACGGGTGTTTTTCAGTTCAGAGCGAGATTTTTTTACGCGCATTTGAAGTTCTTTTTGTAATAAAAAATAATTTTCAATTTCAATTGATGTTTTTCGAATTTCAATTGATGTGTTTCGAATTTCAATTGATGTGTTTCGAATTTCAAATGATGAGTTTCGAATTTCAAATGATGAGTTTCGAATTTCAATTGATGTTATTCGAATTTCAAATGGAAAAATTCGAATTTCAGTTGATGTTTTTCGAGTTTCAAATGATGTGTTTCGAATTTCAATTGATGTGTTTCGAATTTCAATTGATGTGTTTCGAATTTCAATTGATGTGTTTCGAATTTCAATTCATGTTTTCCGAATTTCAATTGATGTGTTTCGAATATCAAGTGATGTGTTTCGAATTTCAATTGATGTTTTTCGAATATAATTTGACGTTTTTCGAATTTCAATTGACCTTTTTCGAATTTCAAATGGAATATTCGAATTTCAATTGATGTTTTTCGAATTTCAAATGAAATCTTCGAATTTCAATTGTTTTTTTTTTCGAATTACATTTGAAAATGGTGTAGTTGCATTATACTGGCTACGCACAATGGGAAAAAAGGGGTAAATACGCGCGCATAGCAGTATTTTCTAGCTCATGACTATAACGTTAGAGATAGAGTCCTACGGTTTGGACCATCTTCAAGAGAATTCTTTGGAGAAGAAACTGGTGTAACCAGATTTTATATTACTGCTACCATGTATCGCACAGTGGGGCTACAAAAGCGACTTTGTGGAAATTAGCGTGGAAATCAGAATATCGTACCAACTTCAGTGATCTTGATTTTATATTAAAGCTGATAAAATTTAGTTCAAAATCTATTTGAGTTACTTAATTGTGTGTTGCTGCGTTTTAAATATATAGAATCAGAATATATGGAAATCAGAATATCGTACCAACTTCAGTGATCTTGATTTTATATTAAAGCTGATAAAATTTAGTTCAAAATCTATTTGAGTTACTTAATTGTGTGTTGCTGCGTTTTAAATATATAGACCATTGAAGTTCAAACATTTTGTGAAAATTGCGTTAAAAGTCTGCAAAACCGGGCAATGTTTTTTAAATTGAAACCAAAACAACATAAATAGGATAAAATTGCAGTCTGCAATATTTTTGAAAGCTGAAGTTTTGCACTAATGCAATTACACAATGGGTCGTCGACTGTTAACATGAGAAAAGTTTAATTAAAACAAAAAAAATAATTGGTCCACCCTAACACTAAAACTTCAGAAGCGTTTAACTATTAACTCTTTTTATAGTTCTTGTATAAGAAGTAAACTATAAAAATTCCACATATAATCATAATAATATTAATTAGATCGATAATTATACCCTCACTTTAGTGTGACGAGGGTATATATCATTTGCTACGGAAAAAAGTGTAACACGTCGAAGGAGTGACCTAAGACCCCAAGTTTGTTCGGGGGAAATCCGTTTTGGGTCATTTTAAGTCGAATGAGCAATGTCCGTCCGTCTGTCTGTCTGTCTGCTGGCTGGTGCGCACGATAACTCTCGAAAGGAGTAACCGATTGACCTCAAATTTGGTATGTGGAAATATTTTTTTCTATCTCCGGCTAAGTTCGAAGATGGGCCATATTGGTCCACTCCTTCTAGTACCTCCCCCACAAAGGGTTAAAATGTTGTGAAATATTGATTCTTTAATAACTGCTATACTACTTATTCGAATCTTTTGAAATTTCACACATAGTATTAGCTTATTAGTCGCTATCAACTCGAGAAAAATGGGCGAAGTCGCCACGTCTCTTTTGGTACCTCCCACACAAATGCACCATTTTGCACCAAAAGTTAACAGCTTATAACATTAATAACAGTGTATAAAAATACTTGAAATTTTGTACAGTATTATGCTTTTATATTGCCTACAGTCCAGGGAAAAATGGGTGTTGTTGCCACGCCCCTTTTGGTACCTCCCACACAAAGGTACCTTTTTGCACCAAAAGTTAACAGCTTATAACATTAAAACCAGTGTATAAAAATACTTGAAATTTTTTACAGTGTAATGTTTTTATAGTGTCTATAGCCCTGTGAAAAATGGGCGTTATTGCCACGCCCCTTTTTGTACCTCCCACACAAAATGCCCAAATCATACCACAATTTAATGTCTCATAACGTTTATACCAGTGCACATAAATGCTTATAAGTCGGCACAGTGCAATGAATTTAAAGTATCTAATGTTCAGCGAAAAAAAGGTGTATTATATAAACCCCTTCTGGTAACTCCCACACAAATTGACAGAATAATTCGAGTAATATTCAATATTACATTACTCACAAAGTGAGGGTATACCTTAGTCGGTTTACCCGACTGAAACTTTCTTACTTGTTTTGATCGTAGAACTCTACAAACTTGCAACCGGACCTGTACCGGTTTTAATTGATTATCCGATTTTGCCGAAATTTCGTAAAAGTTATTTTTTTGAACCCAGAAAATAGGTCCATATGTTTCGGGAAAATCGGTTCATAGATAGATGTAGCTCCCACACATATTTTCTTTATTTAAAGTAAAAAAACACACATTTAAAGTACAAAAATCGGCCATAATCGCAAAAAAAGTCGCAGATAAACTAGGTACCGTTGGTTTCATCTCTCTACTCTATGTCATATCGTAGTGATCCCACGTGATCCAAAAAAGTTGTATTCCATTTACTGCGGGTAATTTTTTTGAAAAAACAAAAAAACGGTATTTTTACTTTGAAATATCTCTTCATTTAAAGACGTTAAAAATACGTTTTATACACAAAAATGTAGATGAATATAACCTTATTATATGTTACAAGTCCGGTCGCATTTCACCAAGAAACGAGAATTCTACAAGCATTTTAGTATATACATTTTATCATCGCAATTTTATTTGCATTTATTAGTAAAAAAGACAAGATTTGAAAGATCATAACTCGGAATAGCCCAGAGATATTTTCATAAAATGTTAAGGTATTTTCATTAAATGTTATCCACAATAAAACAACATTCCCAAAAAACGGAATTTTGAAAGTTGTTTTCAAAGTCCTATGCGCGCATATTTCATCATATTTTCCCATCGTGCTACGCCAACAAGCAAAATTGTCGCATCTGGGGCTCGGAAAACCCAAGAGTTATTGTTGAGAAGCCTCTCCATCCTCAACGTGTGCGGTTTATGGTCCGGCGGGGTCATTGGACCTTACTTTTTCTAAAATGAGGTTGGATCAACAGTTACGGTAAATGGATTGCGCTATCGAGAGATGATAATGATTTTTTTTGGTCGGAATTGGATGGTATTGATCTGGACAACGTTTACTTTCAACAAGACGGTGCTACGTGCCACACGGGAAAAGTTTCTGGAGCGTGTTATCTCTCGAAGAGGTGATCACAATTGGCCACCGAGATCTTGTGATTTAACACCTTGTGACTTCTTCCTTTGGGGCCACGTGAAATATAAGGTCTACGCCAACAGCCCAGCGTCGATTCAAGACCTCAAAGATAGAATTCGTGAGGCTATCGAGGACATAGGGCAGCCACTTTGCGATTCGGTTATGGAAAATTTCATGAAAAGAATATGGTCCTGAAAGCGTGGTCGTGGTGGCCATTTGGCTGATGTTGTTTTTCATTATTAACGGCATACTTTCCTCTTTATTATGAAATAAACATGGCATTTTTCTTTGAATATGCGCATTGTTAAATGGAAATTTGAATTAGTAAGACGTGATAATGTTAATAATAATTAAAACTATTTCAAGTTTCCCTTTTCCACGAATTAAAACATTTTAATTCCAATTTTCAATAAATTTTTGTAAATATATTTGAATTCAGTTTTATAAATATTATAAAAATAGAAACCACTAAATATATATTTTCTTCTTATTTCTTAAATTTTATTTCATAATAAAGGCAAGCTGAGAAGTGGTTCTAGACTGGTCGGTCCATAACCAAGAGAGCATGAACTAATTCTACATAATATCTTTTGTCCAGCAAGCAACTACCCTGCTACCCGGCATGTCCTAGGAATAATCTCATGTATCTAGCTGCATTCGTTGGAACAGTTCTGGAGTAGTTTAGATATATTCCTAAAGAACTATAACAGAGCTAGTTCCCTGAAACTAATTCTGAACTATTTCATTGTTAACCATAACAGAATTGTTCCAAACGAATGCAGCTGGAGACAATTGATTCTTCCTAGGACATGCCCATGTAAAAAGAAACAGTTGCTTGCTGGACAAAAAATATTATGTAGTACTAGTTAATACATTCTCGTGGACCAGTCTAGAACTATCTCTGAACTGGTCCACTTCGCTGCAGGGTAGTTACAATAAACCTCTGCATTAAGACATTCATTTCTTCGTCTACAGTAGTGTACACTACTTCACTGCACACTGAAACATTGTACTTTTTAACTCGATTGACACCACCATCGAATGATCAAAAAAGAAAAACAACAAACACTTCACACTGTTTGATGTTTACAATCTAGTCGTGTACTCTGCTCGTTCGGTTGTTGTATTCTTTATACTCGTTTCAATTCGTCAAACGATGAGTATAATGAAGCTAGTACACTGCTGTTTTCTATTTCTTCAGTATGTACACTAGTGTATTTACCCCTCAAAATCAATAAATTTCTAAGGTGGTCCGTCGCTCTATATTGTTGCGTCTCTCTTTGCAATGACAATGAGTACAGTAGTGCAGTGTACACTGAAATCGAGTATTTTTGTTTTGGTGTACGGTGCTTGAGTATACTTCTCTATTATCTTGTTACTTATTTGTTTTGAAACCTGTTTGGCGGTTACTGTTCTCTTCACTCATTCATTTGTTTTGTCAAAATAGAGTGTGTGGCAGTAAGTGAAAGGCCATTCAAGACATTCATTGCAGAGGTTTAAGTTACAATACTATCAATCGATGCCAAAACTAACGGGATTTGTTTGTTTTTATTCTAAACAAGCAAGCAGTAGAGGGCGAGTTTCGCCATCCTAATTTTCTTCACGAACAGTCTCATTACAACTAGTAATATGACTGTTTCAATACGTAACTGGTTATCATTCTAGCTGCATGGTTGGCTTTTGGTGTATGTTTGTGCATTCAGTTACATATCAATTTGTTATTTTACCTTGTTATATCCGGACAACTCAAACCAATTGTTATTTTGAAAATATTCAAAAGTAGCCGGCATTGTACGTCGCAAATTAAATTGGGACACCGAATCGATGCCAAACATTAGAATGCCAAATGGCCGAGGACTTTCGCTGTTCCTCTCAAATCTCTCTTTTACATCGTCTCGATCCTGAAAGTAACTGATGCCATCCTGGTAGAAGGTGGGCGCATTCTCGGTACCGTTGCACTCGATCAACATGTAATCGATATCAGGGGGCACTAGGAAATCTTGCTCCAGTTGAAGGCAGCTCGACCATCTGTGTGTTGTAATGGTGAAAGAGATGACGATTATTTACATATTTACTTGCACATCGAATAACAAAAATGCATAGTCGTCGACATCGTCGACGCATGAGAGACACCTACGCATAGCCTTTGTCGCCATCACGGAATATCCGGGTATACCAGCAATTAATATCTTCATCATCCGTTCCGTTTAGATACTCATCCCTCCGATCGTAATTGATGTGCAGGACATACGATTGCAATGTTTCGTTGTATAACTTCGTTACCAATTGCTCAGTTAGACTACAATTAGGAATAGTATGAAATTCACTGGTCATCTCATATTCAAATTCTTCCAGATAAGTGTATGGGTCCACTGAGGGTATGTGGCAATTGTCACTCCACAGCAGA
Organism: Eudasyphora cyanicolor; assembly: GCA_963930755.1. Taxonomy (NCBI): domain Eukaryota; kingdom Metazoa; phylum Arthropoda; class Insecta; order Diptera; family Muscidae; genus Eudasyphora; species Eudasyphora cyanicolor. The sequence continues at coordinate 286,809,311 of OZ005735.1, read as the reverse complement.
TATCCTTCGGGTATCGAAGCAGCCCCCACCGATGTTGCCTCCGCGTTAGATGGTGCGCCAGTGGTGGTGGTAGTGTTATTCGATGACGAGAGTTTTAGACGTTTCCATCGGATTGTGTTTAATATATTATAGAACCCTTTGTTATACACTATTATGAGAGTTATCAATAAAACTGCTATCAACACTTTTACTACTACTTCTGAACGATCGTTTGTCCGTAAAACTTGCATACTGTCCATAATAAAAAGGGCAAAAATACTTATGTCATGCATAATTACAAATACATTTAATTTGTATTGAACTTCGTATCCATGTACTCGTATGTATGTGTGTGTGTGTGTATGTGAGTTAGACTGCAAATGAAAAACTAATAATAAAAACACATGCAAGATTCCGTTACTTCGGATCCGACACATTACCGTATCTGACTCATCTTAGAGGATATGTAAAAAAAGATCAAAAGATCATAAAAGGAACGCAAAACAGGACGATGCACTGGCTTAAGTGTACATACACATCGTTATATGTCCATGTACATAAGACGTTAGAACCTCTCATCTCTTTCAACCTACGCTACTCTAAATATAACGTCTAGCTAAATTGCTCACACTGTCCGATCTAATTACAAAAAAACTACGGTTTCTTAAACAGTCATCCGATAGCCGTTTTATGTAATTTGAGGTATGTCCTTTCGTCCGTCCGTCTACCTGGTGCACACGATAACTTTCGATAGGATCTACCGATTAACTTCACATTTTGTATGTATGTGTTAATATTTTTTCTTTCTCAGGCTAAGATCAAATATGGACTATGTTGGTCCACTCCTTCGAGTACCTTCCCCACAGAGGGTCAACATTTTGTGAAATATTGTTTATTTAATAACTTATATACTACTTATCAGAATTTTCCAAATTCCACACATAGCATTAGTTTCTTGGTCGATATCACCTTAAGAAAAATGGGCGAAGTCGCCACGCCATATGATCTTGAACCGAATGAATTCTGACTGAATAACAAAAGCACAGACCAACAATAAACAACAACAACAATGTTGTGGAGAGTAACGCTTTAACAGTACACACAGAAAAAAACAAGTACCTTTAGCACTTGATAAATTGTAACAAAAAGTATTTGCAGCAGCAGTCGAATTCTTATTTTAAGAACGAAATCTTCATTTCAACAACTTTAATTCTTATTTAAAGAACGAAATCTTCATTTCAACAAATTTTCGTACATGAAACGACAACTTTAATCTTAAAAAAACCAAAAGCGTTCTTGAATCAAGAGCTCAGTGTTGTTGGGTACGATTTAATCAACAAAGTAGTTATACCAACAATTTTGTATTTAATTTCAACAACTTTGTTGGTTAAATCATACCCAACAACTTGTTTTATTTTTCTGTGTGTACCAAAAGAGCCGTGACAACATCGCCCATTTTTCTCAAGGTGATAGCGACCAAGAAACTAATACTATGCGTGGAATAGTGAATGGTTCTGATAAGTAAAATAGAAGTTATTAAAGAATCAATATTTGGCTAAGTTTTTAACCTTTATGGGGGAGGTCCTCGATGACGTGATCCAACATTGTCAAAAAATGTAATTTTTCTTTGAATACCAAAATAACACCTCTTGTTGGGAAACCCTTTATATAATTCGGGTATAAAAATAGGATTTTGTTGCAATTCTCTTACTTTTACCACGTGAGCTATAATTTCTACATGTATCCATAGTTTGTTCTTAGGTAAGGGTGACAGGCGTTTTTTTCCAGCTCATGTAGACCATTTTAGGTCCCTAGAGTAAGTTTAGGTTATTTCCCATGCTTAAATAGGAATTGTTCTCTTCCTTCGGATGCACATTTTTTATATTTTTTACTGCCAACGAAAACAATTTTTTGAAAAAAATAATTAATTTTTTCTAATTATTTTTCTACGTTTAGTAAACTTCTGTTTCAAATTTGTAGCCCTCATAATTTCCTTTAATTTAAAGTATATACCGATTTTATCCAAAAAATATGATAAAAATACTAAAGGCGTCTTCGAAGAAAATGGGCATTAAAAAAATTAAATGACTATTTTCACGATTTATTTAAAAAAAACTAATTGTCGAAACAATCCGCAACATGTAAGCATAAATATTGCAGTTTAATACAAAATGTACACTTTTTAATACATATTCATACACCGCCATGTATAAAATACTTGTTTCAATAATAATATAGAAACAAAATAATCTTGAAGCCGGGAGAGTATCCTAGTTAGAATCACAAATATATTTTATTTAAAAAAAAATTCAAAACATTTACTGACTTTTTCGAATTTCAGTTTCAATTTTTCCTTGTTTTCGAATTGTACCTCCCAGTTATGATACCACATTAACTTCCGTTTTAAATCTATAATTTAAATTTTCTGAGTATTCCAAGCCATCATTAGTTGTCAATCCTCCAAGTAATTTATTTTGATCTAAGTTTATACGATTTCAATTATTATTATTTTACGAACATTTAATATTTCTAAAAAATTAAATTAGAATTACTGAAAAATTTAACACAGTTTATGTATTTTTCGAATACTTAAATGCAAATAAATATTTGTTTAGGAAATAATAGTCCCAAATGATAACATATTGGGATGTAAACAAAGATTTCTTTAGAACGACATCTTCCCAAATATATAATTTTTGTATGTACCAAATACTATATGTTTAGAGCGTTCCTTAAACATGTGTATATATGTTTCAAGCCGAATATGTTTGGGACAATATTTTGCACAAAAAATATTAAAAAATATTTCCACAGCGCTTTTGATAAAATTTTTTTCGAAATCACGCTAATATACCTGTTGTTAAAGATTCCATATATATTAAGCGTTAAAATATGCCAAATTTAGGGTCGATAACGTTCTCCGCTCTGACAATCGTGTGTAAATTCTGAGCGAAATTTTATTAAATATTAGTTATATGTATACTTTTAGGAGCAAAATAATCTGAAAAATCTATTGTTTCTTTTTTCATTTCAATTTGGAAATAAGCGAATATAAACACACACACACACACACAGAATTGTTTAACACAACAAAATGCTCAATTACAAAAATATATATTTTTTAGAAACGAACGTAAGGATTTCTCATCAGGATCACAGTCTGAGTGTAGTACACATTTTTCGTTATTGTCTATATAACCGGATGGATGGTTGGATATACACACACACGAACACAAGAACAACCTACTACTGCAGTCATATTGTTTAAAATAATTCAAATTGTTATGAATTAATATGTACTTTCATTAGTTCACACTAGTTGCCATTTTGTGCATCAAGGTATCAACGGCTTTCGTAATTTTCATTTAAACAAATGGAATAATTTTTGCAAAATCTGTTAAAATTCAATAGTTTATACAATAATTTAACAATTTATTTTTAATTATTGTTTTCATTTTTAAGATTTTGATAACATTTAAGAAAATTTCTAACGCGCCGAGATTGTTTGAATTTTGCCGATTGGCGATTATGAAACAAAAACTTTTTTCGCAATTATTACCGATCGGTGTTGTGGCTCCCGAAAAGGCCAGACTACAATAAAGGTCCAACAATTAGTCTTCATGATAACACCGCAGAAGATTCTATTATTTTTTTGGTTTTGTCTTATTATCATTTTATTGCATCGGAAACAAGAATTCAGTAGTTGAATAACAAAAAGAAACCAGTTTCACTAAAATATAGAGTTCTATGTATACGACGTCGCACTCGCGGTGGTAACTCATGCAACTGGTGTTAAAATTTGATTAACATAAAATTCAAAAGCGGCAAACAAAACACAAACGAAAATTGTTTTCAACATTTTTTGCAATAATGAAATAGAATCGCACTTATTGGGCGGTACATATTGTTAAAAATATAAGAACAACAATTTAAACATAAGGAACAGGTACATACATATGTATATAGGTGTGAGACCAATTTGTATAGTCTCACTTTACAGTGATTTACCACGGGCCAAAACTGTAACACATCGAAAGAGTGACCCATACTCCTAGTATGTTCGCCTAAAATCCATTTTAGGACATTTTAAGTCATTTGATCAATGTCCGTCCGTCTGTCTGTCGGGTTGGCTAGTGCGCACGATAACTCTCGAAATGATTAACTAACGGATTGACTTCAAATACTATTTTTTTCTATCTCAGGCTAAGTCCTTCTAGTACGTTCCTCACAAAGGGTTAATATCAATAGTTTACAAAATTGTTGTCGAAGGGCTGTACATAACATTTTCTAGTGTAATATGGTATACTAAAAAGGAAAAAAAGTAAGTAAGAAAGTTCAGTCGGGTAAACCGACTAATGAATCCCCTCACCTTGAGTCTCAAATAAATATTAGTAATTTTTTTTTGTGTTGTTTTTATTTATTGTTGGTCTGTGCTTTTGTTATTCAGTCAGAATTTATTTTTGGTTTGAGACCATATGTTCCATTTACTTTCTATCTATTCCAAAAATGTAATAGAAACAAATACAAAAATTGGTTAGTTCTTGTTAAATTCAATTTACTGCTTCCATAAGTATTTCAGCTGATTTAAGTCAAAGACATACACTATTGCTACTGAATTCTGAAGATGATAGAGTGGTGTCTATCGAAACTGCAGTCAATTCTACCAAGCAATTAAAACTCTACCAATTTTTGTATTTTTTTTGTTTTATTTAAATTATTATCTATTTAAATTGCATTTAATATCTTTAAAGTATGTACTGGTATTAATGTTAAAAGCTGTTTACTTTTGGTACAAAATGGTCCATTTGTATGAGAGGAATCAACAGGGGCGTCCCAATAACGGTCACTTTTCTCTGGACTCTAGGTCTTATGAAATCATTGCACTGTATGAAATTTCAAGCATTTGTATGCAATGGTATTAAAGTTATAAGCTGGTAACTTTTGGTACAAAATGGTTCATATGTGTGGGAAGTATCAAAAGGAGCGTGGCAATAGTCCCCTACAATTCACTGTATTGTAGGTACTATTAAACCATTTAACTGTACAAAATTTCAAGTCTTTGTATCCACTGGTAATAAAGTTATAAGCTATTAACTTTTGGTTCAAAATTGTCCATTTGTGTGGGAGGTACCAAAAGGGGCGTGATAACTACGCCCATTTTTCTCGAGGTAATAGTGACTAATAAACTAATACTGTGTGTAGAATTTCAGAGGATTCCAATAAGTAGTATAGAAGTTATTAAATAATCAATATTTCACCAAGTGTTAACCCTTTGTGGGGGAGGTACTAGAAGGAGTGGACTAATACGGCCCATCTTCCAACATTGCCGGAGATAGAAGAAAATATTACCACATACCAAATTTGAAGTCAATCGGTTACTCCTTTCGAGAGTTATCGGGCGCACCAGCCAGCAGACAGACAGACGGACGGACATTGCTCATTCGACATAAAAAGACCCAAAACGGATATCCGCCGAACATACTTAGGGTCTCAGGTCACTCCTTCGATGTATTACACTTTTCGTTCGTAGCTAATGATATATACTAGGGATGTAACGAATATTCGCATTCGCATATGCGAACGCGAATTATTCGCATCATTTTAAAATTCGCATTCGCAAAAACCATCTTTGGATTATTCGCTTTCGCATTCGCTTTCGCAAAAATATATTTCAGTATTCGCTTCCATTTATTAAAGTGTTAAATCTCCTTATTCCCTTCACACAATTTGAAGATATGTGTGTGCTTGTGTTAACAGGAGGTAAAACTATGGAAAACAGTCTTAATACTTGAATATCCTGGAAAAGTATCAATTCAGTTCCTTAAATTTGTTGGTACTAAAGGCTCAAACTATTATTCGCATTCGCTTTCGCAAAAATGCATATTTCACTATTCGCATTCGCATTCGCAAGAAATATATTTCAATATTCGCTTTCGCTAAAGCCACTTTCGTTACATCCCTAATATATACCCTCCTCTCTAAGGTGAGGGGATAAATATTGTAAATTTATTTTAAGTTTTTTTTTTTTGGAAGATACCTTCAGTTTTTGTCCTGATGGAATCTAGTTTAGACAACAGATGACCGCGCAATTAATTGATTTACGTATATAGTAAATTTTATAAGGAAAAAAAGTGCAACCAGTCTCTTAAAAATCCGTTTGCAATTGATTGAGTTATTAAAGTTTCATTAAAACTAAATGTGTACTTATAAAATATACTACATACATAATACAGTTTGGTTGCCTCAACCGAATTATTTGCCAACCGAATTTTGGTAGTTCTGTCTACTATCATACGATTCCATCAGGACAACGAACCTTTTGGTTCTGCTTCCATGTTGACAACAATCATATTTTGTTGCGCCAACTACAGAAATGGTGGCTAAAATCTACTGTTGTATGTTGCCACAACCAACTGTTTTAAAAAATTGGTTGTTCTGACAATTTGTCAGTCATATACTACCGACAATTAATTAAAAACAGTTTTCATTAATTTTTATTTTATTTATTGAACAAAAACCAAACAATTCATAACAAAATTAAAAATCCCATATTACAAACATCACTATTATGAGATGTGGAAATATTTGACACAAATTTTAGTACACGAAAAAATCACAAAACTTTTATGCAAATATCGTCTAACCTTGTGCTGCAATTTCATGATTGTTGCCTTTATTTTTTATTTATCTAAAACATTTTGCACAACATATTCTGCATTCCACACATTATTATCCACTCCAAATTATATTTGACTACATATACCGTTCTTGAACAAAAGGTGGAAGATTTATTTATGTCGAGTAAATTTTGTTTGTCATGTATCAGCAAAAGAACAGCAACCAATCTTTCGGTTGTATTTCCCAAAATACATTTAATTATTCTAAATTTGTGAAATTATTGGGATAACTAAAAAACGATTATTTAGTAATATTTTTTTCTGTTGTAGTAACCAATTATTCGTTGCAATAATAATCTTTGGTCTATTGATACAATTTCTGTTGTCAAGAATAAAACATTGGTTGTCACAATTGTTGCAAGCATTTTCATTTGATCGTATCCATGTTATTATTGTTGTTTCAACTATTTATAAATAAACACAACCGACACACGCTGTGGGCAATATACTGATTGTTGCTAGTACTATTTTTTATTGTTACACGCAGAAAAAAAAATCGCTCCTGCAGTAAATTGTCCCAAACAAATTCGGCTTGAATCATATGTATGTTTAGGGTACACACTAAACATTTATTATTTGGTACACACAAAAATTATATATTTGAGATGATATTGTTCTAAACAAATTTTTGTTTTTCCGAAACAAATATTTTTTTGCTTTAAACATTAAGAAAATACCTAAATTGTGTTAATTTTTCAGTAATTCAAAGTTAATATTTTTTTAATTTTTGGTGTTTATTTGTAAATTGGTACAATTTGAAACCATGGAAAAATTAAAACTGAAATTCGAAAAAGTCAGCTAAAGTTTTGGATTTTTTAAATAAAATATATTTGGAAAAATTCCTAAAGAAAAATTTTATTTGTATTTAAATACATAGTTTATTTGTGAAATTTGGTTTCCAAATAAATTTTGTTGTAATATATTAATATATGCGTTCCAAACATATTATATTGATTTTCAATAAAATTTATTTGCTCAGAAATATATAATATTTAAAAATGTATGTTCCAAATATATTTTCTTTCGATTCAAACATATGAAAAAGGCGATTTTGCCCCGTGTACAATCGAATTCCAACCAATTATTTTCCTGGGTGTATATATATAAATCAATCAATTAGCAACGTCTGTCAGCCTGTCCGTCTGTCTATCTGGTTGGTGCGCACGATAACTTTCGAAAGGATTAACCGATTGACTTCAAATTTGGTATGTGTTAATATTTTTCTATCTCATGCTAAGAGTACCTCCACAAAAAAAAAGGGTCACAAGTTAGTGCAATATTGATTCTTTAATAACTTCTATACTACTTATCAGAATCTTTCACAATTGCAGTTACAGTATTACAGTTTTATATACTTTGTATTAGATTGTTGGTCGCCATCGGGAGAAAATCGTTATTTTTGATTGTTTGAATTGAAAATTAATATATTTGGAACCAAAACTTTTTAATAATATATATTTTTGAACAAATAAATTTTATTTGCAAATCAAGAAATTTTATTTGGAACGCTTATATCAATATATTAGAACAAAATATATTTGCGAACTGACTTGAACAAATAAAATATGTATATACACTCAATCAAAGTTATTGTTTAAGAAGTTTTCCGAATATATTTTATTTAAAAAAGATTTTTAAAACTTTGCTGACTTTTCGAAATTTAATTTAAATTTTTCCTAGATTTCATGTTATACTTCATAGTTAAAAATGTCATAAGCAGAGTTAGTTTTTATACCCTACACCACACTGTGGTACAGGGTATTATAACTTTGTGCATTTGTTTGTAACACCCAAAAGGCGAAGAAATAGACCCATCGTTTATTATACCGATCGACTTAGAATCACTTTCTGAGTCGATTTAGCAATGTCCGTCTGTCTGTCTGTCTGTCTGTCCGTCTGTGCATGTATTCTTGTAATCAAAGTACAGGTCGCAATTATGGTCCGATCTCGACGAAACTTTACACATATCTTTTTTTGGCCCAATGACGATCCCTATTGAATTTGGTTAAAATCGGTTCAGATTTAGATATAGCCCCCATATATATGTTAGCCCCGATTTGACATGTAAGCGCTGTAAAAACTTTATTTTATATCCGATCAGTATGAAATTCGGCAGGAAAAAGTTTCTTATTACATGAATGAACTCTGTTAAATTTGGAAGAAATCGGTTCAGATTTAGATATAGCCCCCATATATACTTTACCCCCGATTTGACATATAAGCGCTGTAAAAATGTTATTTTATATCCGATCAGTGCGAAATTCGGCAAAGAGAGGTTTCTTATTACATGAAGGAATACTGCTAAATTCGGAGAAAATCGGTTCAGATTCAGATATAGCCCCCACATATATATTTTACCCCCGATTTGACATGTAAGCGCTGTAAAAACTGTATTTGATATCCGATCAGTATGAAATTCGGCAGATAGAGGTTTCTTATTATATGAATGAACACTGTTAAATTTGGAAGAAATCGGTTCAGATTTAGATATAGCCCCCAAATATACGTTACCCCCGATTTGCGATCAGTACGAAATTCGACAGAAGGAGGTCTTTTTACATGAATGAATATTCAGGGAAGATCGGTTCAGATTTATATTGATTGTTCCTCCTGATTTGGTATCAAACCGCTATAGAAGTTGTATTTTACTTCTGATCATTAAAATTTTCCAGAAAGATGTTTCTCAATTTAGGAACGAATATTTCTTAATTTAGCGATTATCGTTTCAGAATTAGATAATATGTTTCTACCCATTTACCAATTATTCCAAATTATTATGGCAATGACCCTTATCGCATTGTTAGGGAGGTGTAGGGTATTATATAGTCGGCCCCGCCCGACTTTCTGCCTTTCCTTACTGGTTTGGTTTACAACACTAAATTTTACTTTATAAATATTCCAAATCATCACTTGTTGTCAATCCATCTATTCAATTTATCGTTACGCAAGATTTTACGATTTAAATTTTACTCGAATTCTATTTAATTTTTTTTTAAATTTCAAATAAATTTCCTTTGAACATGTGAGAAACAGAAAACCTGTCTTCAAATTAAGGCATTGACACATTGTCAAAATACTTAAATGCAAATTAATCTTTATTTCGAAATATTAGTTCCAAATAAAACAAATATTTGAATGAAAACATAGTTTTGTTATATATATATATTATATATTTGGAGTGTACCCTAAACATATACATATATGTTTAACACAGAATAAGCTTGGGAAATTTTTCACCGGAGGGGTTTTTTTAAGTGTGTACAAACTGACCATTTTGCACAAAAAAGTTAGCGGCTTTTAACTTTGATTTCAGTCTTTTGAATTGCGACACACCCTAATATACCACTATAATCGTCGAATTGATATACATACTTCCCTTGTTTTATTTAATTATATTCTAATTGACAAACAACAAGTCAAGTTTTGTTTAACGGTAAATGCATTAAAAACCAAATGTTTATTATCATATCCCATTTAGAAGACATTGCAAAGAGAGGGAACTTATAAAGTGAATCTGCTAGAAGTCACATAACTAGTTAATACTATGTTTATAATTGGTTAATAGCACTGTGCTTGAAATGGACGCATTCAAAATGTAACAGAAAGAAGATCATATGGGTTAACCTATTTCAACAATGACCGAAGACCCCAAGTATATTCGGCGGAAATCAGTTTGAGGACATTTTAAGTAATTTGAGCAATGTCCGTCTGTCAGTCTGCCTGTCCGTTAGCCTGTCTGGCTAGTAATGGATTGACTTAAAATTTGGTATGTGATAATAGTTTTTTCTATCTCAGGCTAAGTTCGAAGATGGGCCATATTGGTCCACTCCTTCTAATACCTCCTACGCATAAAAATTTAGTGAACTATTGATTCTCTAATAACTTCTATACTACATATCGGAATCATATGTAATTCCTCACACAGTAATAGTGTATCCGTCGCTACAAAAATGGTGAATTGTCGCCACAAAGGGACGATTTTCTATAAAACTGTAACCGCTTATATCTTTAATACCAGTGGATATAAATACTTGAAATTTTGTGCAGCGTAATGCTGTTAATGTACCTACTGTCCGGTAAAAAATTGGCATTATTTCCACGCCCCTTTTGGTACCTGCCACACAAAGGTACCATTTTGTACAAAAATTTAAAAAGTTATAAAATTTTAATACTATCGCTTACAAATACGTAAAATTTTTACACTGTAATGTTTTTTTATAGTACCTACAGTCTGTCTAAAAATTGGCGACTTTATCGCGCTAATTTTTGTACCTCCTACACAAACTTACTACTTTGTACAAGTAGTAAGTTGCTCACAAAATGAGGGAATACCTTAGCCGTGTTACCCTACTGAAATTTCTTACTTGTTTTGATTTTTTTCAAAAAAAAAGCTTATGCCATTTCCTTTAAGAGCTTACCCAGCAAAATTTCCCATTACCAAATAACCTGACGGGTAAGCTAAATTCAAAACTAGTAACTGCTTATAATTTGGCCTCCCTTCGAATTATTTTTACATGTACATGTCATTGGATGAAAGAGCTTCCACTCCAGCATACAAGAAGCTGAAAAATAGCCACTTACCCTCACGCTTTCAATTTATCAAAAGTAAGCGTGGACATTATTTTTATGAGTGTGTTTGTGTGGTAGTGTATATTTCCTAGTTGCAATTGCTTGTTCACCACCATCAGTGGTGGAATGTGGTGAGAAAGTAAAAGAGCGTAAAATTGGAGAGAGCGTAACATTGGGTAGATCGTAAAATTGGAGAGAGTAGTTATTGATTGCTGCTCGTCATATGACGAAAAATTTCATTTTCCGGCATGTGGAATTGAACTCGCGTCCTCATGGTTTCGTAGTTTAGAATCATAAGCAATAGCCCACCTCGCGATTCATTGACAAATCGCTTAGTAATCAAGTACATAAATATAACCCATCCAAATCTTGGTAAGTAAATGTCGTTACCACAGGCATTACCAGGTAATGATATCTCATTATCACTAGCATACTTTCGGTAAATAAATAACGACTAACTAAATAATGGCAAAAATAAGTTAATGATCTATTAATGGGATGGGACTTGTGGGCGTTCAAATATTATATTTCCTAGTTGCTATTGCTTGTTCACCACCATCAGTGGTGAAATGTGGTGAGAAAGTAAAAGAGCGTAAAATTGGGGAGAGCGTAACATGGGGTAGATCGTAAAATTGGAGAGAGTAGTTATTGATTGCTTCTCGTCATATGAAGAAAAATTTCATTTGCCGGCATGTGGAATTGAACTCGCGTCCTCATGGTTTCGTAGTTTAGAATCATAACCAGTAGCCCACCTCGCGATTCATGGACAAATCGCTTAATAATCAAGTACATAAATATAACCCATCCAAATCTTGGTAAGTAAATGTCGTTACCACAGGCATTACCAGGTAATGATATCTCATTATCGCTAGCATACTTTCGGTAAATAAATAACGTCTAACTAAATAATGACAAAAATAAGTTAATGATCTATTAATGGGATGGGACTTGTGGGCGTTCAAATCAAAATGCATTTCGTGCACTTCGTGATGTTTTTTTGATCAGCATAATCGACCAAATGTGTCCACAATGCGCAAATTTCAACAAACCGGGTCTGTAGGAGATGTGAAAACACCTGTGCATGCTCGCCCAGTTCGTTTGGTGCGGCTTATGGGCTGGCGACGTCATCGGGCCATACTTCTTCGAAATGAGTCCGGTCAGGCAGTTACTGTGAATGGTGTTCGCTATCGTGAGATGATAACGAACTTTTGGAAGATATGGATGTGGACAATATGTGGTTTCAAGGACGGTGCCACTTGCCACACAGCTAACGAAACAATGGCTCTTTTGCGCAACAAATTCAATGGCCGTGTTATCTCACGTCGTGGCGATGTCAATTGGCCGCCATGATCATGTGATTTGACACCGTTGGACTCCTTTTTTTGGGGTTATTTGAAAGAAAAGTTGTACGTCGATAAGCCAGCAACAATTCAAGAGCTAACGGATGAGATAATTCGGCACATTAACGGCATAGAACCTCAATTATGCCTCAGCGTCATCGAAAATTTGGACCATCGGATCGAGGTCGCGGCGGCTATTTGGCCGATATTTTGTTCCATACATAATTGAACCATACCAATATTATCATAATAAAAGGAAATGACAATAATTTCATAAATAATTTGTGTTTTATTCAAAATCAACATCGGCCCTTAAAATTTAACCACCCTTTATAAACAAATAAACAAATAGAGATCGAACCATATATCGACTTTGTGCAAGTTTCATTCCATTTATCATAATTGGTTCAGGAAAACTTATAATAATGCTAAATTAGCAGAATTCATATTCCTGTAATATAATATTTCATCTCATTAGCGGTTTCAAAGATATCTTACAATATCTTGTAAGATATCTTTGAATTTTTAATTTTTTTTTAGAAAATTTAAATTTTAACTAAAACCTCTTTAAAGCATCAAGAAGTTCACAATTTTATTATTTTATCGTAAAGTCTGATCGGTCGTGAATAGAATTATACCATTCCGAAGAAAATCGATGCATAATTTAAAAAAAGTTGTAGCTAATTTAGAAAATCTATCATTGAAATGGATGAGAAAAAGGGCCGGTTGACCAAAATTTCAAAATTCAACACGCTCCAACTCAGACAGTCCTTAACCGATCTCGTTGAAATTTTGTGTCATAACTACAATCCAATAGTTTTGAAGTGACGTTTCGGCCATTTGTAATATGACATGATCTGTTGTTTGTTTTTCATTGTATTCAGTATTGTTTACAATTTCATCATGGAGAGATATACGCAAGAACAACGTTTACAAATTATTCATTTTTATTATCAAAATAATCGTTCTCTTATTGCAACTTTTCCTGCGCTAAACCCATTTTTTTTAAATCCAAAAAAACCCTTTCCAGTCGACCTACGACCTTAACACCCATGAGCAATATTTTAGCTCTCGTTAAGAGCAATTTTCTTTACAATTGACTGATTCCCGATCCGACGTACCGTTAAGAAGCTAGAGCAAAAATAAACTTTCCGCTCACATTTAAAAATGAAGCTGTCCATTTTTTTTAATCCAAAAAAACACTTTCCATTCGACCTACGACTTTGACACCCATGAACAATAATATCGACCGGCTACGTGCCACACAGCAACTGAAACAATTGAATTGTTGCGAGAAAAGTTTGAAGATTCGATTATTTCAAGAAATTGTGATATTGAATGTCCTCCAAGAAGTTGAGATTTAACACCATTAGACTATTTCTTGTGGGGTTATTTGAAGTCATTGGTCTTTCGAAATAAGCCAGACTCTCTTCAAGCTTTACAAGTCAATATTGATCGTGCCATTCATGACATACGACTTGATTTAGTGGAAAACCAGTAAGGAAAGGCTAAAGTCGGGCGGGGCCGACTATATAATACCCTACACCACTCTCGTAATATTGAATAACTCTGAAATATAAATTTTGTAATTCATGTATAAATTGTTTACATAAATTTACTTTTGAGTCATTTTATACTTAAATAATACCCTGTACCACAGTGTGGTGTAGGGTATAAAAACGATGGGATGTAAAATACAGCTTCTACAGGCCTAAAGAGCCAAATCGGATGAAACATATATATGGGAGCTATAGCTAAATCTTAACCGATTTTCTTCAAATTCGGCAATGTTGGTTCGTGGATCAAGAAACTCTACCATTCTAAATTTAAAAAGGATTGGATGTAAAATACAGCTTCTATAGAACTAAAGGGCCAAATCGGACGAAACATATATATGGGAGCTATAGCTAAATCTTAACCGATTTTCTTCAAATTCGGTAGTGTTGGTTCATGGATCAAGAAACTCTACCATTCTAAATTTCAAAGTGATTGGATGTAAAATACAGCTTCTTCAGGACTAAAGAGCAAAATCGGACGAAACATATATATGGAAGCTATAGCTAAATCTTAACCGATTTTCTTCAAATTCGGCAATGTTGGTTCATGGATCAAGAAACTCTACCATTCTAAATTTCAAAACGATTGGATGTAAAATACAGCTTTTATAGTACTAAATGGCCAAATCGGACGAAACATATATATGGGAGCTATAGCTAAATCTTAACCGATTTTCTTCAAATTCGGTAGTGTTGGTTCATGGATCAAGAAACTCTACCATTCTAAATTTCAAAATGATTGGATGTAAAATACAGCTTCTACAGGACTAAAGAGCAAAATCGGACGAAACATATATATGGGAGCTATAGCTAAATCTTAACCGATTTTCTTCAAATTCGGCAATGTTGGTTCATGGATCAAGAAACTCTACCATTCTAAATTTCAAAAGGATTGGATGTAAAATACAACTTCTATAGGACTAAAGGGCCAAATCGGACGATAGATATATATGGGAGCTATATCTAAATCTGAACCGATTTCAACCAAATGCAATAGCGATCTTAATAGCCGCGAAATACTCTAAACTGCAAAATTTCAGAACGATCGGAGTGAAATTGCGACCTGTAGTCGACGAACAACTTTACATGGACAGACGGACGGACAGACATGCTTAAATCGACTCAGCTAGTGATTCTGAGTCGATCGGTATACTTTAAGGTGGGTCTAGCTGTGTTATTTTCAGGTGTTACAAACATCTGCCATGAAACAAACTTATAATACCCTGTACCACAGTGTGGTGTAGGGTATAAAGAGCTCGAAAATTGGGTTCATCGAATTCGTTCCTGCAGAAGAAGTCGTGGAAGCCATTTGAATGACGTTTTATTTAGAACTTAATTGTATCGATTGTGCTTCACATTAAATAAAACAAGTAAGAAAGTTCAGTCGGGTAAACGGACTTATGAATCCCCTCACCTTGAGTCCCAAGAAAATACTAGTAAATTTATTTATTTTTTTACCCTCACTTTAGTGTGACGAGGGTATATATCATTTGCTACGGAAAAAAGTGTAACACGTCGAAGGAGTGACCTAAGACCCCAAGTAAGTTCGGAGGAAATCCGTTTTGGGTCATTTTAAGTCGAATGAGCAATGTCCGTCCGTCTGTCTGCTGGCTGGTGCGCACGATAACTCTCGAAAGGAGTAACCGATTGACCTCAAATTTGGTATGTGGTAATATTTTTTTCTATCTCCGGCTAAGTTCGAAGATGGGCCATATTGGTCCTCTCCTTCTAGTACCTCCCCCACAAAGGGTTAAAATGTTGTGAAATATTGAGTCTTTAATAACTGCTATACTACTTATTCGAATCTTTTGAAATTCCACACATAGCATTAGCTTATTAGTCGCTATCAACTCGAGAAAAATGGGCGAAGTCGCCACGTCCCTTTTGCTACCTCCCACACAAATGCACCATTTTGCACCAAAAGTTAACAGCTTATAACATTAATAACAGTGTATAAAAATACTTGAAATTTTGTACAGTATTATGCTTTTATATTGGCTACAGCCCAGGGAAAAATGGGTGTTGTTGCCACGCCCCTTTTGGTACCTCCCACACAAAGTTACCTTTTTGCACCAAAAGTTAACAGCTTATAACATTAAAACCAGTGTATAAAAATACTTGAAATTTTGTACAGTGTAATGTTTATATAGTGTCTATAGCTCTGTGTAAAATGGGCGTTATTGCCACGCCTCTTTTTGTACCTCCCACACAAAATGTCCAAATCATACCACAATTTAATGTCTCATAACGTTTATACCAGTGCACATAAATGCTTATAAGTCGGCACAATGCAATGAATTTAAAATATCTAATGTTCATCGAAAAAAAGGTGTATTTGATAAACCCCATCTGGTACCTCCCACACAAATTGACAGAATAATTCGAGTAATATTCAATATTACATTACTCACAAAGTGAGGGTATACCTTAGTCGGTTTTACCGACTGAAACTTTCTTACTTGTTTTGTTTTAATTAAATTATCAATTTAATCTCCGGTTTTTCTACAGTTAAAGCTAACCTACACTTATAGCTGTCGAATTGTATGAAATTTTTATTTTTTAACTGTGAGTTAGATCTAACCGTAGGTTGTGAAATTGGGGGTTAATAACATTAATGTATGCACTGGTATTAAATATACAAGCTGTTAACTTTTGGTGCAAAATTATCAATTTGTGTGAGAGGTACCAAAAGGGGCGGGCCAATAACACAAATTTTTTTCTAGACTCTAGGATCTATAAAAACATTACACTGTACAAAATTTAAAGTATTTGTATGCACTGGTTTTAAAGTTATAAGGTGGTAACTTTTGGTACAAAATGGTCCATTTGTGTGGGAGGTACCAAAAGGAGCGTGGCAATAATGCCCATTTTGCACTGTATTGTAGGTACTATTAAACCATTGCACTGTCCAAAATTTCAAGTTTTTGTGTGCACTGGTAGTAAAGTTATAAGCTATTAACTTTTAGTTCAAAATTGTCTATTTATGTGAGAGGTACCAAAAGGGGCGTGGCAACTTCGCCCATTTTTCTCGAAGTAATAGTGACTAATAAACTAATATAGCGTGATCCATTTCGAGGTTCCCTACTTTTTTAAAGAAAAAAGACACAGCAAATTCAAATTGAATGGAGAATGTTTATTATCATTTGAAAGAACATTCTTTGGCATTTATTTTTTGAAGATTATGTCTATCAAATGTTGGCCGCGGCTACGTCTCGGATGGTCCATCCGTTAAGTCCAATTTTCGATGACTTGTTCGAGCATTTCGACTGTTAACTGGCGAATGACACGAGTAAACGTTGTTCAGGCGTAAATCTTTCCATGATGAAATGCCTAACAATACTTAACAAAAATAACATGACAGCATGATACGGCTCACACGTGATCTGTCAATGTAGAATTTCAGAGGATTTAAATAAGTAGTATAGAAGTTATTAAATAATCAATACGGACATAATAATCAGACGGACGGACATTGCTCATTCGACGTAAAATTACCTAAAACGCATATCCGCCGGACATACTTAGGGTCTTAGGGCACTCCTTCGATGTGTTACACATTTGGCTTGTAGCAAATGATCGTATACCCTCCTCTCTAAGGTGAGGGGATAATTATTGTTTAGGAATGTCTCCCATTATATATACATATTACTTAAAACAGTTCTTTTGCTGCGCTTTGTTTTTTAGAACAACTTATTCCCAAAATATAATTTTGTGTGTGTACCAAATACTATATATATTTAGAGTGAACCCTAAAGTTATACATGATTCAAGCCGAATATATGTTTGGGACAATATACTACAGAAATGATTTTTTTCAGCCTGTAGTGATTCCGTTACCTTTTCTCTGCCAAACGGTCAGACAAGTCGATTACTTGAGCAATATTTGGGAATAACAACATTATATACATACATAAGTATGTCTTATCATATTGTATAACCTAGAGAATTGTACAATTCTGTATTGGAAATTAATACTAATTATGCATTAATATACGAGTTTATTCAGTCGTTCCTATTTAATACTTTTGTTTATCAAAAATAATTTATTCAAATTTATGACATTTCAGATTTAGCTCGGACAGTTTCTTAAATAAAACTATGTATGTATATATATTTAGAACATATTTTTAGAATATTTTTGTACATACGAGTACACATTTCTAAGTATCTGTGCATATCAATGATCGGTAGTCAAATGTTGTTTC
Organism: Eudasyphora cyanicolor; assembly: GCA_963930755.1. Classification (NCBI taxonomy): domain Eukaryota; kingdom Metazoa; phylum Arthropoda; class Insecta; order Diptera; family Muscidae; genus Eudasyphora; species Eudasyphora cyanicolor. Next base: position 286,790,985 of record OZ005735.1, on the reverse strand, counting down.
ATTGATGGGGTTTAAAAAGAAAATAAACTACATATACGTACATACATATATATGAAATGCACGATTTTTTTCAAATTGTATTAGCATAAATACACACATTTATATATTTCATATTTGATCACAATTACATATATCGCACCTGTTCCACAAAAGGGTAACAACTCAAAATTTAAAAAATTTCAGTAGAGGCCAAAAACTATTTCCGTTAATATTAATGGTATATTACAAAAAATTAATATGTCGTTGCAATAAAATATCATAGAAAAAATAACAACGCTATATTCCTTTTTGTTTTTTTTTATTGATTTTAGAAAAATAACATCTTTTTTGAGTTGTTACTCTTTTCATGAAAAAAGTTTGTATATAAATAGTGGTATTATTTTGAGTTATACGTTTTTAACTGAAAAATCTTTCTCGGATTATGAGTTGAAAAGGGCACAACTAAAAATATTACTCTTTAGATGATAAATCAACGGTCCCATTTGCTTAAACACTTGGATACAATTCAAAATGTAACTCTTTAGTTGAATCCAAAGACGTTATTCTGTAAACACAGAGAGAGTCATAACGGTTTTTATACCCTACACCACACTGTGGTACAGGGTATTATAAGTTTGTTTCACGGCAGATGTTTGTAACACCTGAAAATAACACAGCTAGACCCACCTTAAAGTATACCGATCGACTCAGAATCACTAGCTGAGTCGATTTAAGCACGTCCGTCCGTCCGTCCGTCCGTCCGTCTGTCCATGTAAAGTTGTTCGTCGACTACAGGTCGCAATTTCAGTCCGATAGTTCTGAAATTTTGCAGTTTAGAGTATTTCGCAGCTGTTAAGATCGCTATTGAATTTGGTTGAAATCGGTTCAGATTTAGATATAGCTCCCATATATATGTTTCGTCCGATTTTGCTCTTTAGTCCTGAAGAAGCTGTATTTTACATCCAATCATTTTGAAATTTAGAATGGTAGAGTTTCTTGATTCATGAACCAACACTACCGAATTTGAAGAAAATCGGTTAAGATTTAGCTATAGCTCCCATATATATGTTTCGTCCGATTTGGCACTTTAGTTCTATAGAAGCTGTATTTTACATCCAATCATTTTGAAATTTAGAATGGTAGAGTTTCTTGATCCATGAACCAACATTGCCGAATTTGAAGAAAATCGGTTAAGATTTAGCTATAGCTCCCATATATATGTTTCGTCCGATTTTGCTCTTTAGTCCTGTAGAAGCTGTATTTTACATCCAATCATTTTGAAATTTAGAATGGTAGAGTTTCTTGATCTATGAACCAACATTGCCGAATTTGAAGAAAATCGGTTAAGATTTAGCTATAGTTCCCATATATATGTTTCATCCGATTTGGCTCTTTAGATCCAATCGTTTTTATACCCTACACCACACTGTGGTACAGGGTATTATTTAAGAATAAAATGTCCCAAAAGTAAATTTATGTAAACAATTTATACATGAATTACAAAATGTATATATCAGAGTTATTTAATATTACGAGAGTGGTGTAGGATATTATATAGTCGGCCCCGCCCGACTTTAGCCTTTCCTTACTGGTTTATTATGAAAAAGAAGAAACATCAACCGACATTTTTTGCAGTGGGTAGAAATTGCCATTGTACGTTGTTTTCTTGCAAAAAAGCAAAATTTAAAAATTTTGAGTTGTTACCCTTTTGTGGAACAGGTGCGATATATGCTTTTTTGTGTGAGCCAAAATATGTTAATCATAAAGTCACTTAGTTTCGAACATTCGATTTGTTTTATTTGACTGATAAATAAGTAAGAAAAGTTCAGTGGAGTAAACTGACTGATGTGAAAATAGCCTCACTTTGTGAGAAATACGAGTAAGCGTGAATCGAAATTGGGATGCCAGCACGATGGACAACATTTTGCTCATTCTTTGACAGACTAAAGTCTTTGGACTTCCGAACTGTCAAAGTTCGAAAGTTTCTTTTGGAAGACTCTACACGCTGAAAAAAATGTCCCAAATATATTCTGCTTAAATATGGGCATTTCCGCCGAACATGCCGCCAGGGCCGAAAAATAAAATGTTGATAATGATCGACTTTTATTGCGAATAATTATAAAAAAATTAATAAAAAATGTCTAAACATTCATAGCATTTCTCAGTTGTTTTCATAAAGAATTTGTCCTAAAAACTGAAAAATGTTATTTTTCATTTTAAGCTACTTTTAAAGACATTTTTATATTTAATTATTTTACATTCAAAACATATGTTATGTTTGTACACTTTATACAAAATGTCTCTATTACAATCAATTAAGAAGATAAAAATCCAAGGAGATCAAAAATAAGTTCGATTAACGGTTAATTTAACAGTTAAAACATATGGAAAAATCGTACGTTCGCGACCGGTACTTAAGCCAATAAGAAAAAAACAAATAGAAATGTTTTATTGGGTAAATACGAGGGTTGCTTTATACGTATAGGGTGATCTAAGTAGAGATACTTTTTTCAATAGCCTTTTTTGACAGATCACGTGTGAGTCGTGTCATGCTGCCATGTTATTTTTGTTAAGTATTGTTTGGCATTTCATCATGGAAAGACTTACGGCTGCACAACGTTTACAAATTATTCGGTTTTATTATCAAAATAATCGTTCGCCAATTGCTCTAAGTCCATTTTTTTAAATCCAAAAAAACACTTTCCAGTCGACCCACGACCTTGACACCCATGAGCAATATTTTAGCTCTCGTTAAGAGCTATCTTTTTGCCATTGACCGATTCCCGATCCGACGTACCGGAATCATCGGTCCATATTTCTTCAAAAAGGATGCCGATGAGAACGTAACCGTCAATTTCGACCGCTATCGTGCCATGATAACCGACTATTTCATGCCTGAAATTGAAGCTCGTGATCTCGACGACATTTGGTTTCAACAAGACGGCGCCACTTCCCACACATCACATCAATTAATGGATTTATTGAGAGAACACTTTGGTGAGCAGATAATTTCACGTTTTGGGCCGGTCGATTGGCCACCAAGATCGTGTGATATCACACCGTTAGACTTTTTGCTGTGGGAATATGTAAAGTCTAAAGTTTATGCGGACAAACACGGCCGCTTCGAGTCATCGAAAATTGGACTCAACGGATGGACCATCTGAGACGTAGCCGCGGCCAACATTTGAAAGATATAATCTTCAAAAAATATACGCCAAAGAATATTCTTTCAAATGATAATAAACATTCCTCATTCAATTTGAATTTTCTGTGTTTATACCCTACACCACACTGTGGTACAGGGTATTATAACTTTGTGCATTTGTTTGTAACACCCAAAAGGAGAAGAAATAGACCCATCGTTTATTATACCGATCGACTTAGAATCACTTTCTGAGTCGATTTAGCTATGTCCGTCTGTCTGTCTGTCTGTCCGTCTGTCTGTCTGTCCGTCTGTCTGTCTGTCCGTCTGTGCATGTATTCTTGTAATCAAAGTACAGGTCGCAATTATGGTCCGATCTCGACGAAACTTTACACATATCTTATTTTTGGCCCAAGGACGATCCCTATTGAATTTGGTTAAAATCGGTTCAGATTTAGATATATCCCCCATATATATGTTAGCCCCGATTTGACATGTAAGCGCTGTAAAAACTTTATTTTATACCCGATCAGTATGAAATTCGGCAGGAAAAGGTTTCTTATTACATGAATGAACTCTGTTAAATTTGGAAGAAATCGGTTCAGATTTAGATATAGCCCCCATATATACATTACCCCCGATTTGACATATAAGCGCTGTAAAAATGTTATTTTATATCCGATCAGTGCGAAATTCGGCAAAGAGAGGTTTCTTATCACATGAAGGAATACTGCTTAATTCGGAGACAATCGGTTCAGATTCAGATATAGCCCCCATATATATGTTACCCCCGATTTGACATGTAAGCGCTGTAAAAACTGTATTTTATATCCGATCAGTGCAAAATTTGGCAGAAAGAGGTTTCTTATTACATAAAGGAATACTGCTAAATTTGGAGAAAATCGGTTCAGATTTAGAAACAGCCCCCATATATACGTTACCCCCGATTTGACTTGTAAGCGCTGTAAAAATTTTATTTTATATCCGATCAGTATGAAATTCTGCAGAAAGAGGTTTCTTATTATATGAATGAACACTGTTAAATTTGGAAGACATCGGTTCAGATTTAGATATAGCCCCCATATATACGTTACCCCCGATTTGACATGTATGCGCTGTAAAAACTGTATTTTATATACGATCAGTATGAAATTCGGCAGGAAGAGGTTTCCTATTATTTGAATAAACACTGTTAAATTTGGAAGAAATCGGTTCAGATTTAGATATAGCCCCCATATATACGTTACTCCCGATATGACCAAATTATTATGGCAATGACCCTTATCGCATTGTTAGGGAGGTGTAGGGTATTATATAGTCGGCCCCGCCCGACTTTCTGCCTTTCCTTACTGGTTTTTCTTTAAAAAAGTAGGGAACCTCGAAATGGATCACGCTATATATGCTGATGACATCTGCTAAATTTATCCATACAATCATGAGACAGTATTTAGGAATACACATACAGAGCAATCTTTCATGGGATTTACATGTACAGTTCCTGAAAACGAAATTATCAAAGCTGTGGGAAGTTTGTACAAATTTAAAAATAAGTTTAATTATGAAACAAAATTCTGGATTAATTAAGCACTTGTTCAGAGTAATCTAAACTATTTGACGGTATTATATGGGTATAGAAAGAGCGGAGAATTTAGATCCTTACACAGAATGCAAATTAAAGCATTAAAAAATGTAGCGAACCTACCCATAACATATTCAACTATTTTATTGTATAGGGTGATCCATTTCGAGGTTCCCTACTTTTTTAAAGAAAAAACAAGGAAAATTCAAATTGAATGGGGAATGTTTATTATCATTTGAAAGAACATTCTTTGGCATTTATTTTTTGAGGATTATGTTTATCATAATCCTCAGATGCTCCATCCGTTGAGTCCAATTTTCGATAACTCGTTCGAGCATTTCGACTGGTAACTGCCTAATGACACGCGTAAACGTTGTTCAGGCGTCAAGTCTTTCCATGATGAAATGCCAAACAATACTTAACAAAAATAACATTACAGCATGACACGACTCACACGTAATCTGTCAAAAAAGGCTATTGAAAAAAGTTTCTCTACATGGATCACCCTATACATACAGGTTTTCCCTCTGTGTTACATCTTTACGGTCTGTACAAGATGCAGCTGTTGGTATATGTCTTTAAATGTAATGTAGGACACCATACAATTACATTTTTATTTTTTAATACAAGAAATAAAACTAATCTTAGAGTTACTAGATGCAGACTTGAGCGTACTAAACAAAGAATCGAGTACATGGACAGTAGGACTAGTCACTTTTTTAACTATTTTAAAATATCAAATTGCTCCTGATATTACCGTGTAGGGCGTGTAAAAATATGAAGACATTTTTTTTAAATTGCAAAAAACCTTCCGCACCGATTGCAATTACTGATGCTAGAAACCGAATTTTTAGTTTTGAATTTTTACCTGATTTTCAAATTTGGTTTTAAAATTTGCAAAATATATATACATATTTTTTTTTTAAATGAGTAAAACCCCTATATCTCCAAAACTGTGTGATAGATTCTAGATCAAATAGCAGATTCTTGATCACCGCACAGCAAAAAAGGCGATATTTTAAAGAATGTTTATGGCAATTTTTTTGTTACATTTTTAAATCAGAACATTATACTCAGCGTGCCTCAAGCTGTAGAAAGTTGACCTAGATTGACGCCTAAACGGCTAATGAGGTTTTGTTCAAAATCATTCGACCATGAAGAGATCAAAATCGGATCTGCTTCCTTTTGGGGAGTAATCGCGAAATGAGTATTTTTAGCCAAAGAGACAAACTTAACTACTTTGTTTTTGAAAAGAAAATCGCAGAGATTTAGAAATGTAACATTATTTCCTTTAAATATGAGCATTTCTAAGATGTTTAGTTGTGTTCGCGATATTTTCAATATTATTATATTCCATACTTCTTTGATGCCTTTTTCCTAAGGGATGGCCGTACGCGTGATAATTGCATTATATAGTAAAATAATTCGAAAATTAAATGTTTTTTGTTCTAAAATTATTTATAGCGGGATGTTTATCGCGAAAATATTGATAATGATATATTCCTCAGAGATCATAAAATGCAAATATATCTACTTGCCACAGTAAACATTTGACGGTGAAAATCCGATTTATGGATTCCAAAAAATTCGCAATGTACTAATATTGCAAATATCGCTGGCACAACAACATTTCTTAGAAATGCTCTTATTTAAAGGAAATTATTTTACAGTACTAAATTTCTGCGACTTTCCTTACAAAACAATGTAATGTAATTAAATTTGTCTCTTTGGGTAAAAATACAGATTTCGCGATAATTCTCCGAAAGGAAGCAGATCCGATTTTTATCTCTTCATAGTCGAATGGAGAGGATGAGTATAAAGAAAACTTCATTTTCCATTTTTGCCGTCAATCAAGTCCAACTTCCGCTTGAGGCACGCTGTATAAAATGTTCTGATATAGAAATTTAATAACAAAAAATGGCATAATCAGTCTTCAAAATACCGCCATTTAATACAGTGTTATAACATCATTTATTTTTTTCTTTTCTCATTTAAAATTAATTTAATTGATAAAACTTGTCTATAATTGCCAACTTGCCTCTACAATGTCTATAAGACGCTAAGGCTTTAATAGTGCCAAATAAAAAATATTAGAATGGAAAAATGTTTATTTAGAACAACATCTTCCGAAATACATAATAAAGGGTTTTCCAACAAGAGGTGTTATTTTGGTATTCAAAGAAAAATTCAATTTTTTTACATAAATGATCGGATGTTTATTTCATAACATCAGCCAAATGGCCACCACGACCACGCTTACAGGACCATGTCCTTTTCATTAAATGTTCAATAACCAAATCGTAATGTGGCTGCCCTATGTCCTCGATAGCCTCACGAAATCTATCTTTGTGGTCTTGATTCGACACTGGGCTGTTGGCGTATACCTTATCTTTCCCGTGGCCCCAAAGGAAGAAGTCGCAATGTGTTAAATCACAAGATCTCGGTGGCCAACTGTGATCACCTCTTCGAGAGATAACACGGTCCGTGTGTTATATAAATTCCTTTATAATTGAAATCAATCAATATATCGTTGTAATGGGTGATTTTTTTTTTTGAAAGTGAATTATACATATGCCAATAAAAATTAAAATTGAAATTTGAAAAAGTAAACATAGTACTGCAAATTTTTTTTAAATAAAATATATTTAGATAAATTCCTTACCAATAATTTTATTTGTATTTAAACACATATTATATTTGAAAAAATTAGTTCTCACATTTTTGTTGTTGTAATATTTTAATAAACGTTATTGATTTTCAAATAAAATGTATTTGTTCATAAATATATAATATTAAAAAAATTGTTTTCCAAATATATTTTATTCCAATCCAAACATATGAAAAATTTAGATTTTCCCCGTGTATGTATCCCAAAAAACGGTCGCCATGACTTTATTGCCTGACGAACCCATTCATTCCCACCAAAAATAGAGCCAAAAATGTCCGTTATGTGTGGGAACTAGAGGGTTAATATATACTCGTGTATATGACATATTGGTCGAATCAATAACGATACCTGGGGTTAAACTGTTTTTAGACCTGCCACCAGCCCTTAAAAACACAATTGATTAAAATTTTTTTAAAAATATTATCATTTTCAAAAATGTTCACTATTGAAATTAATAGTTCGAAATGTATCTAATTCTACCGTGTCTATGTTATTTGATAAGATACTATACGTAACATCTATACACAGAAAAAGCGAGGCTATCGACAAAATCTGGTTCCCTCAAATACTTAGTTGAAATTAGCGTTGATGAGTGCGAGACCGTTGGTAGTGCAGAGGGTTGGCATTCACTGTTTTGAAGCAAGTAACCCGGGTTCAAATCCTCGTCGGATATAAATAGAAATAAATAAGTCTATAAAAATAAAATTAAAAATAGAAAATAAAGAAAAATAAAAACGAAAGAAAAAATATTTTTTTTTTCATTTTTCTATACTGGTTAAAATGCCGAAAACAGAAGGCGGCGTTCCTTTTTCAGCAATTCAGGAATAGTTCGGGAAGTCTCATCCCTTTTTAAAAAAAAATGGGCTAGGAAAGCAAATGGGGAATTAGTATGTACACACAAAGCTGCTTAATTCACTACTCGATTTCTATTTCGGGAATTTTTTTTACTGGGAAAATATATTTGCGAACTGATTTTAACAAACAAAATACTCGTATGTGTTTACACAAAAACAATGTTATTGTTTAAGAAGTTGTCCAAACATATTTTATTTAAAAGCTTTACAAATACTTTCGAATACTTTATGGAAACAAATTTTTGTAAGCTAACCATCTAGCCCTTCCGGCAGGTCTTCTCAGCAGGTTTTGTGATTCCTCGAAGCCTTGCATGTCTCGGTAAAGCAAACATTCCCACATATAAATGCACTAAATTGTATTTCGTGTAATATAAAATCGTCAATTTGTCAACTCCCAACGGCTCCCCATGGAGTAGCGAAAATTCTCTCTGAAGCTCTGATCCAGGGGACTTAGTCGATCTTTATGAATGACCTTTACAATGAATGACGAATTCACATTTCGAATGCTAATTTAATTAATTACTACACCCAGGAAAATAATTGGTTGGAAATCGAGTGTAACAATAAAAAAATAGTACTAGCAACAAAAAGTATATTGCCTACACCGTCTGTCGGTTGTATTTATAAATAATTAGTTGAAACAATAATAATAACATGGATACGATCAAATGGAAATGAATGCAACTAAATCGATGGTTGTATCAATCGACTTAAGATTGTTTTTTTCATTGACACTCGGTTAGTTGTGGTAACCGATTTTAAATTTTCATTATAGTACCATATGATCGATTTTTGGTTGTGACAACCAATGTTTTATTCTTGACAACAGAAATTGTATCAATATACCAAAAATTATTATTGCAACGAATAATTGGTTACTACAACAGAAAAAATATTAATAAATAATCGTTTATTGGTTATCCCAATCATTTCCAAATGTATTTTGGGAAATACAACCGAAAGATTGGTTGCTGTTCTTTTGCTGATACATGACAAACAAAAAATAAAATTACTCGACATAAAAAATCTTCAACATTTTGTTCAAGAGCGGTATAGGTAATCAAAAATAATCTCGTGTGGATAATAATGTGTGGAATGCAGAATATGTTGTGCAAAATGTTTTACATAAATAAAAAATAAAAGCAAAAATCGTGATATTGAAAGCACAGGTTTAAGCGAAATTTGCATACAAGTTTTGTGTTTTTTTTTTCGTGTACTAAAATGTTTGTCAAATATTTCCACATCTCATATAGTGATGATTAGTGATGAATTTGTAATATGGGATTTTTAATTTTGTTATGAATTGTTTTGTTTTTTGTTCAATAAATAAAATAAAAATTAATGAAAACTGTTTTTAATTAATTGTCGGTAGTATATGACTAACAAATTGTCAGAACAACCAATTTTTAAAACAGTTGGTTGTGGCAACTACAACATATAATTTAAGCCACCATTTTCGTAGTTGGCGCAACCAAATATGATTGTTGTCAACACGGAAACAGAAGTATACCACAACCAAAATATTGGAACTACAAAATTCGGTTGGCAAATAATTCGGTTGAGGCAACCAAACTGTATTCTGTGTGTACGTGTACGAGTATCTATACGTACCTTGTTGTATCCGGATAACTCAAACCAACTGTTATTCTGAACGTACTGAAATGTTCTTGGCATAACACGACGAACATTGAACTGCGATAGTCCATCTATGCCGAACATTAAAATACCAAATGGTCTACGGGGTTGTGTGTTTCCTAGGAGTTTCTCGTACACCAGCGAGCGTTTGTGGATAAACGTGAAGCCGTCCGCGAACATAATGGTTGTGTTTTTGGCGCCACTGCATTCAATTAGCATGTAATCAATATCGTTTGGAACCACAAAATTCTGTTCGAATTTTTTGCACTCCATCAATCTGTGTATGAATGACATAAAACAACAAATATCGATTATATGATAGATATATAATATACCCAGATATAGTATATAGTATATATATAGTATTCTACCCAGTATATAGCATTTCATCCCAAATCGGTGAGACACTCTACACAAATTGCCGATTCTGACGCCGATGTCGGTCAGTCGACGTACAGGAAATCGTATGGTAGGTTGACAAGAACTCGGAAAGATTTGACTTGGGAAATTCAGGAGATTGTGCAGATTTGTCGAACAGATTTCTGTAATAATTCTGAACAAATTTGGGTGGGAAATGCTGAAGGATTTTTCGACATTTCTCAATGTAGTCGCCTGAAGTCTGACCGAACAGCCGAAAATGGTGATTATATTGTAGGCGTGGCAACTTCGCCCATTTTTCTTGAGGTGTTAGCGGCTAATAAACTTATACTTTGTATGGAATTTCAGAAGATTCCAGTAAGTGATGGGTAGAAATACTTTTTTCAATAGCCTTTTTTTACAGATCACGTGTGAGTCGTGTCATGCTGTCATGTTAAATTTTACTATATGTGACAGAACACACCAAAACTTAGCACAAAAACCAAAAAACGGTGAACAAAAACGCGATTATTTGCATCGATATACTTCTTCCACGAACAACTTCAGCAATCGCACACGGTCGATTGCTGTTTTGTTTCGGGCTCATATGCATAGATCCATGAATCTTCACCTGTAACGATGTTTGCACAGCATTTGAGTTGCCGCGGTTGTAGTGTTATCCCCTCACCTTAGAGAGGAGGGTATATATCATTTTCTACGAGCCAAAATGTAACACATCGAGGGAGTGACCTAAGACCCCAACTAAGCAAATAATCGCGTTTTTGTTTACCGTTTTTTGGTTTTTGTGCTGTTTTGGGCTTTGGTGTGTTCTGACACATATAGTAAAATTTTATGACCAACATTTTTGTAAAACATTTCATGCCCGGCCTCCCCATTTTTAAGGATGTTTTTTTACGTTTTGTTAAAATAGGTTAAAATAACTTACGGTTATGTGGGGGAGCTAGAGGATTAATATGTTGCACAAAAATATTGGCCTTAATATTTGCTATAAAATTGCTGAACGAACCCTACACCAAAAAAATATTTGTGTTACAAAATAGTGAAACACTAACATTTTTGAGGTACAATGTGGGTAGGGTGCCTAGACACGTTCAGATTATATAGATATATTCACAAACGATGTTCAAATTTACCGTGGCTACAATTTTTCCAAATATTGTAAGTGAAAAATTACGAGTCCCTGTAAGTCATGCTGAAAAAAGTGAACAAAATATTTTTTTAACCTTTTTTCAAAAAAAAGTGAGAGATAAAATTGTTGTTTCTCATAAAGTTTTAACAGACTTTTTTCAGCATATTCTTAGCTACATTATTGCCAAATATATTTAAGCGGTATCACCAAGTCTGAATTATTTGTTGGCTGGGCCCAATAATTTTCAGAAAATTTTGAGGCCCATAAAAAAAATTGGTCACCAATTTCGGTACTACCAACCTTTGGTAGTAGAATCGAACCTAAATCTAAGAGATTAACTTTGGAGCTCTGTATGACAAGAACTACAAGGAATTTTGAAAAACTAAAAACACAGAAAAATTCCTAATTTTGTTAAAATTAAAAGTTGTCATTGTCAAAAATTACACAATACATACACAAATTGTTTATCGCCTTTTCGCAATACTTGTCTATAACAACAATTTATGACATCATCGGGATCCGACGCATTCAAATATTGATTCCTTAGATTAACATTGATATGAAGCACATAGGAATTTGATAATTTATCAAATTCTTTTGTCACTAAAGGTTCTTTGGTGGAACAAATGGGTCCGACTTTCTCTTCGTAATCATTCATATAATCCACAACGAACAAATCCATTGAAGGCATACGACAGTTTTCACTCCAAACTGCGTATCCCTTAGGCAAAGAGGCTGTTTGTCTGTTCTGTTCTGCCTGCTTCATGTTGCCTTTGTCACTTTCTGTTACAACAATCGCTATTACATTCGTTTCCATTTCCGCATCCGTTTTATTCGTCAGTGCAAATTTTTTCAAATGTGGGACATTGAAATCTCTCGTAGCGCTGTAATATGCGCTGTTGTATGCGACTAAAAGTACAATAAACAAAATTCCTATAAACACTTTTGCCGCAGAACCCGTCCTATCTTTTTCCGTTTTCATTGTTGACTGTGGCCGAATGCATTGAGTATTGGTTTGTCGTCAATTTCTAAACGTTTAATTACTTTAAATACTGTGTTGCTTGTTTGCCATGTTGACATGGAAGTTCACTTACTCGTACTCCCACCGTATCAGTACCCCGGCACTTACTAGGTGTCTATCAATTTATGCTGATCTCCGAACTTCAGGTAATTGCTTTTTTTCAATTAAACCGACTGAAAGGTACTCTCCTCCACGAACTCGTATAATATATAACTTGGAAGTTAGTCAGAATGTGGGCAATTTTTTAAAACAATCTTAGACTGTAGTTAATACAAATTAATTTTTAAAACAAGCGAAAAAGGTTAGCCGGTCCGACTCTTTAATGCCATCCACCCATTGAATTGCATTAAATTCTACATTCGGAAAAATCGTTGAAGTGGAAATCATTGAAACGAAAGCTGCAATTATTCAGCCAACTTTTTAGAAATGTTGGCATCCATAACATAACCAATGATATTTAAGAACAATATAGAGATTCGGTCTAAATCAAAACGTAGTCATATATGGGTCAGAATATTTAATATCGACCTATGTATTTTAGTTTTGGCTAAAATGTTGATAAGCAGTTACAAATAGGTAAAATAAGATATCGCTATAATTTTTTTTGAAAAAATTCTTTGGGCGTTTTTATTTTAGAAAAAAATTAAAAAAAATAGTTTTTGTATTTTACGAAATTTGTTATTGCTCTCGATCGGCTGAACCGATTTTTGCTTTGTTTTAAAAAGGACACAATGCTCCATTGTTTAAAACAATATTTGCGAAAGTTTTTTTTTAAAAAACCTTTGTAGAAAAAATTGAAAAAAGAAAAAAATTTGAAGAAAATCGAGGGGGGAGCAATTTGTTTCTACAAGGGTTTTTTAAAAAAAACTTTCGTAAAAAAATGTCTTTAAAAAAAGATTTACAAAGTAAACTTTGCAAAAATTGGTAAAACACAAAAACTCATTTTATTAATTTTTTCAAAAATTAAAATGTCACAAAATTTTTTAAAAACAAAATTTAAAAAAAAAAGTATTAAAAAAAAATATTGCGAAATCTTGTTTTACCTATTTGTAACTGCTTACAAACATTTTAGCCAAAAATAAACTACATAGGTCGAGATTAGATATTCTGACCCAAATAGTAAATTTTTGGTTGTGAAGAATTTTAGTATAACGAAAAAACAGACTCTACATATATTTTAAATCAAAAAATGTGGTGTATATAAAAATGTGGTATTTTTTAATAATTTTTTTAATAAAGTGTTATTGCGGGTATTTTTTCTGTATATATACAGGGTGGCCAAAATGACCGAAGGGAGTTTAAATACCTCATTTCATTTTCATTTTGTAAAAAAGACATGGGGTATGTTTAACACCGCACCAGAGTGGCGGGAGTTAAAAAAAAGAGTAGTAAAACACAATGTTATTTTTTATAAGTAGTTTTGTTATTTTATTGTGGCGGTGTGCCGAATGCGGTGCGGGTGAGTTAACTAATTCAAAAAAATGTCACAGTGACGGCGTTACCATCACTGGCGATGTTGTTAGTTACAAATATAAAAGCTGGGGGCGCTGCTGTTGAAGATCAGCTGTTGACGCTTCAACAGGGTATCTAAAATGGAACAGTACAAATTGAACAACTTGCCCGGAAAATATATTCATTAATATACCCTATTTAAAAAAAATAATAATTATGTCTTCAAAAAAACTTATATTGAACTCAAATCCCTTCGGTCATTTTGGGCCACCCTGTATTAATGAACATTATAAGGGCTACAAAAGTTGCAAATATCACAATCATGTAGAGACAGTGGTTTAGTAACTGCTCCCAGGAAAATAATTGGTTGGAATACGATTGTAACAATAAAAAAATAGTACTAGCAACAAAAAGGATATTGCCAACACCGTCTGTCGGTTGTATTTATATATAATTAGTTGAAGCAACAATAATAACATGGATACGATCAAATGAAAATAGTTGCAACTAAATCGATGGTTGTATCAATCGAATTAAGATTGTTTTTTTCATTGACACTCGGTTAGTTGTGGTAACCAATTTTAAATTTTCATTATAGTACCATATGATCGATTTTTGGTTGTGACAACCAATGTTTTATTCTTGACAACAGAAATTGTATCAATAGACCAAAGATTATTATTGCAATGAATAATTGGTTACTACAACAGAAAAAATATTAATACATCATCGTTTTTTTGGTTATTCCAATAATTTTCCAAATTTAGAACAATTAAATGTATTTTGGGAAATACAACCGAAAGATTGGTTGCTGTTCTTTTGCTGATACATGACAAACAAAAAATAAAATTACTTGACATAAATATATCTTCAACCTATCTTAAATAGTGATCGTCCCTGGGTTAAGAAATAACTCTGTATCAATTTTCATTAAGATTGCTTCATATTTGCGACCTGTGGTGTCGAATATAAAAAAGAACGGAACGCTAAACGTAGTGATACTGTTAGTGTTCTGTTCAAAAGAAGTAGTCATACTGTTCGTCGTGTTCTAAGAACGGTACGTTATCATAGTGGTACCGTTCGCGAACAGTAACACTAACAAAATAGATAACGTTAGTTTTCCCTGAAGGAACCGTTCCTATAACGTAGTTTTTTTTTCTGAACACTATTTAAAAGTACATAGTTACCACAACTAACCGAGTGTCAATGAAAAATACAATCTTAAATTGATTGATACAAGCATCGATTTATTTGCAATCATTTTCATTTTATCGTATCCATGTTATTATTAGAAACCTTTGAGAAACCTTAGAAACTAGAGAAACCCTTGTATAGGAGATATATCAAAACATGGACCTGTGACTACCGTTGTTCGTGTGAAGTATTCCGGGTATAAATAAACCCCAGTTACCAAATTTAAGCCCGATCAGTTGAAATTTGTGGTCTGTAGGATCATAAGAAATTAAATCGGGGAGATGCTATATATGGGGGCTATATCAGAAAATGGACCGATATTGCCCATTTTCAATCCCAAGTTGCCTGCAGCTATAAAAAGTATCTATACCAGATTCCAGTCATCTAGCTCAATTATTGTAGACTGTAGCGTGATTAGACGGACGGTGTGAACAGACGGGCGGAGGGACGGATTGACAACGGGCATGGCTAAATCGTCTTCGAATTTTACAACGATTAAGAATATATATACTTAATGGGGTCTCAGACAAAATTTCGGGGTTTTACAAACGAAGAGACTAAATGAATTTATATATATATTTACAAATTTGGCATTTCTGTAAGACATCCACAAAACTTTTCAATTTTGAGTTAGGACAGTCTTGGAGGAAGTGAGCGATATGTTTCAGTTACATTCTGTCTATTGCAAAATGTAATATAAACAAATACGAAAAAGTAAAATGGTATAAAAAATATTATCCCATACCAAATTTGAAGCCAATCCGTTACTCCTTTCGAGAGTTATCGTTCGCTCCGGCCATATAGACAGACGGATATACAAACAATCAGACGGACGGACATTGCTAAAATGACTTAAAATGACCCAAAAGGGATTTCCACAAACATACATACTAGGTCACTCCTTCGATGTGTTACACTTTTTGTCCATAGCAAATGATATATACCCTCGTAACACTAAAGTGAGGGTATAAAAATACTGCCTATTTTTTAAGACACCGCCTTGTGTACTTCACGTACAGCGGAGTCATGCGTATGAGGGATGGTCTCTCACCGGAGGTTAGGCTCCTGGTTTATAGACAGATTATTAGGCCGATCATGTCCTATGCCTTTCCTGTCTGGTTCGACATTTCGTCAGCCCAGATGGAAAGGCTTAGGACATGGGAGCGGCAGGTGCTCCGCGCATGTCTGGGGTTGCGACCCACCACCTTGGCCGATGGCTCGGTTAGGAGGTAAGGAGCGCGTTGCGCTTCTTCGAGATCAGCCTTCCCCTTGACAACGCCCTCGTTGCACAGTCTCTGCGGTACAGTGATGAGCGGAGTATGCTGCTCGCCAGATGCCACCTTCCTCCTGCTGCTCTCCCCAGACTCCAAGAGGAGGGTCTCCTGTTCGTCGATGATAGCCTCATGTACTACCATAGACGGTACGGCTCACGGAGCCTTGACAATCTGCGGTACAACACCGCCCAGTAGCGGACGATGTGTATATATATTTGTATATATTTGTATATATTTTTTACTTTTTTATTTTTTTTTACTATTAATTTTTTATTTTTTAGTTTTAATTTTCTAGTTTTTAAGTTTAGATAATAAGATGTACATATGTAAATATTTCCTTAGATTAAGTTTAGTTTTAAGATATTTAAGATTGCCCTTTTTCGAATTTCAGTTTTTTTGGGGTACTTTCTTGTTTTGTATTGTTCTTTTTTCTTTTGTCTGATATTGTGTTGTGGCTGCGCCATAGCTTCCAACTTGCAAACGTAATGGTAAGTTAATAATTGTTCCGATAAAATTACAGCAAAAACGTGCGAAAAGGTAATGAATAAATCGTGTACACCGGTGTCGTCAAGAGCAACTAAATGAAAGGAATTTTGAGAAAAACATTGTGTATGATAATTGTTTTCTTATGTAACTTCATATTTGTTTTAGAATCGACCTACGATTTTGTTCGCACAATATTTATATTTGTAATTTAAAAAATAAAACACTTTTCAGTTTTACGAAATTGATCACTGTTCTTAAACGAGATTGTCGATTTTCACGAAGTTTACATGATTTTGAAAAGAAAACAAGCAATTTCAGCCGGTTTAAGCGGTTAAACCGACATAGGTATACCCTCACTTTGTGAGCAGTGTAAATATGCAGTGGTATCAAAATAAAGATAAACGGGTCAGAATATTTAATATCGACCTATGTAGTTAATTTTTGGCTAAAAGTTTATAAACAGTTAAATAGGTAAAATAAGATGTCGCTATAATTTTTTTTTTTAAAAATTTGTTTACAAAAATTTTGTTAGTATTTTAATTTTCGTCTTCGAAGCAAATGTCTTGGTTTTTTTTCGGTATAACCGGTCATGTGGCCACAGTGTCTTTGGTGTATCGTTGGAGGTCAATTCTGAGCGGTACACTACAATCTGTTTTACAAACAGTGTTCGAAGAAATAAGGAAAAACAAAAAGAGAAGACGGATCATTTTGCATCACAACAATGCGAGCTTCCACACATCAGCTAAAATAATGGACTATTTGAGTACTCAAGATGTCTAATTAATGGGTCATCCGTCGTACAGCCCTGATTTGGCACCCAATGACTTATTGCCTCACGTCAAGAAAAAACTGTGTGGAAACGTTTTTCGACGTCCGAAGCGGCTGTTGAAGAGTTCAAAAACCATGTTTTGGAGATGACTTAATCAGAGTGCATGCAAAAATGTATTGATCTTCATGGAGAATATTTTGAAAAACAATAAAACCATTTCCAACGATAAATGATTGTTTTGTTATTGTTGGACTCGAAATATAAATAGCAATCCTCGTATTATCATAATTATCCCTCACTTTAGAGAGGAGGGTATATATCATTTGCTACGAACCAAAAGTATAACACATCGTAAAAAATGGCCCGTTTTGGGCCGTTTTAAGTCGATTGAGCAATGTCCGTCCGTCTGTCTGTCTGCTGGCTGATGCGCACGATAACTCTCGAAAGGAGTAACAAAAAAAGGAGTAAATTGACTTCAAATTTGGTATGTGGTAATATTTTCTTCTATCTTCGGCTAAGTTCGAAGATGGGTCATATTGGTCTACTCCTTCTAGTACCTCCCACACAAAGGGTTAAAATTTAGTGAAATATTGATTATTTAATAACTTCTATACTACTTATTTGAATCCTCTGAAATTCTACACATAGTATTAGCTTATTATTCACTATTACCTCGAGTGCTTTTATAGTACCTAGGGTCTAGAGAAAAGTGGCCGTAATTGGCACGACCCTTTTGGTACCTCCCACACAAATGGACCAATTTACACCAAAAGTTAACAGCTTATAACTTTAATACCAGTACATACTTTAAAGTTATTAAATGTAATTTAAATTGATAGTAATTTAATTAAAAGAAAAAAATAAATAAATTTATTAATATTTTTTGGGACTCAAGGTGAGGTTTACCCGACTTAACTTTCTTACTTGTTTTATATTACATTTGGTAGTTTTTTGATAACTTGTGAGGTTGGTATATTTTTTTAAATTAGCTACAACTTTTTAAATTATGCGTCGATTTTTTAGGATGGTCTCATTTTATTCACGAGCGATTAAACTTTACGATAAAAAATTAAAATGTAATTGTGATTTTTTCGAAGTTTTTAAGAGGTTTTAAGATTGTAAGACATCTTTGAAACAGCCGATGAGATGAAGAAATTATAGTAGAAGAACCAATTACGATAAATTGAAGCATAATCGCGAATAACGTCGTAAACGACAAAATTAAAATGGTCAAAAATTCGTAACAAACGTTTTAAAAGTAGCAGACACTTTCAAAATTTTCCTTTTTTCACTCATTATAGACACAGCTGCATTAAAAATCTATTTTATAAAAAAAAGTTTCTTATACATTTTATGTATTTCATTAATTACAAATTAGTTTTGTTCACACGGTGTTAATGGCGCTTACACCGTTATTCGGGATTATGCTTCGATTGTTCTCCAATTATTCTAAAATATAGGGTTGAACCTTAATTTTTTTATAGTTTTATCTTTATTTTGATATATAAACAGGTCCCACATCCCACTAATAGACCACAAAGCTCTTGAAGGAAATGACCTAAACTTTCTTTTGAGCAATAAAAACTGAAAATAAGAATATGGTTTTTGCAAAAATGTCAAAACAAGTTTTAATTTCGCAAAAACAAATGCCAAAAAAATATTGTTGCGAATTTTTTGATTTTATTTAAAAGATTGAAAAAAAAGCTATCGAAAATACTTTGGATTAGTTATGTATATGGATGGGAAAAGAGGCTGTTTGGCACCAGAAGCCTGGTGCAAAATGGTCCATTTGTGTGCCCAAATTAGTACAATGTGTTGAATTTCAGAATATTTCCATAGGTAGTATAGATCTTATTAAAGAAGCAATATTTCACCAAATTTTAACCCTTTCTGGGGAGGTACTAGAAGGAATGGACCAATATGGCCTATCTTCGAAATTAGGCTGAGATAGAAACAAATATTACCTCATTTGACGTAAATCAATTACTCCTTTCGAGAGTTATCGTGTGTACCAGACAGACAGATGACGGATGGACCGACGAACATTGTTCATTCAACTTAAAATGTCCCAAAACGATCGGGGTCGAAATCTAAACGTGAACCGATTTTCGGATCCTGAAACTCCCCTCTACCAAATTTCAAAATGGGCAAATGGAAAATAAACTTATAAATATTAAATTGAGTGGAATATTATATACATATAATGTGTCATCCAATAAGAGATTATTTCTTTTTAAAAAAAGTATTTTTTAAAAGAAAAAATCTGATGTTTATTTCATTATAAAGAGGTGGGTATGCCATTAATAACACTATGTGTGCACAAAAATGTATCCTCGATTTGAATGGCATTATCCGCTTTTTTTGTGACATCGTGTTTTCGTTATATTTGGTCACAAAGTTTCCTGGGTAAGCAATGCGGTTAGTAAATTCAAACGCAATTTTAGTATATAAAACTTCAGAATAGATGTCAAAGAATGAAAGAAAGGGGACACTTCAAGAAAAATTTCTCCAAATATAAATATTTATTCCACTGAAAATCTCCCTCCAAAAAAATGCATGTGATGTATTCGAAAAATCACTATAGGTCCCCACAATACACTTTTATGGCAACCAAATGGGTTTTCAAATGTATCAATTATTGGTCATCGATTGAGTTTTGTGTTGTTAAAATGTATAAATTCTTAAATAAATATGTATGTTATATTTAACCAGTAAGGAAAGACAGAAAGTCAGGCGGGACCGACTATATAATACCCTACACCTCCCTAACAATGCTAAAATGGGCATTGCGATAAGAATTGGGTAGTGTTCATACATGTAATAAGAAAACTTCTTCTGCCGAATTTCATACTGATCGGATATAAAACACGGTTTCTAAAGCGCTTACATGTCAAATCGGGTAAAACATATATATTTAGGGGCTATATCTAAATCTGAACGGATTTTCTCCGAATTTGGTAGTGTTCATTCACGTAATAAGAAAACTCTCTCTGCCGAATTTCGTACAGATCGGATGTAAAATACGGTTTCTACAGCGCTTACATGTCAAATCGGGTGAAACATATAAAGGGTCCGCCAAATAACTTTTTTTTTTTAAAACATCGCGCAAAACGAGTGTAGCTTCGGCTGTGTGGCACGTAGCGCCGTCCTGTTGAAACCAAATGTTGCCAATATCCTCCTCTTCAATTTTTGTGAACAAAAATTCGTTGAACATGGCCCGATAACGATCGCCATTGACTGTAACGGCCACTCCTTGCTCATTTTCGAAGAAAAATGGCCCAATTATGCCTCTGGACCAAAATCCGCACCAAACAGTGACTCGTTTTGGGTGTATCGGCTTTTCAACGTATGCGTGCGGGTTTTCTGTGCCCAAATGCGACAATTTTGCTTGTTTACATACCCGCCAAGATCAAAATGAAAAAATCAAAATCAACTGAAAATCAAAAATTAAAAAAAAATTGAAAATCAAAATTTTCGAAGTAATGTCGCAATATTTCCCAGCGTTGTTCAAGCGTATACACAACCATATTCGTTCAGCGGAAGGATCAAACTAAGTAACTGTCAAATCAGACACGAGCTAAGTGTTACCATTCACGAAATAAGCACTAGTTGAAAAAAAAACGTTAGATGGCGGACCCTTTACAAACAGCAAATTTTCTGCTAAATTGCTTTAAAAATGTGGTATCGCTCTACAGGGGAGCTATATCAAAACATTGACCGATGTGGCCCATTTGCAATCCCAAACAACCTGCAACTATAAGAAATATTTCTACCAAATTTGATCAACATAGCTCTATTATTACGGACTGTAGCGTGATTACAACAGACGGACGGACAGACGGACATGGCTAAATCGTCTTCGAATTTTACTTCGATTGAGAATATATAAATATACCAAAAGTAAACAGCCTATAACATTAATATTAGTGTATAAAAACACTTGAAATTTTGTTCAGTACACTGCTTTTATAGTGCCTGTAGCCCTGTGAAAAATGGCCGTTATCACTTTTTGTACCTCCCACACAAAATGGCCAAATCATACCACAATTTAATATGTATCTCATAACGTTAATATACCAGTGCACATACGAGTAAACGCTTATAATTTGGCACAGTGCAATGTATTTAAAGTATCTACTGTTCAGGGAAAAGTAGGTGAATTTGTTAAACCCCTTCTGGTACCTTCCACACAAATTGGCAGAATAATTTGTGTAATATTCAATATTACATTACTCACAAAGTCGGTTTACCCGACAGAAACTTTCTTACTTGTTTTTTTGTTTGTTTATTGACCCTTATTCAAATAGCAAATTTTGTTGTCACTTCAGAAAAGTTTACGTAAGAGAAATCGATGTTAATGAAAAGTGCAATCTTCAAATGCAGATATATCGGGAACTGTATGAGATAAATCTTGGTTCCCTAACGTTACCCTACCTTAGGTTTAGCGTTTGAGCCGATAAGCTTTTTTTATAGGCCTTGCTTCAACAAAATGAAACAAACGAATTTATATTTGAAGTAACGAAATATTTCTCGAAAATGTACTTCTTTATTAGAAGGTTCTTTAGGCCTTGCTTCAACAAAATGAAACAAACGAATTTATATTTGAAGTAACGAAATATTTCTCAAAAATGTACTTCTTTATTAGAAGGTTCTTTACTAAGCAGTGTTCAGAAAAAAACAGTACGTTATAGGAACGGTTCCTTTAGAGAACACTAACGTTATTTATTTTTTTAGTGTTACTGTTCGCGAACGGTACCACTACGAGAACGTACCGTTCTTAGAACACGGCGAACGGCATTACTACGATAACGTACGGTTCATAGAACAGTATCACTACGTCGTAGTGATACTGTTCTTTTGAACAGAACACTAACAGTATCACTACGTTTAGCGTTCCGTTCTTTTTTATATTCGACACCAGGGTCGCAAGTATGAAGCAATCTTAATGAAAATTGGTACAGAGTTATTTGGTAAAATAAGGCGCATCTATGGTACTAATTTGGAAATAAAAATTGAGATTTTATGGTCATTTTTGTAATTTCCCTATCTTACACACTTATTTTTTCTGAATGCAATACCCTCTATCTCTTCACATAATTTTGGAATTTTTGTTTGTTTTTTTTTTTTCTTCTAAAAGATGGTTCTTTGGTGAAAAGAGTATACTAAACCCGAATTTGGTTAAATTTTTATAGTCGAAGCTTTAGTTTTCCAATTATGACTATTTTTATATCTAACCTGTGATTCCACAAGAATAACATTTTTTCTATGACAATTTGAAAATGGATTCAAAAATGAACCCCAAGAAATAGATAATATTTAAATAAAAAAATAATCATTAATTCATTGTTATTATTATTTTTTATTTTTATTATAACATGTATAATTACACTGTACAACAGCATTTTTGGAACAGAATAGCGACCGTATAATTCTGAAAGAGCATGTTGAGTAGATCATTTTTGTAGAATAAACTTATGGTCCAGCTGGTCTGAGTTTTTTTTACAGTGGGTCAAAGTTTTCATTTTTTGGTCGAAGCTAGCATTATACTAAATGAAAAAAATTATGTAAGTTAATGTCTGAGAGATTTCTCATTGTCAGAGTTACACAGCGGAATTTTATGAGGATAATTTTTGTGAAAGATCTTAACCCTCTAGCTCCCCTCTTAATGTGTCAATTTGGCCCTTTTTTCGAAAAAATTAAAAAAGTCCTTTCACAAAGGACATTTAAGGGTTAAAATATTCTACGAACATTTTTGCCGGAAAATTTCAGTGGGGGTCGCTAAGGACACCAAAGTTGTAATTATAGCTTTTTAGGTTTAATTAGCAAAATTACATGCCAACTTATACAAAAAAATTCTATAATGTAAATTTAAAGCCGTGATATCTGTGGAATTATTGGAGCAGAAGAGCGACCCTATAATTCTGAAAGGGCGTTTTGAGTAGATCATTTTCTTAGAATAAACTTATGGTCCAGCTGGTCTGAGTTTTTTTTACAGTGGGTCAAATTTTTCATTTTTTGGTCGAAGGTAGCATTATACTAAATGAAAAAAAATGATGTAAGTTAATGTCTGAGAGATTTCTCATTGTCAGAGTTACATAGTGGAATTTTATGAGGATAATTTTTGTGAAAGATCTTAACCCTCTAGCTCCCCTCATAATGGGTCAATTTAGCCCTCTTTTCGAAAAAAAAAATTAAAAAAAGCCCTTTAAAAACGGACATTTAAGGATTAAAATATTCTACGAAAATGTTTGTCGGAAAATTTCAGTAGGGGTCGCCAAGGACACCAAAGTAGTAGTTAAGTTTTTACGTTTAATTAGCAAAATTACACGCCAACATAATAAATAATATAATGTAAATTTAAAGTCTCGATAAATTAAAATACAAACACTTACAATTTTGTACAGTGTAACGCGTTTATATTAACTATAGTCTATTGAAAAATTGGCGTTATTGCCATACCTGGTACCTCTTAAATAATATGGCCAAAATAAAAAATATGAAAAAAATTTTTTAATTTCCCTTATTTTTATAATATGGGCAATAACTTATATATTTATCCATAGATACCATACTGCTATTTTTCCTAATTTTAGTCTTTACCAATTCCTTTTTGCTCGAAATCTTTGAAGCGAAACAATAAATACTATTAAAAAATTATGAAGATTTTACCAAATATTTCTCGTCATTTCTAAATAAATGTTTTAGCAACAAGACTTCGTTAAACATATTTTAATTTGTTACGACTTTAAATTTACATTATATTACGTATTTGTATAAGATGGCCTATAATTTTACTAATTAAGCGTAAAGAGCTATATTCAAAACGTTGGTGTCTTTAGCGACTCCCACTGAAATTTTCCGGCAAACATTTTCGTAGAATATTTTAATCCTTAAAATTCCTTTTCAAAAGGACTTTTTTCATTTTTTTCGAAAAAAGGGCCAAATTGATCCATTTAGAGGGGAGCTAGAGGGTTAAGATCTTCCACAAAAATGATCCCCATAAAATTCCACTATGTAACTCTGACAATGAGAAATCTCTCAGACATTAACTTACATCATTATTTTCATTTAGTATAATTCTACCTTCGACCAAAAAATGAAAACTTTGACCCACTGTAAAAAGAAAACTCAGACCAGCCGGACCATAAGTTTATTCTAAGAAAATGATCTACTTAAAACGCCCTTTCAGAATTATAGGGTCGCTCTTCTGCTCCAATAATTCCACAGATATCACGGCTTTAAATTTACATTATAGAATTTTTTTGTATAAGTTGGCATGTAATTTTGCTAATTAAACCTAATAAGCTATAATTACAACTTTGGTGTCCTTGGCGACCCCCACTGAAATTTTCCGGCAAACATTTCCGTAGAATATTTTAATCCTTAAATGCCCTTTTTGAAAGGACTTTTTTTAATTTTTTCGAAAAAAGGGCCAAATTGACCCATTAAGAGGGGAGCTAGAGGGTTAAGATCTTCCACAAAAATTATCCTCATAAAATTCCACAATGTAATGCCGACAATGAGAAATCTCTCAGACATTAACTTACATCATTTTTTCATTTAGTATAATGCTACCTTCAACCAAAAAATGAAAACTTGACCCCCTGTAAAAAAAAAACTCAGACCAGCTGGACCATACAAAAATGATCTACTCAACATGCCCTTTCAGAATTAGAGTGTTCCAATCAAAAAGTCTTAATTTGTTGGACAGTGTTATATATTAAAACCAGTAAGGAAAGGCAGAAAGTCGGGTGGGGCCGACTATATAATACCCTACACCTCCCTAACAATGCGATAAGGGTCATTGCCATAATAATTTGTAATAATTGGTAAATGGGTAGAAACATATTATCTAATTCTGAAACGATAATCGCTAAATTAAGCAATATTCGTTCCTAAATTGAGAAACATCTTTCTGGAAAATTTTAATGATCGGAAGTAAAATACAACTTCTATAGCGGTTTGATACCAAATCAGGAGGAACAATCAATATAAATCTGAACCGATCTTCCCTGAATACTCATTCATGTAAAACGACCTCCTTCTGTCGAATTTCGTACTGATCGCATATAAAATACAGTCTCTACAGCGCCTACATGTCAAATCGGGGGTAACGTATATATGGGGGCTATATCTAAATCTGAACCGATTTCTTCCAAATTTAACAGTGTTCATTCATATAATAAGAAACCTCTTTCTGCCGAATTTCATACTGATCGGATATAAAATACAGTTTTTACAGCGCTTACATGTCAAATCGGGGGTAACATATATATGGGGGCTATATCTGAATCTGAACCGATTTTCTCCGAATTTAGCAGTATTCCTTCATGTAATAAGAAACCTCTCTTTGCCGAATTTCGCACTGATCGGATATAAAATAACATTTTTACAGCGCTTATATGTCAAATCGGGGGTAAAGTATATATGGGGGCTATATCTAAATCTGAACCGATTTCTTCCAAATTTAACAGAGTTCATTCATGTAATAAGAAACTTTTTCCTGCCGAATTTCATACTGATCGGATATAAAATAAAGTTTTTACAGCGCTTACATGTCAAATCGGGGCTAACATATATATGGGGGCTATATCTAAATCTGAACCGATTTTAACCAAATTCAATAGTCCTTGGGCCAAAAAAAAGATATGTGTAAAGTTTCGTCGAGATCGGACCATAATTGCGACCTGTACTTTGATTACAAGAATACATGCACAGACGGACAGACAGACAGACAGACGGACATTGCTAAATCGACTCAGAAAGTGATTCTAAGTCGATCGGTATAATAAACGATGGGTCTATTTCTTCTCCTTTTGGGTGTTACAAACAAATGCACAAAGTTATAATACCCTGTACCACAGTGTGGTGTAGGGTATAAAAATTTGTGGAATTCATAAATTATTAAAAAATAATTTTACGATGCAAAACCCTCTATCTTTTTTATACATGAAGAATTTTTGAATAGCAATACCCTCTATGGCTCGTGGTGCAAATATTAAAAAAAATATTTAGTAGTTCACGTAGTTAGGTGAAATAAACATTGTAGAACAAACAATTTTAATTTTCTTTAAAATTAGGGATATAAACGGTTTTTTGGCTCTACTGAACAATTGTGTTTTTAAGATAGAGGATATTGAATATAAACTGTCGATATGTTCATTCTATTGCATTCAATCATGCCTAGTGAAAATGATGCATATCGGTCCATTTTTTGATACAGCCCCAATACAAAGCTCCCTTTCGACAAGACATATTTACGTTATAGAAGACGCATGTTCTATCCGATCATGCCGAAATTTTAAATGTGTGTGCCTTCTATTGCATATAATCATGTCTAGTGAAAATGGGGAATATCGATACATATTGAAATTTCAGCATGGTCGGTTAAAAAATGCGCTCTCTAGTGTGTAAATATGTCTTATCGAAAGGGACCTTCGTATGGGGGCTATATCAAAGTATGGACCGATATGCCCCATTTTAAATAGGGATCGTCCCTGTGTTAAGAAATAACTCTGTACCAATTTTCATTAAGATTGCTTCATATTTGCGACCTGTGGTGTCGAAGATAAAAAAGACCGGAACGCTAAACGTAGTGATACTGTTAGTGTTCTGTTCAAAAGAACAGTATCACTACGTCAGAATTGATACTAACGTAGACAATATTTTCCTTTCTAGTGCGACCTTCGCAGGTCATACCTTGTCTAGCTACCCTGCAGGTGCCGATTTGTGTCCATCTTTCGTTGGACTGCCTGATTGCCTAAGCCAAAGCTTGCACGTGGATAGTGGCGCACCAATATATACATATTTGCCGATATAGTAATAAGACGTTCGTATTTACATTTAACAACTATCTAATTCCATTTATTATTACTAAAACTAGTTCACAAAATCTTACGATTTATTGCTAAAAATGCTACCGTTGACGGCGAAGACTTCTCTAGGAATCAGCTGTTGTTTTCTCCTCCTCTGGTTCGTTATAACGTTGCCAGATTATTTGTCATACCAGTGACCATGTCAGGATCCGATACCTGATCCGCTTGGAACGATATTCTCCTAGTTGGTGTGTTCCGCACAATTGGAAGTTCGGTGGACTGTGTACACTGAGTTGATGAGTCTTGAGAGAATGTCTGAGGACTCGGTAGAGGTGTTTGTGTTGTTTGAGGATGTTCAGGCTCAGTATTATTGATGACGAATGCTGGCTTGAGTCGATCTACCGATATGTTCACGTCCTTGTTCTTCATTCGTATCGTATATAACCGATCTGAAATTCGTCGCACTATATCAAACGGTCCAGTGTAAGGTGGTTCAAGTGGTCCTCGAACTGCGTCCGTGCGAATAAAAACGTGAGTGCAATCATCGAGGTTCTTGAAAATAAACATTTTGTTTTTGTTGTGGTGAGGCACTGGAATTGGTCGCAGGAAGTTGAAGTATTCACGAAGTTTCCTTAAAAATTCAGATGAATCGGCAGGAATTTCTGATTCGCTGAAGAATTCTTGAGGTAACCGTAGTGCCCACCATAAAGAAGATCCGAAGGTGAAGCTTGAAGATCCTCCTTGACAGCTGTCCTTAATCCGAACAAAACAGTTGGAAGTATATCGACCCACGATACTTGTGAATGACACATTAAAGCTGCTTTGAAAGATCGGTGCCATCTCTCAATCATTCCATTCGATTGTGGATGATAAGCCGTTGTTCGAGTACGTTTCGAACCTATTAAATTCGCTAGGGCCTTGAATAACGCGGACTCGAATTGTGTGCCCTGGTCTGTCGTAATTGTCCTAGGACAACCAAAGCGTGAAATCCAGTTGGACCAAAATGCAGTCGCGACCGTCTGGGTTCAGAGGAACAGCTTCAGGCCATCGTGAAAATCGATCGATCATGGTGAGACAATATCTATAACCCTGTACTAACGACATTATCACGATGTCCAAATGAACATGATCGAACCGATTGTCTGGGACATCTATCTTGTCTGGAGGAAGGCGGTTGTGTCTGGTGATATTTGCTCTTTAGGATTTGTTTCTTCATTCCAGGTCATACGTATTTCTCACGTATCTGTTGAAGACTACCACGGCCGCCAGGATGTGAAAGATTAAGAATTGAATTGTAGATTTGTTGACGTAGTGACTCAGGAACATACATGCGAACATATCCTGTGGATACGTCACAGTATACTGATGTCGTATCAAAATGTACTATTTGAGGTTTTAAAGAATTTGCGCCATCCAAAATAGTTTTCAACTCTTCGTCCATCTCTTGAGCTGATTGGAGTTCCATTAGAGTGACTGATGT
The DNA here is from genome assembly GCA_963930755.1 of Eudasyphora cyanicolor. Classification (NCBI taxonomy): domain Eukaryota; kingdom Metazoa; phylum Arthropoda; class Insecta; order Diptera; family Muscidae; genus Eudasyphora; species Eudasyphora cyanicolor. The sequence continues at coordinate 286,762,130 of OZ005735.1, read as the reverse complement.
TGGCATTGAAATTGCGTTAAGCGCATCCGCCACTGCGTTTTCAGAACCCGACAAGTACAAAATTTCTGTCGTGAATTGCTAAATGAAATCAAAGTGCCTCAATTGTCGAGGCGAGGCTTTTTCCGGTTTTTTCGAAAATGCATAGACGAGCGGTTTGTGATCGGTCCGAATTATGAAATGTCTTGCCTCCAGCAAATGGCGAAAATATCTTATGGCCTCGTAGATAGCAAGCAACTCTGTCATATGTGCTATAATTTCTCTCTGCCGCAGATAATTTTCGGGAGAAAAATCCGAGTGGTTGCCAAATTCCATTTGCTTTTTGTTCCAACACAGCTCCAATGGCGATGTCTGATGCGTCGGTTGTAAGGGCCAAATCTGAATTGGGTGCTGGATGAGCTAGCATAGTTGCTTCACGAAGGCTACGTTTACAAGATGCAAAATCATTTTCAGCTTCAAGTGTCCAAGGAACCTTTCTCTTATCATTTTTCTTGGAGTCCTTAAGGAATTCATTGAGTGGTGCCTGTAGCTGACGTTAAAAATTGACGACACCGAGGAATCTGCAAAGCTCGCAAATAGTTTCAGGTTTGGTGTAATTTTCCAGTGTAGAAAAAACTGACTTACCATATAATTTCTCACAAAAATCGTTAATGTTGGCAGTTGGGTATCTGCCCGGCACAGTTTTCGAATTCAGCTTTCGGTAATCTCCACACGCTCGCCAACCACCATCTTTTTTGACACCATATGGAGCGGACTAGCCCAAGGACTTTTGGAGGGACGACATATACCATTGTCCAATAGGAAGTCAATTTCCGCTTTTGCTGCTGCAAGTTTCTCTCCAGAAAGTCTTCGTGGGCGGTCTGCAACAGGGATTCCGACTGTTACGATGTTGTGAACAATAATTGCATCACTTGTCGATTTACGCGTCAAAGTAGTAGTTGTGATGTCAATAAACTCTTTCAGTAATTCTTGGAAAGGTCCTGTCAATGGCGATAATTTTAAAATACTAAAATCTTTGGTCTTACGAATTTCACCACGACTTGTTAAATTTGTTGTATTATCGATGAGGCATTTCCGTTTTAAATCAATCATCAAATTGTAATGAATTAGAAAGTCTGCACCCAAAATGGGCGACTGGACATCGGCAATGGTAAACAACCACTTGAGTTCACGACGTAGACCTAGGTCTAATTTATGAACACAATTGCCATAAGTTTGTATTTCACTGCTGTTTGCAGCAAGAAGTCTCATGCCGGACGGCTTTAGAGTTGTTCGGATTAAGGATGGGGGTACAACTGACACCACTGATCCGGAATCAATTAAAAATCGAGACTTTGTACATGTGTCGTAGATATGTAGACGATTCTCCTTTACTGGGTTGTCGTTGCCGCTATCGCCAGTCGTGTTAACTGACGACAGCCCTATTAATTTTCTCGAACTAGTGTTGTAGCGGGGACAATTCGGTTTACAATGTTTGGCAGAATCTCCAAACTTTTGATGATACCTGCAAAGCAAATTTGTTGTTAGGGGGTCTATTATTTGAACGTGAATGACTGTGAGATCTGGATCGATGATGACCGTATCTGCTTTTATTGCTCACTTGAAAGGTGTCCACTTTAGCAGAAAGATCCGTTAAAGTCTTGCAAATATCAGCCAAAGACACAGGCGAATTAATTGCGTCAATCGAAATGTTGGTATCAGAATGAGGTGGTGCCTCGGAGACAGCACACACAGTATTTCCTATAGCATACAACATTTTTTCTGCGTTTTGAGCTAGTTTGTCTAAATCTTCCTCTTCCCACACAGTTAATAGAGCGAATAGAATCTGGCAGAGAAATAGTGTCCGAATAATTGTTTCATTTCCTTTACCAGGGGCCAAACGTCTCATGTGGGATAGCATTTCCGATGGCTTCATACCTGTTGTCTCACCACCTTGAACTAAACGTTGCAATTTAGACTCGGAAGACTCAACAAATTTCGAAATTAGTCTCTCCTTCAATGTAGAAGATTTGTCGTCTTTCGGTGGATTTGTTGTGAGGTCTTCAACCGACAAGAGTGTGTCGTCTTCAAGGCGCACAGAAACAACATCAAATTTGCCCGCATCCGTTGAAACGTCACAGAGAGAAAAAGAACGTTCAACCTGAGCAAAAAATAATTCTGGATTTTGTCTGTTGAATTTTGGAATATGCACTTTATGCAGGTTCGTTCGCTGTCCTCATATGCGTTCACTGATGACTGTCAAAGAGAGTGTACTTCACGTTGTAGCGCCTCTATTTGCCGAATTAAATTTTCCATTTCCGACATGTTTATACTGCTACTGTCGAAAAATTCCATATCGTCACCACTGAGCGATTCCTCGTTGTAAATAGAGTATTGTCGTTGCCTCGTTGTTGTGTCTGGAATGCATAAGCAAAAACGTAGACTATTTTGGCAAAATAATGCATTAAAAAAACGTTGAAAATTTTAAAAGCGCTGCTGCTGCTCTGCTTCCAAGAAGTTTTTGTAGCAATGTACAAAGTACCACTTCAGATTGTGCGTGAAAAGCGGGGTCACCAATATAGTTGCCGATGTAGTAATAAGACGTTCGTATTTACATTTAACAACTATCTAATTCTATTTATCTATATATATCTATATATATAAAAATGAAACGGTCCATCTGTGTAATGGCATCACGTCAGAACGGCTGGAGCGATTTTGATGATTTTTTTTTTATTCGATTCTAAATTTTCACGAGATGGTTTATATAGAAAAAAAAATTAATTGGACAAAGGGGCGTGGTACCTCCCATACAAATCGCAGGTTAAAAATCCGATATTTCTGCTCCTATTATAGGTATAGTGCTGAAATTTTGTTTGTATGCATTTAATGGCAGATTATGTGAATTTTCCAAAAATGGGCGGAATCGGACCAATGGGCGTGGCCCCGCCCATATAAGCCAAATTTTGAAATTGAGATATTTTGCACAATTTGTTAGCGAGAGTGCTGGAATTTTGTGTATATGTAAACGGTGGCAGTCTACGTGATTGGTCCAAAAATGGGCGGGATCGGACCAATGGGCGTGGCCCCGCCCACATAGACAAAATTTTGATATCTTGCACAATTTGCTAGCGGGAGTGCTGCAATGTTGCGTATATGTATCTGGTGGCATTCTACGTAATTGGTGAAAAAATTGGAGGGACCGGACCAATGGGCGTGGCCCAGCCCATACAAGCCAAATTTTGAAATTGAGATATTTTGCACAATTTGTTAGCGAGAGTGCTGGAATTTTGTGTATATGTAAACGGTGGCAGTCTACGTGATTGATCCAAAAACGGGCGGGATCGAACCAATGGGCGTGGCACCGCCCATATAAGCCAAATTTAAAAAATGTGATATCTTGCACAATTTGTTAGCGAGAGACCTGGAATTTTGTGTATATATATCCGTTGGCGATCTACGTGATTGGTCCAAAAATGGGCGGGTTCGGACCAATAGGCGTGGCCCCGCCCACAATGACCAAATTTTGAAATTTTTATATCTTGCACAATTTGCTATCGGGAGTGCTGCAATGTTGTGTATATGTATCTGGTGGCATTCTACGTAATTGGTCAGAAAATGGGCGGGATCGGACCAATGGGCGTGGCCCCGCCCTTATAAGCCAAATTTTGAAATTGATATAACTTGCACAATTTTTTATCTAGAGTGCTGTCATGTTGTAGATATGTATCTGGTGACAGTCCACGTGATTGGTCCAAAAATTGGCGGGATCTGACCAATGGGCGGGCCACCGCCCATATAAGCCAAATTTTGAAATTGAATTATCTTGCTCAGTTTGTTAGCGAGAGTGTTGAAATTTTGCGTATATGTATCTGGTAGCAGTCTACGTGATTGGCTTTCAAATGGGCGGAATAGGACCAGTGGGCGTGGCCCAGCCCATATTTTGATATATCTTGCAAGTATTATATAGGAAATACATGAACAAAAATGCTCGGTATGCGATAATTACAGCTGCTCACTCCAATACAATCGCAATATGATAATGTGATGCAATATCAATGAAACAAGAATTTGGAAATTTTATAAGTATACATTTCTATTTTCTGGACTTTCCACAGAATTCGGTATTTTTTCATTCAGTGAATTTATTACTAATACCAGTAAGGAAAGGCAGAAAGTCGGGCGGGGCCGACTATATAATACCCTACACCTCCCTAACAATGCGATAAGGGTCATTGCGATAATAATTTGGAATAATTGGTAAATGTATTTTGAACCGATAATCGCAAAATTAAGCAATATTCGTTCCTAAATTGAGAAAAATCTTTCTGGAGAACTTTGTAATGATCGGAAGTAAAGTACAACTTCTATAGCGCTTTGTAACCAAATCTGAAGGAACATATATATGGAGGTTATATATAAATCTGAATCGATTTTCCTAGAATACTCATTCATGTAAAATAGAAACCTGTTTCTGTCGAATTTCGTACTGATCGGATATAAAACACAGTCTCTACAGCGCTTACATGTCAAATTGGGGGTAACATATATATGGGGACTATATCTAAATCTGAACCGATTTTCTCCGAATTTGGCAGTATTCCTTCATGTAGTATTCCGAATTTCGTACTGATCGGATATAAAATACAGTTTCTACAGCGCGAATTTTGACATGGGCAGCTAAGCGCACCGGGCTCAGCTAGTTATTACTAAAACTAGTTCACAAAATCTTACGAAGTATTACTAAAAATGCTACCGTTGACGGCGAAGACTTCTCTGGGAATCGGCTGTTGTTTTCTCCTCCTCTGGTTCGTTATAACGTTGCCAGATTGTTTGTCATTCGAACACGGCGGTCTTGGTGCTGCCACAAATATATGCAAATTCTTCGAGAATTTGTAAAGTCGTCCCTTTACTAGCAAGTTCCTCGGCTTTGCAGTTCCCCGGGATATCCCTATGCCCAGGCACCCATATAAGGTGTATATTAAACTGCTCAGCCATCTCGTTAAGAGATCTGCGGCAGTCGAGGGATATTTGTGAATTTAGGGATGTGGCCCCCAGAGAATTGATGGCAACCTGGCTGTTCGATTAAATGGCAACGCCAGTGTTGGTTACCACGTTCCGACTCAGCCATTTGGCGACTTCCCATCTTGCCATTATTTCGGCTTGATAGACACTGCAGGTATCTGGTAGTCTGTGAGCTATATCCAAATTAAGTTCTTCACAGTGTACTCCGAAGCCAACCTTTTCATCAAGCTTCGAACCATCCGTATAGAAGTGGAGATGGTTTATATTTCCGGGTATTCTGCCGTCCCATTCATCCCTGGCTGGTATCATAGTGATGTAGTTCCTCTCAAAGGTGCGCAACGTTGATACATAGTCCACTCGGTCGGTTACCATAGCACTACACTTTGATATCCTCATGTTACCGTAGTTCTTGCACCTCCACATTGATAGGCAGTTTAATCTTAGTGCCGCTTTGGTTGCAACTTCTCTTGCCACAACATTAATCGGCAGTATATGGAGAAGGGCTTGTAGAGACTCTGTCGCAGTAGTCCTTAACGCTCCGCTTATGCACAGGTAGGTAGTTCTTTGAACCCTTGATAGCAGGTTTGTGATGGTTAGTTTGTCAGTTGCCGTCCACCATACCACAATGCCGTATAACAGTATTAGACGAACCACTGCTATATATATCCAATGGACAATATTAGGACCCTACAGCGTTCCTGCAGGAATGAAACTATCCAAAATTATTCCTACAAATTTTGCACTTTCAAAAAAGACTAGATCTGTTTCATTTATCTGAGGAGGAGGGTCCACATGAGGTTCATTATTCATCCTAGTAAAGAGAACCAATTCTGTCTTGTTTGGGTTAACACCCAACCGCTGCTTCTGGACCATCTAGCCAACTTGTTCAGAGCCACCTGTAGAATATCTCGGAGGATGTTTTCGAATTTGCCACTCACTGCGATTGCCAGGTCGTCCACATATGCCACGACCTTGCAGCCACAACGTTCTAGATCTAGCAGGATTTCATTCACCGCTAGGTTCCAAATTAGTGGAGACAGTACTCCTCCTTGTTGGGTCCCTCTGTTTACAAACCTTGTTAGAGTTGTGGACCCTAGACATGCTGTTATGCGTCATCTGTTGAGTAGTCTTTGAATTAGTCTAATCAAACTAGAGTTCACCTTTAGAGGTGACAATGCCGCGATTACCGCATCTGGGTGTATGTTGTTAAAAACCCCTTCTATGTCAAGAAACGCTACCATGGTGAAATCTTTGAAATGTAGGGACGATTCGATAGTGGTCACAAGTTCGTGCAGGGATGATTCTGTAGACTTTCCCTTATTGTAAGCATGTTGGTTCCCCGACAGGAGTTTTGTATCCAGGTTTTGCCTAATGAAATAATCTAAAAGACTTTTGAATAGGAAAGAGGATAGGCTAATTGGTGTGAAGTCTTTTGGCCTAGTGTGCGATATCTTCCCCGCTTTGGGTATGAATACCACTTTGGTATCCCTCCATCGATTCGGGATGTATAATAATACCAAGAGCGTCTTTGCGCCTTCCTAAGCTCCTTCTTCAAGGGCGTAGTCAGGTATGGACATGGGGGCAGCTGCCGCCCTCCCCCTACAGCTTACAAAATGAAGTCAAAATTCTGGAAAATTGTTGTTGTTATGTATTGTGTGTCTGTTTGTTGGTTGTTTTTGGTTCAGTTTATTTCGGTTTGAGACATCGTGTTTCTACTCATAACAAAAGTAAAAACTAAATTTTTTGCAAATAATTGAAAAAATAATTCTTTACTGTTGGCGTAGAATGACGGCGCAATTTCGCTGGACGCTACTCCATGCTCTTCAGACCCATTCAACAGTTTTGGATATGCCGTTGACTTGAAGTTTAAATTAATATTCGTTACATCTCTATTTTGTATATTTATATAATAATATTATTATATAATATAATTTTGTCAGCTGTCAGCTACTTGTGGTTTTTCGCTCGACCGATTCATGTGTTCTAGTTTTCGAGATATATGCGTTACAATACCTACTATATATATAGCCGATATCTGAGTACCCATATATCTCAAATCCTAGATGTGCTGGCAATATGGGGTTTTTTCCCAGTTAATAATCTCACTAACAGCTACTTGTGGTTTTTCGCTCGACCGATTCATGCATTCTATTTTTCGAGATATATGCGTTACAATATCTACTATATATATAGCCGATATCTGAGAAGCTATGTATCTCAAATCCTAGATGAGCTGGCCATATGGGTTTTTTCCCAGTTAACACTCTCACTTATAGCTACTTATGGTTTTTCATGTTTTGTAGTTTTGGAGTAATAAGCCGTTCAATGCCTGAAATTTGTAAATGCTGTAATAGGCTGTTTTCTTTCAATTTTTGTATGTTAAATTTTTGTATGTTAATGTATACATTTTTTTAAAAATCTTTAAAACTATGGGTGATATTCTTCAGATTTAAATACATATTAGAAATGGGGGAAAATTTTCTGTTCCTTGATATTAGGGCACTATACTTTACATATCCCCAAAGTTTCATCAAAATAGGTAACTTTGAGGAAATGTCCTTGATCACATACGTGATTCTCTACTAATAGATATTGAATTTACGAGTATAAAAAATTCTAAGTAAACATTTACTTTGTTCAAGAAATTTAAGTTTTTTGTTTGGATTCTTTTAAACAAAATTATTTCCTTGACGATATTTCTCTGCAAAAGCATGACTTCGGTATTGGTTATAATAATTTAAAAATATAATCAGCCATTAAAGAACTAAACGAACTTACTGCGGAACACAAAATTGTGGGTATTATAAATCAAGTGTTCAACAGCTGATGAGATAGAGAGGGAGAGATTAAAAATTAACATGGATATGATATTAAAAATATTAAAGATACTATCACCATAATAAGAATTATGTTATGTTAGTTTATGATGAAAATAGATTAATAAAATCAGGTTTCATTCAATTTGAAAAATGTTTCGTTTAATTTGAAATTAATTTCATTTCATTTTCAAAAGGTTTCATTTAAACTGTATAAAGTTCCTTTTCATTTGAAAATAGTTTCAATTCAACTAAAAAAAGTTTCATTCCATTTGAAAAAGCTTAATTTCATTTGGAAAATGTTTCGTTTAGTTTGAAAATGGTTTCATTTAATCAGAAAAATATCTACTCCTTAAATTAGGAAACAAAAATTTAATTTTTTTTTGCAAACTTATAATTTTTGCGTAATTTATAAATAAACCTAAACATGGACAACAACATGATAGAAGTAAACGGGCTAATTAATTGCAACATTTATTTTACTGTGGATTTTTTCTTGGACAAAGAACGCATTTGATAGTTTTAATACAAATTACATAAAATTTATATTACGTTCTTCCAAGTATTAAAAATGAACATTTTAGATATTAACGAATTTATTTATTAAATGTTTGAACTTACATTAGATTTTATATGACTAAACCCCTTTCGGTATTTCAAATATTAATATATGTATATGTATGTATGTATCTAATGAGACGTCAGTTTTAAAAAAGGATAGGTACTTATTTCCTCAGTTTGTTTAACAAAGTTGGTGTAGATGATGTCAAATTCGTTGAGGTCGTGGAAGATGAGTTGTTTGTTTTTTCATTAGTTGTCGTTGAGGAATTATTCAAAAGTGCAGTTAGAGTTGCATGAGACGAACTTAAGTTACTTGCTTTGGTGGTCTTCTGTTGCAATAAACCTTCTGTAGATGTAATAGTTGACGACGATGACGATGCTGCTATGCTCGACGATGATGATGGGGTTGGAGCTAAGCCTAGATTGGGAGTCGCCTCTGTCATGGTTCCACTGCTACAGATATTTGTGGACGACGGTGACTGGGATGTTACTCCTGCTACCGTTACCACCGAGGCTTGTGAGGTGCCCAAGAGCAATGCATTGCGTAAATGACTATTGCTTTGTGCCACGGATGAGGGAGTCACAGCACCGCCTCCTATCGAATATGAATTGGTTATCAAACCACGACTTTTTATATTTAAATCCACAAAGAAAATTTTCATCTTTTGTATCATAAACTCTGGAACCGTAAATGTCATCATGACTGATAAATCTATGGAGGGCTTCGATTTGTACACGTCATGAGTTTGGTACAGACGACACACTTCGTCATAGATTAGAAAGAGAAAACGCGAATTACGATTTGGTAGCGGTATTATCTGGTGGGAGACCAACCAATCACGATCCTCATTATCTGGAAGATAACGTATAAGTTCGGGGTGTTTGCTTGCCAAACGACGCTCGCGCTCTTTTCCCTCAGCCCCAAAACCGAAGGCCTGATTGGCTTGAACGTCCAAAACAAATTTAGTACTTGTCGATATGTGTGCGGTGTTCCAAAATATTTGTCTCCTCGGTTGTTGAGAGCCGACAATCTGTGGTTGCACTTTTTGCTGCTGCTGTAGCTGTGGTTGTTGCTGTGCAAAAGCCGTTGACTGACTTTGAATTAGCGTTATTTGGGAACTATTCTGCTGTTGATGCTGTTGCGACGTTGTTTTAATAACCATATTCTCGGGAAAGAAGCGTTTCTGGATTTCAATCACTGTGGCAGATGGTTTGTTGGCGGCTGGTCTTTTCAAAGCCATGCGTATGGGATTGTTATCTTGTCCACTGGGTACCGTTGAGATGTTGCTACTGGTAATGGGGATCGAGGATTGTGGCTTGAAGCGCAATGTCTTGTATTGCGATTTAGCATTCTCTAGCAAAGCACAGGACATCTTCTGAAGCTAAATATAGAATAGAAAGCACATGTGCATGTGTGCCATGTAATTAAACAGGGCGATAAAAAGGAAATATGGCAGGACGGGTCATATTGGAATGAAAGTACTACTCCAGTAGAGAAAATCTTCAGTTTCATTGTTAGCTAAACAACACATTTGAATTGAAGTTCAGTGTAAGCTTGTACACGGCTCTTGCTTCAGTGATAAAATAAAGGCAATATACATATGTACGTCGAAATATGACATTTATGTCCAGGAAGAAAATAAAAAACCTTTGTATAAACATTTTTCTAAGTTTACTTGAAACGCCAAAGCACCTCATTACCACTAACATTTCACAAACAAAAAAGCTTTGTTTCAAAAGACATAGATATCGTGAATCCATTCGAGAAAAATGTTCTCCCTTCTGACAACTTTTTATTTCTCAAGTTGTATGTTATTTACTCCACAAGAGAAGGGTTTTTTATTGATTTTTTTATGTAGCCTTTTCGGTAACTATTCAATTGTTTGCAGTCCATTATTTAATATACCGATCGCTTGGAATCATTTTTGGAATCAACAAGTTTTTCAAATTAAAACTCATAAATATGAACCGATCTATACCAACATATATACGGTGAACCTTCTTCGGTTGGAGTAGTGCGTGTGTTCTGTTGACTTCTTATCTTACTGGTAGACGCCAATTAGTTTGTATTGATGGTAGGAGTAGTAGTGTTATGCCTGTTAAAAGTGGTGTACCGCAGGGGTCAGTACTGGGACCTCTACTTTTCATAATCTTTATTAATGACCTTTTCTCCCAGTTGCAGGATTGGTGTGTACCATACGCCTTTGCTGATGATATTCAGCTGTTTTTTAAAGGTGACTGTCGGTGCTCAATAGGTCTGCAATCTAAAATTGACTTGGTTTTGGAAACTCTGCATGCGTGGATGTTGCTTACCAAGCTTAATGTAAATCCATTAAAATCGAAAGCCCTCTTTTTTTCCTCCAGCGTCCATAACAACATCTACGTTAGATACAATGGTATAGATATTGAATTTGTCCGTGAGTTACAGTGCTTGGGTGTCAAGCTAGACGATAAATTGAGTTTTGGACAGCATATTAATATGCTAATTTCTAGAATAAATTTTTCGCTAAAAAATCTTTATGGTACCGATTTGTCTTTGCCTCTTTTTGTTAAAGAGAGGCTGGTACATGGTTTGCTATTACCCACAGTTCTATACTGTTTAGAAGTGTATTCTGGCACTATACAGGGTAACATGCATTTAGTACATCTGGCTGTAAATAGGGTGGCGCGGTATGTATATGGACTGAACCGGCGTGTTCATGTGACGCCCTATGTAACGAAATTGAAGGGAGTGAAGATAGAGTCCAAAGTTATAGTCTATTTAGCCAAGACAACAACCTGTTATACTTATAGTCTAAAGTTATAGTCCGTTTTCGCAAACTGTTATACACGAACAAAAAAAGATTTTCATTTTTTTTTAACAATTAAATGATATGAAACAATAAAAAATATAATATTGAAAAAACCAAAAACTTTAAAAAGTAAATTTAATTAAAAAAAATAAAAATACACTTGTTTCAACGTGTGAATTGAATCTATTGCCTAACACAATAAAATGGCCCATAGCTCGAAAACTAGATTGGGTTAATCCATACTATGACCACTTGATGGATAGATCTCGATGAACACAATCCAATGATGTAACATTTGTCAAGATTTATCGTACAGTTTTTGACCCAGTGGGCCATATATAGAACCCATATAGGGTCTAACACAATAAAATGGCCCAAAGCTCGAAAACTAGATCGGGTAAGATAGATCAATAGGCTACTTCACCACTTTCAATAAAATTTTTATTTGTTGTTATGCAAAATTGAGCTTAATTAAAGCTACGTAAAAAAATCTTTAAATAATGTTTCTATTTTATGGAACACTTTATAAATTTTTCCTTATACAGTAGAGGCTCGGAAAAGTTAAGACGCGAAAAAGTTAAGAATACGGAAAAGTTAAGCAGCTTTTAGTCATCACACGGGACTCCAAAAAGTTAAGTGATGCTTAACATTTTCGAGTCTCCTTTGTTTCCAATTAATTTTTTTATTTCTAAATTCATTTTGACTCCTTTTATGTCGCTATTTATATAAGTGTGTGTAGTGCTGCACACATGGGTAGCAAAAAAAATGTAACGACCTTTACCGTTATAAAATGCTAGTGAATACATACATACGTAAATATCTGTGTTCACATCAGTTGCTTGTTTAAGAGAACAGTCGGATTAGTTTTGTTTTGATCGCAACAATGTCAACAGCACGTAAGCAAAAAAGGTTAACAGTCGCCGAAAAATGCAAGATTTTAAAGAAATTAGATGCATGCGTTTTAGCTAATCGATTAGCCATGGATTTTCATGTTTCTGAAGCTTCAATTTCAAAAATTAAAAGAAACAAAGCAAAAATTTATGCTGCAGTGTCAGGAACATGTGACGAAATTAAGAGAAAAACTTTACATAAGGCAGAATACGTGGATTTGGAGAAGCAGCTGTACAAATCATAAACACTCAACTACTAGATGGTCCTTCGCTCTCTTAAGGAAATTTCTCGAGTTACGAACGATTAAATTTTTGACATTAGTAGTTAAGAGAAGAAAGAGCACAAATTTGTTTTTATTTTTTATACATATTTTTGGCATTTTTCCTCAAACATTTCACTTTACAATCACAATTGGAGCAAACACAATTGATTTTTAAAATAAAATAGCAAAAAACACATCTTTAAATCGGCAAATTAAATCTTAAGAGCTAACAAGAGAGTGCCAAAATATCTCGAAGAGAGCAAAACAACTGTCAAAAATTTAATCGTTCGTAACTGTCACTTTTTAAAGAGTACGACGGACCATCTATTAGTTTGAGTGTTTATGGTACAAATGGTTCTTAGATCAACGAGAGAGAAACTGTCCAATAAGTGGTCCGATTTTAAAAGCTAAGGCGAAGACCCTTTTTGAACAAATCTATCCAGATAAAGCTCCAAATGACTTTAGAGCAAGTCAAGGCTGGTTTTCAAAATTCAAGCGCCGATATGGAATACGCATTCTTAAGATCTGTGGAGAAATTTTGTCTAGCGACACGTCAACAATCACACCATTTATTTACGCTTTGCGGGCAAAAATGCATGAAATGGAAATTCTAAATGAACAACTGTACAACGCTGATGAGTCTGGCCTCTTTTTCCGATGTCTTCCTGATAAAAGCTACGTTGCCGCTTGTGAAAAGACTGCACCAGGCAGAAAAATACGTAAAGAAAGAGTTACATTTATGTTATGCGCCAATGCAGAAGGATCACACAAACTTAAGCCACTTGTGATCGGGAAGGCTGCCAAGCCGCGATGTTTTCTGAACTTTAAAAATCCTCTAGACTACGATTATTCTGCAAATGCATGGATGACCGCCAACATTTTCAAAACATGGTTTCATACAAAGTTTGTAAAAGAAGTAAGAAATGATATTATGTATTCATTAAGTGATTTTTACCTAAATTAAATTTCGATTTGTTCTTATAGGTACGTCGATTTAGTGCTCAAAATAACTTGCCTCCAAAGGCCATTCTTCTTTTGGATAATTGTTCAGCGCACTCGCCTATTGAAGAACTTCGGTCTGATGACGGAAACATTTTTTGTATGCTTCTTCCATCCAATGTCACAGCAGCTATTCAACCAATGGACCAGAATCCAATAAAAGTGACAAAGCTTTCATATCGCAATCAGTTATTGGCGTCCATTGTGGCTCAAGAGGGCCTGTCGATTCACGAATTATTGCAAAAGCACGATCTTCGTCACGCTACATGCGTATTTAATAAAAAATGTTAAGACATTAAAAAATATATACATATGTATAGTACTTAAATACACATTAAAAATTATATACACAATGTGTAAATACAAGTATAATCACATTAAGTTTTCATATCACGGAAAAGTTAAGAATTCAAAAAAGTTAAGCACCCCTGAAACAAACTACTTAACTTTTTCGAGCCTCTACTGTATTAGGATTTTACTTATGTTTGTTTCGCAAACTGAGTAGCTATTTAGTTATCCTAAATACTTTTCTGTATACCCAATCTGTATTTATATTATTTATTCCTTATATATTAATTAGGTTTAAACAAATCAACATATCATTATTTACCCATGAGTAGTTTTTTACCCTTGGTTAAAAAGCTTAGTTATATGCATATTGTAATTTATGTTTAATTGGCCAGACGGCTTTGAATTACAAGTTTGTATGAAATAAATGAAATGAAATGACGTATCCATTGAAAAACCTATTATATTGTGGAAAGATTGCACTTGCCGTAAAAATTTTTCAAGAAAACCTATAGTATTTTTTCTCGATGAAACCTTTTTGCAAAAGTTACACCTTGACGGTGAAGAGATACAATTGAGATGCAGAGTGGGATGCCAATAATATGGGTTCAAAGGTTATCTTTATTCCTTTCTTGAGCATGTAGAAATACTTATGTTGCCTTCTAACTTAAATCGTCCCTGCATCAAGGAAAGATTAGTCGTTTGATTTAAACTAGAAAATCAATTTATATATGATTTAACTCTACTGGAAATTTCATTCCATAATGGTACCATCTTCTCATACTTCCACAGTGTAATTCAAATATTCGTTTGCCACTTACAGCGTCTTCATTGATAGCGCCTTGACCTAAATTCTCTTTAATATTGTTAAAGGCCGGCTTAAAGTAGGTCTGCAAGTAGAGGAGAACGCTTAAAAATCATAGCTCGGCATGAGGAATATATCCTATATACACACCTCAATATATTGTTTTACCAATTCATCAATTTCCTTATCGAATGAACTCTGGACTGCAATCCGAACCAATTCTAATGAACGCATACCGGACTCAGCCGAAGAACTGGTCATGGGTGTTGTATTGGAAAATCGTTGTCGTAGCTTCTGTAACGTCATTTCAGCCATTTGGGGGGTTGTGACGAATTTCTAAACATGCACACAGTGGCCAAATTAAAAGGGTAGCTCGGCACTTAGCAAGGACAAGCACATACATACATCTGTACATGCAAACTACTCACCATTATTTCGGAAGTATTGCCACTATTATTGCTGGTAGAGTTGCTGATGATTGATTCCAGTTTATGATGGTTCGCTCCAGGGCTGGCAGTAGTAGCCATGGAATGAGTAGTTTGGTTGGAGCAATTTGAATCATCTGAAGAAGAATTTAAGCCTGTTGGTGATCTATTTGCCTCGGTAGACGAGGCCGACGTAGAACCTGCATCACTTAATATTTTCCAACCACGTTGGATGACCATGGTATTAATTGAAACAACGTTTTTTCTCTTCCGATTTTAAAATATTGTGATTTATTTTGACAATTATTTTGCAAACTGTTTTTTTCTTTGTCTATTCGAGCTTCTTTACTTTTATTGTGTTATTTATTGACCAGGCTCTACATGTCCTATCTAATAGATTCTACTGCGCAGGTCTGGCCAAAAACTCCCCCACATGGAGAATTTCATTCACATCTCAGCATTTCCCTCCAATTCTAAAAGACGTTCACCATGCAAAATGTTATTCAAAGAGTCGTTTTCCTCTTCTCCCATCGCCATTAATTTTTCAGTCTGTTTTTCACTCTCTTCTAATTCGTCTCCTTCTACACACTCCATATGTCTGTTTGTTTGAGAGGATGGCGACGAAAACATTGAAGAGTTTAAGGAATCTGTGTCATTATTATAATCCATTTGTTTTGTCTGCCTTTTGTGTCGTTTGCGCGCCAATTCCTTATCAAACTCCTCCATATACAGCCAAGGGTTTGAGTAGTTGGGTGGTATTTCGTAGTGGGTGTTCACCGCCATTTGCAAAACTTCTTCAACCATAAAAGGGAACAGCCAACAAACCAGTGGAGTGGAGCCGCTGGTGTAACTAGCCTCTTTATGATAAAAAAGAAAACCATCCAGTTCTGGTTGGTTTGCTGGCCATAAAGGATACGCCTGTAATGCTCGTGCAGTCATCTCATCATTGGCCATATCATGGCTTTCCAATAATTGGAATCTCTTGAAATTTTCGTTGTCAGCTTGAATGGAAACAGAGTCGTCTTCTTCGATTTCTTCGAATTTAGATTTAAGCCAAAAGAAACGAAATTGCGTTTCGCAATCTAGAAAGCATTGTTTACCATACCACAGCACATCCAAGACGTAGAAGATGTTTCTTTCTGTGTTATAGACACAATCTAGGATAGAGAAACCGCCTACGTACTTGGCTGATGCTCCACCTCCTGGCAACAGAGATTTGAACGACATGCGGAAACGTCCGGCTTTGCTGTACATCTTCGTGCGTCCCCTCGCTGATACCACCAAACACCTCTGACCCTTGGGACAAGGTAGCAATAACCATTCGTCCAAATTCTCTGGTTTTTCTCTTAGCCATTCGGATAACTGCAGAGATATGTCACTTCCGTACAAATCTTGAAAGGTGACCTGCTTATATTTATTGTGACCAGAGGTTCCTCCTCTACGTGTTTCCAGCAATTCACGCTGTTCATCCTGTTGTTCTAGGCGTTTACTTTTTTGCTCCTGCAATAACTTTTGCCGTCGTAACTCTTGGCGTTCAGCTTTGTCGATAGTTTGTTTATATAACTCCCGATGCATCGCGTTTCTTAAGGATCTCCTAAGAAAACGTTTGTCAAGATTTGTTCACGATTCGCACAATCAATTCTTCAAATCAATTAAGTTTTGCGTTTGGATCGATTTCAAACAGAAGTAGCAAAGTAAACAATATCAGCTGTTGTTAAAAATGCCTGAACTTCAGAAAAGGTAATGTCGGATTATAGAAAATCGTAACGTAACTTTGAGTATAACGGCCATGGCCGTGATTAACATTAGGCGTGTTTTCGTTACACAATAAGTGCTTAATTTGTATGGGGAGCTAAGCACTTTTAAGCACTATTAGTTCCCGATGAAGTTTGGTGCTTGTGTTCATGTCTTAATCGAGTATGATGTTGCCAGATTGGGCACCCTATATTTAGCAATATGGCATCCCATTTTTGGAGAGATTTTATCAATTATTGTGAATTAACGGGAAGAAGAAGAACAAAAATGGGAAATTATTTTAATATTTGCAAAAAGAGTGTAAACAATTGAACATAGAATAGTAAATATATGTTTTATAAATACTTTTCACGAATTTTTTGTCTGTTTCGCAATGTTCTTTCTTCGCAACTCATGACACCATTGCTACCAGATAGTGAAAATCCGCCACTTATTGCTTATGTGCCAGTTAGTGGAAGTCAGTTGTTTTCGTTGCAATGTGCTAAACTAAAAGTGCTAGCTTGTAACGAAAACATGCCTATTTTTGTTTGTTTTTCATTTCCTTGCATTTCAACAATAGGCGTGTTTTCGTTACACCATAATTTGTATGGGGAGCTAAGCACTTTTAAGCACTATTAGTTCCCGATGAAGTTTGGTGCTTGTGTTCCTGTCTTAATCGAGTATGATGTTGCCAGATTGGGCACCCTATATTTAGCAATATGGCATCCCATTTTTGGAGACATTTTATCAATTATTGTGAATTAACGGGAAAAAGAAGAACAAAAATGGGAAATTATTTTAATATTTGCAAAAAGAGTAAACAATTGAACAAAGAATAGTAAATATATGTTTTATAAATACTTTTCACGAATTGTTTGTCTGTTTCGCACTGTTCTTTCTTCGCAACTCATGACGCCATTGCTACCAGATAGTAAGCATGTTTTCGTTACAAGCTAGCACTTTTAGTTTAGCACTTTGCAACGAAAACAACTGACTTCCACTAACTGGCACATAAGAAATAAGTGGCGGATTTTCACTATCTGGTAGCAATGGTGTCATGAGTTGCGAAGAAAGAACAGTGCGAAACAGACAAAAAATTCGTGAAATGTATTTATAAAACATATATTTACTATTCTATGTTCAATTGTTTACACTCTTTTTGCAAATATTAAAATAATTTCCCATTTTTGTTCTTCTTCTTCCCGTTAATTCACAATAATTGATCAAATCTCTCCAAAAATGGGATGCCATATTGCTAAATATGGGGTGCCCAATCTGGCAACATCATACTCGATTAAGACATGAACACAAGCACCAAATTTCATCGGGAACTAATAGTGCTTAAAAGTGCTTAGCTCCCCATACAAATTAAGTACTTATGGTGTAACGAAAACACGCCTATTAAGCAATTATGGTGTAACGAAAACACGCCTAGTGAAAATCCGCCACTTATTGCTTATGTGCTAGTTAGTGGAAGTCCGTTGCTTTCGTTGCAAAGTGCTAAACTAAAATTGCTAGCTTGTAACGAAAACATGCCTAATGTTTACTCGCAGCTCTTAAGGTAAGTACACACGATTTGTCTGCATTTACATGATACTTTTTTTTAAGTATTAAGTATACTTATCGGCGTTTTGTTGGCGAGAGAGGCAGTCGGAAACGGGGGGAAAAAAGTATGCCGTACTCATCGTTTTGTGTTTTTCGTTCGCACTTGGAAACAACAACAATTCACACAGGAAAAGCCGAAACAAAACAAATGAAAATAAATATAAGTATTGAAAAAAAAAGTACGTGTGTGAACGTAAATACTTTTTCAAAAGAGAATAAGTCGATAAGTTACTTAAAAAAAAGTACCATGTAAATGGGGACTTTGCAGATCGGACAACGTTGCCAGAAAAATGCAACCCTGTGAATTTACAACCGCGTGAACACACAATTTTTGTTTTGCAACGTTAGCAGAAAAGTCATTGCGAGATAATTTGCAGATTGTTATACGTGCGAAGTTTTTGCATGTGACAACGGCGCCATTGCCCGAAAAACATTTTATTTGCAACACTGTCTATAATGTATTTTATTGGCAATCCTGCATATAAATATTTACAACATATATTTACAACATAGTAAATATATAAAATTGTAATGTTTTCTTGCAATCGTCTGAACTGTCAATTAACCTTGTCCGTATATTTGCAGCACTTTAGCAGGGTTGATAACGTTTGCCGATCTGGCAATCGCCTATACTCAGCTTTAGAAGTATAAATTTGAGTCAGTAAATAAAGAAATTAAATAACTTTGTGAGATGAGAAAATAGACAAAAGGAAAAATTGCGTTTATAAATCATTTGATTTTTAAAATCAAATGACAAACACCACCACGATTGTATTTACGCCGTTGCTGTTGTGCAAAATCACTTGATTTAGAGGTCATATCGTTGCTTGGATGACTAACTGACGGAACTTCCAATTTTTCGGAAACTGAGTTAAGGCCACCATTAGACGTGCCTAGCCATAGTACAGCATGTGTGCATATTTTGAGCATGTAGCTATTACCCTTATCTCCAAAAACGGTGAAATATATCCGAAGTATGAGCGCCAGTAGGGGAGTTGGTAGCGTGCTCGCCTATTAGTTTGGGGGTCGTGGGTTCGATTCCCACCAAAAGCTCTGGTCTGTCGGTGCAAAAACTTGCCACATGGTCTTTGTAACCCGGCTTTTCCCTGGACCGTAAAATTAGAATATAAATTTACTTGGTATTGTAATTCATATAATAAAAATAAAATAATAAAAATAAAATAATAAATATTCGAAGTATGTGCCACTTAAAATTAATTTTTTTCAGATATTAACTTTATTTTTTTAAAATAATATAGAGAAAGAGGAAGTTTTGTACATAATAAGAAAAACAAACTAGAAATTGTAAAATAAATAAATCGCCATGGGGAACAAGCAATATTGTCTCAAAAACAAAATCTCCTCTCCTGAAAAATTTTGAAAATGTTAGTTCCGTCAGTTGATCATCCAACCGACGATATAACATGCAAGTACGGTATTGACCATGATCCAATGTTAGAGATGTATGTAGTTGTTGTATGCGATTCTGCTAATACAATACATTCAATTTAAACAATAAGATAAGATTTATATATTAAACTATTGACAAAAAGCGAATGTCTAATGTGACAGCTTGGGAGCTGGCTATGAAGCCGAGGCGGCGCAAATCGTCGGCATCCATCCACTTTTTTGCAGCCGACGCCGCCGCCGATTTCGGCTGAAAGTTAGCCGCCGAAGTGAACGGCTTACGTTGGCATAAAATCCGCGCCGATAGTTTATTTAAGTGGACCGCAGACGATCAAATTAGCTTGACAAGCAACGTAAAAATGTCAGTGAAAATGTGATGAAAAGTGATTGTGTCGTCAGTGTGACACAGGTGTGAGTGTATGTGTCGTAGGTGTAAACACGTACACGAGTTTGATGTCAAGCAATTTGATCGTCTGCGGGCCCCAGTAGTGTGCCTTTCATTACTAGTCATGAAAACCAGTATTGAAAGGCTTAAGTCACCCTCAGAGTAGAATTCGTAGAAATATTGTCATGCTTTATCAATGTTTTTTATAAATTGTATAGCGCTGAGATTAAAAATCGGGATATAGACATATACTGGGGATTTATATACATCTAAATTTGGCAAGGTTTGTTCCTGGCTCAAGAAACTGTTATCTGCTTAATTTTAAACGGAACCGTTGTGAAATGCTCTTGGCACATTAAACTTGTATCTGCCAATAAGGTTAAAGATGCATTGAGAAATGCGAATATAGCGGTTAGATGCAAAATCGGTATTTATGGCATATGTAGAGAATATCTAAATATTTACCAATTTTCTACAAGTTCGATGCTGTTGTTATTTTGGATGAAAAAATGTATCTTCTATAGCGCTAAGCTATTAAATCGAAGGGAAAATATATATGAAGGCTATATCTAAATTTGAACAGATTTCCTTCATATTCGATAGGGTATATTTGCAGTAGTGATTGTTCCTGCAGCAGGAGGTATACTTTTACTAAATTTTATACAGATCGGTGAAAAAATGTGGAGTTTACTGTCTCCACATGCCAAATCGGAGGTAAATATATATATGAGGGATATATCTTAAACTGAACTGAGCTCATTCCGTTTGCATCTCACTCTCCGCCAAACTTTGACACTTGCTTTGGAAAATTGCCTCGTTTACTCGTGTACCGCCGTCTGTCAAAGTGTTCTTGTATGCACATAAAGCAATAGGATGAAATTTCAGTTTGACAGATGCCGGACGCATTCTCTGGTATTTAAGAGATTGGTCAGAATATTTAATATCGACCTATGTAGTTTATTTTTTGGCTAAAATGTTTATAAGCAGTTAAAAATAGGTAAAATAAGATCTCGCTATCATTTTTTTTATTTTGTGGGCATTTCAATTTACGAAAAAATTAAGAAAATCAGTTTTTGTGTTATACGAAATTTGTAATTGCTCTCTATCGGCTGAATTTTTTACTTTGTTTTAAAGAGGACACAATGCGCAATTTTTTGTAAAAAAAAATTGTTTTGAAAAATTTTTTTACGAAAGTTTTTTTTTGAAAAAACCTTTGTAGAAAAAATTGCTCCCCCTCGATTTTTTCAAATAATCGTCGCACTCTCACAAATCCAGAACAGTAAAATTTTTTTGTGAAACCCAATATTTGTAAATTTTATGGACGAAATAGTTCCCAAGACTAGTCTGACAATATTCGTCTGTTTTTGCAAAACACTGCACAGTGGTACGAGTTCTAAATACTATGTTCCCGTTTCACGGTGAAATCCCATACAAAAACCAAAGTTGTGAAAAAATGAGTGAAATTTTTCCATTTGTGGTACTGTGTTTATTCAACGTGAGAAATTGACATTTTGCGCCGCTACAAATTAATTGAACGCCGCAACAAATTGAAGCCGCCAGCATTGTACTCCTATTTATTTATATTTATATTTGTCCGAGAGAATTTCAACTGTTGTAAATCTTATCAATAAAATTTCCTAATAAAGAATACTAAATTAAATTATTTGAAACAATGAAGACTAATGAAAAGCTTTAGAACGGATAATAATTATGTGTATATGGAATAAACGAGAAGAGCGACATTCCGATTGGATAGCAAAGCAAAAAAAGTGCAAAACACTGGACGGACATGTAACTATATGTAATAATGTGAAATTTGTCTTGTAATTATGTACATTTACGTTTGTATGTTTAGAACAATCGTGACGAAAAGCCTGGAAAAATATTGTGGACGGCTATCGCTACCGAACCAGTAAGACAATGGAATTGGGTAGTGCTTGAGATCATGTTTTTAAATGGTTATAAAGAACATAGTGAGTTCTTGCCAACCATAGAAGTTGGAAGAAGAAATTCCGTTTATGGATGGAAGTATAATTTGTATAAGTCAACAAATATAATGCAAATCCTTAAAAATAATAAAACATCTTTTTCGGTTCATCAAAACATCATTTAATTTATTTATATTCGTACAACAGTAGGAAATTATTTTGTTATTAGCAACATTGTATTATCCTCGCTTCTGATGCCTCACAAGCATCGCCATCGTATGTATAACATTAGCACAATTATCTTCAAAAATATTTCCTTTCTGCAATTTAAATTAAATATTTTCTAAGTCGGCATTATTCAATTTAATTATTTGTTGATTGTTTATAATTTAAACTCGTGTTTGTTTTCAAGAAAAGCAAAAAGGAAAAAAATGCACATGCTTACACACACACATTCATATAAAAGTGACATTTCGACACACACACACTTCAAAAATGTTATGCAACTTAAGTAAAAAAGCGTTCCATTTTTCAACTTGAAATAACATTTTGTGGAATTTTTTCAAGCTGAAAAAACATAGTACCCACCTTTACCGTGTGCTAGTATTTTGTAAATATCGGAGCACAATATGCACCGATTTCATCCGTATCAACATGTATGGGTGGGCAAAATGGCGCATTGTTTCCTCTTTAAAACAAAGTAAACTTTGCGAAAATCGGTTCAGCCGATCAAGAGCAATTACAAATTTCGTAAAACACAAAAACTAATTTTTTCAAAAATTAAAACGCCCACAAAATTTTTTTAAAAAAAAATTATAGCGAGATCTTATTTTACCTATTTGTAACTGCTTACAAACATTTTAGCCAAAAATAAACTTCATAGGTGGATTTTAAATATTCTGACCCAGATACCCTAAAATACGCCAACTTTAAAGGCCCAGTTAGGCAAACTTTACCGTAACGCCCCCGTAGCGTAACGAATCAGCTGATTCAATCTTTCATATGGAAATCAGTGTAAACGATTAGTCCAGATTTACACTAGGCAAGTTTTTTCAGCAGCTTATCATCAAATTCTCTTTTGAACTTGCACGAAGAACTCAAAACGTTCAGGGAGAGTTTTTTCCTCCCTCTTGCCGACTGTCCCTATCTCCTACAAAACGCCGATAATCTGCTGAACATTCAGCCAGTGTAAATCCGGACTTAGCCAACGGAAACGAAACGTAAACGGACGGCTGAATCTGTTGAAATCAGAATTGGACGTTCCGTTTACGTACAATTTGACAACAGCTGATACTACATGTTGTTTACAATTACAATTGTATGTTCACCGAGAAAAGTAAAGAAAATAATTTATTTGTTGTTTAAAAGTGCAAATAAACATGAAAGACGAATATTTGATTTCATTGGTGCAGTCGCACGAGTATTTATACAATAAATATAATCCAGCATATAGGATATCTGAAAAAAAGCGAGAAGCTTGGAAGCAAATTAGCAAGGAGCTGGGCGTTACAGGTGAGTTTTATGAAGCGGCTGACTCCATTAAAAATTAAATTTATAATCTGCTTCAGGATTCTTTTGACGACAGTACGAGACAATCATTGCGCCAATCTTCTTCATTGTGGGTTAATTTGACAGCAATATAAGCGTCTCTACGAACGTGGACTTATTTATAGATAGAGATTGGATTGGATTTGGCTGAGTCCCTCTTCAATGGAAATAGACATAAGTAAAGGGTTTTCCATTAAGGACATAAGAATTTTATATATTAATAAAACACAGAATATTTAAGATATAGAGTTCAAATTTATTCCAGGTTAAGTGCAAATGTTACATTTTAAGAATGAAATTCAATTTCTTTCATATGACCACCACGAGCCCGTCAACAGCGATCTATTCTTTGGACCCAATTTTCCACCACTCTTGGACACATTTCGACCGGAACGTTGGCAATTTCGCGTTGGATGTTGTCTCTGAGCTCGTCTAAAGTTGTTGACTTAGACCAAGGATATTCCTCAGGGGAAACGTCGCATCGCCAATAAAAAAATGAAGAAAGGCTTCAGAGGATGCTGACGATAATGGAGGTACAGGTACTGTTCCTAAAATAACTGATTGGTCAAATGGAGAGTACTGGAATATAGCTGTATTTAATTTAAATTAAGAAATGGAAATTGTTTGTAATAAAATAGATTATAAATAAATTGAGGTTTAATGGACATACCCCCATCGTGTTGGCTGCCATAACATCCAACATTAACTGATAAGAATGTATAGTTAGCATCGCAGATTCCCACACAATTCGGCATATCCCACATTCGTTGAAAATCATTGGCAATGTGTTTGTACTGCTGTGTAGTTTGTTCACTTAAATAAATCGGCGAAAGCAAGCGCCACAAAACTTCACTGCATTCTAAAATAATATCTTGAATTGTTGTTTTCTCCAGCTTGTGACTCCATGCAATCGATTGTATGGTACAACCGTGACCCAAATATCTACAATTTTAAAGAATAGAATGTTAATATTTCCCAACTTGGAATCATAGGATAAAGCAATATTTGACATACAGTGGTGTTATTGCTAGTCTCTCTGTCGGTCTAATCCGTTGCTTTGGCGTAGTTAACTCATATTTTATTAATGTTAATAACAAATTAAAAACTGCCATAGGCATTCTAGTATCCGGCTTTCGCCAGTCATTGTTTATAGGACTTCCACCCCATCTTCTTATCCGACGATATTTTCTTGATTACTTTTATTGTAAATTCTGCATAGATTTAAAAAAACACAAATTTATAAACATTCTTTTTAACTTCATTTTTAATAAACCTAAACAAAAAGAAATCGCGGCTTTTTTGTTTACTTATGTGTTGTTGTTGTCAGAACATATGACTCGTTTTCTCAACGTTGGCTAATCGCTCAAACGGGCAACGTTACGACAACGGTAAAGATAAATTACGGTTACGTATGCCTAACCCGGCCTTAAATCCGCTACGAAGTTCCGCGTCACGTTATCCCCAAAGATCACCACGATACAATTGACACTAACCATTCGCTCAAAAGTTGGAAAGAAACCAGAAATAATCAGCTGTAATTCGACATACATATGTACATATTCAACTCTCGGGTCGGCCACCTGATCCCACTCACTTAAATTGTAAACATGCAGATGTTATCCCGCATATACTGGCCTATTCTGGTGACTCCAAAAAATGCCGTTACCAAACCTGTGGAAGCTTTATCCAAAAGTCAAAAGGTATTTCCCCTACTCTTCTATAGAAATAAGTAAAGTGGATTTCATTCACGATTCTCTTTTTAGTTGATGACTGATCTCGGCCTCATCAAGCCGGCAAGCAATGGAACTTTTCAAATTATGCCAATTGCACAACGTTCGTTGGACAAATTGTGCCATCTCGTAAATGAAGCCATGTTTACTCTGGGAGGACAAAAATGTTCTTTGCCCGTAATAACTTCCACCGCTTTGTGGAAAAAATCTGGGAGATTTACAGGAGATATCACAGAATTCTTTATGTTACGTGATCGGCATGACAAAGAATTCCTTTTGGGTCCGGTAAGATTCTCACCATCGAAAAAAAACTAACATAATTGCACAGACTTCAATTGTAGACGCACGAGGAGGCAATGACATCTATGTTGGCAGCCACAGCTCCCATTTCATATAGACATCTGCCTTTGCGATTGTATCAAATCGGTCCAAAGTTTCGGGATGAATTGAAAGCCCGTTTCGGCTTGATGAGAGCAAAAGAATTCCTCATGAAAGATATGTATACGTTTGATCGGACCGAGGAGGAAGCTCGAGACACGTATGCATTGGTAAATGAAGCTTACACCAAATTGTTCCAGCAATTGGAAGTGCCATTTGAAAAAGGTCAACTTTAAGCCTACATTTACATTTCAATAGCAAATACCATTTTATTATTTATAGTTGAAGCTTGCACGGGTATGATGGGCGGCAAACTTTCTCATGAATATCACTATTTATCCTCCGCTGGCGAAGATAATTTATTACACTGCCGAAACTGTAATTATGCATTTAACGTAGAAGTATCTGGAGAAAATACGCCTTCCTCGTGTGTTAAGTGTCAGAGCACTGACATCAAACAAGTGAAAGGAATGGAAGTAGCCCATGCCTTTCTGCTGGGAGATCGATATTCGAAAGTTTTCAATGCGACATACCTGCACACAGATGGTAAACCAAAAACATTGATTATGGGATGTTACGGAATAGGCATCAGCCGTATATTGGCGGCATCTCTGGAAGTTTTGTCAACAGAAAACGAACTGAAATGGCCTTCTTTATTAGCGCCATATGACGTTTGTTTAATCGGACCTAAACAAGGCAGCAAAGAGGCTCAACAGGGCGACCAGATTGAGCAAGATGTACTGCATCAACTGGATACATTATGTGGCAGAGAAGTATTGTATGATGACCGTAAATATTTGACAATTGGCAAGAGATTAATCGACGCAAAAAGGTACACATTATGATGATGTTCATATATAAGTAAATTTTCAACTAACTCGTACTAATGTTTATTACAGAATGGGTTACCCCATTATAATAGTGGTAGGGTCCAAGTCTTGCCAAGACGATCCCAAAGTCGAATTTCATACTAACGGCAAATCTATGGAGCTCGATGTGAATTCGGCCTTATTAGAAATATCAAAATACATCAAGCAAAAACAAGTCTAATTAGGTCGTAAGTTATATTTAAACAATTAATTTATTTCCAAAGTATTGTTAGTACAAGATTTGGGTTTTGTATGTGTTACAATTAGTTCTATACACAGTTTATAATAACATGAAAAACAAAAACAACAAAAAAGATTATTTCACTTAATCTGTATCACACAGTTTATACTCCGACAGCTTTTGCTTGGTGATTTAGTGACCATAATCGGGTTCGGGTATTTCTGGATAGACTTGCATTTGTGGTTTCTTTGGCGTTGGTGGTGGAATACTGGTGTACGACCAGGGCAATTGACCTCTTAGTTCTTCACTAACTCTTTGGTTCTGTTGCGGTTGGGGCGAGAAACTATCTATTGAATAACGGCTATTTAAGGGAGAAATGGGCGATAATTCTTCATGGTATGTTGGTGTCTTTGGTTTTGACAGTTGTTGTTGCAGTTGAAGTTGTTGTTGCTGTTGCTGCTGCTGTTGTTGTGTAGGATAATTCAGTCTATCGGGATGTGTTTCTGTGTTACGATAAGTTACTTGTTCACTTATTGACGGCGAATAAACTAATGGTGATGGCGAAGGAGCGGGAGCAGAAGGTGATTGCAAATCATATGGTCTGCTCATTTGTTGCTGCAATGATGGCTGTCTCTGGACATTCGTTGTTGTGGGATTTTGTATGATAAGTGGCTTTGGCTTAATTAATTGCGATTCCCTGGGTGGAGGGCTTGCGGCTCTTTGTTGACGTTGGATTTCTTCAGCAATTATTTGGTCTTCACGAGTGGGTTGTCGTTCCTGTGGCGTGGTTACTGGGGCGGTACTTGTTGTGTTTGCGCTTGTCACACTACTCTTTGTTGAAGAATACTATAGGAAACAAAAGAGAATTTTTCAAAAATTTGATTTAATAACTTTTTGACTGGAACAGAATAGCGACCCTATAATTCTGGAAGGGCATGTTGAGTAGTTACTGTTTGTAGAATAAACTTATGGTCCAGCTGGTATGAGTGTTTTTTACAGTGGGTCAAAGTTTTCATTTTTTGGTCGAAGGTAGCATTATACTAAATGAAAAAGTGATGTAATTTAATGTCTGAAAGATTTCTTATTGTCAGAGTTATATAGTGGAATTTTGTGAGGATCATTTTTGTGGAAGATCTGACAATAAGAAATCTCTCAGACAAAATTTGTTAGGATGTGTATTTTGATGCAGTGCACCGAAATCCGTCAAAAACTGAATTTCCATTGTTCTTACGCCCTTTTTCTTTTCTGATGACGATATATACATACATATGTATACCTTCTATGCTCCATAAAATTCAAATTTTAACACTGGACACAAAAGAAGTGTTTTCAACCAAACTCAAATTGCGGATTTCCAAAGAATCGGTTTAAATTATAATATAGCTTCCATATATTTCACTCCGATGTGGCATCTAAGCACTACGGAATGTGTTTTGTACATACAATCATTATCAAATTGGGTAGATCCGGATTCAAAAATTTACACTGCCTAATTTGATGAAAATCGGTTAAGATTAAGAAAAGGTAGTCATTTATATTTTTCTTTCGATTTGGTGTCTAAACGCTACAGAGGCACTTTTTTTCAAATAATTGTGAAATTTGGTACAGAGAAGTTTCTTAATCCAAGATCAATGCCTGCCGAAATAAAGGAAAATCGGTTAATATTTAGACATTGCCCCAATTAACATATTCATTCGGATTCAGCATATACATAAACGTTACGTAAGCCAAAATGAACTATTTTTCTTCATCCATTAACGAATACTGTGAGTTTTTAAATGTAATCGTTTCAAATTTAGCTTGTACTGCTCTATAAAGGTGGTGTAGGTTATCATATGGTCGGCTCTATTCGACTTTGCCTTTTCTTTAATAGTTATATGTGAATACAGATTTTTCATATATTCCATTTTCTCATTAGACATTTATATGTCAAAATCGATCGCCTATAAAATTAAATACTACACCTACTTTGAGATAGAAAACTTTCAAGTATCCAAAATTTTTGGACTCCATTCCACGGTAACTATGTGGGCTATACATATAAACAAATTTGTAAAGTAGTTATAGCAACTTTACCAAATCATCTTAAATATTTTCTCCAATTTCTTATTAAATTTTTCGTTGGGTACAAACAATGTTCAACTTACCTTCTTTGAAAGCGCACTTGATAGTGATAAACAGAAACTCGATCCGAAAATATTCAATAACCAAATTAAGACAATTCGGGAACTAATACACGTTAATATCACTGAAGGAGTTACGAAATAAGCATCGAAATTTTTAAGAATTTCCATGGCCGCCGGCGCCGCAGAAAGGCCCAAGTAAGCAAAAGTTTTGTATAGATTCTATTGAATAGATGGTTAGATTAGATGAAAATTAATATTAGATATTATCAAAGCATTTGGAATACGTACAGTTGTGTTTACGATGTCATGTATGTGAAAACCTGTGGCTACTGCATCCAAAATGCTTCCGGCGATGATAACCAAGAACCACGGCCAAAAGCACAGTCCCCTCACGATTTTTGTTACCGGCCCACAGATTGTGGTGATGACCAAAAGTGAGGTAACAATCCATAGGGCACTGATGGCAGCGTAAACTATCATAAAAATATATGTTCGATTTGTAACATCATCGGATTCACCCCAATTGACATATATGGTCAAGGGTTCATTAAGAGCTGGTGCAGTAATTGCTGGATTTCCGCAATCCTCGTCTAATAATAAGCAAAAATGAGATCACAATTTACGAAATTATAAGTATTTTCTGGTAATATTTGTACCAATCATCGTTTTAATACTTACTCAAAAAGTAGATTAAATCCATCGCAAACTGGAAAGGATTCTCGGTTATATCTGTAGTTGCCTTCGAACATTCTTTCATTGTTATGCCCCATATGGAAAGAACCAAATACACGCAACCTTGAACCTAAATTCACAAAGAGAGTTATAGTTGAATAAAACATTTATTGTAATTTCATGCGCTCTTCTTCAGCTTGTACATTAAACAAATATTTACGCTTCTTTTCGATATAAATTCAGAAATATGTTAAGATTAATTAGCAAACTATCATCATCAAGCATTTGCGGTAGATAAGATAAGTACTTCAGTTAAGGGAATTTTTAAATTATTAATCACAAAGGTGATGGTATTTTTAAATGGAAACGATTTTCGGATATTTCCACAAAAGAAAAATACCAAAATTCAGTTAAGTAATAAATTAAAAATGTTGACGTAGAATTTGATAATGGTTTAGTAGATAGCGATAAATCGACTGAACTAGCATTTTTTAAATACGTATTACACCCTCATACAGGTATATATGCCAAAGTTAATTTACATATAGACATTTGCAAATTTTCACTGTTAAAATGGAATAAAATCTACTGCGAGTGTGGCATTTACGAAATTCTTTTCGTTAATTTCTCTCACATGAATGGAATATGATACCGTTCAAATGTGGTCCATGGCTTCGAACGATGGCATGGGCTATGTATGGATACCGGTCGATGGCAGCTGTTGACAGCAACATCAGAAAACCTCTCAAGAAAAATTACACAGTCATAATGGTCAATTCATATCACCTACGCGAGAGGTAACCTCAATCGTACATGCAGAATGCCCAAGCCGCAACATACAATCAATACCGACCCGCCCTAATTGGAAAATGCTTTATTATTGCTGTAATTTTTACTAACGATAATGCCATAAAATAAATATTTGCTAATTTAACTATATTAACTTATGTTTATGAACATAGTCACGGGTTTAGTATACGCAATGCTACAAGAATTTCGTTTTCTATATTAATCACGTTATATTATAAATCGCAATTATGCTTCGATCACTACGAAATTTGACAAGAACTTATTTTTTATACGATTCGTATTGAAATTGGTGAACATCGCTTCAGATTTAGATACATATAGTCCCCGTATATATGTACATGAAGATACATTATCCCTCCGATTTGCCAGATAATCCCTATAGAAGCTGTATTTGCATTTCATTTATTTCGTACAAACTTGTAATTCAAAGCCGTCTGGCCAATAAAACATAAATTACAATATGCATATAACTAAGGGTAAAAAACTCCATTCAGTCATTATAAAATTTTGTAAAGAGGAGTTCCTTGAACGAACAATGCTAACTTAAAAAAACGCCCAATGTAATATATACATACATACATATCGCTCACTTACTTCAAGAGTGTCATAACTCAAAATTGAAAATTGTCAGGATGTGTAACTTTAAGACCGTATAAAAAAATATGTAACATGAATAAGACGTTTAAAAAATGTGGAATAATCCGAAATATGATTGTTTACTTATAAAATAAATTTCGTTGAGATTAATTTATGGATATTTGCAAAATTGGCATTTCTGTATGGCATCCTCAAAAATTTTAAATTTTGAGTTATGACAGTCTTGAAGTGAGTGAGCGATATGTAGTCCCCTTATACAGATACATTTGGGAAATTCCAAATCCCGGACGTTACGGAATTTTGCCTTGCTTTGCAAGTTTTTTTTTTTTAAAATACACAGTTTTCTTACTTTTTCTCATAAGCAAAATTGTAGATCATAAAGAGACCTAAATATAGCTTTTACGCGAGCTTGTTTCGATCTTTAGTAAGTGTTATATAAACAAATCAAGCATAGTTCGGACGCTACACATTTTTGGGGAAATTTTGTAACGTCTGAACGGGCGTTGTTTTCATATATCTCTCGTATTAGTGATTAAAGCAAGATTGGGTAAAGGCATTCTTATAGATATTATTAATCTTTACAATTTTGCTCGCAATCTTTGTAGTTTTGAAATAACTGAAAAAATGTGGCAAAATTATGGCTCCTGGAAATGCCCACATATTTGAACTGTTTGTTTTGAAAGTGTCGTAAACCCATTAGTTTTCAAATTTCGATTCGTTTAAAAATTGTGGGTGAATAGTAGAAATAAAATATCTGCACACAGCTCATTACAAAAGTCTTCATAGTTTCGACAAGGTGTAAAAATGGTCGCTTTTGAGGTCAATTAACCCGATTTTTGCAATGGTGAATATAGTTAAGCCACTTTCAAACACATTTTTTACGTCATATTTCCGATATAAAAATGTTCCTTATGAAACAAATTTTTATTATATCATTATTAAATGGAAGAATGTGCTCAAAAGAGTTATTAGTACATCGCTTCTAACACTGAAATAAATACGTTTATACACTCAAAATTATGTGTTCGTACTTAATCAATAAACGAATTTAGAAGATTTGGTGCGAATTTTGACCTTTTAATTCAAATTGGTGATTTCATTGCATCATTTGCTGTAGATTAGGTTAGGTTACGTTGAAGGAGGAGACGTTCAACGTGTCATGCCCATTGAGATTCACTTAAGCCAGTGTTTCGGCCTGTTGTACGCTACTTATTATTATGTATGATATTTTTAAACCTCATGAGTTATAGAAAATCGGTACTAGACACGAATTTTCTTAGTATCTTCCAGTCATATTCTCTGAGATGAGTCAAGTCCGGTAATGTCTTGGACCCGAAATATCGATCACTTACTGCAACTTAGAGACATTTTCGGGACGGATTGTTTTTCACAACTAATAAAATGTTTTACATAAGATAAAGATCCATATTCTTCCTAGGAGTGACCTGTTATTAACAACCTCACGGTCAATTGATGTAATTCGAATTTCAAATGGAAAAATTCGAATTTCAATTGATGTATGTATGTATTTCGAATTTTAATTGGTGTTTTTCGAATTTCAAATGATGTGTTTCGAATTTCAATTAATGTGTATCGAATTTCAATTGATGTGTTTCGAATTTCAAATGATGAGTTTCGAACTACAATTAATGTTATTCAAATTTCAAATGCAATCTTCGAATTTCAATTGGCATTTTACGAATTTCAATTGGAATCTCCGAATTTCAAATGGAATCTTCATTTGCCAAATCTGAAGAAAATGGGTGAAAATTTAGACGATGAAGTATGTAGT
The DNA here is from genome assembly GCA_963930755.1 of Eudasyphora cyanicolor. Taxonomy (NCBI): domain Eukaryota; kingdom Metazoa; phylum Arthropoda; class Insecta; order Diptera; family Muscidae; genus Eudasyphora; species Eudasyphora cyanicolor. Next base: position 286,729,528 of record OZ005735.1, on the reverse strand, counting down.
TGAAAGCACAAGATACCTGACAGTCCCTATACATATGTTCCTTCCTATTTCACATCTAAAACAAACAAAAATGAATGAAATGAGAAAATTTTGCAATATAAATATTTTTGTTGAATAGTGTAATTAGACTTATAGATGGTCTTTGAAAAAACCCCCGTCCTAATCATTTATGAGTCATCACTGAACGTTGCATTATTATAGGGAACAAATTGTATATTTTATAGATATCTTTTCGATTGCCCATTTATCGCATAATAAGACCTTCACATATGTATGTATGTGTGATTCGAGATTTGTTACAAAATTACGCTAGATTGCATTTGTAATGTATCTCAAAAAAATGTAAATACATTTTGAACGGATTTTTTTGAATTTTTAATTTGAATCGACTTGTTTTCAATTTCGATTGACATGTTTAGACTTTTAATTTACGTGTTTCGAATTTCAATTTAATTTCATTTAAAACATTTGATTTCAATTGACTGATCCTGAATTGTGAATATAGACTAAAAGCAATGCTACAGTTAAAAAGGGAAGTAATTGTTAACCCCATTTGGACACCTCAACGCCATCTGGAAATCCCCGTCAATTTCAACCCGCGAAAAACTACAAATGTTTAATTCCTGCGTAAAATCAACATTGTTGTATGGATGTGAAACATGGAATATGGCGACGAAGGATATCAACTCTATTCAGATCATCGTTAACAAGTGCCTGAGAAGAATACTACAGATTTTCTAAGGACCTAAACTGGTCTATGTGAGCTTGTAAAGGGTCCGCCATCTAACTTTTTTTTCAACTATTGCTTATTTCGTGAATGGTAACACTTACCTCATTTCTGATTTGACAGATAATTAGTTTTATCCTTCCGCTGAACGAATATGGTTGTGTATACGCTTGAAGAACGCTGGGAGCGATTGACTTACAGAAGATGCCGATTTTGCCAAAAAAAATCATATTTTCAGATGAAGCTCATTTTGATCTTGGCGGGTATGTAAACAAGCAAAATTGTCGCACTTGGGGCAAAGAAAACACCCGCCCGCATACATTGAAAAGCCGATACACCCAAAACGAGTCACTGTTTGGTGCGGATTTTGGTCCAGAGGCATAATTGGGCCATTTTTCTTCGAAAATGAGCAAGTGGCCGTTACAGTTAATGGCGATCGTTATCGGACCATGTTGAACGAATTTTTGTTCACAAAAATTGAAGAGGAGGATATTGGCAACATTTGGTTTCAACAGGACGGCGGTACGTGCCACACAGCCGAAGCTACACTCGATGTTTTGTTCGATGTTTTCAAAAAAAAAGTTATTTGGCGGACCCTTTATAAAAAAATACGGCTGCCACCCAAACCTTCTGAACTAATATAATACCAAACACAGAGCTCTGGTCACGAACGCAGCAATCTCCAATTTCCAGTGAAATACGAAGGAGAAATGGGACTGGATTGGTCACATACTAAGTCAACCACACGACGCCATCACTCGTAAAGCTATTGATTAGAACCCACAAGGAAGCAGAAGAAGAGGACGACCGGCCCATGCCAGGCGCAGACAACTGGATGCCGAAGCTTCCAAAACGTGCAAAATCTGGAGGGAAATAAAGATCTTGGCATCAAACAGAAACGATTAGAGGCCCTATGCTCCTTATAGGAACTAAAGGAACCAATATACATATCGATGGCTTCATATAAAAAGGGGCGTACCTTGATTTTTGTTATAATTACGTTTTCCGTTTATTCTGGTCGAAAGCTGTCAAATGCACCTTAGATTGTTTTAATTTTCGGGGGCTATTGTTGTAAATAAAGGATTTATAGATATTGTAAAAACCCCATGTCCAGTCAAAGAATTTAATATAAAAAGGACGAGATACGCCCTTTTTATATTAAGCCATCGATATATTTGTTTGAAAATCGTGACGATACTAAATAAAGGGTTTTCCAACAAGAGGTGTTATTTTGGTATTCTAAGAAAAATGCAATTTTTTGAGATAAATGATCGGATGATTATTTCACAATAAAGAGGAAGGTATGCCGTTACAGGACCATATCCTTTTCATGAAATTTTCCATAACCAAATCGCAATGTGGCTGCCCTATGTCCTCGATAGCCTCAGGAATTCTATCTCTGAGGTGTTGAATCGACACTGGGCTGTTGGCGTAGACCTTATCTTTCATGTGGCCCCAAAGGAAGAAGTCGCAAGGTGTTAAATCACAAGATCTCGGTGGCCAATTGTGATCACCACCTCGAGAGATAACACGGTCCGGAGAATTTTCCCGTAACAGAGCAATGGTTTCGTTGCTTGTGTGGCACGTAGCGCCGTGTTGTTGAAAGTAAACGTTTTCCAGATCAATACCATCCAACTCCGACCATGAAAAATCATTAATCATGCGCGAGTAGTAGGGATGTTTATTATAACTCAACATTTTTTTTTCAGTCGCCTCGTAATTTGATTTAGTATTTTCTTTAATTTTATAGTTTTTTTTATTATTTTTTTTATTATTTATTGCATTAAATTGTTAAGCTTGTACGTAAGTTTTTTTAAGAAATTAAGTTGATTTTTGTAATTTTTTTTCTCACAGTGTTTGAGTAGTTTTTTCTTATTGTTAGATGCTCTATAACTGTTTATATATACTGTGAAAGTTAGGAGAAAATTGTTTACCCGGTTATTTACTACTCTTTCTATTGTTTTCTGTTTTATTTTATAATTTAGTCATTTTATTTATTTAGATATTTAAGATTTTTGAGTAGTCTACATATTGTTGTTTTTTGTAACTGTAAAAGGCCATATAGGCTTGGTTACTATGATGGAAAATAAATAAATTAATTAAATCATCACTCGATAGCGCAAGCCATTCACCGTAACTGTTGATCCAACATCATTTTCGAAAAAGTAAGGGCCAATGACCCCGCCGGACCATAAACCGCACCAAACAGTCACACGTTGGGGATGGAGAGGCTTCTCAACAATAACTCTTGGGTTTTCCGAGCCCCAGATGCGACAATTTTGCTTGTTGACGTAGCCACCGTGTTGGAAATGGGCCTCATCAGTCGAGATGATTTTCGATTTTTCGAATTTTAATAATTTCAATGCGTTGTTTAATTGTGTATCGTTCGATTTTTAGTAATGGCGTAGTTTCGACTTGTCATATGTCAAATAATAAAAGCTTCAAAAGTGACAGATACCGAAATACCGGGTGATTCAAAATAACACCTCTTGTTTGAAAACCCTTTAGATCATAGCTTTAACGATGATCCTCTATTCTCCAACTTATGACCAAACGGCACCAATTAAAGGTATTCATCTAGTTCTGTTCTGTGCCATTTGTACGGCATCATTCAATGTAAATTGTGATGATAGTTGATTTATGCTTTATATATAACGGGAGATCCAAGTTTATTTACTTTTTTCAATAGCCTTTTTTGACAGATCACGTGTGAGTCGTGTTATGCTGTCATGTTATTTTTGTTAAGTATTGTTTGGCAGTTCATCATGGAAAGACTTACGCCTGAACAACGTTTACAAATTATTCAGTTTTATTATCAAAATAATCGTTCGCCAATTGCGCTAAGTCCATTATTTTTTAAATCCAAAAAAAACACTTTCCAGTCGACCCACGACCTTGACACCCATGAGCAATATTTTAGCTCTCGTTAAGAGCTATGTTTTTGCCATTGACCGATTCCCGATCCGACGTACCGGAATCATCGGTCCATATTTCTTCAAAAATGATGCCGGTGAGAACGTAATGGCGACCGTTATCGTGCCATGATAACCGACTATTTGATGCCTGAAATTGAAGCTCGTGATCTCGGCGACATTTGGTTTCAACAAGACGGCGCACAGTGTATTATGAGCGGCAAAAACTCCCAATTTTCATGAGGCCCAATCTCAACATTTTTGATCCCAATCTGTAAATAACATTCCAATTAACTAAATCTTTAAAGGTTTTACCGATATGTTGGCAAAATATCGCGGTACAAGCATTTGAAATTCATAAATGGTACAATGGTAAATGTAAAATTTATCATTTAAGAGAGTAATTTGTAAGCACATATCTCATAAACTATGAAACGCATTGGAACTTCGTTTAAGTTATACTATACAGAACCTTTTGAAGTGTTTTTTGCAGTAAAAAAATATAATATAACAAAATATAAAATATATATAACAATAATAACAAAAATTGATAAACTAGGGACTTAGTTAACCATTACAAAAAGAAAATTCTGCCTATACCTGCCTATGTTGATTTATTTAACGAAATGGTAAAACCTACTCTGCAAAAAACAACCCAAAATTTGTTATTTTTAGTCCATGTTGCTATGTATTGAACAACATTACCAAAGCATACCTTAAGGGGCAAATGATAAATTGACCGCAAATATAACAAAAAGCATATAAAGCATGTATAAAAGCAAGTTGGTCTTGAAACGAGAGAGTATCTCAGTTTAAATCAACGATTACAGACCGAATTAAACGGGCAACCGACATGAACAAGCTAAATATTCATATAATCGAACATTCGTTTGTCAATCTACTATATATACATGCCTCATTGTTTGTGTCCTTTCCAAATATTCCTAAAAATATGCTTTAAAATGACGTATTATTAATGAACACATTGCTAAATCAATGGTGATTTTTTCTGCATGGTTAGAATGATCGATTAGTTAACAAAAAACTGTAAACTATTTCATCACGGTTTTTTGCAAATGTTGAGCTAATGTATTACGCTTCAGTTATTTACTTTGTTATATGTACTGATTTACATCGATCAAAAGATACAAAGCGTTTTATAAAAAAATTTCCTGTAATTTCCAACATCGTATAAAATTGAAATTGATAATGGGCGTTGGGCGTGGCACTTGCAATTTTTTTAATTAATCAGGACTCAAATACAATCTCTACTAGCGATCTGTAATAATATAAATGCTAAATTGAGAAAAATACTAAGATTTTTAATTTTAGGTTATGTGGGAAGTAGGCGTGGTTATGGGCGGATTTAAACAAAAAATTGGTTTTTACCTAATTAGGCGAAATGAGTGATATGCACAAAATTTCAAAGCCCTAGCTCAATTCCCTCTAATTCTTGCCGCGTCTTGTGTGAAAATATTCCACTGTGCGGCGCCACTTCCCACACATCGCAGCAATCAATGTATTTATTAAGAGAACACTTCGGTGAGCAGATAATTTCAAAACATCACGCGTGTCATTTGCCAGTTCCAGTCGAAATGCTCGAACGAGTCATCGAGAATTGGACTCAACGGATGGACCATCTGAGACGTAGCCTCGGCCAACATTTGATAGACAAAATCTTCAAAAAATAAATGCCAAAGAATGTTCTTTCAAATGATAATAAACATTCCCCATTCAATTTGAATTTTCTGTGTTATTTTTTCTTTAAAAAAGTAGGGAACCTCGAAATGGATCACCCTATAGTTTGGGATCTTTAAAGAAACGCTTAAAATTCGATCAAATGCAATGTTTTCGAAGCTCCTAATGCTTTGTGAAAAATGGGTGTATTTGTCGAGCCTTCTTTTTCTTTTGGTAATCTCACACAAATTGACAAATTCATACGAAAGATATTTCCTCATAACATTTGCACGAACGACTATTGTCTGACAAATAATGATGACTTCCCACCCGCGCTGGTCGAAATTCCATATTATATTTTTTGAAAGCGAGGGTGTTTTCGACTGATACTTTTTTATTAATTTTTCGGTTTTTTATAAACAGTTCTTCGTGGATTTCTTTAATTTCAGAATTGCTCACCAAATTTAATGTTGTTGATTTTATTTTGTGCGATAATACGATTTCCAATGTGCTATGACGAATTGATTAACTTCGAGACCAATTAGTGTTTTTTTTGAGGAACTGTCACATTTTTTCCATGCCTCTCTATATAACCCATATGACAAAAAAATTTAATCACCATTACCATCGTGAAACCTCGAGTCACATTTATCGCACTCCAATATTCTAACATATGTATATATTTATTGCAATACAATAGCACTGATATCATTCACAATTCAGCAAATCGATCACTACGATTTCTTCTCGAGTGATTACTCATTTCCTAGAATTTCTTGGGTACCAATTCAGATCTTACTAAAGAAAAGCATACTCCATAAAATTTGACTAAGTAAAATCCACAGTTATTTACAAATTCAATGATTCTTTATCCAATTACTCTTCGGAAGCAGACAGTTTTTGTCATTTCCATTTCATTTACATACAATTAATATTGTGGGCCATTATTTTTTTCCGTTTACCGACAATTTTTATTTAAAACTTTATTGTTTATTATTTTTTTATTAAACGGTAATGGTAAATAAGTCATTGATTAATTCAATCAATATATTAGTTGATTCAATTACTTTTGAATCATTAATTAAATAAATTATTTTTTAATTGAAGACCTCTGAAATGTTTATAATTTTTGTATTGAAGCACTTTTTCTTTGATGATTTAAGTTACGCCTTTGAAATTATTTTTTTTTATTTATTTTTGTGGCAAATTATAATTCACATTCATATTTCACGTATTTCCTTTGCATTGTGCATATTTGATTATCCGATTTGTTACTTACCAATACAATTAGCGCCATAAACAGTACAAAGCATTTTGCAAAGCCGCTATTAACTCCGGAATTTGACATTTTGCCAATGTTTGGGTGGTTCCTCCGATTTTATTTATTTTCAGCAACAAATACAATAACAACTGTCCTCGTTCTTGTATGTCATGGACACGATCATAATCGCATATGACTGACTGAACAATGAGCCCTCAAACCTTTGAATGATAAAAGAAATTGAAAAATCAAATAATTCTAGCGCAAATCGTCGTTTCAATTTCAAGTGATCAGGCAAATAAATAAAAGTTGGCTTGTTGTTATTGCTGCTGTTGATTAGAAACCAAAAAGAAAAAAAAAACGAAATAATTTAGACCATAGATATTTTTGTACTAGGCGCACGATATCTTATCAACGCGCCCGTAATGAGTTTCATTTTGGATTTTTTGTTTTATTCCTTCTTTATACTCTTTTCTTTTTTTTTTTTGGCAAATATGAATTATTTATGAGTTATGTGTGTTGTCGTGAAAATATCATTTATAAATTTCGAAAGAATTACTGAAGTGTTTGGGACACTTTTCGCGTAATTAGATTAGATATTCGACTGAAGTCTATAGTAGTAGGTAGAAGTACATATTTGTTTTCCGGTTAGCCCGCAGGGAATGCATTTGACATTATTAAGTCCAGGAGTGCACATCTATTAATGCCACAGTGTTTATGGACTGAAAGAAAGTTAGATCACTTCATTTTGGCAAGAGTACCCCGAGCAAAAACCATTTTATCATAAAGCTGTGATCATTTGGTTGTATTCTGCAATTATAACGTCCGATTTCACAAAGTCTGGTTCTCCTACAGTTATATCAGTTTGTATGGCATTTAAACTTTTTAACTTTCGGTTACAACATTTTTTTTAACATCGATGATAATTACGTGAACAATTTTGGCATAAAGGAAATATTTTGGTACACATTTTCCCGTTCAATCCCAAATATGTCTTAATTTTAAGGTATTGATGGCAGCTACAAAAGTTTTTACATCATAGTGTAGTTTGTATACATAAACCGATCTTTACAAAAATCAACACAGAAGATTTCCTCGGATTGGGGACGACCCCTTTGAAATTGGTCTTATTGGTCTGCCTTTTGATGTTTACTATTAATTCGGCAGATTATAGTATTTTGTCCACAAACCATTTCTTGTTAAAATGATCCATATCGGGTCATGTTTTTATATACGAGGGCGGTCCCAAATTTAGCCGACAAATTTGGGAACATTTTTATCAATTTCTCAACATAATCTCATTTTAGCTTGATATATGTTTCCAGCAATTATCAATAGCTTCGATACCCTGTTTGTAGTCAAAACTGTCTAGCTCCTAAAAATAGTCATCAACCGCAACCTCCACCTCCACCATTTATAGCAAATGTTTTTCTCCGAGCCATTTTTAAAGTTTGGAAACAAAAAATATTCTGGCGAATAAGGTGCGTGCTGAAACAATTCTAACTTTAATTTACTTATTTTGGACATCGCAATAGTGGATGTGAGAACTGGTGCATTGTCTTGATTGTAAGCAAACGAGGCTCCCATATTTTCTTCTAAATGATGTGTGCAGAAAATTTAAATATTGAAATGGCAAACCAAACTGAGCATAAATCAAGTGACAGCTGTCAAAAAGACCAGCTCCGAAAAAAATATTGTCAAATTGAAAACCTCACGTCTAAAAAACACCCTGTATATGGTCACTCCGAGTTGGCCTTTTAGCGCTATAGAAACTGTATTTCCCATTCAATCCTTTCGAAATTTAGCTGGGTGGGATTTCTTGATACAAGGATCCGCATCGCCGAGTTTGAAGAACATCACTTCAGATTTCGATATACCCCCCATATATATGTTCCTTCCAACTTGGCTTTTAGCGCTATAAAAGATGTGTTTCACTTTCAATCCTTTTGAATTTTAGCAAGGAGGAGTTTCTTATTACAGCGATTCACATTGCCGATCCTTTTCATTCAATCCTTTCGAAATTTAACTGGGTGGAGCTTCTTGATTTATATGTAGCCCCCATAATGTTTTTTTACGATTTGGCCTTTTAGCGCTATAGAAGATGTATTTCACATTCAATCCTTTCGAAATTTAGTAAGTATGAGTTTCTTAATACATGGATCCATAGTGCCAAGTTTGAAAAAAAGCGGTTCATATTTAGATATAGCCCCCATATATTTGTTCCTTCCGATTTTGATTTTTAGCGCTATAGAAGATGCATTTCATATTCAATCCTTTTAAAATTTAACAGGGTGAAGCTTCTTGATACAGGGATCCATACCGCCGAGTTTGAAAATCGAATCAGATTTATATATATCCCCCATATATATATCCCTTCCTATATGACCAACACAAACTCTAAATACAAGGTGGCGCAAAAGTAATCCTCCTATCAGAAAATGCTATAAATTTTGCGATTGGCCCCTAATGTCAGTTCTGTTTTGACATTTGTGTAGTAAACACATGCGAAATACACGTTAATAAACAATGTTACGCTACACTGTTCCAGAACGCGGAATATTGCTGACTATTTATTTGACCAATAATCGGTCGGTGACTTTGGCAAAACGTGAATTTCGTCGCAGATTTCCTGGCCGTCCAACGCCTACTGGTGAAACACTGCGACGTTTAGCCGCTCGCCTCGAAGAGACTGGCACAACACGAGATGCTGCCAGGCGTGGCAGACCCCGGAGTAGCCGTTCTGCAGAGAATATTGCTGCTGTAGCCGAGGATGTCATGGAAGCGCCGTCGACATCGACCAGACGACGTGCCACGCAAATGGGTATCAGTCGACGGTCTCTACAGCGAATTTTGGTACAAGATTTGAAGATGTTTCCGTACAAAGTCCAGACGGTCCAGACAATACTACCTTCTAAATGATAGTATTGTATTACATATCTCAGCGGCTCTATTGCTGCGCCTGTCCACAGGCGCAGTAGACATCGTCCTGATACAGGAGCCCTACGTAGTGGGAGGAAGGGTGCGCGGTATTAGGACACCCAACTTTAAACTGCTTGTGGCCAACTGTGAAGGCACTCCAAGAACCTGCATTTTGGCCAGGAAAGATCTAAGTATCTTTCTCCTGACTAATTTAAGTGGTAAAGACCAAACAGCTGCTAGCCTGGAGATCGGTAATCGTATATATTGGGTGGTCTCCAGCTACTTGCCTTATGAATCTGTAGTACCGACTGCTCTATTCAGGGAAGTAGTAGAAGAAGTAACGTCTGACGAGCTCGAGCTGATTATTGGCGCAGACACGAACGCTCATCATACTATCTGGGGTAGTACGGATATAAACAATAGGGGTGATTCGCTTCTTGACTTTATTCTAACTACCAACCTTAGTATTTGTAACATAGGTAATAAACCGACCTTTACAATTAAAGACAGACAAGAAGTACTCGACGTAACGTTTGCTACTGACCGGCTGTCAGACAAAATTATTGGGTGGAATGTACTGGACGACCACTCATTCTCAGATCACCATTATATTGAGTTCAAACTCGCGGAAAAAGCGCCTAAACCTGCCGTCCACAGAAATGTAAGGAAGACAAAGTGGTACCTGTATGAGAAGAATTTCAAGAAAGTCCTCAACTCTAAACTTCTGTACGAACCGAATGACAAAGCCGGTCTGGATAATCTGGTCGATCATATGATCATATCATTCAATAGATCCCTTGAAGAAGCCTGTCCAAAAACAAGGTACGAGGGCGGTTCGGAAACTTCTTAGCCTAGCACAAAAGGCGCGGTATAAACAGAAAAAAGTTAAGTGTTTTGGAAACTTCCATCTCTGCTATGAACACATGTTAAATTTGGTTTCGATCTGGCAACTCCTTCATATAGAAACAGGTGTTCACAAAAGACGCATCCGCGATTTTTTTACAATGGAAAAAATTAGAAATGCTTGGTGTCATTAAATATTTACATAAAAAAGGTTTATCGGTACAAGAAATTCATAATGATATGGTGAATGTGTTAGGTGAAAGTGCTCCTTCATATGCAACAGTAAAAAATTGGGTTGCTGAATTTAAACGTGGTCCTACAAGCATTGAAGATGAACCACGTAGTGAACGTCCAAAAACAGCAACAGCAACAACAACAGAAATTGTAGCCAAAGTGCACGATATGGTATTAAATGATCGACGAATAAAAGTGCGTGAAATAGCTAATATCATGGGTATCTCAAATGATCGATTCCATTTAATTTTGCATGAAGAACTACAGATGCAAAAGCTTTCTGCAAGATGGGCGCCGCACTTGTTAACAGTCGACCAAAAACGCATAAGAATGAACATTTCTCAAGCTTGTTTGGAACGTTTTAAGCTAAATAAAATGGATTTTAAGCGTCGTTTCATAACTGTTGATGAGACATGGATCCACCACTATACTCCAGAGACAAAAGGACAATCCAAACAATGGACTGAAGCTGGAGGAAGTGCCCCAAAGAAGGCAAAAACAATTCAATCGGCTGGTAAGGTTATGGCAACGGTTTTTTGGGACTTCAAAGGTATTTTATTGATTGACTATCTGCAAAAGGGTAAAACAATAAATTCTGAGTACTATTGCAACCTTTTGGATCAATTAAATGTACAAATTCGAGAAAAACGTCCTGGCTTACAACACAAAAAAAAAAAATTTTCATCAAGACAACGCACCAGCGCACAATAGTGTTTTAACAATGGCTAAAATCAACGAATTAAAGTACGAGTTGCTTGACCACCCACCTTATTCTCCTGATTTAGCTCCCAGAGACTTACCTGTTTCCAAATCTAGAAAAAATCCTTGCTGGCAAGCGTTTTACCTCAAATGAAGATGCAATTACAGTTGTAAACCACTATTTTGAAGACCTTGAGGAAAACTATTTTAATCAAGGGATAGAATTGCTAGATAAGCGTTGGACTAAGTGTATTGAAGTTTCAGGAGATTATATTGAAAAATAAAATATTTATGAAAAACTAACTATTCTCTTTCATTGATAGGCTAAGAAGTTTCCGAACCGCCCTCGTACAAGGGTAAAACTAAACCCCAATGGTGGACTTCTGAGCTAACGGCTATGAAAAAGACCTGCAACAAGCTATTCAATAAGGCTAAATCTACTGGGGTCGCTAATGATTGGGATGCCTATAAAGAGCAACTCAAGATCTATAAGAAGGAGCTTAGAAAGGCGCTCTTGGTATACCTTTTGTGGTGATGTGGAAAAGGTCTCCGACGCCGCTAGGCTGAGGAAGATATTATCTGCTTCACCCTGTACAGTGGGATATTTACAGGATGAGGCAAATAACTGGACCAAAAACAGCGAGCAGTCGCTCAATGTACTGCTCGACACACATTTCCCGGGGAACTCTGTAACAGAACCCGAGGATCAGCAGGTCCAACAAGAGTGCGAGTGGACTGCGAGCGTCGCTAGCTTCTTGACTGAGAGATCCAGAATAAGCTGGGCTATTAATAGCTTTGAGCCCTTCAAGTCACCTGGACCAGATGGCATCACTCCAGCAGAAATGCAGAAAATGTTAAAGTACATTATCCCCTGGCTGGAGAAAATTTATGTACGCTGTATCAGGCTTTCATACGTCCCGAATCGATGGAGGAATACCAAAGTGGTATTCATACCTATAGCGGGAAAGATATCACACACTAGGCCAATTAGCCTATCCTCCTTCCTATTGAAAGGTCTGGAAAGACTTTTAGATCATTTCATTAGGGAAAACCTGGATACAAAACTCCTGTCGGGGAACCAACATGCTTACAATAAGGGCAAGTCTAAAGAATCAGCCCTGCACGAACTTGTGAGCACTATCGAATCGTCCCTGCATTTCAAGGAATTCACCATGGTGGCATTTCTTGACATAGAAGGGGCTTTTAACAACATTCAGATACAGTAATTGCGGCACTCTCACATCTAAAAGTTAACACTAGTTTGATTAGACTAATTCAAAGTCTACTCACCAGAAGACGCATAACAGCATGTCTAGGGTCCACAACTCTAACAAGGTTTGTAAACAGAGGGACCCCGCAAGGAGGAGTACTGTCTACACTAATTTGGAACCTAGCGGTGAATGAAATCCTGCTAGATCTAGAATGTTGTGGCTGCAAGGTCGTGGCATATGCGGACGACGTGGCAATCGCAGTGAGTGGCAAATTCGTAAACGTCCTCAGAGACATCCTACAGGTGGCTCTGAACAAGTTGGCTAGATGGGCCAGAAGCAGCGGTTTGGGCGTTAACCCCAACAAGACAGAATTGGTTCTCTTTACTAGGATGAATAATGTCCCACATGTGGACCCTCCACCTCGGATAAATGGAACATATCTAGTCTTTTCTGAAAGTGCAACATTTTTAGGAATAATTCTAGATAGGAAAATGTTATTTAGACTTAACGTATTGGAACGTGTAAGGAAGGCCAACGTCGCCTTATATTCCTGCAAAAAGGCTGTAGGGACGCGGTGGGGACTCTCTCCTAAAATCGTCCACTGGATATATATAGCAGTAGTTCGTCCAATACTGTTATACGGTATTGTGGTATGGTGGACGGCAACTGACAAACTAACCATCACCAACCTACTAACAAAGGTTCAGAGAACTGCCTGCCTGAGCATAAGCGGAGCCTTAAGGACTACAGCGACCGAGTCTCTACAAGCCCTACTCCATATACTGCCGATTAATATTGTGGCGAGAGAAGTTGCACCCAAAGAACTATGGTCACATGAGGATATCAAAGTGTAGTGCTATGGTAACCGACCGAGTGGACTATATACCAACTGTGTACACCTTCGAGAGAAATTACATCACTATGATTCCCGCCAGAGATGAATGGGTCGGCAGAATACCAGGTAATTAGAAACCATCTCCACTTTTACACGGATGGTTCGAAGCTTGATGAAAAGGTTGGCTTCGGAGTACACTGTGAAGAACTTAGTCTGGATATAGCTCACAGACTACCAGATACCTGCAGTGTCTATCAAGCCGAAATAATGGCAATATGGGAAGTCGCCAAGTGGCTGAGTCGCAACATACTAACCAACACTGGCGTTGTCATTTACTCGGACAGCCAGGCTGCCACCAATTCTCTGGAGGCAACATCCCTAAATTCACAAACAGCCCTCGACTGCCGCAGATCTCTTAACGAGATGGCTGAGCAGTTTAATATACACCTCATATGGGTGCCTGGGCATAGGGATATCCCGGGGAAAGCCGATGAACTTGCTAGGAAAGGGACGACATTACAAATTCTCGAAGAATTTGCATATATTGGTGCGCCACTATCCACGTGCAAGCTTTGGCTTAGGCAAGAGGCAATCAGGCAGTCCAACGAAAGATGGACAGAAATCGGCAACTGCAGGGTAGCTAGACAAATCTGGCCAAGGTATGACCTGAGAAGGTCAAAATATCTCCTCGCACTAGAGAGGAAACGATTGTCTACGTTAGTACAGGTTCTGACGGGACACTGCTTGATCGGCGAACACGCCAAAGGCTGGGTATTGACTCCAATGACTTCTGCCGAAGCTGTGGAGAAGAGGAAGAAGTGGAGAGCATTGAGCACTTGCTTTGCGACTGTCCCGCTTTGAGTAAAAGACGACTGGACATACTGGGGTCGGCCTTTTTAGGCAGCCTAACAGATCTTTCCAGTACTGATATTCGTACTATCGATAAATTAATATATCAAACAGGTTGGTTTCGATGAGTGGCATTTCAGCCCGTGGTAATACTAGGGGCCTAAACTGGTCTATGTGAGCTTGTAAAAAAAAAATACGGCTGCCACCCTAACCTAAACCTAATTACATATCGGTGACCAATTTGTTCATGTTTACCGCCTGACCCACGTTGTCGAACGTAAACTCGCATTACTTCTATACGAAAAACAGCTGATTTGTGACCTAAAACAATGCATCAGAACGACAATGTAAAAGAAAACATACGGAGATTGTAAAATTGGGGGTTAGTTTTATTTTGTTCGATGCCACACCTAAAAATAAGTTTTCTCTTAAACGGCAATACTCTGCTCAGTCGCCTGTAGAGAAATTGTCTGTTATTACAGCAAATTGTTTGCTGTCCCAGCAAAATGTCTGCAATTTTTTAATAGCAGTCACACTACTGAAATACAAGGTGGCGCAAAAGTAATCCTCCTATCAGAAAATGCTATAAATTTTGCGATTGGCCCCTAATGTCAGTTCTGTTTTGACATTTGTGTAGTAAACACATGCGAAATACACGTTAATAAACAATGTTACGCTACACTGCTCCAGAACGCGGAATATTGCTGACTATTTATTTGACCAATAATCGGTCGGTGACTTTGTTTGGCACAACGTGAATTTCGTCGCCGTCCAACGCCTACTGGTGAAACACTGCGACGTTTAGCCGCTCGCCTCGAAGAGACTGGCACAACACGAGATGCTGCCAGGCGTGGCAGACCCCGGAGTAGCCGTTCTGCAGAGAATATTGCTGCTGTAGGCGAGGATGTCATGGAAGCGCCGTCGACATCGACCAGACGACGTGCCACGCAAATGGGTATCAGTCGACGGGCTCTACAGCGAATTTTGGTACAAGATTTGAAGATGTTTCCGTACAAAGTCCAGACGGTGCATCAGCTGTTAGCTGCTGACCGCCAATCGCGTCTAACATACGCTCAAGCCATCCTTAATCACCACCAAGAGGAAGATGATTTTTCATCAAAAATAATCATGAGTGATGAGGCCCATTTCCATCTTAGCGGGTACGTAAATAAGCAAAATTTACGCTTCTGGGGCACTGAAAATCCGCGTGTAACCCACGAAGAGCCATTACACCCGCTCAAAGTCACTGTATGGTGTGCTGTTTTCGCTGGAGGAGTCATCGGACCTTTTTTCTTCGAAGACGTCCGGGCCAAACGGTTACTGTGAATGGTGAGCGCTACAGAGCAATGATCAACGAGTTCTTTTTGCCTCAACTTCATGAATTGGGATTGGAAAACATGTGGTTCCAACAGGACGGTGCAACGGCACACACTGTACGTCCCACAACCGATATGCTGAAGGATGCATTTCCCGGGCGCCTAATCTCCCGTTTTGGCGATTTGCACTGGCCAGCAAGATCGCTTTATTTGACCGCTCCAGACTTCTTTTTGTGGGGCTTTTTGAAGTCGCGGGTTTATGTCAACAAGCCTCAGACTCTTGCAGCTCTTAAAGACAATATCCGTCAAGAATGTGAGGACCTATCGCCGGAAGTTTTGGCCAAAGTGAGGGAAAATGCCATAAAAAGGGCTCAAATGACAACCAACTGTGGCGGCGGCCATTTACATGACATCATATTCTCGACTTGATGTAAAAAAAATTAAAAGACCAAATAAAAATAATCCACAAGAAGAATCAAAGTTTTTAATTTTTTTTTAAATTACAGCCAAAAAACATCGAGAGGTTACTTTTGCGCCACCTTGTATTTGCAATTTGTTAGAAATATCTCCTGCTGATTACACTGTGCTAGTCCAAACATGTAACAGAAAGTAGACACTATGAATAGACCAATTTCGGCCACGCTGAATCCGGTGGTATTAGCCGTTTTTCTAAGTTAACTCTTGTTTTTGCGATATTCGATCACAAAGTTTGCTAGGAAATCTGAGAGGTTAGTTTACTTGGTGATTTTGAGGCTTCGTACTACACTCTTCAGTTTAAAGAACGAAATAAAGAGCACCCTTTGAGAATTATTTTTCCCAAAACAGTCGTCCCCGCTTATATCTTCATTACCCTTAAATAATTGCATTTAAAT
Source organism: Eudasyphora cyanicolor (assembly GCA_963930755.1). Lineage (NCBI taxonomy): Eukaryota > Metazoa > Arthropoda > Insecta > Diptera > Muscidae > Eudasyphora > Eudasyphora cyanicolor. The sequence goes on along the minus strand of OZ005735.1, from coordinate 286,713,173 downwards.
ATTATCATATGTCAAAAGTCGTAAATATCCTCGATATTTTAAGTTGGGGTCTTTGAGAAAAATATTCCACGCAAAAAAATACTATGAGTCCTTTCTCAACGCTTTTATGAGAAATAAGCATATTTCGAGTGTGTATTTTTCTACTCCTAGCAGAAATTATTTTTTGATATTAGTTTTTGAATTAAATTTTTGTATATACTTTTCCTGTTATGAAATTATGAAACGTGTTGATTTTTCATAAATATATTGAATATATTTTTCTCGAAGACACCATCTAAAAATGTTGACGATTTGTATGACGTTTGACGTATGGTAAAGGTAAGTACACACGATTTGCAGATCGGACAATATTGCCACAAAAATGGCGGAAAAATGCAACTCTGTGAATTTACAACGGTGTGGACAGACAATTTTTGTTTTGCAACGTTAGCAGAAAAACCATTGCGCGAAAATTTGCAGATTGTTAGATGTGCGAAGTTTATGCATGTGAAAACGGCGCCATTGCCAGAAAAACATTTTATTGGCAACACTGTCTATAAAATATTTTTATTGGCAATACTGCATATAAATATTGACAAAATATATTGTAAATATATGAAATTGTAAGGTTTTCTTGCAATCGTCTGAACTGTCAATTAACCTTTGCCTAACAATCTGTCATTGCCCGTAAATTTGCAGCACTTTAACAGGGTTGTTAACGTTGTCCGATCTGGCAATCGTGTGTACTTACCTTAAGATTTGATTGCATGATTAATTGTAATCACTTCAATCTATTTAGACAATTTTTGATTTGAACTAAAACTTGTATTTCTTGACTTAATTTGTCATTTGTGAAACCACCGAATTAGTACTCAACTGGATTATTTGTCTTTGTGGCTAATATCACTTTTGCTCTCAACCTTTCATTTATAGAAACTCGGCACACACTTTTTATTCATCGATATCTTATCAAAGGTGCCGTTATAAAATTCATTCACTTCTTTATTGTTATATTGAAAAAGTCTGATCTGATCGGAATAAAAGGGAGAATTCATTATTTTATGCAATACAACGAATTGTGTCATCTCTTATGGAAACCGAAACAAAAACAGACATGTACTCGGTTAACAAATTCAAAACAAAAATATTATAAAACATATTGCAAACTGAAACACCTATCTCCCCGCACCCCACCTTGGATGGGTGTAAAGGGGTCCACCAACCAACCGGTCGATGAATGGATGGTCCCAGCACGTTGCCTTATTCATATTCTTGGTTAGTACGAGTGAGTGAGGCTTGCATTCGAAACCTCAGAGATACTGTAGTGAGAATGTGGAACTATTGGCAATTGTTGTTTGTATTTAAGTACTCGTAACAAAGAAGATACCGCGATATTCACACACATATTTGCATTTACGACGCGAGTACGTACTAAATTTTAAATATTACTTAGATCATCTCGAACGAATGAGCGTTTCGTTTTTTACTTCTTAATGAGACAACCGCTACTAAAGCAAACAACACCACAGCACTTAGCCCACCTCATCATTGCCCGTGACTCATTTCTAATGTCAAAAAACGGGAGAATTTTTGTTTTTAATCCAAATTTTGTTATCTCTCGATCTCAATTTCCCCCCCATCGGTAATCTGTCATCTGCCACTGATCTGCTGCGATATACAACTGTCACATCTGTAGTGGGGTGAGGAGGAGGAGTGTGTTGTGGGTGATGTACGTTGATTCATATTCTTTTTTGTATCTTCTTTGTGGTTGTTGTCGCTGCTATTGTTGCAGTTTTTAAATTTAGAGTGTACGAACGACGAGATCGTTGTTTGTTTACCGTTTATTGTTATTGTTTGTCTTGTTTGGCTGTTTGTTTTTGTTATTGGAAATCGATTGATGATGATACTTTGTAGAATTTTGTCGCTATTTATTAGTGTACTCTTGGGGAGCAGCAAGGCAAGTACACTCGGTTAAACACTTGGTTAGATACTGATTGCAACTACACTCTCGAATTATAAAAGGCTGCCTTGCCTTGTTTTCCCCAGTATTGCCCCTGTCTCTCCCGTATTAAGTTTGCGCAGCACGCCGAACCGATTTTATATTATGGTGGGGATTTCAGAAGCTCGCTTTAACCCAACATTACTGCTGGTTGGTTCGCTGCTGCTGTTGACTGCTTTTGGTGTATGTGGGGCTTTTTGAAGTCGCGGGTTTATGTCAACAAGCCTCAGACTCTTGCAGCTCTTAAAGACAATATCCGTCAAGAATGTGAGGACCTATCGCCGGAAGTTTTGGCCAAAGTGAGGGAAAATGCCATAAAAAGGGCTCAAATGACAACCAACTGTGGCGGCGGCCATTTACATGACATCATATTCTCGACTTGATGTAAAAAAAATTAAAAGACCAAATAAAAATAATCCACAAGAAGAATCAAAGTTTTTAATTTTTTTTTAAATTACAGCCAAAAAACATCGAGAGGTTACTTTTGCGCCACCTTGTATTTGCAATTTGTTAGAAATATCTCCTGCTGATTACACTGTGCTAGTCCAAACATGTAACAGAAAGTAGACACTATGAATAGACCAATTTCGGCCACGCTGAATCCGGTGGTATTAGCCGTTTTTCTAAGTTAACTCTTGTTTTTGCGATATTCGATCACAAAGTTTGCTAGGAAATCTGAGAGGTTAGTTTACTTGGTGATTTTGAGGCTTCGTACTACACTCTTCAGTTTAAAGAACGAAATAAAGAGCACCCTTTGAGAATTATTTTTCCCAAAACAGTCGTCCCCGCTTATATCTTCATTACCCTTAAATAATTGCATTTAAATATTATCATATGTCAAAAGTCGTAAATATCCTCGATATTTTAAGTTGGGGTCTTTGAGAAAAATATTCCACGCAAAAAAATACTATGAGTCCTTTCTCAACGCTTTTATGAGAAATAAGCATATTTCGAGTGTGTATTTTTCTACTCCTAGCAGAAATTATTTTTTGATATTAGTTTTTGAATTAAATTTTTGTATATACTTTTCCTGTTATGAAATTATGAAACGTGTTGATTTTTCATAAATATATTGAATATATTTTTCTCGAAGACACCATCTAAAAATGTTGACGATTTGTATGACGTTTGACGTATGGTAAAGGTAAGTACACACGATTTGCAGATCGGACAATATTGCCACAAAAATGGCGGAAAAATGCAACTCTGTGAATTTACAACGGTGTGGACAGACAATTTTTGTTTTGCAACGTTAGCAGAAAAACCATTGCGCGAAAATTTGCAGATTGTTAGATGTGCGAAGTTTATGCATGTGAAAACGGCGCCATTGCCAGAAAAACATTTTATTGGCAACACTGTCTATAAAATATTTTTATTGGCAATACTGCATATAAATATTGACAAAATATATTGTAAATATATGAAATTGTAAGGTTTTCTTGCAATCGTCTGAACTGTCAATTAACCTTTGCCTAACAATCTGTCATTGCCCGTAAATTTGCAGCACTTTAACAGGGTTGTTAACGTTGTCCGATCTGGCAATCGTGTGTACTTACCTTAAGATTTGATTGCATGATTAATTGTAATCACTTCAATCTATTTAGACAATTTTTGATTTGAACTAAAACTTGTATTTCTTGACTTAATTTGTCATTTGTGAAACCACCGAATTAGTACTCAACTGGATTATTTGTCTTTGTGGCTAATATCACTTTTGCTCTCAACCTTTCATTTATAGAAACTCGGCACACACTTTTTATTCATCGATATCTTATCAAAGGTGCCGTTATAAAATTCATTCACTTCTTTATTGTTATATTGAAAAAGTCTGATCTGATCGGAATAAAAGGGAGAATTCATTATTTTATGCAATACAACGAATTGTGTCATCTCTTATGGAAACCGAAACAAAAACAGACATGTACTCGGTTAACAAATTCAAAACAAAAATATTATAAAACATATTGCAAACTGAAACACCTATCTCCCCGCACCCCACCTTGGATGGGTGTAAAGGGGTCCACCAACCAACCGGTCGATGAATGGATGGTCCCAGCACGTTGCCTTATTCATATTCTTGGTTAGTACGAGTGAGTGAGGCTTGCATTCGAAACCTCAGAGATACTGTAGTGAGAATGTGGAACTATTGGCAATTGTTGTTTGTATTTAAGTACTCGTAACAAAGAAGATACCGCGATATTCACACACATATTTGCATTTACGACGCGAGTACGTACTAAATTTTAAATATTACTTAGATCATCTCGAACGAATGAGCGTTTCGTTTTTTACTTCTTAATGAGACAACCGCTACTAAAGCAAACAACACCACAGCACTTAGCCCACCTCATCATTGCCCGTGACTCATTTCTAATGTCAAAAAACGGGAGAATTTTTGTTTTTAATCCAAATTTTGTTATCTCTCGATCTCAATTTCCCCCCCATCGGTAATCTGTCATCTGCCACTGATCTGCTGCGATATACAACTGTCACATCTGTAGTGGGGTGAGGAGGAGGAGTGTGTTGTGGGTGATGTACGTTGATTCATATTCTTTTTTGTATCTTCTTTGTGGTTGTTGTCGCTGCTATTGTTGCAGTTTTTAAATTTAGAGTGTACGAACGACGAGATCGTTGTTTGTTTACCGTTTATTGTTATTGTTTGTCTTGTTTGGCTGTTTGTTTTTGTTATTGGAAATCGATTGATGATGATACTTTGTAGAATTTTGTCGCTATTTATTAGTGTACTCTTGGGGAGCAGCAAGGCAAGTACACTCGGTTAAACACTTGGTTAGATACTGATTGCAACTACACTCTCGAATTATAAAAGGCTGCCTTGCCTTGTTTTCCCCAGTATTGCCCCTGTCTCTCCCGTATTAAGTTTGCGCAGCACGCCGAACCGATTTTATATTATGGTGGGGATTTCAGAAGCTCGCTTTAACCCAACATTACTGCTGGTTGGTTCGCTGCTGCTGTTGACTGCTTTTGGTGTATGTAGGTACTCGCCTCGTGCACACTTCGGTATATCCAGACATAAACCACCAACACTGGGAAAGCGGTGCTGGAAATAAATCGCATTACAAATGATTTGTGATAAGATAATAGCAAATATTCACAATATGATATGTACGAAATTCATGTACAGTAGCCGACATAATAATGCTGACAGATTATTAAATAAACTCTAGATCATTTCATCCGATCGATCAGTAGAAATGTAGTTTCTCTGAAGTTAAGATGTCAAATCGGGAAGAAACTTTGCACGAGAGATATGGGCATTTCTCCAATGTCGAATGCGACATTCGTACGCATTCAAAGTGAAAAAAAACATATGCCAAAACAATATTTTATTTTGACAAAAGGCGAAACTTTCTTGATTAGCACTATAATTGGTGCTAAGATTGATTTTGACCAATTGCGACTAATTTTAAAATTGTATGCATTGATGTATCTTAATAATGTTTTTTTTTATTTTATTCAAGAATAATATTTCTGGCCTAGGCAACACTAAGTTTTGCTGGCGCCATCTGACATTTCCATAGGAAAATTTGACATTTTTTAGCATAAACGTTCTCAGAACGTTTTGATGTACGACCATCATTTGTGTTGTTTACAATGACTTGAATTTGGCAAAAAAAAAATGGAATTAACTCGTGAACATTTTCGTGCGATCATTTTTCACAACTTTCGACGCGGATTATCACGACAAGAGTGCATCGATGAACTTTAATCTTTGTATGGCGATGAAGCACCATCCAATAGCACTGTGAAAAACTGGTTTAGTGAATTCAATGCCGACGCTCGCTCAAAGACGAAGGAGCGTGAACTGATAATGCAAGAACGTCATGTGACATACCGTGAGATAGAGGCATCCTTCGGCATATCTTCCACATTCGATATTGCATTAACACCTGGCCGTAAAAAAGGTTTGTTCTTGTTGGATCCCGCACAATTTGACAATCGCTCAAAAAAGGCTCGTGTCGATTGGTGCAAAGAAATTTTGAAAAAATCGCGGTGCTTCAAAAAACTTTTATAAGATCGTCACAGGTCACGAATCTTGGATCTATGCGTATGAGACCGAAACAAAACAGCAATCGACCGTGTGGGTCTTCGAAGACGAGCCAAATCCAATGAAAGTTGTTCGTGGAAGAAGCACTTCGAAGCAAATGGTCGCCCGTTTCTTCGGCACAACTGGTCATGTGGCGACTGCTCTGCTTGAGCAACGTAGGACGGTCAATTCTGAGTAGTACACCACAATTTGTTTGCCTGAAGTCTTCGGAGAAATTCGAAAAACGAACCAGAGAAGACGAATCATTGTGCACCCTGACAATGCGAGCTCTCACACATCTCAAACCAGCGCCTTTTTGACTTATTCTTATTCACTCACATCAAGAAAAAACTGCTTGGTCAACGTTTTTCGACGCCTGAAGCAGCTGTAGAAGCGTTCACCATGTTTTGGAGGTGAATTTTCCACACACTGTAACCAAAACAATTCGCGCTCAAATGACAAAACGGTCGGAGTGAAGTTATGCTAAAAAATGTCATACATTCCAATGGAAGTTCCAGTTTTCATCTGGCAACACGAAATATAAATAGCAACCCTCGTACGTAGTTTATTTTTTTATTTAATATTATTCACATTCGCACTCGACGTATCGTATGCGACATTTTATTCCATCATTCTTTTTATATTTATTTTTTTACTTTCTATGTAATTACACATCCAAAGGTTGATTATAAATGATTTTTAATATAACAGTATGTATTCAATATATTGAATTTCACAACAAAAATTATTTTTCTTATATTCTTTCAATATAAATCGAGATTTAAAAGAGAGATCATTAATCAAAACATAACATGCAAAACAAATGTTTAAAACATAAATGTTTGCAGTTGTTCGACTTGGCACTCGAATATTTCAAAATGTGTATGAATAAATGTAAACTTGTTTTTATATTAGTAAAATTTGATAGATTCCCTATAAAAAATGGTAAAATAACATACTTTTATAGACTTTCAATTTGTTGGCTGTGGTTGACATTTTTTTGGAAATGCCCATATGTATTTCATAACATGGACCGTTGCTCGTGTGAATAGTTCTGGATACAAAAAAATAGAACTTGAGGTAAGTGCACATGATTGTCAGGAAAATGGCGAAAAATGCAACCCTGTGAACTTACAACCGTTTGAACTTACAGTTTTTTTCCTGCAACGTTGGCAGAAACGTCATCGTCAATAAATTGTAAGACATTGTAAGATGTGCGAAGTTTTTGCATCTGACAATTTCTATTAGCAATCCTGGATATACCTAAATATTTACAAAATATATTGTAAATACCGGGTTTTCCAATAGGGACATAACAATTTCGTATCATTATGTCAACGCACCGTCAAACATTTTTAATGATCTTTCAGTGTCAAAACTTTAGTCGAAGTCAACGTTTGGAAATCATTAAAAATTACTACCGAAATTCTGTGTCGGTGGTCGCAACATTAAGAGCGCTTAATCCAATTTTCGCCAGTAATAATCATCTTCAGCGATGAATCTCATTTCTGGCTGAGTGGTTTTGTCAATAAACAAAATATGCTTTTTTGGACAGCAAGAAACCCACATGTGCTTCAAGAGACACAATTGCATCCGCAAAAAATTACTGTGTGGTGTGGTTTTCCGGAGGTGTGATTGGCCCTTAGTTTATCATCCATGAAAACAATCGTCATGTTACCGTCAATGGAGAGCGCTATCGTGAAATGTTAGAAAATTATTTTTGGCCAGAATTGAATGAGCTTGACATCGCCGATATGTGGTTTCAACAAGACGGTGCCACTAACTACACAGCAAGCGTTACAATCGATTTACTGAAAGGCAAATTCGGTGAACGTGTTATCTCGAGAAATGGTCCGGTCGGATGGCCACCTCGTTCATGCGATTTAACGCCATTGGATTTCTTCTTATGGGGCCACATCAAGTCATTGGTCTATGCCAACAACTTTAGACGATCTCAGAGACAACGAAATTGCCAACGTTCCGGTCGAAATGAGTGGTGGAAAATTGGGTCCAAAGAATAGATCGCTGTAGACGGGCTCTTGGTGGTCATATGACCGGAATCGAATTTCGTTCTTAAAATGTAACACTTGCACTACACCTGGAATAAATTTGAACTCTATATCTTAAATATTCTGTGTTTTATTAAAATATACAATTGTTATGTCCTTAATGGAAATTTATATGAAATTGTGAGGTTTTCTTGCAATCGTCTGAACTGTCAATTTACCTTTGCCTAACAATCTATCATTGTCCGTACATTAGCAGAACATTAATAGGGTTGACGTCCGATCTGACAATAGTGTGTTCATAGCTCTACAAATTTTCTGCCTGTTCAGTTGAAATTGAAGTCTATACTACGTTAAGAAGTCAAATCGTGGAGGTGCTGTACATTGTGGCGGGTAATAAAAAAAAATATCGCTGTTGTCCGCAACTCAAATGAAAGATTGTTTTGTTTAGTGAGTATTCCCCAAATATTTCAGCTAAATCCTGAACCGCCAGTGAGCTAGAGCGATATTTCATAACATCTAAAAGTCATGTTTTTTTTTTGCAAAAACTTAAAATTACTGTACTTTGTTTTTGCTTCTCCTCAAAAATGATGAACATATGGGTTACGTCATTTTGGATTTCAGGTGACGATATGTATATCCTTTTTTCCAAATGTGCCCTTAAAAGCACGAATTTCGAAAAACATCTTCTAATCTTTATGTTACGTACACACGGTTGTCAGAACTTACAAAGTCGTCAGTAAAATGTTTAAACAAATTTTTTATAACCGTGTGAACGTACAAAATTTGTCTTGTAAAGTTGTCAGAAAAGTTATCGTCAAAACATTGTAAGATACTAATATTGTCAGACGTCTGAAAATCGTGTGAACACATTACGATGTCACTGTAAGATAATTGTCAGACCATTTTATTATCAGATGTGCGAAGTTTATGTATCTGACAATAAATATGACAACAGATAAATATTTTTATTGGTGAAGCTAAGTACAACACGGCGGTTAAATCTTGCAATGTTATCCACTCCGTCAAAGTGCTCCAATTTACTGAAAATGACAGATTGTTAGCAAAAGGTGAATTGAATTGTAAAAGTCGATGACCTATAGGTGTATTAACGGACACTGAGCGGAATAAAGTTTGATAACTGATGGGCAGAGTATGAAACCGACAAGGCGAGCCGCCGCCGAACGTTTCTCACCAGCTGGCGCCGTCGCCGATCTTTGCGGCTGATGCACCATCGCCTAACTGTGCTTAGTCTCATAGGCTAAGTTAATAAATATTGATAATACTACTATAGGACGAAAAAAAAGAATTTTGATAGCAATATCAAATTAACTCCAAATTATTAAAGGGAATATATTGCAAAAAACAATGGTTTTATAAGGAATAACTAAATATTAGAAAAATGGAGTTTAAAAATTCATGAGCAGAAAATCGCTTCTAACTGAGTGCTCGCCCTTCTTTTAAAGCCCAAAATCCGAATTTTATCATTTAAATTTAAATAAAGCAACAGAAAATTAATTTTTAAAAACAAGGACGTTATTTCAAATAATTTATGGTTATTTATAATAATCAGTTTTTTATATTACTTTTACGTATTAAAACCAGCAAGGAAAGACTAAAGTCGGACATGACCGACTACACTGCGTTATATAAAATCGTAAACCGATATGGCCAATTTTTACAACGAGTGGTACAGCGAAAAATGAAATGTAATTTTCCAATAGAGTGCAAATTATATAATAATAAATAGTAATAAAATGATTCGCGAATTACTTTCGATATGTGATGTCAAGACCTACAAAATATTTCATTGAAATAAATTCATTACACCCTCACTTTAGTGATACGAGGGTATACATATATCATTTGCCAAAAGTGTAACACATCGAAGGAGTGACCTAAGGCCCTAAGTATGTTCGGCGGATATTCCTTTTGGGCCATTTTAAGTCGAATGAGCAATGTCCGTCCGTCTGCTGGCTGGAGCGCACGATAACTCTCGAAAGGAGTAACCGATTGACTCTAAATTTTGTATGCGATAATATTTTTTTCAATCACATGCTACGTTCGAAGATGGGTCATATTGGTCCACTCCTTGTAGTACCACCCCATGGTTAACATTTAGTGAAATATTGGTTCTTTAATAACTTTTATACTACTTATTAGAATCTTCTAAAATTCCACACATAGTATTAGTTTATTAGTCGCTATCACCTCGAGAAAAATGAGTGAAGTTGCCACGCCACTTTTGGTACCCCCACACAAATGGACTATTTTGCATAAAAATTTAACTGATTGTAGCTTCAAAATCGCTTCATAAAAAATACATGAAAATTTTGTACAGTGTAATGCTTTTATAGTACCTAGTGTCCAGTGAAAAGTGAGCGTTATTGGCACGGCCCTTTTGGTACATCCCACACAAATGGACTTTTTTGTATTTTTAAAAGTAACAGCTTATAACTACAATACTTCAAATTTTGCACAGTGTAATGGCTTTATAGTACCTACAGTCCACTACAAAATGGGCGTTATTGCCATACCCCTTTTGGTACCTCCCACATAAAGGTACCATTTTGTACGAAAAGTTAACAGCTTATAACTTTAATGCTAATGCATACAAATAAGTAAAATTTTGAGCAGTGTAATGTTTTTATAGTACCTACAATCTGTTGAAAAATTGGTGTTATCATCATCAATTTTTGCACAGTGTAAAGTTTATAAAATACCTACAGTCCTTTAAATACCTCATAATATTAGTACATATATCAGTGCATATTTATATTGCTCACAAAGTGAGGGCATACTTTTGTCGGTTTACCCGACTGCAATTTCTTACTTGTTTTCAAATATTTAAAAATGAATATATTTCAATGGGTGTACTAAAGATCACTGAGCGGATTAAAGTCTTTGTCCTATGGGTGGATTAGGTCGATGACCGATGGATGGATTAAAGGCCACTGAATTTTCTAGAAAATTCGAATTTCGATAACAAATTCTATAAAGAGAAATGTTGACGAAATTTCCTAGAAAAATGAAATTTTGACAACATTTTGTGGGAAAATTTGATTTTAGCCAATTTCGTCAAAATTTCTTAGAAAAACTAATTGTTTACGAAATTTTCTAGAAAAAGTAAATATCAGCGATATTAGCTTTGTTCCTTTACCTACTACAAGTTACCAATTTTACTCCAAAAAGCGTTCCTTTACTCAAAAAACTAGTAAACAATGACTTTCTCTTTTACTATTTTTTTTACTAGTTTTTACTCGACAATTTTTTTCGAGTAAAAGTAGTAGCTTTCACAATACATTCAAAGTAATATTTCAGAAAATTCAAATAGAACAAAGTTTTCTGTGCTTGCTATTTTACCAGATTTCCGTTCCCGTACTTTTTTAAAACTCAGAGAGAATTTTGAATTACTTCTCTTTTGCTAGTTTTACTATTAAAAAAGTAAAGGAACAAATCTAGTATGTAGAAAAATGAAATTTCAACCAAATTTTCTAGAAAAATTTAATTTCAAATTTTTTACTTACTGGTATTTATTTATTACAAAAATATCGATAAAATGTCCGTTAATTATACCCTACACCACACCATGGTCCAGGGTATTATCGTTTGTTATACCGATCGACTTAGAATCACTTCCTGAGTCGATTTAACGATGTCCGTCTGTAGATGTATCGTTGTAATCAAAGTAGTGGTCGTATTTATGGTCCGATTATGATGAAATTTAGCACAGTGCTCTTTTTTGTCCAATGACGATTCCTATTGAAATTGGTCAAAATCGGTTCAGATTTACATATATATAATTTACCTCCGATTTCACATATATGTACTGTATAAACAACATTTAACCGAACTGAATAAAAATTGACACAAAGAAGTCTCTTGATACATTTAGAGATGATACTAAATTTGAGGAAAATCGGTACAGATTTAGATATTGCCCCCAGATATACATATGTCACCCCCGGTTTTACATGTAAGCGCTATATAAACCGTACTTTATATCCGATCTGTACGAAATTCTGCACAGAGAGTTTTTTATTACATGAATGAACACTGTCAAATTCGGGGAAAATCGGTTCAGTTTGAGGTTTGAGATATAATCCTCATATATATGTCACACCCGATTTTACTTGCGAGCGATGTAGAAACCGTATTTTATACAGTACGAAATTCGGCAGAGAGAGTTTTCTTATTACATGAGTGTTACTGCCAAATTCGGGGAAAATCAGTTCAGATTTAGATATAGCCCCAATTTCTCCCAATTTGGTATCTAAGCGCTGTAGCAACTGTATTTTATATCCAATCAGTTCGGCAGTAAGGGGTTTCTTATTACGTGAATGAAAACTCCCGAATTTGGGGAAAATCGGTTCAGATTTAGATATAGCCCCCATATATATGATACACCCGATTTGATATGTAACACTATAGAACTTTTTTTTTATATCCGATCAGTGCGAAATTCAGCTGGAAGAGGTTTCTTATTATTTGAAATATCACTACCCAATGCTGGGAAAATCGGTTCTGATTTAGATGTAGCCCCCGCATTTACATGTTCCTCCCGATTTGGTATCAACGCGCTATAGAAGTTGTAATTTACTTCCAATCATTAAAAAATTGGCAGAAAGAAGTTTCTTAATTTAGGAACGAATACGGCTAAATTTGTGGGAAATCAGTTCAGATTTAGATATAGGTCCCATATATATGTTCCTGCCTACTTAGTATTTAAGCGCTATTGAAACTGTATTTTACGTCCGACCTTTATATAAATTTGGCAGAAATTATGTTTCTGATCCAAGTTGATGAAAATCTGTTTGGATTATGCATAGTCACATCTAATTTTGCCTTCCGATTCTTGATCTATAATAGAATATTGTGCATTTTATCTGAAAAGAAACTAATTATTGCAAATTATTCTAACAATGCCACTTTTTGCATTATTAGGGAGGTGTAGGGTATTATATAGTCGGCCCCGCCCGTCTTTCTGTCTTTCCTTACTGGTTTTTCTTCTAAATCATCAGAACCCTGGTGGTTGTCCTTTATAGTCGTGTTGAGGGGCCTCGGATATTATATAGGGTGGACCATTAAATAAAAAATAAAAAAAAAATTTTAAGTTTTGGAATATTACTAACTGTGTATTTTATTTTTAAATTAATAAATAAATGCAAGAACTGAAACCTTAATGTTGTAAAAAAGATATTTTAATTAATAGAATATATTTAATCAAACAGAAAAATCAAACCATTCACTGCTGAACTCACAAAATATGTGATCTGCGTCATGTTTATACATGTATCTCTTTGTTTTTAATTCGAATGCAGAATAAGTGTAAATTTGTCAAAGAGTAATCCGCGTACATATTTTAGAGACAGTATAAGTTAATTTTAAACCATTTGAGCAATGTCCGCCCGTCGATATGTCTGGCTGGTGCACACGATAACTCACGAAATGAGTAACCACTGACTTAAAATTTTGTATGTGGTACGATATATTTTTTTTTATCTCAGGCAATTTTCGTAGTTGGTCCATATTGCTCCACTCCTTCTAGAACCTCTTACACAAAGGATTAAAATTCAGTGAAATATTGATTACACAGTGCGACAGTCCAAAAACCAAAAACCGCGATACTATTTTTCTTGTAGGTCTTGGCGAGTAGAAGAACGTTTGTTTTACGAAATTTGCCGGACACCCCCAAAATCCGGATTTACGGGCAAAAAACCGATTTTCTTGCCTTTTTTCACTTGAACGCCTATAACTTTGTTAATTATTAACCGATGAAACTTTAATAACTCCGTCAATTGCAAAGAGACTGGTTGCATTACTTCCTTATAAAATATACTATATATGTAAATTAATTAATCGCACGGTTATCTCCCAATATAATTGGTAAAATCATTGCCTAAACTAGAAAATGACGGACAAAAATGAAAAAATTTGCTTGTAGGACAAATAAACCTATATTCCTGCAGATTAAAATAAACAAAATATACATCTTTCGAAAGTCTTCTTTCCTAATTCTTCGAGATTGAAAATAGGTTAATAATTAACAAAGTTATAGGCGTTCAAGTGAAAAAAGGCAAGAAAATCGGTGAAAAAAGGCAAGAAAATCCGGATTTTGGGGGTGTCCGGGACCTGTTTCTACATTTTCAAAAATGATTCTCAAAAATTTTGATTTATTTTTGTTTCATTTTATTGTAAATAATATTATTAAATTGAACAATAAGTGATCAATTACATATTAATTTGTCTGCTTAAATATGGACTAACAATTTATTATTTACATTTTTACAATATTATTTATATTTATGCGAAAAAGTGACAAAATCGATTGAACAATTTAAATTATTTTAGGTCAAGCAATAAAAGATCGATATTTAAAGTATCAGCATAAGGATTGAATGTTAGTATGGACTAAATTTTGACTACGCAATTTTATGTTTTCTTATATTAGGACTAGCTTTTCTTTAACCAATTTTATTGTTTTGGCAGATTTGAAGTCGTTTTAGATTTTTTCGATTTTCCAAAAAATTAAGCACATTTATGTTCAAATTATTTTGCCGACTACTGTATTTATATGATGTACGACTATATGCATGTGTTTGTGGGACAGCGTTATCAAAAATGTTACTTCATACCATGTGTTTTTTTTTTAATTTTGCTAACATGTAGTCGATCTATCTTTGCCCAAAATTTTGTTCCATGATAAGATTGAAGACAATATACATAAATTGGTAACGTAACAAAACTAAACAAGATATACTCTGATGGCAATCCAATGACGATTCATATGCCAATAAAATGAAGCCCCCGGTATACATAAACCGAAAGGTGCTATTGGAAAATGATAAAAAAAATACCTTAGACAATTGCCAAACAATATAGTTGATTTGCTTTAGTTATGCTCGTTCCTCAAAAACTGTATATTTATAGTCACGTCACATGAAAAATCGCCCAAAATGAAACACATTCAAGTTTTTCCAACTATGACCTCCAGAAGTCAATAAACAAATGGTACACATACATTTGGAACGTTATCTGGGTGTGCGTTTACTGTGTTAGTTTCGAATTTACATTCGAATATTTAAGCTTCGGAAAAATTGTGCATCAATGTTCTCATCACAAAAAAGTTTAGATGACATCACACATATACTCGTACATATACAAGATATTCCAAAAATGGGTTAAAGTTAAACAACAACTACAGACAGAAACCACCTCAGCACAGACATCGTCACAATTGCCCTTTTTGGTTCAAATGAATATTGAAAGAGTATCGTATGGGTTCGTGCCCCATCGGTTCGGTATAAATAAAGCCCCATTCACGTTTTGCAAACCACGCAAACTCGAGTGAGAGTAAGATATTCCAAAAAACGAGAGAGGGAGAGCAATCCGGTGGTAGTACCTCATCGTATTTTCAGAACGATTTGTGGTAAATGCATTTCAAACCGCAGCTCGATCACGTACTTGAATTCTATTCTGGAAGTATTACAAAAAATCTAAATGATGTTATGCTTCAATGGTGTTTTACTATATATGTACATAACTTGAAAAATTGAATCGTGAACCGTGTTTGTTATATACACAAAATACTAAACAACAAAGAACGAAAGCAGTTATTGGAAATAGATAAATTTAAAGAGTTTTCACAATTTTGATTAACATTTGTATACCCTCACCTAAGTGTAACGAGGGTATATATAATTTGCTACAGGCCAAAAGTGTAACACATCGAAGAAGTGATCTAAGACCCCAAGTATGTTCGGCGGGAATTCGTTGTGGGACATTTTAAGTCATTTGAGCAATGTCCGTCTGTCTGTCTCTCAGTCCGTGTGTCTGCCTGGGTCTCTGTCTGATGTCTGGTGCGCACGATAACTCTCGAAAGGGGTAACCGATTAACTTCCATTTTCGAGGTTCGAAAATGGGCCATATTGATCCACTCCTTCTAGTACCTCCCCCACAATTTAGAGAAATATTGATTATCCAATGACTTATATACTACTTATTCGAATCGTCTGAAATTCCACCCATACTAAAGGGTTCGCCAAATAACTTTTTTTTTTGAAAATGCTATAAAAAAACTACTGAATATTTTCTCAAATTTCTTTTTTTATTTGAAAGTACAATCCTTCCGGTTAATAATGGAAAATAATTCCATTAAAATGGCTGCCTCGGCTGGCCGTGCAGTAGCCTACACGATCGGTCCAATTTTTAAGCACATTATCGATTGTGTGCAGCTGTATTTCACCAATGGCTTCACGAATATTGTCCTTTAAAGCGTCAATTGTCTCTGGCTTGTCGGCGTAACACTTATCTTTGAGGGCACCCCACAAATAATAGTCCAACGGTGTCAAATCGCAGCTCCGAGGTGGCCAAACGACATCAGCTCTGCGGCTGATAATGCGATCTTCAAAAACAGGGCGCAAAACATCGAGTGTAGCTTCGGCTGTGTGGCACGTAGCGCCGTCCTGTTGAAACCAAATGTTGCCAATATCCTCCTCTTCAATTTTTGTGAACAAAAATTCGTTCAACAATCGCCATTGACTGTAACGGCCACTCCTTGCTCATTTTCGAAGAAAAATGGCCCAATTATGCCTCTGGACCAAAATCCGCACCAAACAGTGATTCGTTTTGGGTGTATCGGCTTTTCAATGTATGCGTGCGGGTTTTCTGTGCCCCAAATGCGACAATTTTGCTTGTTTACATACCCGCCAAGATCAAAATGAAAAAATCTAAATCAAATGAAAATCAAAAATGAAAAAAAAATTGAAAATCAAAATATTGAAAGTAATGTCGCAATATTTCCCAGCGTTGTTCAAGCGTACACACAACCATATTCGTTCAGCGGAAGGATAAAACTAATTATCTGTCAAATCAGACATGAGCTAAGTGTTACCATTCACGAAATAAGCACTAGTTGAAAAAAACGTTAGATGGCGGACCCATTATCAGATTATTGGTCGCTACCACCTTGAGAAATTGACAAAATTGCCACGCCCACTTTCTCACCTCACACACAAATGGACAATTTTGCACCAAACCGCTTATAACATTAATAACAGTGCTTAAAAATACTTGAAATTTTGTACAGTATAATGCTTTTATAGAGCCTACAGGTACCACTTTGCACAAAAAGTTAACAACTTTAAAGCATAAGTACCAATGCACCAAAATACTAAAAAAATTGCACAGTTTAACGCTTTTAAAGTTCCTACAGCCCTGTGCAAATAAGCGTTATCACCAAGTCACTTTTTTGTACCTCTCTCGAAATCAAAAAATCGTCCTCATAAAAATCTACCAGTTACTACAGCTTTCGCGGGCGAAAAACATGTTCCAAAGACTGATAGTTATTTATAGGTACTCTCAAATGATTATGCGGATCTTCAAAGTTACATACAACAAAATTTTGTGAGCCGATAATACATAATTGAACTGCAATAATAATGGAAATGGTCCATATTTCGATATACGAGTACTCCTCACAGAAAGATCCCAGTCGATTTTATTTAATTAAGTCATAGAATCCACAACAGACTTCAACCGATTGGGAAGAAATTTGACAAACTGAATAGAACTACACTGAGGGAAAAAAGACGTTGCAAAATAAACACCGTTTGGTACCAATTTATAAACGTAACGTGCATGAAAAATCGCCACCGATTCGTTCATTAATTATCAACGAAACGGGGGTGATTTGTTGACCGGCGTTGCGTTATGTATTGTCGCCGTAAGGTTGCTGATTATTTGTTCGGCTTTGTGTTGTTCATTGGAGTTGTTATTGTCTGTTTTTAGAAGAAGAAACCACGAGGATTTATAAAGACGTGAAAAATTAAAATTAATGACGAAGAAATAGAATTTAATGACATGGTTGATATTGTGGATGATTCTCTGGGCTATGGAATGAGAAGGATAAGGTGATTGCAAAATCCAGTGACATCTTCCTATTGCAGAAATTTCTAGAATCAATAGAAATGGTGTCGGCCTACGAATATTTAACAACCTAAGCTTATAAAAATTTAAATTTTAAAAGTTAATAATGAGTGTGTATGTTTTTTATAGAGCACAGGAATTCAATTTTGTAGTACATAAAGGCGAATGATACGAAGGAGACTGCCACCATTAGGGTTACGAGCTGAATTCCGAGAAAAAACAGAGGTAATACTGTGTTGCTGCACATTCGAATGTGTTTTGTTTAGATGTGATTTGCTTAGTGACAAATATTAAATTATGGAATATAGGTCGAAATCTTATAATATTTTAAATATTTGTTGCATTAACATTGCAACGTTGACTTTGTCGGGCCGAAATCCTAGGTTTGTTGTCTGGAATGTCTTGTTCTTCACAAAATATTTTCACAGACGAAAAATTGCACTGAAAAGGAGAGTACAATATTCGCCTATGTCCATCAATTCCTTTTTTCGTATTTTCAGCCAGATGGAAGGCTTCAGCTAAATCTTCCACTTTGAAGAACACAAGTTAATGATAATGCCATGCAGTGAACTGAATAAACTACATGGACCGAAACTTGTAAATCCAACGTTATTATAGCCAGCAATAACTGAAATGCAGATTTTGTAGTTTTCTCAGACCAGGTAGAATGTATTTATTCCAAAACCTCGATAACGGCTACTTGTAGCTGAATATATATTTCAACAGACTCATGTTGTTCTACCCATTGAGTTCGCAATACCACATTAATTTCTGCTTTTTATCATCACGGAATTTCCTGTTATTAGAAATTGCTTCTTGGAGAGATATTTGCCTTTTAGGATATTGAAAATAGTGGTAAATGGTTTGGATAGTGCCGAGACAATTACTAACTAAGACTACTTTGCGTGCGTGACTTAAGTTATGTACAGACGATTGTCAGATCGGACAACGTTATAAACCCTGTTAAAGTGCTGCCAATGTACGGACAAAATTTTATGTTCACACGGTTGTAAGTTCACTGGGTTGAATTTTTCCGCCATTTCCTGACAATATTGTAAGATCTGACAATCGTGTGTACATAGCTTGGCAAATACTATTAATTTCATTTTGAACACAATATAAGCATATGTCGATACATCCCTTCTAAACTATGCAAAGTGCAAAAAGGTAGTTTTTTAGAAGAGACGATCAAAGTTTGATGAATTTTTTAAATTTGTGTGGAATTCCTTTGTAATGGAAATCGAATGACCTGTACAGTTTTGTGAATAACTTTTGATTGGGTTGACGGATAAACACCAAATTTCTGAATATAATTTGGAATATTTAGAAGTTAAAATGCAATCTCCCTAAAACATGCTAAGTAGACTTAGCATGTTTTAGAATGGAGGAATCTATATGTACATTGCATTTCGTGGTGAATTTTTGAAGTGACTATTCAAATTTGAAGCCGATATCGCCCGATACCTTAGCAAGGCACTAAAATTGCCAGCATATTTAATAGTTTCATTTCAATTGATTCTGCCTGTATGACAATCAATTGAAATGACAATGACAATCTGCTTTCCATGAATTTGGAATTGTTTACCGATGGCCGCTGTGGCTTGCTTATTTACTTAGATCTCATTTCAGCTTTCAATACACTGTTTCTATGGTATTCGAGTGATGAGTGGTGGCGAAATGCTTCAAGCGCCTTTTTCTTATTAAAATGGTCTTGATACCAGTCAAATTTTGCAGATAGTATAGGCTTTGACTTCCATTTACTAAATTATATCTGTCATCATATGCTACAATTTACTACATTTTAGACATAAACCTTTAGTAAACAAGGGTTCAATTTTTGTCTTTGATCTACTTTTTGGAATAAGAAACACATTTTAACCATTAAAACTAGTAGCAAAAATTTTTAATTCCAAATCATTTTGGGGGGTTTGAAAATTATAAGCTGTTAATTTTTGGTGCAAAATAGTTCATTTGTGTGGGAGCTACCAAAAGGGGGGGGGGGTGGGTTGTTGGCTACTTTGCCCAATTTTCTCGAGCTGATAGCGACTAACAAACTAATACTATGTACATAAAATGTAAGGATCACTACTTTGCCTATACCAAATCATCATAAGAATGTGAAATATGAGGAAATAGTGACATCCCTCTAAATGACACCCATACGTAAACTAAAATTCGAAAAAATCAGCAAAGTTTTAAAAACTTTTTTACATAAAATATATTTGGAAAACTTCTTAAACAATAACTTTGTTTGTGGGTAAACACATATTTTGTTTGTGAAAGTCAGTTCGCAAATATATTTTGTTCAAAGAAAAATCCAATTTTTAGAGATAAATTATCGGATGTTTATTTCATTATAAAGAGGAAGGTATGCCGTTAATAATGAACAACAACATCAGCCAAATGGCCACCACGACCACGCTTACAGGACCATATCCTTTTCATGAAATTTTCCATAACGAAATCGCAAAGTGGCTGCCCTATGTCCTCGATAGCCTCACGAATTCTGTCTTTGAGGTCTTGAATCGACGTTGAGCTGTTGGCGTAGACCTTATCTTTCACGTGGCCCCAAAGGAAGAAGTCGCAAGGTGTTAGATCACAAGATCTCGGTGGCCAATTGTGATCACCTCTTCGAGAGATAACACGGTCCGGAAACTTTTCCCGTAACAGAGCAATGGTTTCGTTGCTTGTGTGGCACGTAGCGCCGTCTTGTTGAAAGTAAACGTTGTCCAGATCAATACCATCCAACTCCGACCATAAGAAATCATTAATCATCTCTCGATAGCGCAAGCCATTCACCGTAACTGTTGATCCAACTTCATTTTCGAAAAAGTAAGGTCCAATGACCCCGCCGGACCATAAACCGCACCAAACAGTCACACGTTGAGGATGGAGAGGCTTCTCAACAATAACTCTTGGGTTTTCCGAGCCCCAGATGCGACAATTTTGCTTGTTGACGTAGCCACCGAGGTGGCAATTGGCCTCATCAGTCAAGATGATTTTGCAAAGATTTTCGATTTTTCGAATTTTAATAATTTAAATGCGTTGTTGAATCGTGTATCGTTCCATTTTTAGTAATAGCGTAGTTTCTACTTGTCAAATGTCAAAGAATAAAAGCTTCAAAAGTGACAACTACCGAAATACCTTCTTGTTGGAAACCCCTGTATTATTAATTCCGTTTCAAACAAACTTTCTTGATTTTCAAATAAAATGTATTTGTTCACATATATACGAGTATAATACTAGCTGACCCCAGCATGCGTTATCCTGCCCGTCCTGTTTGGAATGTATTGGTTTCTTTGTTATTTGTTATTTTATTCAAAAATACATACATCCCGTGTTTCAGGAAAAAGTCTTCAAAACTAAATGTATACTGACCATATGTCCAGTACAGCGCCATCTACCAGTTAGAATCATAAATACAAACTATTATCAAGAAAAACCACACATACATTTTAAATTTCAGTTGAATCGCTTTGGAAATGCGAATTTTGCAAATAACTTGACCACTCCGAAATTTATCGCGGTAAAAATAATACTAAAACACAAATGACCTCAATCTAAATATATTGTTCAATTTTCAGCCCATTCGCTGTTATGGTTTCGGAGATGAGTTTCGAGTTTTTGCAGATACGAAATTGTGAAGGATAAAGAAAAATCTTTTCGCTGTAAAGGCGCGACGTACAGTTTATTGGCAAGATCGAAACTGCCTTAAGTAATCGGATTGCAGTGATGAATTGTTCTTGATGGTTGAGAATATGAGAAGTAGGATTCTCTAATTCGAGTGATTTGTGTTCTTTAAAACAAAAATGTATTCATTTATTTGGGTCATCCGCCTTTTCACAATTATTTCTCTTAATGTGTAATTTGGTATTGTTCATTTGCAAAAAAAAAATTCTGGAAAACCTTCCCATTGATTTGTTGTAAATTACGTCGATGTGAATAATGCAAATATTTCACCTCGGTATGTAAACAAATGATTATCAACTCAACAAATCTCACCAATTTCTATTTCATTTACATACAAAATAAGGCAAATAATTGTTTCTGATGCGACAATTTACGAAACGACGCCATAAGATTTATTTGTTTAAAAAATTTGTTTGCAAAAAAACAAAAATATCGAATATGTTCACTTATATGCTAATAACAAAAATACATACACTCGAAGTATATAATCGTATGTACCTATGTATGTATCTATGTCAATATGTATCTTTGTATTGTATCAAGTCTAAATATTAGTTAGTTTGTAGTAATACTGAGAATTCCACATCACATGATTTCTCAAAAAATTGTTCGCTTGGCGAGCAATTAGCAGCCGCCAACGAAACACCCGTTTCACCAGCTATGATCTAAAACATATACATACATACTACATATGTAAATACAAAATGTTAATGGGGAAAATGGAATTTTTTGTTTTTTTTTTTGTAATGGCTAAACTTAAAAATATGCAAATAAGTTAATCAAATTTTGTATCAAATTAGTTTACTCAACAGTTAGTCCTGAAAATACTTGGCATCGCCGAAGCTACGGAAAACGAATCATTTAAACACGAGCCGAGAGTATGACCGGTTCGGCTTCTATCTCGGCCACTTTTTCCTTGAGTTCCAGTTCGGCTTCTTTCAGCTGTTCTATATTTGTAGCGGTGGTTGATTCGTGTTCAGTGGCTGTGTTCGTTGCGGTAGTTGTAGTTGCCTCTGTGAGGGTTGTTGCTGTTGTTGTGGGGGCAAGAGGCGCAGGTGTATTTGGTACAGAGGTGATTTCCGTTTTTGATATGCTAATCTTAGTGATTTCCGATCCATTATCGCTGTTACCCTGATGGGTGTGTTTAAATTCGAAGGATGGTATTAGGGGAAAGCTAGTGCCCAAGTGTGGTTGGATGGAAATGCGATCGATTAGGATGTGGGCGGGAACACCAGCAGACTCGGGTACCCTTTCTGTGGTTTGTAAGATCACTTTACGCTCTTCCCCTTCTGCGGCTATTGGTGTGTTCGTCGATGTTTCAACAGAGCTGCTGGTATCGGCAATCAAGTCACGCTTATTCACTTGATGCTCCTCTGCTTCTGTAGATGGTTTAATTTCTTGGACGACGGCCGTCTTGTCATTTACTATGTGCTGCACACTTAAGGCCGAGGCAAACAGACTATCTTCGAAATCGCCAATCAACGACTGCAGCGAGATCTGTTTCACTTCCCTATCTGGGTTGTCTTCGTATACACGTCTCTTCACAATTTCACTATCCTTTGATTCTGTTCCCAATTGGGCGTTGCGCAAGAAACCAGCGAATAAATCGTTATCAGGCTGTGGCTGGGCTACGGGCAATGCACGGACCTTTGCCACCACCAAACAAGCTATGGCCAATACTTTAAAGGAGTACATTTCTGTTGACGTTATTTTACAATTTTTTAAATCTGATGGGATGTGTTGCTTCAACGGTGACTTTAAGAGAATGACCATCAGTGTTTTTGCTGTGGGGCTTTTAAAGCTTTTTCTCGTATTTTTTTTGGCGTATTTGGATTTTGGAAAAAGCTTTGCTTGTGACTGTGTTATTGTGTTATCGAATTGCTCGTCTTTTGGGTGCGTGTGTCGTTGTACCAAAGGTGCGAATTTCTCCATTTAATGAAGGTTTAATTTAAATTTGACAAAATGAAAAACAACATTTTGTGAATTAATACTGTTATTTTGTACTCGGTCTCCTTGATCCATTCTTGAAATGTCTGCCAAAAAATATAAAATAAACAATTATCGTACATGCAAACATGTTTTCGCCGACCGAACTTGTTCTACCATAAACTACACGGGGAAACCCGTAATTTTCGATATGTTTGAATTGAAAGAAAATATATTTGGAAGCGATTTTTTTAAATAGTATATATTTAACATATAAATTTTATTTGAAATTTTGTTTGGAACGAATATATTAATATATTAGAACATAATAACGGGTTTTCCAACAAGAGGTGTTATTTTGAATCACCCGGTAGTATTTCGGTAGCTGTCACATTTCAAGCTTTTATTCTTTGACATTTGACAAGCAGAAACTACGCCATTACTAAAAATGGAACGATACACGATCATCGAATGATACAAAACGATCAAAAAAAGAATTGAACAAAAATACGATACGATCGATACAAAATCATCTTGACTGATGAGGCCCATTTCCACCTCGGTGGCTACGTCAACAACAAAATTGTCGCATCTGGGCCTCGGAAAACCCATGGGTTATTGTTAAGAAGCCTCTCCGTCCTCAACGTGTGACTATTTGGTGCGGTTTATGGTCCGGCGCGGTCAGTGGACCTTACTTTTTCGAAAATAAGGTTGGATCAACAGTTACGGTGAATGGATTGCACTATCGAGAGATGATTAATGATTTTTTATGGTCGGAGTTGGATGGTATTGATCTGGACAACGGTAACTTTCAACAAGACGGCGCTACGTGCCACACAACCAACGAAACCATTGCTCTGTTACGGGAAAAGTTTCCGGACCGTGTTATCTCTCGAAGAGGTGATCACAATTGGCCACCGAGATCTTGTGATTTAACACCCTGCGACTTCTTCCTTTGGCGCAACGTGAAAGATAAGGTCTCACAGATAGAATTCGTGAGGCTATCGAGGCAGCCACTTTGCGGTTTGGTTATGGAAAATTTCATGAAAAGGATATGGTCCTGTAAGCGTGGTCGTGGTGGTCATTTGGTTGATGTTGTTTTCTTTGAATACCAAAATAACACTTCTTGTTGGAAAACCCTTTATGATAAAATACAAATTGATTTCGAACTACCCAGCAGAACTTATCTTTCTTTGTGTATTTGTTAATGTTTACATTTAAATTGAGCGAACAAAAATTTCGCAGAAGTACCTGTATTATTTGTTGGGCAATTTCGAAACTGAGATGCCTTTAATGTGGGGTTTTCAGATTTCGATGATCATTGTCAAAGATAATCAATAATAGGAGTCACCATTTGAATCACCTCACTGAAAAGGTGAATTCAAACGCATGTACTCAACTTCTGATTTCACGGCGATTTGGAGAAGTTTAATTAATCGTGTAATTTGCGTTTTTTTCTTGCACCTTTTCACATTCTTGAGAAAAAAACAATGACAACGCGGAAAGCCCCCTATTTAAATCAGCTCCATATTTTCTTTTATTTCCTTCTGTTCACGACTGTATTCAAAAACCCACTTCACCTAAAGCGTGGGCCATTAAAAAATTTAAATTTGAACTACCGATTACTTTGGCTTTTGATGTGAGCCCTGTGGATTATTTTCTGTGGGGACCCATTAAGGATACATGTTGCGCTAAGCATGCAGAGACAATTGAAGCGTTGAAACATGAAATTGAAGAGATTCAGCCCGAAACAATCACAAATGCAATGACAAATTGGGTCGATCGGATGAGGGTCGAGCCAGTGGTGGTAGTCATATGAATGATATTCTGTTCCATTATTAAATAACATTGAACTTTGTCTTTTTAATAAAACCAGTAATTTGAAAAAAATAACAGTACTTTTTTTATAGCCGATTCCATCCTAAAATTCGGAGTCCATCCCTAAAATTCTCATTTGCCGAGCCAGTCGTGGTAGTCATATGAATGATATTGTGTTCCATTATTAAATGACAAAGTTCAACCTTTTCAATAAAAACAGTAATTTGAAAAAATTATCAGTACTTTTATTATAACCGATACAGATTTAAAATTTTAAATGGTCCACCCTATATGTTATCATTGATCATTGTGTCACACGGTCATTGGCACGTGTATGAGTGAGTACCAATTATCGCGACCAATTAATTAATCGCAATTATATTCCGAAATCTTCTCGGAAGCCGAATGGAAAATACCAATGTGAAAAATAACAAAGAATATCAAATTAGCAATGTGTAAATTACCAATTTGTACAATATAATTTATGTATATTCATTAAACCATAAGCGATAAATACAACAATCGTTACTGCACCCAATCAAAGTGTAACCCAATTTTATTGTCATTTTATTTTCTTTGTGCATATATACTCGTACATACATATTTGCTCGTACCTGTATACCTCTATCGTATATAAGTACATGGTTTGACCTTCTTGAAATGTCATCAAATGTTTAATCAATGAAATCTTATATTGTTTCAATGAAAACTGTCATTGTTTTTGGACCAATGTTGAACTTCGTTAATTCAATGTTTAAAGTTACATTAAACAGCAAATTATTGTAAAATCTGTCATAGACCTTATTTAGTAACGTAAACAGTTTTTTACTACATTGATGGTATGCATGTTTTCATTGATGCAATTAATAACTGCATTGCTTTTCAACCTAGGATATTCTCCTGGGTATGGACTATTTGCTGTATTTACAATGACATAATATGGCTACAATAATGGTAGCACTTTGTCGATATCACAAGCTTTAATTAATTTATCTGAATATTTCACACATTTATTCTCCGAAACATGAGAATACTCGTAACATGCACACTCGCATATTCCTTCAAAAATACACACACATTTGAAAAAGAGACAACGAAGGCAATAATTTAACGGTTTCATCGTTTCAAAGAAATATTACATATTAATACAATGATATCTTTCATTGGAGTAATGATAATTTTTTATAGACTAATAGCCTTGTTCATAAGGAATGTTTATCGAACTGATTTTCAACGTTTTTATTAATATGTCTTAAAAGATTGAATCAAATTATTAAATCTTTTCAAAAATGTCATAATTTTAAGTTAATAGTAACTTCGATTTTCTGAATGGAGAGCCATTCAAAAATATTATGTGACAATTTGAGATGAATCAGAGCAAAACTAACGAAGATATAGCAGTTTAAGCAACCGCTCCTTATACGTGACTCAGTGCAGCAGAAAAACTGTAAAGCGTTTTCCCCACAACCCACGTTTTTAATGACGGTGACCATCATAACTTCAAAACTACTGCACCGATTCTTTGGAAATTTTGGTCACTGTTTCTGTACATAATTTAGATGTAACGCTGGAATTTTCTTTCAAATTTCTTAATATTTTTTAATGCAGCAATAAAAAATTAGCCAATTTTTTTCGCAAAAATCACGTTTCAAATGTTCCAAAAAAATGTAAAATAGAAATTTCGAAAAACACTTGTAACGTGGTTTTGTCTTCGGCTGAGGTAAGTTCAGTCGTGTCCAAGGTCTTCATAAGGGTCCACAAACCTTACGAAATAATAACACAAGTATTTCTCCCTTTTTGGGGGTAATAATAAATTCAGTTGTTTATTGTTGTAATCTAAGTTATAATCTACTTGGATGACATACGACAAATTACTCGAGTTGGATATAGTTTTGACAACCGATTTTAGTTAATCGGGAACTGTACATAAAATCTATTTAAGTTGATCGGAAACTTTAGTTAATAGCGATTTCAAGTTAATCGGGAGCTATTCGCTTCGACTCCTGCTATTTGGATGCAGCTGATTACGGAGACATGTCGGATTGGCAAAGCGTTAATTGAAGTATCTGCAGCAACTGCTTCCGCGTTGGTATCCCGGATGCTCGGCAACCAGATCAGTTCGGGATTTGATTGAGCCTTGGGCTTGAGTGTATGTGCTGAAAATTATTCAGCGTCGGTATTCGGTGAGCTCGGCAAGCGGATCGATTCGGGATTCGGTTGAGTCCTCGACGTGGGATATACGCAGCGAACGGTTCAGCATCGGGTCCTAGTACGATCGGTAAGCGGTCGGTTCGCTTAGGGACTCGGCTTAATGTAGCTGCTGTATCTGCGGCAAACGGTTCAGTTTTTGGACGCGGTTTGAACAGTAGGCCGATTTGAAAAGTAGACCTGTGATTTGAACAGTAGACCGAAGCCTCTGTGGGGGAACAGGTGAGTATTTGGATTTAGGTGGATACACGCCGTTAGGCTTAACCCCACCGTGCTCTAAACACTCGGGTAAATTTCTGCGTCGACCAGCGCCCTCACACACAATGTGCATGACTTCCAATCAATTCAGTGTTTCTGGCCACTTTTCCCCTCCTTTGTTAGGAGCGGAGCCCATCTAAAACTCCTTCCAATATTTGGGTCATTGCGCCCGTTTGGTTTGCAACTCCACATCCGAGACCATTCTCTCCCAGCGTTTTTGGTTTAAACCACAGCCACCACGTTGCATCCAACAGGATCCTCACCAATGGTCAGGCCGATACCTGCGTACCGAGGGCTTTCCTGACCCCCGTGGTACCAGATTAAGTACTCTGGTCAGACTGCGTAGCCGAAGATACTACCAGTTAGACTCCAGAAAATCTAGGACTGGTGACCAGTCTTGGATCTACTTGTCCAACCCCCATCCTGAGAATAGATGGGAGCTATAGGATTCGTAGATCCTTTTGTGGATCACAGACCGTTTCCCGCAGACTGTGGTCCTCTGGGATCTACTGTCCAGTCCCCATCCTGGGACTAGATGGGAGCTATAGGATTCGTAGATCCCAATCTGGGATCACTGTCCAGTCCTCACCCTGAGAATAGGTGGGAACTATAGGATTCGTAGATCCCCCTCTGTGGGGGAACAGTAAGCCGAACCCTCTGTGGGGGAACAGTAAACCGAAGTCTCTGTGAGGGAACAGTACGCCAAAGCCTCTGTGGGGGAACAGTAAGCCGAAGTATCTGTGAAAATTTATTTGCCTTATGACGTCAAATTACAGCTTATACTATGTTTCAAGTCCAGATGTCGGTCGCGTTACTTTATTTCGGGTGAAATATGACCGCGAGCCGATTGATGGCAAAATGTGGAATACTTATATGGGCCACTACAAAAAGTGAATGAGAATTATACCAGATACGACAGAAATGGATATGCACTGTACAGAAAATCGTACTGTACTGGAAATATGTATATGCATATATGACTCGTTGGTTAGAATAGAGTAGGTAGGTATGTTCGTCATGGACGGTGTAAAAGCGTGGCCCTTAAGTGTGAGATAATTTCTGTATAGTAGGGTGGCTCGTAAAAAAAATAAAATAAAAAAATTATCTACGAAGATTTTTACGAGTAAAAACCGTCACGTTACACACTCTCAGCCTTACCTGGGGAAAACGATTATCTAACGAAATAATTTTAGTTTTTTGATTTCAAATGAACTAGCACCGAGTTATGATGGACAACGGAATTCTACCTTTTCCGAGACGCTTCCGAATAATTGCTGGCGTTGCCATATTATTCAATATTTCTTCATTAAAATTTTACACAGTATAGTTTGATACTCGTAGTTATACTTTAATGTCCCAGTGGTTTTTGGCAAAAATTTTAACTTTGCCGTCAAAAAACATCTCATAATTATGCCCATTACCGTTATATTTTTCCCCGACCCTGTCCTAGTAGTTTGTGAATACTGGATCAGAATATGCACCGATTTTTTTACGTCAACTTTTCGGAAAAGTTATGGCAATTTGAAGTTATATTAAAAAAAGGAGTTTTTGTACGTTTTTTGGGGAAAAAAGTATATGCCTTATTTTGGAGTTATACAAGGAGTTATTTAAAAAAAGTATGACATATTTATGTTCATCTTCCTAGAGAATGATTTCGGGTCAAAGATATTCACTGGTATTGTTGCCAAGCTTCTCCAATTTACACCAGTTTTGTACACAAATTTCATACGTATGTCACATTTCTTCCAATCGCAAAGCTAGAATATTGAAACCTTTACTATTTTTATATGTGGTAAAGTGTTGCACGTTGAACTACAAGGGAAATTTGGAGCCCATCATCTTAGTATAGAAGATATGGGGGCAAATGCCAAAAATTCAATTTTTGGGAATTTTCCATATTAGTTTTGGAAATGTGGGATTGACATAACTTATTTTCGATCTGTAATATATTAATTTTTAAATATTTTATGCCGTTATTAGATTTCTGTCTGCACTTGAAAATTGATTTTTTAATTTTTTCCTGACCCTGTCCTAGTATTTTGTTAATGTCCGATTTCTCTCACATCGGCTTTTCTGAATTGACAACAATATTTGCTATACGATGTATAAGAATATGTGTTCGGTTGTTTATATTGTCCAAAATTAGGTAATAATTGTAATTGTTTGTAAAAAGGTATATCGCGACCTAAGAGTGTAAAAAACGCTAAGTCCAATATACAAATGTTACAGGAGAGCCAAAATTATTTCTATATGTGAATGTTTTTATAAATAGTATGTGGACGTAGTGCTTTTACGATTCACCTATTACGAGGGCGGTTCGGAAACTTCTTAGCCTAGCACAAAAAGCGCGGGATCTCTGCTATGAACACATGTTAAATTTTGTTTCGATCTGGCAACTCCTTCATATAGAAACAGGTGTTCACAAAAGACGCATCCGCGATTTTTTTACAATGGAAAAATTAGAAATGCGTGGTGTCATTAAATATTTACATAAAAAAGGTTTATCGGGACAAGAAATTCATAATGATATGAGTTGCTTGACCACCCCCCGTATTCTCCTGATTTAGCTCCCAGTGACTTTTACCTGTTCCCAAATCTAAAAAAATTCCTTGCTGGCAAGCGTTTTACCTCAAATGAAGATGCAATTACAGTTGTAAACCACTATTTTGAAGACCTTGAGGAAAACTATTTTAATCAAGGGATAGAATTGCTAGATAAGCATTGGATTAAGTGTATTGAAGTTTCAGGAGATTATATTGAAAAATATAAATATTTCTGAAAAACTAACTATTCTCTTTCATTGATAGGCTAAGAAGTTTCCGAACCGCCCTCGTAAAGATGGCAGAGAATGATTTTGTTGTCTTTTTGTTTCACATACATTCTCTCTTAAAATTGTAGAAATTCTCATGTCATGTTTTTAAAGACAATAAACCCTTAATTTTCAGTCCACTTTTTTATCCCCTCACCTTAGAGAGGAGGGTATATATCATTTGCTACGAGCCAAAAGTCTAACACATCGAAGGAGTGACCTAAGGCCCTAAGTATATTTGGCGTTCCGTTTTGGGTAATTTTAAGTCATTTGAGCAATGTCCGTCCGTCAACCACAAGGCGTAATTGATTAAAAAATGTGAAGTCTTTCATCGTAGTACAGGGTTGCCCATATTCGACGGACCCATCTGGCAACGCCATAACTTTTGACAGAGATGTCAGATCGCTTAATGACATACCGCGTTTGAAGCGTCAGTCCAAGCAGATGTTTACCATGGAACAATACACGCCACGCGAGCGCTCTGAAATAGTTGAAATTTACATTCAACAGAAGAAGTCAATTGTGAAAACTCAAAAAACAAAATTATCATGTCCGATGAAGCCCATTTCACATTGAATGGGACCGTAAATAAGCAAAATTGCCGTATTTACGCCACTGAAAATCCTCAGGAGATTCAAGAATTGCCTCTTCATGACGAAAAAGTCACAGTTTGGTGCGGCGTTAGTGCGAAAACGGTCATTGGGCCGTTTTTCTTCCAAAACGAAAATGGCCATGCTGTTACCATCAACCAGGAGCGTTATCGCGACATGATGACCAATTTTGTGATGCCAATTATTCGTCGAAAGCGTATGAGGCAGTTCTGGTTTCAACAAGACGGCGCTCCACCGCACACAAGTCGCATAACAATCGATTTTCTGAAGAATTTTTTTCCGGGCCGTTTGATGTCGAAAAGTGGTGATTTGGACTGGCCACCGCGTTCGCCCGATTTGACGCCGCCTGACTTCTTCTTGTGGGGATATTTGAAGTCAAAGGTTTACGTTAACAAGCCAAGGACCGGCTTAACAAGAGCTCAAGGACAACATTCGTGAAGAAATAGCCGCTATTCCGGCCGAAATGTTGGCGAAAACGATGGAAAATGCTGCAAAAAGGGCACAATACGCCATCAACGCCAGAGGCGGCCATTTGAGAGATATCATATTCAAAAATTGATGTAAACAAATCTACTTGGAACAAATTAAATGATTAAGATTGCCAACCGCCAAATTTTTATTTTTTTCTTTGATTTTTTTTAAAAAAACATGGGTCCGTCGAATTTGGGCAACCCTGTATAAGACGTAATGCTTTCAAAGGCGTTGAATGTTCTGATTTAAAGACGATTAATGACTTTAATTGTCGTACAAGATGTAATTATTTTAATAGTCTTTGTCTTTGGAGCCAAATCATGTATGTAGTATTATAGAGATATAGAGAAAGTTATAAAAATAAGGTAACGTATTTATATTTGTCTTTCAGGAAACTTCCTGGAGAATGTTCTCGAGAAAAGAATGGCTAAAAAATATGTATTAATAAGTTGCCATTTGATATACCCACTCAGACAAAAGTTATGTCCATTGAATTTAGAGTTTCCAAAAAAATGTGTTTTTGTCATTTTGTGTATTTTTTTTTTAATTTTGTAATTTGTACGTCTTGACATTAGAAATCGATGCTTATTCTACAATTAAATGCATAAATGTCAATTCTCAAGCCGATTCGTGCAATGGCTCTTCGGATGTGTTGTTTTCAATAATAATGACGGGGTCTCCCCACTGATCCAGTATCGTCTATCTTTTATTGAGCCGCTCATATTGTTTTCAAATGAGAAATTTGAATGCAAAGCGTGTAATGGTTCTCCATATATTTCATTCTGAATAATGGATTCGTATGTGATTCGTGCCGAAACTTCCAACATCTCCAATTTTGTGTTGAGCCACGGCTACTGCTGTCAAATATACCCATCCGAAGATTGGTTCAATGGTTCTTTAGATATTTCGTTTTCAATAAGGAAATCATGTAGGTGTTGCCACGACCACCTTTCCTATATCCACACACACATACAAACCTCATTTTCAGATAATTGTGGTAGTGGTTTTCCAGATACATACATATATCGTTTTCAATAATGGAGTAATATTCACTTTAAATTTCAAGACATTGCAATGGCTACGCTCACTGGTCCGATGTATCCGACTTTATATTGAGTCACACACAAAATTTCAAGATACTTGGTTCAATAGTTCTGTAGATATGTGGTTTTCACTAATAGGGTTTTAGGGGTGGTCTATTCAAAAAAAGCTTCCAATCATCTCTGTTCCTGGCCATGTATCGCAGCTGGTCGAATGATTTATTAGTGTCCTTAGTTATAGTCCTACTCCAAGTTGATTTCGGTCGTCCTACAGTACAGTACAATATCTGATGTTGAGTCTCGCAAGAGCTGTCCCATTCACACCAAATTTCAGCACACTTGTGACAATGGTTCTCTAATTAATGGTTCTCGTTTTCATCTATTCCATGATATGACTGATTCTTGGGAAAGACAATTATATTTATCGTGCTTGAAAACGTAAACAAAAAAATTAATTTTTTATAGGGGTATTTACATAAAAAAAACACCAATGCCAGGTAATATATAAGCCATATTTTATATATGTATCTACCTTCTCTTCATTAAACCGGACAACATTTTTATGCGATATAAAATTTTGCAATCGATGTGGATACATATAATAATACAGTTCTCAGGCAATAAATTGATTTCTTTGAATTGACTCTAGTTCTCGTTGCTGCTGTATGCAAAAATTTATCGAATTTAGCAAATCTACACAAACTTTTCAGTTTATCTAATCAATTGGTGACATGATAACAGTTATCGAAATTTAATGTAACAGACTATTAACTTGCAAATCTTTTACTAGAGTAGATTTGCAAAATTTGCTACAACATTTTAAATTGTGCAGCGATTCTGAATTTTTAAGAAAGTTCAGTCGGGTAAACCTGCTTAAGAATCATCTCACCTTCAGTCCCAAAAAATATTCGGAAATTTATTTATTATAATATGTGTGGAGTTTCAGAAGATTCGTGCAAGTAACGGGTTTTCCAATAGGAATGATATGATTTTGAAGTGACGTTTCTGCCATTCGTAGCATGTCATGATCTGTCATTTGTTTTTCATTGTATTCAGTAGTGTTTACAATTTCATCATGGAGAGTTATACGCAAGAACAACGTTTACAAATTATCCAGTTTTATTATCAAAATAATCGTTCTCCAATTGCAACTTTCGTGCGCTAAGTCCATTTTTTAATTAAAAAACACATGCAATATTTTAGCTCTTTTTTTCCATTGACCGATTGTGGCTACGTGCCACACAGCAAATGAAAAAATTGAATTGTTGCGAGAAATGTTTGGAGATTCGATCATTTCAAGAAATTGTGATATTGAATGGCCTCCAAGAAGTTGTGATTTAATACCATTAGACTAAAAAAAAAAAGCTGATCTCTTTATTAAATGGAGAATGTTATGGGTCCTGGACCAATTTGAGCTATTATATAATAAATGCAATGAATTATAGAAACTATATAATTTCTGAATATTTGTAATTAAGAGTGAAATATGTAAATCAGTATAAGATCGAATGTACTTTAACTAATCCATACACAATTGTTGGTCAAATGACAGACGGCGAATGTGCCAGTGTCATAGCCTTTATGTATTTTTATTATTCAAAAAATAAAGAATACTACTACTACTACTACTACTACCATTAGACTATTTCTTGTGGGGTTATTTGAAGTCATTGGTCTTTCGAAATAAACCAGACTCTCTTCAAGCTTTACAAGTCAATATTGAACGTGCCATTCATGACATACGACTTGATTTAGTGGAAAAAGTGCACGAAAATTGGGTTCATCGAATTCGTTCCTGCAGAAGAAGTCGTGGAGGCCATTTGAATGACGTTTTATTCACATTAAATAAAAAACTTTTGAATTTCTGTGTTTTTTTTTCAAAGAAATCATATCAATCATATTGGAAAATTTTGAATATAGGATAACATAGTTCCCCGTCTATAAATTGGTTGGATTGAGTAGATTTTGCAAATCTACTTGTTTTGATTAACACTAGTTTTCGTGATATACCTCTATTTGCAAGAATGGAGTGATTTCTTGAAATAATCGAATCTCCAAACTTTTCTCGCAACAATTCAATTGTTTCATTTGCTGTGTGGCACGTAGCCGCTATCGGTCAATGGCAAAAAGATAGCTCTTAACGAGAGCTAAAATATTGCTCATGGGTGTCAAGGTCGTAGGGCAACTGAAAAGTTTTTTTTTGGATTTAAAAAATGGACTTAGCGCTCGAAAAGTTGCAATTGGAGAACGATTTTTTTTGATAATAAAACTGAATAATTTGTAAACGTTATTCTTGCGTATATCTCTCCATGATGAAATTGTAAACACTACTGAATACAATGAAAAACAAATGACAGATCACGACTTATTACAAATGGCCGAAAAGTCACTTCAAAATCATATCATCCCTATTGGAAAACCCGAATCGACGAAAAATATTATGCCGCAACAAAAAAATTATTGTTGTCTAGTGTTATCAAAGGCCATATGTAAGTAGTACCGATAAAATATTACCTACATATTCTACATATACTTTAATATGTAAATACGAATATAGATATATAGGGATATTAGAGTAACGCTTGTCACACTTCACATGAATATAACTATAGATCATTACTAATTACTTAGATGTAATTTCTGATTTTGAGATGTGACACTTTTGCACGAAAGGTTCGATATGTTTTTGTATGGGGAACGCTAAACAAATCTGTGTGTATACAATTTGCCAATGATCTCCGAAAAGGACTTAGCAGATTGCAGCTATAGTAGTACACAATTTTCTGTAGCCGAGTTAGGTTCATAGCTATATTAGTTCATATCCCATCAGCGACGCTGAGGTCATGCTATGATTAAATTCTTAGTGTGCCGGAAATGATGCATATTCATAAGTACTTTTAAGAACGAAAGAAATCCAAATTTAAGTAGATTGAAACCAAAAGTCTAGCACATTAAAAGAGAGCATTAAGACCATAAGTATGTACGGCAGAAAAAGCTATTATAATTTCGAAGATAGGCCATATTGACCCATACTTTGTGATACCAACTTGACGGGTAAACATTTATATGAAATGCAAATTTCAAACATTGTAATAACTTAGTCGCCGCTACCAAATTTACCAAAATGGATGTAATTATCACACCCCCTTAAGTACCATCCACATAAGAAGATAATTTTGTACCAGAAACTAACAGTTCATAATGTTAATAATATCCTCAGTAGAATGCAATGTTTTGGGCGCGCTATGTATCAGAAATGGTGAAAAACTACTTAATTATGGTCGTGGCAATACCATCTGGTAAGAACTCACGATGCACCACGCCGCTGTAATCGCTTTCTTCAGTTTTGACTCTTCTGGCAGCTCCTATTGGAAATATTGGACTTTGGTTTAGACGTCATAATCATGTACCCATGTTTCGCCAGAAGTTGTGAACCCTTTGAAAGATTCTGAATCTTGGTTGACGTTATTCAACTGCTTCTGAGTGATTCTTATGCAAAGGTTCTTTAAGTCAAAATTAACAAAAAAAATCTCAAAGCACACCAAAACACGTCTAAGCTTTATATCTGTCAAAAACAAACTAAAAATGCAAAATGGCTGATAATGCCAACATGTTGGGGACATATCGGTCACTTACTTCAAGACTGTCGTAACTCAAAATTGAAAATTATCAAGATGTGTAACTTTTAAGTATGCATAAAAAGATAAATAAGATGAAATAGGAAGTTAAAAAAGGTGTAATAATCCGAAATATGATTGTTTACTTATAAACTAAATTTTGTTGAGATTAATTTATGGATATTTACAAAATTCGCATTTCTGTAAGACAACCTCAAATATTGTCAATTTTGAGTTATAACAGTCTTGAAGTAAGTGAGCGATATGTATCAACATAAAAAAATCGAATGTATTTATTTATGTACTTGCGAAATTTCAACAGTCATCTTTTTTCGACCAAACCTCGCATATGTCGGATTTTTATTTGTTCCTATCGAAAATGACAATATCAAATGCATTTAAACCTAATTCAAAGTCTACGTTCAGTTGATAATTTGAAATTTAACATTTCCGTTGTCTTTGACATTTAATGCAAATGTTTAATAATTCAATTAACAAGGACATATGTACATATGTATGTATGTGCTAATTACATCAATTATATATCATTTAGTTTATATTATCTCATGTTTTTTGAACTTTATTTACAACCTATTTAATACGTTTTTTTTTTAATTTACTGTATTGTTGTCGCGACGATACTGTGCCTTGTCCACACAATTTGATTCACGTGCACATTTTGTCCAAAGGTTAATTATTCCAAGTCGAAATTCTGATGAATAACGACTTGCAATTCGATAATTTGACATTATTGGCAATTAATATGTGAAAAAGTCTATTTCATTAAATTAAGATGGTTTTCACGATCAATTGTAATTCGTACACCCAACGAAAAATCTTAGTAGTAACACGATCAGAATTTTTAATATTAACCTATGAATTTTATTTTTAACTAAAAATATATAAAACAAGTAAGAAAGTTCAGTCGGGTAAACCGACTAATGAATCCCCTCACCTTGAGTCTCAGAAAATATTAGTAAATTTATTTATTTTTTTTGTTTCATTTAAATTATTATCAATTTAAATTGCATTTAATTACTTTAAAGTATGTATTGGTATTAAAGTTAAAAGCTGTTTACTTTTGTTACAAAATGGCCCATTTGTGTGAGAGGTACCAAAAAGGGCGTCCCAATAACGGTCACTTTTCTCTGGACTCTAGGTACTATAAAAGCATTACACTGTACAAAATTTCAAGTATTTATATGTACTGGTATTAAAGTTAAAAGCTGTTAACTTTTGATACAAAAAGGTCCATTTGTGTCGGAGGTACCAAAAGGGGCGAGCCAATAACGCCCATTTTTCTCTGGACTTTAGGTACTATAAAAGCATTACACTGTACAGAATTTCAAGTATTTATATGCACTGGTATTAATGTTATAAGCTGGTAACTTTGGTACAAAATGGTCCATTTGTGTGGTAGGTACAAAAAGGAGCGTGGGAATAATTCCCATTTTTCACTGTATTAAACCATTACTCTGTACAAATTTCAAGTCTTTGTATGCATTGGTAATAAAGTTATAAGTTATTAACTTTTGGTTCAAAATTGTCCATTTGTGTGGGAGGTACCAAGAGGGGCGTGGCAACTTCGCCAATTTTTCTCGAGGTAATTGTGACTAATAAAGTAATACTATGTGTAGAATTTCGGAGGATTCAAATAAATAGTATAGGAGTTATTAAATAATCAATATTTCACTAAATGTTAACCTTTTGTGGGGGAGGTACTAGAAGGAGTGGACCAATATGACCCATCTTCGAACTTAGCCGGAGATAGAAGAAAATATTACCACATACCAAATTTGACGTCATTCGGTTACTCCTTTCGAGAGTTATCGTGCGCACCAGCCAGCAGACAGACAGGCAGACGGACGGACGGACATTGCTCGTTCGACTTAAAATTACCCAAAACGGATATCCGCCGAACATACTTAGGGTCTTATGTCACTTCTTCGATGTGTTACACTTTTGGTTCGTAGCAAATGATATATACCCTCCTCTCTAAGGTGAGGGGATAAAAAAATAGAAAAAAAAATATTTTTTTACTCGTTTTTAGCTGGTACGAAATAAACCACACAAAATAAAAAATCCTATAATGTTTACACAACGGAGTGATTGAAAATGAACGGGCAAACAATTTGGCTTCAAAGGGCAGAGAACTTCGAGTAATAAACTTGGAAAATTGGAAACCTTTCGAAGCCACGAAAAATGAGTTGAAGCACTGGGCAGTGATGGCTCATAAAACTGTGTGGAATAGCGCAACAGTAGGAGCAACTGCACAGATACTTTGGGGTGACCCAAATGAAAAGAAAACAAGAAGTCTTCTGAAACTAAACAAGATCGATATTAGTAAGATAATGAGTGTTCTAACGGGACACTCAAGCTTACAAGCACATCTTCATCGCATAGGACTAGCAGGAAACGACGAATGCAGGGCATGCAGAGAAAACATCGAAACGATGGAACATTATCTGTGTCACTGCCCGGCTTTCACACATGCAAGATCCCAACATTTCGGGTCTGACATATTACCAGACTTGACTCATCTCAGAGAATATGACTGGAAGATACTGAGAAAATTCGTGTCTAGTACCGATTTTCTGTAACTCGTGAGGTATACAAAGATCATAAATAAGGAGCGCACAACAGGCCGAACCACTGGCTTAAGTGTATGTCCATGGACATGAGACGTTTAAACGTCTCCTCTCTTCAACCTAACCTAACCTAATCTAAAAGCTTTACACAGCAAAAAATTTAAAATTTTTGTATGCATTGGATCAAAGTTATAAGCCGTTACGTTTTTTCAAAATTGCCCCTTTGACTGCACTCAGAAAAAAATGAACCCAAAGATAAGTTAAAATGAACTAAACTTCAGGAAAATTAAACTTCATATGGCGCTAAAGCAATTTTTTCCCAAATCAAGTTCACACACAGAGGAAAATCGTCATTTTTGATATGTTTGAAATGAAAGAAAATATACTTGGAAACGATTTTTTTAAATATTATATATTTGTTAACAAATAAATTTTATTTGAAAATCAAGAAATTTTGTTTGGAACGCATATATTAATATATTAGAACATAATTTATTTGCAAACTGAATTTCACAAATAAAATATGTGTTTACACACAAACAAAGTTATTGTTTAAGTAGATTTCCAAATATGTTTTATTTAAAAAGATTTCTAAAACATTACTGACTTATTTGAATATTAGTTAGTTTTTCCTAGTTTTCGTGTTAAGCTTTATAGCTAAAAATGTCCTTATTTATAAATATTCCTATTCATCACTTTATGTCAATCCATCAATGTCGTTTATATTGACGAAAGATTGTTCGATTTAAGTTTTGATTAAATTTTACAAACATATAAAATTTATAAAAAAAATTGCTCTTTGAAAATCTGATAAACAGAAAACTTGTCTTTAAGTTAAGGCATTTAATACATTACCAAAATAAATAATTACAAATGAATCCTTGTTTCGGAAATACTAGTTCCAAATAAAAAATATTTGAATGGGAGCATATTTTTGTTTAGAACAATATCCTCACAAACATATAATATTTGTGTGTGTAAAATATTATACATTTGGGGTGTACCCTAAACATATGTTTATTTCAAGCCGAATATGTTTGGGACAATATACTACAGAAGCGATTTTTTTTCAGCGTGCATTTGTCCTTAATATTAGCAAATGTTTTGAACTTAGTTTTAGTTAATACTGACTTGAATTTAGTAAATATTCCTTTATATCTAGTTCAATTGAACTCATATTAAGGAAAAATTAAGTCAGTTTAAGTAAAAATTTACATGAAATTTGGAAAAAATCAAGTTAAATTTTCACTAAAATCAGGTACATTTTTACTTGAAATCAGGAAAGTTTTACTAAAAATTAAGAAAATTTTAACTAAAATCAAGTAATTTTTTTA
The DNA here is from genome assembly GCA_963930755.1 of Eudasyphora cyanicolor. Classification (NCBI taxonomy): domain Eukaryota; kingdom Metazoa; phylum Arthropoda; class Insecta; order Diptera; family Muscidae; genus Eudasyphora; species Eudasyphora cyanicolor. The sequence continues at coordinate 286,672,847 of OZ005735.1, read as the reverse complement.
CTAAGATTAAGTTACATTTTTACTAAATGGAAGTAAAATAATTCCTCAAATCAAGTTCAATTTTACTTGAATATACGAAAATTAAACTTAAATGTAAGAAATGTTTAACTATAAATGAGTAATTTTTGAACTTGCAACTTGTAGAAGTACAGGGTTGCCCATATTCGACGGACCCATCTGGCAACGCCATAACTTTTGACAGAGATGTCAGATCGCTTAATGACATACCGCGTTTGAAGCGTCAGTCCAAGCAGATTTTTACCATGGAACAATACACGCCACGCGAGCGCTCTGAAATAGTTGAAATTTACATTCAACAGAAGAAGTCAATTGTGAAAACTCAACGTGCTTTTAAAATATTAAAAAATGTGAGAAGTGCGCCTTCTAAGAACACCATTAAGCGTTTATACGAAAAATTTTCGCCACTGAAAATCCTCAGGAGATTCAAGAATTGCCTCTTCATGACGAAAAAGTCACAGTTTGGTGCGGCGTTAGTGCGAAAACGGTCATTGGGCCGAAAATGGCCATGCTGTTACCATCAACCAGGAGCGTTATCGCGACAAGATGACCAATTTTGTGATGCCAATTATTCGTCGAAAGCGTATGAGGCAGTTCTGGTTTCAACAAGACGGCGCTCCACCGCACACAAGTCGCATAACAATCGATTTTCTGAAGAATTTGTTTCCGGGCCGTTTGATGTCGAAAAGTGGTGATTTGGACTGGCCACCGCGTTCGCCCGATTTGACGCCGCCTGACTTCTTCTTGTGGGGATATTTGAAGTCAAAGGTTTACGTTAACAAGCCAAGGACCGTAGAAGAGCTCAAGGACAACATTCGTGAAGAAATAGCCGCTATTCCGGCCGAAATGTTGGCGAAAACGATGGAAAATGCTGCAAAAAGGGCACAATACGCCATCAACGCCAGAAGCGGCCATTTGAGAGATATCATATTCAAAAATTGATGTAAACAAATCTACTTGGAACAAATTAAATGATTAAGATTGCCAACCGCCAAATTTTTATTTTTTTCTTTGATTTTTTTTAAGAAAACATGGGTCCGTCGAATATGGGCAACCCTGTAAACTAAATTTTAGTTAATTACTACTAATATAATTCAGCAAAATATTCTCGGGAATTTTCCAATAAATATTTTGTTCCAATGTATTTGAAACAAATTAAAAAAACCCTGAAACAAACAGAATTCTCATTCAATGTCTCAACCTTATGTCTTAAGTATTTCACATATAATCCGATATATTTGCTGCGAAGTTAAATTACTTAACTTCGCAGCTGCTGTTTGAAATGATATTTGAGCAGTTAAGGAAAGAATCTCTTGAAACGAACGGGAATTTTTTGCTTAACGAATATTCAAGGATTATTTGAAAACCGTATTATATATTTCAGAAAAACATGAACTAGAACCAAGGAAATTCGGATATTTCTAGCTAAAATTTCCTAAAATGATTTATTTTCAAGGAGTAGTAAATGTTTCTTCGACGCTAGGAAATCCTTCCTCGGTAAAAGTCAAAATTTACCAAATAGTATGAAATTTTTACTTGGTCGATGGAATTTTAAGTAAGTAAAATCATATCCCATTTCCGAGTATGTAACCAATTTGCTATATCTTTGAATTTAGTTCAATTTACTCATTGAAAGTAAAATTTCCCAGTTTTGAGGAAAATTTAACTAAACATGAGTAAAAATCTTTAACTAAACTGAGATATAGATTTTACTCACATAAGCGATTGCCATTTTTCTGAGTGTGGGAGGTCCTTACTTTAGTCAAGGAGGGCCCTTACTTTAGTCAAGGAGGGTATATGGGTAGTTCTTTCTCAAGCGTCACAGGTAAAAAATTAGACCTATTTTACATTTTCTGAAAATGTTACGCTCTTATGTGGGAGTAATAACCCACAATATTAAAAAAATTAAATGAAAAATGGAGGCAGGTCAATTTTAAAAACATCATTTTTGGCTCAATAATTGTGTATTTAAGTCAATTTTAATGCTACAAAGCATAAGAAATTAAAAATAGAAAATATTGTTTCTTGAAGGATTTTCCGTGCACTTTCACAAAAAATATTAATTTTATCATAAACAATTTATTACGGCCACTTTTCGCCGAAATAAAAATATAAATTGCGATATCTCATAATTGATCTATTTTTTTCCTTGAATTTTTTATAAATGGTATAACATTTTGAGACTACTTGGGTTCAGAAGTTACATTATAATAACTGAAAATCCTTACCAAATTACAAAAAAAAATCAACAAACAAAATAGAGTTGAAAACACATATAAAAAATTTTTGTTTGTTAATTATTATTATAATGTAAAATCTGAACCCAAATAGTCTCCACTCCAAAATTTACACCATCCGTAAAGTAATTACATATGAAAATTTTTTATACAAAATTTAAAGAAAAAATAGATCAATTCTGAGATATCGCAATTTATATTTTGGCAAAAAGTGGCCGAAATAAATTGTTTATGATAAAATTTATATTTTTTATAAAAAGTGCACGGAAAATCCTTAACGAAACAATATTTTCTATTTTCAATTTCTTATGCTTTGTAGCATTAAAAATAACTTCAAAAAACCATTACAGAGGAAAAAAAATGAATTTTTCTGAACTTTGACCTCGCCCCCTGCCTTCAATTTTCTCAAACATACTAGGGCTGAGAATTTGAGAAAGATCTAATTTACACTTGAGAAAGAACTACCCATATGTATCTGCGTTTTTCTGGAATAACCGCCTTTGTCAGAAATGCTTGATTTCGGTATTTTAGCAGAAATGTATTCAGCTAATCAGTATCTATCGATCGATATAAGACATTCCTTTAGCGACTTTCCAACAATAAACTTTTAATATTTTTATGGCGATTTCGTTTCTGGGAAAAATGCGATTTCACCCCATCACCGCACACTGATCCGTTTCATCGACAAAAATCAGAAAATTTAATTGCTTCGAATGTAATTTTTTGGAATAGTATTAATGGTAAAAAAATTGGCAAAGATTTTTTCATCGAAATATTTTTTTTGGTCTCCAGAGAAATTCAAAATGTATGTAAAATAAATTGATTTTGTAGTTTCGTTCGTGAGTAGTTGAAGGAAAATATTGTTCAAAAATACATTTGTGGACGGAATTGCACATTCTTATATTTTGTGAATAGCTGAGTAGTGGTACGAATTGTGATTTTTTAATAAATCTTAAAAATATTATTTTTAATTAATTTGTATATATTTAATTTTTAAAGATTATAATTTGAAAAATTTGGCGAACAGCCATTTGATGAAAAATCTATGCGTTTAAAAGTGTTGTTGTTAATCAAAATTTTAAAATTCATGGTGTTATTTTTCAGAGAATTGTTCTGAAAGCAGACCTAGTTGATAAGGTTATTGATTCTGTAAAAAAACAACCAAAGAGTTTGAGTTTATAAGATAACCTTAAAAGTTACATAAAAACCGATAACATTTTTGAATTCAGCGCATTATAATCCATATAGAAACGACGTTGTATTGTATTCTGATAAGTCCTAATTTTGTCCAATTCTAGTATGGGGACGGAGCAGTGTGCGTCGACGTGAAATACTAGATAATGTTTGCACCAATTCAGTTAAAATGATGTAGACCCTTGAATTTAACTACGCTCTAATTTTCCAATTTCTAAAATGTGTTAAAAAGTGCAGATTTCGGGAAAAGGGCAAAGAAAATGACGCACTTTTTCCAAAATCGGCATCGCCTTTAGTATCAAATGAATTGCGAGTGAAAAAGTATTTTGGCTACCCTGAACTTTTTGATTTTTTTGAGATGTGCTGTTAGTCCAGAAAACCACAGATATATGTATAAATTGCTAAGACCCAAAAGTGTAACACATCGAAGGAGTGACATAAGACCATAAGTATGTTTGGCGTTTTAGAACATTTGAGTAATGTTCTTCTGTCTGTGTTTGTCTGGCTGCTGCGCACGTAACACTCGAAAGGAGTAACAGATTGACTTAAAATTTGGTGTGTGATAAAATTTTGTATCTCTGGCTTAGTTCAAAGGTGGACCATAATGGTCCACTTCTTCTAGTACTTCCCTCACAAAGGTTTTTTGAGAAATATTGATTCTATAATAAATTGTATACTAACTATCAGAATTCTCTGCAATTCCACACATAGTAATGGTTTATGTTTAAAACATCAGTGAAGCGTGTTTCAATCTCTTAATGCCACTACACCATTTTCAATTGAAATTCGAAAAACTTCAATTAAAATATTCCATATTTAATACGTAAAATGTCACTTGAAATTTGAAGATTCCATTTGAAATTCGATAATCTTAAATTGAAATTCAAAACACATCATTTGGAATTCGAAACACATCAATTGAAATTCGATATGCATAAATTGAAATTCGAAACACATCATTTGAAATATGTTTTGTTTTATAACTTTCAAGTAATTTTGAACCTTGCCGTTAGATTATGCCCATTTGATCAAATTTTTGCATCGTTTCCTTTATAACTTTTGAACCATATAATTTTTGCTCACGTGTTTTTTTTACAAGACAGTGGGAGTGAAAAAAATAAAGGACCATATCCAGGATCCAAAGGATATTTTTGTTTTATTGAAATCAAAATAATAAGCCTTTTTTGCTCAAAAATAATTGGTAAATAAGCTGCTTTCTATTCACGAAGTATTAAATAAAAATAAATATAAAATATTGGGTTAAATATTTATTTTGTATGAAAAATTTAATATGGACCAAATGGTCTGTCTCTTAATCTAGGATTCGTACATATTTTCTAATCTAACAGCAGGGTTTATAAATATTCATAATATATTCATCATATATTCGTCACATTATATGTTAAATGATAAGATCTTCTATACATTATCTTTTCGTTACATTATATGTTAAAATTTAGTCAGCAAAAAAATATTTAAATAAATTCTACCCAATCCAATGTACAGATTTGTTCATATTTTCGAATTTCAATTGGTGTATTAAAATGGAAAAATTCGAATTTTAATTGATGTGTTTCGAATTTAAATTGATGTGTTTCGAATATTAATTGATGTAATTCGAATTTCAAATGATATGTTACGATTTTCAATTGACTGTTTTCGAGTTTCAAGCGGAATCTTTGAATTTCAACTGATCTTTTTCAAAATGTTAATTGATTTATTCGAAATACAATTGATAATAGTGTAGAAATTGCCAAAAACGGCCTATTTCTTATAGTAATGTAACATTTCATTAAAATAAATAGATTTATCATTAAATCAATATAAGCATAGCAATGTAAATGTGAAATTAATGCTATGAAGAATAAATGAATGAAAACATTTATGTAAGTGTAAAATCGGAAATTCATAATAATACTCCAATCCTACTACGTGTTTAGAATTAATTGTGAATCCCCCTAATATGGTATTATTTTTTTCCTATAATTTCATGTACTTAATGTTACTAATTTTTTTATAAAATAGGTAATAAACAAAACTGGTTTTCCAGTTTCTTTTGGTAAATATTTGTTTCTATTTGGTTATTAGCACTAGATAGTAGATAGATAGATGTATTGATATATACTCGTCTATTGATGCAAACTGGATATTATGAATGGATCTGAATTTAATGTGAATTCAAATTCAATTTCCAACTGAGAAATTAGGAAGCAGTTCGAATTAGTTTTTATGAAGAAAAAAATTATACAAAACAAAGACAAAATTCACAATATGTTATACATATGTACATATCTATGTACATACTCATATATGTCTTATATATACATATAAGACAGCTACAAATGTACATAAGTGTGAATTTATTTGTTTGTTTCGGGGAATTTCCATTGTTTAAAGAAAACGGCGTTTTAAAACAAATAAATTCTTGGAAAGACTCAATACATTTTTCAATAAATCGAATAATGTCCAGGGGACAAGTGACTTTTGCTTTTTTGCAGACAAATTAAATAAATATCCATTCCACCCACCTACGTTTGTTGTTCTGCAAATCAATGAAGAAAACGGCATTTTCGCTATTAGCCTATATTTGGTAAAAAAAACGACTATCGCTATCGTCAAAGCCAAGAATATTGCCAAATCTTTATTTGCTTGTTAATTGTATCTCATACGTCATTGTGTACACAAACATTGAGATTGACTCCAGATATATCGATCACTAGTTCGTGCAAGAACGTCACATTTAAATATATGAAAAATAATAACGAAAAGCCAAATCCGGAAATGAATATATCTGAGAAGAATACCTCAATATTGCGCTCACTTCAATAGTTATTACTAATCACTAATTTCGACAATTATTTCTATGCAGAATATTAAAATAACGCTTAGTCGAAATTTCCATTCACTCAGATGTGACACTTTTGCACAAATAGAACGATATTTATGTGATACATATCTCAAAAAATGAGTAACCGCTATTGCCATTCTCATTGATAATGGATAGATAATGTGACGTAGTTCGCGACCATAATAATTTTCCGTGGAAACTGAAAAAATCTTGTGATTGTTTTAATTTAACCTTTTAAATTATTAAAAACTAAATCAACAACACATTTTATTAAATAATCTCATGGGGTTGATCTACCTACAGTGGCTCTGACTCACTTTCATTTGGGAAGTTATTTTGAAATTAACGAAAAGAGCAAGTCTTTGTAGACTAATTTTCCAATGACCATAGTCTGACAATTAATGAGCCAAAAGTCTCCATCGTTCTGGCATCTCTAACAGAATGTAGCAAATTCACTTCATTCGGTTTACCCGTCAGCAATTTTCTTACTTGTTTTTTATACCCTCCACCATAAGATGGGGGGTATATTCATTTTGTCACTACGTTTGTAACACTACTAAATATTGATCTGAGACCGCATAAAGTATATATATTAGGGCTAGTCACTTTTTTAACTTTTTTGAATATCACATTGCTCCTGATATTACCGTGTACGGCGTGAAAAAATATGAAGAACTGCTCTTTTATTTTTTAAAATTGCACAAAAACCTTCCGCACCGATTGCAATTACTTATGCTCGAAACGAAATTTTTAGTTTTGATTTTTTTCCGGATTTTCAAATTTGAGAAAATTTTTTTTTATAATAAGTCTGCTAAATGGCTGATCATAATTCACTTTGATATCGTGACCACGAATCTGCTTTTTAATCTAAAATTGGACATATAGCTTTTGACATATGGCGGTTTTAAAAGTTGCAAAAAATATATATGTTTTTTAAATGAGTAAAACCCCTATATCTCCAAAACTATGTGACAGATGCACAGCAAATTATTAAATAGCGATATTTAAAGAATGTTTATGGCATTTTTTTTGTTCAATTTTTAAATCAGAACATTATACTCAGTGTGCCTCAAGCTGTAGAAAGTTGGCCTAGATTGACGCCAAAACGGCTAATGAGGTTTTGTTCAGAATCATTCGACCATGAAGAGATCAAAATCGGATCCGCTTCCTTTTGGAGAGTAATCGCGAAATGAGTATTTTTAGCCAAAGAGACAAACTTAATTACTTTGGTTTTGTAAAGAAAATCGCAGAGATTTATAAATGTAACATAATTTCCTTTAAATATAAGCATTTCTAAGATGTTTTGTTGTGTTCGCGATATTTGCAATATTATTACATTCCATACTTCTTTATTGACTTTTTCCTAAGGGTTGAACGTACACCTGATAATTGCATTATATAGTAAAATAATTCTGAGATTAAATGTTTTTTGTTCTAAAATTATTTATAGCGGGATGTTTATCGCGAAAATATTGATAATGATATATTCCTCAGAGATCATTGAAAGCAAATCTACTTTAAATTCGCTATAATATTTTTGTAAACATTTGACGGTGAAAATCGGATTAATGGATTCAAAAAAATTCGCAATGTACGAATATTGCAAATATCGCGGACACAACAAAATATCTTAGAAATGCTCTTATTTAGAGGAAATTATTTTACATTACTAAATTTCTGCGAGTTTCCTTACAAAACAATGTAATGTACTAATTCAATTTGTCTCTTTGGGTAAAAATACAGTTTTCGCGATAACTCTCCGAAAGGAAGCAAATCCGATTATTATCTCTTTATAGTCGAATGAGAGGATGATTATAAACAAAACTTCATTTGCCGTTTTTGGCGTCAATCAAGGTTAACTTCCGCTTGAGACCCGCTGTATATAATGTTCTGATATAGAAATTTAACAACAAAAAATTTGCATAAACAGTCTTCCAAATACCGCCATTTAATAGTTTTTTGTGTTGTGATCACGAATCTGCTCTTTAATCTAGAATCTGTCATATATTTTTGGAGATATAGGGGTTTTGCACATTTAAAACAAAAGAATATTTTGCAAATTTTAAAACCGCCGTATCTACAAAACTGTAGGACCAATTTTAAATCAAAAAGCAGATTCGTGATCACGACTTCAAAGTGAGATCCGCGACTTAGCAGAATTTTATTTTTTCTCAAATTTGAAAATCAGGAACAAATCAAAACCAAAAAAAAAAATCGGTTTCGAGCATCAGTAATTGCATTCGATGCGGGAGGTTTTTGATCGCAAAGTAAAAAAAGTATTTATTTGTAATTAGTTCATCATCCCCGACTTCGTAGTGGGATGAGCATTTGCCTCAAAAAAAGTGACTAACCCTAATATATATTCTTAATCGTCGTAAAATTCTAAGACGATTTAGACATGTCCGTCCGTCCGTATGTTGTAGTCGCGCTACTGTATACAATATGTAATCGAGCTAGATGACTGAAATTTGGGGTATCGGTCCATTTCTGGGCAATATCGGTCCGTTTTTGATGTAGCCCCCATATAAAGGGTTGTTGTAAGGGTTGAATGTGAACCACACCTAAACGTCAAGTTTTTTTCTGCATTTCATTTTACATTTCCCAATTTCAGACTAACTCAATTTGAACCATGGAAAGATACTCAATCGAGCAACGCGTTAAAGTTTTTAAACCTTTTACGAAAATGGGCGTTCAAATCAAAATGCATTTATTGCACTTCGTGATGTTTTTTTGATCAGCATAATCGACCAAATGTGTCCACAATCGGGAGAATTGTGCGCAAATTTTATCAAACCGGGTCTGTAGGAGATGTGAAAACATCTGTGCATGCTCGCCCAGTTCGTTTGGTGCGGCTTATGGGCTGGCGACATCATCGGGCCATACTTCTTCGAAATGAGGCCGGTCTGTGAAAGGTGTTCGCTATCGTGAGATGATAACGATCTTTTTATGACCCGAATTGGAAGATATGGATATGGACAATATGTGGTTTCAACAGGACGGTGCCACTTGCCACACAACAAACGAAACAATGGCACTTTTGCGCAACAAATCCAATGGCCGTGTTATCTCACGTCGTGGCGATGTCAATTGGCCGCAAAGATCATGTGATTTCACACCGTTGGACTTCTTTCTTTGGGGTTATTTGAAAGAAAAGGTGTACGTTGATAAGCCAGCAACAATTCAGGAGCTAAAGGATGAGATAATTCACCCTTAGCGTCATCGAAAAGTTGGACTATCGGATGGAGGTGGGCCACCGAGGTCGCGGCGGCCATTTGGCCGATATTTTGTTCCATACATAATTGAACCATATCAATATTATCGTTATAAAAAGAAATTACAATAATTTCCTAAATAATTTGTGTTTTTATTTAAAATCAACATCGGCCCTTAAAATTTAACCACCCTATAAAATCTCCCCGATTTTAGTCCACAAATGTCAACTTATTGGGCTGGAAATTGGTAACTGGAGTTTATTTGTACCCGGAATACTTGACATGAACAACGGTAGTCAGAGGTCCATGTTTTGGTATAGCCCCCATACAAAGGTCGCTCTTGATTTGAGTTCGTAACGCCACAAAAACCTCACATTTCAACAAATTGGGCTGAAATTTGGTAAAATGAATTTATTTGTACCCGAAACCATACTCATGCGATCCATGGTGGAGAGTATATCTGTGGTCACAAGGCATAACAGCATAAGTTGAGTTATGCTCAAACTGAGTTATTAATGCCATAATGTTTTTTTGATGATCCCTCGTTCAGTTATCTATATAAGGCAGCATATCTCACTGTGTCACTGCATTACACATTGATTTTTATATCGATACAAACCTTTAAAGTTCTCTCCTGAAAAATTTTAAAAACAGACATATGCTGTTATGCCTTGTGACCACTGATATAACATTCGGCATGGCCGAACTTAATCCGTCTTTACTTGTTTTTTTTATTAAATCGCCTCTACCGGAATCATAGTATTATCTGTATATACAGATCCCACGGCTGATTATATATACGAACTGATTATTGTCCAATAAAAGCTTCTGAGAAAGTTAATGTTCGAAGTTCAAAGACTAAATGATGAACATTTGATTGATTTCAAATGGAACGTAATATGTCACAAAGTGTAAATTCATCACCTCTACTGATTGTCACGTTAAAGTAATTGTGTGCTGTTATAGAGGACCTATAACGTATCTGGCTGCCGAGATAATTTCCGGAAATGACACGGTCCAATTAAATTCGCCAAAAAAATTGGGGCACGATTCGTAAATTTTGAGCGATGTTTCATATTTATTTTATAGATGATTGTTATAAAGAAAACAACTATGGAAACGCGTCCAAAAATTATTGAAAAACAACTTTAGGTGGTTGGGATGGTTACTCCGATGTCAACCCAGCAGGTACACACATTGTTTATTATACTGATCGTCTTAGTGAGTTGATTCATATTCCCCTGTGATCAAATTTATTTTGCCTAAAACCATCGTCTGCAAATATGACCCATATTAGTCAAATGTTGAGCCACCACTAACCTCCCCGTTTTAAGGCCCCATTAGATTCGACTTATTTTCTTAAAGCAATGCGGAAATCTGAACAGATTTTCTTAAAATTCAAAAACGTTTGTTCCTGGTTCAAAAATACTCATGTCTGGTAAATTCAATGAAGTTCAGCGAAGAAATTATGCTTCTGTAGCGCTTAGATGCAAAATCGAGTTGTTGTCCGTAGTACATACATGCCAAATCGGAAGATAAATATATCCATTAGTATTTTTCCTCGGACCTCAAAAGACCTTCGTTACAAATTAGATCAATATTGGAAACAAATTTTGACCTGTACTTTTTGAAAAAAAAAACTTAAGATGAACCGACGGACAGACAGTCGAGTTACGTGATTGTAGATTTTAGACCACTTGTATGGATTTCTAAATAATTCATGGCGAAACTTCAAACTTTATTTCAACTAAGTGCTGAATGATTTATTTCCTTTTTGCAATTCGCAATTCTCCAATGAATACTTCATATAACGTATGAGTGATGCATACTGAGCTAGCCTGCCAGTACATACATCATACGCCACCTCATATCCGCTACACAGCGCACAGAGGAAGTAATAAAAAAAGGGAAATAATTCTGCCGTTTCTTGACCTGTCAACTGATTACAAAGCAACTTGGTATGCTTGTAAAAGATGTATTAGAGAATTTAAATTTTAAATTTGGGCTCCCTACGGTATACAGTGGCGGAGCTACAAGGCCTCAAAGTTGGCTGCCTTGGGTGTACAAAATGTTCAAGGGCCTGACTATTTTGCCTGATTCCAAAAATCTTTTTTTGTTGCATGTATACTAAGCGAGGCGTACAAAAGATTTTTTACACGAATGAATTTATAGCCTCCAATATATTTTTTTTGTTTTTTTTTTGTATTTTATTTTTCAATATTTGTTGGGACTCAAGGTGAGGGGATTCATAAGCCGGTTTACCCGACTGAAAATTTTTCCTTTTTTTATTTTTCTTTATATCGCCAACCATAACTTTTGTAACTGAGAGAAACCGGTTTATATTCTGTACTGATATTAACAAATGATAGGCCATGGTCAGGAAAAAAATTAAGAATCAATTTTCAAATGCAGAAATACAGAAATCTAATAACTAATAACTTTCCATTCTATAATATTATTGAGGAAAACATGTCCAAAGCCAATAGAATATCTTAGTTACAAATCAATAACACTTAAAGACCAAAATTAAGCAAACAAAAATACAACCAGTAAGAAAGTTTAGTCGGATAAACCGAATTTTGAATTCCCTCACTTTGAGTCCCAAAAAAATATTAGTAAATTTATTTATTTTTTGTTTTAATTAAATTATTATCAATTTAAATTGCATTTAATAACTTTAAAGTATGTGCTGGTATTAAAGTTATAAAGTGTTAACTTTTGGTGTAAAATGATCCATTTGTGTGGGGGGTACCAAAAGGGACGTGCCAATAACGGTATCTTTTCTCTAGACTCTATTTAAAGTAAAAGCTGTTAACTTTTGGTACAAAAATGTCCATTTGTGTGGGAGGTACCAAAAGGGGCGTGCCAGTAACGCCAAATTTTCTCTGGACTCTTGGTACTACAAAAGCATTACACTGTACGAAATTTCAAGTATTTGTATGCACTGGTATTCAAGTTAAAAGCTGTTTACTTTTGGTACAAAAAGGTCCATTTGTGTGGGGGGTACCAAAGGTGGTGGCCACTTCGCCCATTTTTCTCTGGACTCTAGGTACTATAAAAACATTACACTGTACACAATTTCAACTATTTCTATGCACTGGCAAAATGGTCTATATGTGTGGGAGGTACCAAAAGGAACATGGGAATAATGCCCATTTTCACGGTATTGTAGGTACTATTAAACCATTACACTGAACAAAATTTCAAGTATTTGTATGCACTGATAATAAAGTTATTAGGTATTAACTTTTGGTTCAAAATTATCCATTTGTGGGGTAGGTACCAAAAGGGGCGTGGCAACTTCGCCCGTTTTTCTCGAGGTAATAGTGACTAATAAACTAACACTAAGTGTAGAATTTTAGAAGATTCAAATAAGTAGTATAGCAGTTATTAAATAATAGTTAATATTTCACTAAATGTTAGCCCTTTGTGGGGGAGGTACTAGAAGTAGTGGACCAATATGGCCCATCTTCGAACTTAGCCGGAGATAGAAGAAAATATTACCACATACCAAATTTGAAGTTAATCGGTTACTCCTTTCGAGAGTTATCGTGCGCACCAGCCAGCAGACAGACAGACGGACGGACATTGCTCATTCGACTTAAAATTACCAAAAACGGATATCCGCCGGACATACTTGGGGCCTTAGACCAGGCTCGTACCAAATGATATATACCATCCTCTCTAAGGTGGGGGGATAATTAGCATTATATTTGCTAAATTCAATCCCACAATTCCCAAAATAATTTCAAAAATACTCAAAGATGGCATTTTTTGGAATTTCAGACTACAAATTCCGTTTGCAGTTGAACTTTCAACACCATACGACGTAAAGGGTGGGCCATTTAAAATTTTAAATTTGAACTGGCTATAAAAAAGAACTGATAATTTTTTCAAATTTCTGCTTTTATTGGAAAGTTTGAACTGTGTCATTTAATAATGGAACACAATATCATTCATATGACTACCACGACTGACACGGCAGTACCTCCTCATCCGATCAACCCAATTTTTCAGTACATTTTCGATTGCTCCGGGTCGAACCTCTTCAATGGTTCTCTGGATGCTATGCTAACATTTATCCTTAATGGCTCACCACAGAAAATAATCCAAAGGGCTCAAATCACAAGTCAAAGTAATCGGTAGTTCAAATTTAAAATTTTAAATATCCCAGTCTCTATAAAAACTGTAAAGGTTTTAATATTCCAACTTTTGCGATTGTAGAAAGTGTCGCTTACTTTTGAAATATGTAAAAAAAATTATGTAAATTGGAAAAGCTTGACAACCATACCAGTGAATATTTTTGACCCATTCTTTCTTCGAAAACATTATCTAGGAAGTTTCTTTTAACATGAATATAAATATGTTTTACTTTTTAAATAACTTATTCTATAACTCCAAAATACGACATATCGTCATCAGAAACGAAAAAGGGCGTAACAACAAGAAAAATGGAAATTCAGTTTATGATGGACTTCGATCGGTACACTGCATCAAAATGCACATCCTGATAAATTTTTGGCGGCGTAATATTAAAAATGGCGAATTTATTGACGAAATTCAAAAGGGCCTAACAACAAATTATTTCTTTTTTCATAGTTAAAACATCCTATTTCACGCAATTTTCACAAAAAAGTTATAAATCATATTTTGTGATTTTATATATGTATTATTATGTTTAGATATTATCCTGAAAACCCCGTTTTTCTAACGACAACACTTTTCATTTTATCTAGTTTTTTGCTTCTCCCGAAAAATTGTCAAATATGATGATAGGCTTTAACTTTTGTCTTATTGGGTACATTTTCATTATATACCAAATTTTGTTGTCTATTCAGAAAAGTTGATGTGAGAGAAATCGGTGCATATTCTGCCCCGATATTCACAAAATACTAGAACAACATCGGGAACAAATGAAAAATTCAGTTTTAAAATGCAGATATCTCGGTAACTATACTTAGGTGTAAAGTGTTTTGTAGATATCGGTTAGTTGAATGCATCAGACGAAAAAAGTTTCTACGAATCAGACGGAAAAAACAAAAGTGACAAGCGCTTAAACATTTTGTTCACGTTCGTTTGATCAGAATATACAAAATACTCCCCTTCCCTACCGAACCTCATTGTGGTCCATATAATGCAAATTCGTAAACCTATTTTAAAAAAAATTATTTGGATTAAAATGACAGAATATCAAGTAAAAAGTTCAGTCGGCTAAACCGACTAATAAATCCCCTCACCTTGAGTCCCAAACAATAATTTTTTTATTATTTTTTTTGTTTTAATTAAATTATTATCATTTCAAATTTAAGTATGTTCTGGTATTAAAGTTAAAAGCTATTTACTTTTCGTACAAAATGGTCCATTTGAGTGGGAGGTACCAAAAGGGGCGTGCCAATAACGGTCACTTTTCTCTGTACTCTAAATAATATAAAAGCATTACACTGAGCAAAATTTCCAGTATTTATATGCACTGGTATTAAAGTTAAAAGCTGTAACTTTTGGTGTAAAATGGTCCATTTGTGTGGGAGGTACCAAAAGGGGCTCGCCAATAACGGCCACTTTCCTCTAGACTCTAGGCACAATAAAAGCATTACACTGTACGAAATTTCAAGCCTTTGTATGTACTTGTATTAAAGTCATGAGTTGGTAACTTTTGGTACAAAATAGTCCATTTGTACCATTGGTACCAAATGGGGCGTGCGAATAACGCCCACTTTTCTCTAGACTCTAGGTACTTTCAAAGCATTACACTTTACAAAATTTCAAGTATTTGTATGAACTGATATTAAAGCCATAAGCAGTTAACTTTTGGTGTAAAATGGCCCATTTGTGTGTGAGGTACCAAAAGGGGAGGGACCACTTCGCCCATTTTACTTGACGACTAACAAACTAATTAATAAAGTTACAAATAGGTAAAATAAGATCTCGCTATCCTTTTTTCCAATTTTTTTTTTGATAAAATTTTATGGGCATTTTAATTTTTGAAAAAATTAAAGAAATGAGTTTTTGTGTTTTACGAAATTTGTAATTGCGCTCGAACGGCTAAACAGATTTTTGCAAAGTTTACCTTGTTTTAAAGAGGACACAACGCGCCATTTTTTTTTAAATTTGTTTAAAAAAAATTTTACGAAAGTTTTTTTGAAAAAACCTTTGTACATTTGTAGGAAAAATTGCCCCCTCCCTCGATTTTCTTAAAATTTTCACAGAATATTCGGATTTGTGAGAGTGCGACGAATATTCTGTGAAAATTTGAAGAAAATCGAGGGGGCAATTTCTTCTACAAAGGTTTTTCAAAAGAACTTTTCGTACAAAAAATGGCGCATTGTGTCCTCTTTAAAACAAAATAAACTTTGCAAAAATCGGTTCAGCCGTTCATTTCATTTTTTTAATTTTTTCAAAAATTAAAATGCCCATAAAAAGTTTCCAAAAAAAATTGTGTTTAAAAAAATGATGCTTATAAACATTTTAGCCAAAAAGATATTAAATATTTTTATTTTTAAAAATAATTACATAAAAATTTATGAGAATATACTTATACAGGGTGGAGCGCGGAATTTTGCTTTTTTGCACTGCAGGCTGTGGCAGCACTGTTGGTCGAAGAGAGTGGAGAGTATGCGTGGCTTTTAGTGGCTGACGGGATGTATTGGACACGTGGGGAGAGGTCATTTAGTGTTGAAGCGTATTTTTCAAATGCGAACTCGATCATTGCAGTGCAGCGTGCTTTTCGTTTACGATTACCTGTTCCCCCGCGCGGACGTGTTCCTGGACGGCAATCAATTGTAAATTGGGTGTATATCAACCGTCCCAACACTTGGAAGACCTAATTAACAATATTGAGGCTGAAATTGGCAGAATACCAGTCGACATGCTTGTTAGAGTTCATAAAAACTTCAGAAAACGTATGCAGCAGTGTATGGATAGCGAAGGTCGACATTTGCCAGATACACTATTTAATTTCCCTTACTGTTCAATATAATTAAAATGTAAAATAAATTTTTGTAAGGTTCATAACTTTTTTATTGCATTCCCAAATAAGCAAATTACCGCGCTCCACCCTGTAGAATAAACAAGTAAGAAAGTTCAGTTGGGTAAACCGACTTCCGAAATTTATGCATTTTTTGTTTTAATTAAATATTTATCAAAGGAATTAATATTAAATAAAGTTATACGCTGTTAACTTTTAGGGCAAAATTGTCCACAAATGTACCACATGGGACGTGTCATATTTCGCTGGACTATAGGTACTATAAAAACATTACACTGTACAACATTTCAAGTATTTGTATGCACTGGGTTTCAAGTTGTAAACTTTTGGTGTAAAATGGTCCATTTGTGTGGGAGATACCAAAAGGGGCGTGGCAATGACGTCCACCTTTCTCCGAACTCCCAGTACTATAAAAGCATTACACTCTACACAATTTCAAGTATATGTATTTGTATGCGCTGGTATTAAAGTTATAAGCAGTTATCTTTTGATGAAAACTGGTCCATTTGTGTGAGAGGTACCAAAAGGGGCGGGGCTACTTCGACCATTTTTCTCAAGCTGATAGCGAAAGATAAACTATTACTTTGTTTGGAATTACAGAAGATTATGATAAGTAGTATAGAATTTATAAGAAAATCAATATTTCACTAAATTTTAACCCATTGTGAGGGAGGTACTACAAGGAGTGGACCAATATGGCCCATCTTCGAACTTATCCTGAGATAGAAAAAATTATTATTACTTACCAAATTTGAAGTCAATCCGTTATACTTTCGAGAGTTTTCCGTCGCTCCAGCCACACAGACGGACGGACATTGCTCAAATGACTTAAATTGCACCAAAACGGATTTCCGTCGAACATACTTGGGGTCTTAGGTCGCTCCTTCGATGTGTTACACTTTTGGCTCGTAGCAAATGATATATACCCTCCTTTCTAAGGCGAGGTGATAAAAAGTGAATAACTTTTCAGTACCGTGCTCAAAACGTAAAACGCGTTTTTCTAAAATCATAAAAAATTTCGTATGGAACAAGATAGCACTAAACCAATGATATGTACATGTTTCACTACATTTTAACCCTTTATTGGGAAGATACATGAAGAAATGTGACAGTATGACATATAATAGAACATAATTTCGAGAGCTATCGTGGATGACGGACACAGCTCAAATAACATTTTGTCTTGAAACGGATTTTTGCCAAACATGCATATGGTCTTAGGTCACTTCTTCGATGTATTACACTTATGGCCCGCGGCGGGCCTCCTGTAACGACAGTGTACATACTTTATATCCAATAAAGGGATGAAATTCTACAAAAAGTTTTCCATGCTACGTATCATGAGTGTATACTAGGCCGGGTCGATTTGTGGGGAGGCAAAAAAAGTCGCCATTGCTCAGTGAAAATCGTATTCTAGGATCAAAATAAGAAACTTTGCCGAAGGAACCATACCTCTAAAACGAATTCTGATGTCCCGGAATTTGGGTCGAACTTTTGGGTAGGGGCAAATTTTGAAAAATCCCACTTTGACCCATTTAGAGTGCTCCAATCGAGTCCAAATGTATGACCGACCAGACAGTGGCACACCCCCTGGGGGTTCCATACATTTGGACTCGATTGGAGCACTCTAAATGGGTCAAAGTGGGATTTTTTCCGGGACATCAGAATTCGTTTTAGAGGTATGGTTCCTTCGGCAAAGTTTCTTATTTTGATCCCTAGAATACGATTTTCACTGAGCACTTCACTGAGTGGGGGTCGGTCATACATTTGGACTCGATTGGAGCACTCTAAATGGGTCAAAGTGGGATTTTTTCCGGGACATCAGAATTCGTTTTAGAGGTACGGTTCCTTCGGCAAAGTTTCTTATTTTGATCCCTAGAATACGATTTTCACTGAGCAATGGGCGATTTTTAAATCGACCCGCCCTAGTGTATACATACCTTCACATAAATCATACGCTTTCATATTGCCTAAATGAATAGCTCGTAATATATAGGGTGGGCCATTTAAAATGTAAAATTTGAACTACCAATTACTTTGACTGGTGATTTGAGCTCTGTGGGGAGCCATTAAGGATAAATGTTACGCAAAGACAATTGAAGCTTTGAAACATTAAATCGAATCGAAGAGATTCGACCCGAAACAATGGAAGATGTACTGAAAAATGAGGATCGGATGAGGTACTGCCGAGCAAGTCGTGGTAGTCATATGAATGATATTGTGTTCCATTATTAGATGACAAAGTTCAACCTTTCCAATAAAACCAGAAATTTTAAAAATTATCAGTACTTTTTATATATTCGATTCAAATTTAAAATTTTAAATGGCCCATCCTCTACATACATATCGTCACCTGAAATCTAAAATGACGTAACCCATCCACATTTTGATGTTTTTAGCAAATCATGAACGAAAAAACGAAGAAAATTGATTTTAAATTTTAAACCATATTTGTGGATTTTCAAACTATTGCAGCGAATAAAATATCTATTAAGACGTACATTCGGAACAAAAATGTTAATAATTTCCTTAATTTTTTTTGCTTGTGAATATTTTTTTTACGTTATTTTGAATTTTACCTACAAAATGGTCAATTTGACCACAACGTTTTTTGTGAACGTGTAATTTAGTCATATTCCCTATATTCAATCATATGCCTGATATTGATTATTTTGATGTTTAGTCATTTTGGATTTCAGATGACGATATATTATATACGAGTATGTATAATATAATTTAATAATTTTGCAGTACATGCAGTGAAATGGATAATAATTGGCATATTTCAAGCCTCTTGGGTACATTCCATACAAATTTTAAAATAAATACATACAGATACATTTTTAATCATTTCAGTGCCAATGATACCTAAAGTCTTTATAAATATTTAAGATTTCTGAGTACGTTTGAAAAAGCTATAGCCGTTAAAATAATTGGTAAAATGCTCTGAAGGTCGGATGTACTTTAGTCAGTCATTTTTTTATTAAATCAATACAATAGGATATTAGACCATTGTCCAACTCACGACAGTTTTGCATCAATATTGATATAGAATGCAGTTTTACAAAACGGAAGAAAAAATACAATCACTTGACGACAGCGCTATTGTTATTGCTATGTCACTGTGACAAAGTAGATCGTCTGACAACTATTACTGTGGTTATTACGTATATTTTTTCTCAAACGAAAAATAAGTATAGCTCACTTCTGTCATTTCAGCTCAGCCCGACCGCCGTATTCTAAGATCATAGCAAGTTTTATGATAGCACGGATTAGGGCGAGTCAATGTTAACGGACTGTGACGCCCATGTTGGTTTGGTTGGTTGTTTACCCAAGGGTATATGGGCTAACGAAGAAAACACTGTCTATTTGAAAAAAAAATCTATGGATAGATGTAAATGTTATGAGCCATTTTGTAAATGTTAGGAAAATTCAAAAAAAAATCTTGTTTCATATTTTTTCGTTTTTAAATGATGTTTTTGCTCATAAACATAAGGGTTTGTAACCCTCCATAAAACATGGAGGGTTACAAACCCTCCACCGCTCAGGTAGAGGTCATTCAACAATATTTGTGTTTTTTTATTTATGAGGTTTCCATTCAGTTACGCATATCAAAGAAAGTAGATTTATAAAGAAGTTCCGTCCCGTAGCGAGTATTCTATCAGTGACGAACGAATAAAAATTTGATTTCGGCGAGTGATTTTTTTTAACATTTTAAGACCGATTTTCGAGATTTTTTTGTAATTATCATATTTAGAAAATTAATATCGTTCGTTAAGTACCAAAAAAGTTCAAAAAAAGACTCCAGAAAACTATTTTTTTCGCGTTTCAAAATCATTCCTATTCGTTCGTAACTCACGCAAATGTAAACAAAGTCACGACGGAACATCTTTATAAATCTACTTTCTTTGACGCATATTAGGGGCATGGACATCCCAGTCGTATATACAGGTAGTAAAATTATATGTACGCAATACAAAGTTGTACGCAACAGTCTTGAAAATATTGGGTGTCTACTTTCGAAGCAAACTATATGTCAGCTACAGGTACTGCAACTTATGAACCGTAAACCCTTATTAATAAATTAGTGCAATTCAGCGCCTTAAAGAGATAAGTCGATTTTCTGAAAAATATTACAAAGTTATATTTCGAAGTATGAGTAAAAGGTAAAGAATTTCAGCTACATCTGCGGAAAATATGTAATTAAAAAAATCGACGTGCGTTTAGTAAAATAATAGAAGAAATATATGTGTAATATTTTAGTATACGAGTCAAAAATATTTACGAACCGTGGACACCTAGTATTTTGTGTAATTCGGGCCATGTAAATCTTACTCGATGGACTAGTGGAAGAATGCGGTAAGTACTTTAAAATTAATGTATTACAATGTTTTGTGGAATAAAACGTTTTAATTTTAGACTTCACGTGCAATTTGGAATGCCAAAGATTAGGAGACAACAACCATTAATTCACGATACGGACTGCTATTTTTGTCTAAGTTAATAAATTGGAGTAGGAAGTGTCCAGCATAGCTAACAGCCTAATAACGGAAACATCATCAAGTTCAACTGAGTACTCAACTCTGAGCGATTCAAGTTTGAGTCAGAAGTCAACGCTTTTAACTCAGTTTCAAGTCATTGATCTATTGAGAGATTTGGAACTGACCAAAGATAAGGCAGAACTACTTGCATCTGGGATGAAAGTTTGAAAACAGTACTTTTACACAACGGATATCAAAAACCGTCGATTCCCATTGCTCATGCTGTCAACACTAAGGAATAATACGAAACAATGGCTAAATTGATAAAATACATAAAATATGAACATGACTGGAAAATTTGTTGCGAT
Source organism: Eudasyphora cyanicolor (assembly GCA_963930755.1). Lineage (NCBI taxonomy): Eukaryota > Metazoa > Arthropoda > Insecta > Diptera > Muscidae > Eudasyphora > Eudasyphora cyanicolor. The sequence goes on along the minus strand of OZ005735.1, from coordinate 286,651,504 downwards.
TTAAAAGTAGTTGGTATGTTATGCCTCTGGGATAGCCGATATTTTGCCACCACGGCATATTAAGCCGGGGCTCTTTAAACATTTTGTAAAAGCCTTAAGGAAAGATGGCAATTCACTCTCATATTTAAAAAGTTTACTTAAAAGTCTTTCTTTTCAAATGCTCGAACGAGTCATCGAAAATTTGACTCAACGGATGGGCCATCTGAGACATAGCCGCGGCCAACATTTGATAGGCATAATCTTCAAAAAATAAATGCCAAAGAATGTTCTTTCAAATGATAATAAACATTTTTTTCTTTAAAAAAGTAGGGAACCTCGAAATGGATCACCCTATATTATTAAAAAAATACAAAAGTCCCACTTACGTGAAATATATATATATATATTAAAAAAACATCATAAACTAAAAAAAATAACAACAAATTCGACTTATGTATAGAAAAACAAGTAAGAAAGTTTCAGTCGGGTAAACCGACTAAGGTATACCCTCACTTTGTGAGTAATGTAATATTGAATATTACTCGAATTATTCTGTCAATTTGTGTGGGAGCTACCAGAAGGGGTTTAACAAATACACCTTTTTTCGCTGAACATTAGGTACTTTAAATTCATTGCACTGTGCCGACTTATAAGCATTTATGTGCTGTGGTATGATTTGGAAATTTTGTGTGGGAGGTACAAAAAGGGGCGTGGCAATAACGCCCATTTTTCACAGGGCTATAGACTCTATAAAAACATTACACTGTACAAAATTTCAAGTATTTTTATACACTGGTTTTAATGTTATAAGCTGTTAACTTTTGATGCAAAAAGGTACCTTTGTGTGGGAGGTACCAAAAGGGGCGTGCCAACAACACCCATTTTTCCCTGGACTGTAGGCAATATAAAAGCATAATACTGTACAAAATGTCAAGTATTTTTATACACTGTTATTAATGTTATAAGCTGTTAACTTTTGGTGCAAAATGGTGCATTTGTGTGGGAGGTACCAAAAGGGACGTGGCGACTTCGCCCATTTTTCTCCAATTGATAGCGACTAATAAGCTAATACTATGTGTGGAATTTCAAAAGATTCGAATAAGTAGTATAGCAGTTATTAAAGAATCAATATTTCACAACATTTTAACCCTTTGTGGGGGAGGTACTAGAAGAAGTGGACCAATATGGCCCATCTTCGAACTTAGCCGGAGATAGAAAAAAATATTACCACATACCAAATTTGAGGTCAATCGGTTACTCCTTTCGAGAGTTATCGTGCGCACCAGCCAGCAGACAGACAGACAGACAGACAGACAGACAGACAGACAGACAGACAGACGGACGGACATTGCTCATTCGACTTAAAATGACCCAAAACGGATTTCCTCCGAACATACTTGGGGTCTTAGGTCACTCCTTCGACGTGTTACACTTTTTTCCGTAGCAAATGATATATACCCTCGTCACACTAAAGTGAGGGTATAAAAATAATCTAAAAAAAACTCAATTCAAGGCCGAAAACGACGGAGGACTTTTGTCCTTACAATGCAGTTTAATATGAGTCACGCGTGATCTGTAAAAAAAGCATATTGAAAATCAAACCTCACGATGAATCACCCTTTATAACTGTCGATGTGCCCCGCGAATTTCACTATCAATAAACAAATTCACGCAAGTTTAACGAAGGTTGTGGAAGCTAAAGCGTTGGTTCCTATAGGAGGAACCTATATGGATTTGTAGGTACTTCAAGCCGCTATAATCGCTTCTTTTGTTTTATTTCACTATATAGCGCGCCGCGGTCAAAAAAACTTGAAATTGCATTTATAAAAGTTATGAGATATAATATTTTGCGTGAACAATTCTCACGAAAAATTCTTCCTCATGAGTCCCTCGTATTTTTTGTCACAACTTATAAAAGAATAGATATGAACATTTCAAAATTGTTTCCCACATTTTCAAAATGTATGTGCTTATAACTTTTAAAGTTTTTCAGATAATAACAACCAGAGTTGCCGTTGATTATTATTTTTCTTTGCCATGATTCTTTTCAATGTTGATTCCAAATTGATTCTTTTTGATTTTTCATTTCCATTTGCTTCATTAATAGCAATCCAAGCTTGTTGTAACTTGCATTTATGTGAAAGATGTCATATTTATATATTCAAAAATCATTTTATGTCATTTGATCAATATCTGGCCGTCTATTTGTCTGTCTTGCTGGAGCGCACGATAACTCTCGGAAGGAGTAACGACTCACAGTGCTCTGCCTTCATGTATCGATGTTACAAAAATAGAAGGAGTAATTGCAGAACTATGAAATTTGGTACCAAGCTGTATTTGGTTATAGTTAAGAAAAATTTTAAATTTGGACCCAATCGGACCGCGAGTCTCATAACCTTTTGCAAATTATTCCCGGTCCTTAAAAATTCACCAGACTAACACTAAATTGGAGCATTCTATTTTTATGAAATTTAACATGTCATAATATTTTATATACATATATCAGTTGCGGTGCAAAATTTCGACAGGATATAGCGAGTCCTTTTGGTACCTGCCACACAAAGGGTTCAAAGGACTTAAAAATAAATATATAAAGAACGCTCAAGAGTGGCGCTGAATTTCGACCAAAGTTTGTAAAGCGTAATAGGCTTTGCTGTGAGTAAATGTGTGCACAAATTTTGGGAGGAATTGTTTCAAGATCCTTCAACATAGCCCCCTAGAAGATCTTGAAAAATGGGTTTTTGGTCCAAATATCGTGCGACCCATCAAATTAAAGGGAATTTTGCGTAGATTACAAATATGGGAGAAAAACTAGAAGACTCAATAGGGAAAATTTCTATATGTCATGCGTCGGGTACGTGGACCATAGTGTTTTTGCGTAGCATTGTACTGTATTGTTTCGTTTTAAAAATTTAATGCATGTATGTATTTGTCATACGAGTTTCCTTCGTTGAATTCTAAAATAATATTATCATCTTCGTCAAAAATTTCATAAAAAATACCGCATAGATATATTTTTGTTTAAAGGATACTTGATATATTTCTCTGACAAATATTAGCAATGTTAAGATTTTTAAACCGTATTGAACTTATAATAGGATCAGAATTTATTGTAAGGTACGTCATTAAACCTTTGTTTGAGTTTTTTTGGACAATTTTTTCCTGGTATGAAACACGCGAGCTTCTCGAACAATTTTGTGACTGGCTAAACAACCTTAAATTAAATAAATGTTTCCGGAAATAGAATTGTCCATATTTATATACCTACTGGCAAATTAAATTAACTAATAACATCGTAACCATGAATTATTACTTTATGTACACTACTGACATATAATATCATCGGAAGCGCGCCAAATTATTATCCTTGTTGCTATTAGGAACTCCCTAAATGCATTACAGTTAATTTTTTGTCGCAAGAAAATTTTAGACCTAAAGCAAAAGTACTTTTTCGTAATTTTGTGCGCGAATAATTGGAACTTTTATATTTTATTTTTAAAAAGGATATGGCATTAATAATTTTTGCGAAAAAAATTTAGATCTTTACGTGTTTTTTTCAGATGACGTAAATATTTTTTTTTGGATTTTTCGACATAAAAACACCATATTAAATGGATTTTTTTAAAAATGTTCTCAAATATATTTTATAAATATGTTTTTTTTTGTTCTATTTTAAGAATTATGTCAACTATTAGGATCGAAAAAAGTTGTTCTACAAGTTAAAGGAGGTGGTTTTTGGAAAACTACCTAAAAACATCTTTAGACCTAAAGCAAAATTCCTTTTTCAAAATTTTGTGCGCGAATAATTTGAACTTTTATATTTTGTGTTTAAAGAGGGCATATCAATAATAGTATCTGGCAAAAAAAAAAATTAGGGATCTTTACGATTTTTTTTCCGATGCCATACAATATTTAATATTTTTTGATTTTGCGGCATAATAGCACCATATTAAAAGCGATTTTTTTATGTTTTTCTCAACAATAATTTATAAGTGTGAATTTTTATATTTTTAAGAATTCTGTCAGCTTTCTAGCGCAAAAAAAAAATATGGGGTTGGTCAACACGTTAAGCGTGGGCGTCTGTGTTTGGAACACCCCTAAACATTATATTCGAAAATAACGTTCTTAGACATAAAAAATATATATATTTTTTAAGTTTGTGCACTTTCATTTTACGATTTTATATTTAATAGTAACAGTACATGCATAGTTTTTGAAGAATACAATGTTAGGGGTGTGTTCCAACTTATTTTTCTCATTCCAATTAAAATTGTAAATTTTTTCATTTTAACAAAAAATACGAATTTTGCAAAGCAATTTTGAATAGCACTATTGCAATTTTCTGCCGACTTGGCATTTTGGTATTATTAGGAATTATATTTACTATCATATACAAAAAGTTTGGCTTAATTTCCCTAATAAACGAATTTTATACAGCTTTTTTACAACATACATTTATCGCAGTTTATTTTTTGTTCGATTTCCGTATACAACAACTGACTTTGGCGCCCTCTCGCTGTGTCAAAAAGAGGTAAATTAAAAAATATTGTTATTATTTATCTTAATTGGTTTGTTAGGATATGATGAGTACCAATTTTATCATTATTTGAGCCAGTACATTATTATCGATTTTTGTCAATGAGACAGAGCACTGTGCGACTTGACTTCAAATTTGGTATGTGATAATATTTTTTTTCTATCTCAGCCATGTTCGAAGATGGGCCATATTGGACCACCCCTTCTAATACCTGCCACACACATGGTTACAATTTAGTGAAATACTGATTTTCAAATAACTTCTGTAGTACCAATTTGAATCCTCTGTAATTCCAGTTATAGTTTGTCTGTCGATATCAACTTGAGAAAAATTGACACCCCTTATAGTAACTCCCACGCAAAGGAGCAATTTTATACAAAAAGTAAATACCAGTGCATATACATACTTGAAATTGTGTACAGTGCAAAGCTTTTATGATACGTCACGCACATTTTGGTACTCCCACACAAAATGACCAAATCATATCAACATTTTAAAGCTCCCAACTTTAATAGCAGTACACATAAACCCTTACTATCCGGTACAGTACAATGTCTTTGAGGTATCAACTGTTCGACGTAAAATAGGCGTATTTGTCAAGCCCCCTTTGTGTGATACCCCCCACATAAATTTACCGTTTCATTCGCAACACAACTTCTTCATATCTCTGTAGTAATCATCTATGTAAATGTTTTAATATTCTTTACTTTAGACAACTTTCATATTCTTTACTTTAGACAACTTTAGACTGAGAAAAATTCTTCTAGCTTTATTTATGGCTCCCACATAAAGTATTATATCCCATATTACATTACTCACAAAGTGAGGCTATACCTTCCTAGTCTGTTTACTCAACTGAAGTTTTCTTATTTGTTTCTATACAATACAGTCCATTGCAGTTTCACCAGTATTACTTGACAACCCTCCTCCACCAGCTTTAGAATTTCCGCTCTATTCACAATTATATTGTTCATTAGTGATCATTAACATTTACGATTTTGAGATGAAACAAGGGCAAGGAAACAAGTTCGAAGTCACTGTGCACAGGGTGATATTTTCGCCAGGAAACACGCTCCAAATCGGGTACAATTAATTAACACATTTAGGCAAAGCAAACAGAAGCGTCATCATCCAACGGCAGCACCCGCCGTTGTCAGTCATCAGTTTTTACTCTAAAGTCGTTGTGAGTATTTGGTCAAAGATCTCATTCAACTCCCTGCGCGAGTTGCCGCCACCATTGAATGGATAGCACTTTTTCATCTTCGCCCAAGATTCGCGGCAATATTAGCAATTAACAGAAGTGTTGTTAATTGTTCGCATGTCGAACTACACACATATGTATGTAGTGTGTTATATATACGAGTATATTCACAGTATATTACTTGTATGGTTGGTCATATTTAATACAGATCCTATAAAAGATTGTTCCATATCAGTAGTGAGCTTAAAGCATTGCGTATCTCAGTTCGGGTTAGTGGCTAAACGACTAAAATCGATCGTTCTCAAACTTGACTAGAGTTTTGTATTTCGTCGTCACCGTCGTTTGAAACAGAAGCTGCTGCCTGCAGAACTGGAGAAACTCAACAACACGAAAACAACAAACTTCAAGGACTGCTTCTTGAATCACTGAGGATAAACAATTATGAAGGCACGTTACGTCATTGCTATCTGGTACTGTCTGGCCACTTTGGGATCCATCTGTTGGTCACTACCCGTACTAGATGCTAGTTCCGGCATTGACAATGACACCATAGAGGAGCTGCAAGCCAGTCTAAATGATACTCCCAAAAATCTGTAAGTTTGTTCATCTCATTTCTTCCTTCCCAAGATTTCGAGGGCATAATTCCATCCATATTCCTTCCCATTTCAGTTATGTGATTAAAGCTGTTGTCTATGAAATTGGCATTCTTACCGAGGTCGGAGAGAATGACACCAGTTTTGAGTCACAGGAACGTGTGGACCTAACCTTCTTCGATGCCCACACCAATGACAGCCACATCGATTTGGGTAACATTCCACTACCCATACAAACAAATGTCTCCGGTCAGGTTTTGACCGGTATTGCCCCAATCAATATCGGTGCCTTCGGCAGTCCGTCGGAACTGCTGGAATCACTTCCTCTCACCGGCAGTATCGTCAATATAACGCACAGCGATACAGCCTTTTATCAGTTAACCAAGTCCAATACCAGCGAAGATGAAAAGCCAAAGATAATCGATCAAAACCAACTGGCCAGTTTGTCACATGTGGCCTCGTTATTCCCATCGGCTGGATTACCGCATATAGGCTCTGACTCCGACCCGGATTCCGAGTCGGAACATACAGATGCAACAAATTCGTTGGAACGTCATTGAGAGATTTGCAGGTTTTTAGTTTTTATTATATAGAATGTAGAGGTTAGAAAAAGACTGGCAAAAATGGAAACTACTGTAATTTAAAACAAAAGAAAAAATACACGGAATGTTTTTAGCGGAGCTACAACAACGTATATACTATACATACATGTATATATGTATTTTTTTTTTGTTATACCATGTTATATTATGTATGCATATTGTAGATCAATATGCTTTCGAAAATAAATTTTTACACCCATACAATTTTTACAGTGTTTTTAATCTTTTTATATACTGTGATTGACTTTGAAAAAAACGTTACAGAGCCCGAAATTTCGTTTACATATTCTATTTATAAGGGACTTAAGAACCGGTGGAAATTTTATAATAATGTAATCTACATAAGTACATAAAGGGTTTTCCAACAAGAGGTGTTATTTTGGTATTCAAAGAAAAATTCAATTTTTTTAAATAAATGATCGGATGTTTATTTCACAATAAAGAGGAAGGTATGCCGTTAATAATGAAAAACAACATCAGCCAAAAGGCCACCACGACCACGCTTACAGGACCATATTCTTTTCATTAAATTTTCCATGGCTGCCCTATGTCCTCGATAGCCTCACGAATTCTATCTTTGAGGTCTTGAATCGACGCTGGGCTTATCTTATCTTTCACGTGGCCCCAAAGGAAGAAGTCGCAAGGTGTTAAATCACAAGATCTCGGTGGCCAATTGTGATCACCTCTTCGAGAGATAACACGGTCCGGAAACTTTTACCGTAACAATGGTTTCGTTGCTTGTGTGGCACGTAGCGCCGTCTTGTTGAAAGTAAACGTTGTCCAGATCAATACCATCCAACTCCGACCATAAAAAATCATTAATCATCTCTCGATAGCGCATTCCATTCACCGTAACTGTTGATCCAACCCCATTTTTGAAAAAGTAAGGTCCAATTAAACCCGCCGGACCATAAACCGCACCAAACAGTCACACCTTGAGGATGGAGGCTTCTCAACAATAACTCTTGGGTTTTCCGAACACCAGATGCAACAATTTTGCCTCATCAGTCAAGATGATTTTTCGATGGAATTCCGGATCATTTTCATGCATTTCAAGGACCCAATCAGCAAAGACACGACGTTGTTGATGATCGACCGGCTTGAGTTCTTGTGTTAACTGAACTTTATAAGCCGACGAGGAATGGACAAACCTGGGTTTTCTTCAACACTTTGGACTACAGCAGCAATATTCTCAGTTGTTCTTGAGCGACGTGCACGGGTTTTATTCATCACATCACCAACTTGCCCCAACAACTCCAATTTTTCCACCAATTTCTGTATTGCGGTCCGACAAGGTGCTTCACGACGACCCAAAAATGCTTCAGTTTTGCGAACTGTGACTGCAAGATTTTCACAATTTTTGTAGTGAATTTTAATAATTTCAATGCGTTGTTGAATCGTGTATCGTTCCATTTTTAGTAATGGCGTAGTTTCTACTTGTGACAGTTTCTAAAAGTGACAGTTTTCTCAAGTCAGAAGCACCATAAGCCAAACGGACTGTTTGCTAAGAATTAAATCTCCCTGAAGATGATTGAAGAAATCAATCGAAATATTGGAAAATTAAATAAAGAAAATAAAACAAGAACACCAGTTTTTTAACTCAAGTCTTAAGCCAAACGATACAAACAAACAACTAACCAAAAATGCCAACGATACATACAAACAACATAGTTCGAAATTGTTGTAGAGTGTAATAATATAGCATAAGAACCTTTTTCTAATAGCGAATAATTAAATGCAACACAACTCTCTCTCAAAGTGCAGACGTTCTCGCTGTGACAAAACTTCTGATACACAAGTCGGGCAAAGCAAACTTTTCCTACATCACCCAATGTCTGTTGGGTCATGTAGATTTTTGTGAAATGCAGTAATACCAAATTGCAATACGATTGGTGCAATGTTTTCCCAATTTCTCATCTTCTGTAATGAAGTCGCATGAGCGATATCCAATTTTTGGTGAGTTTTAAATTGTAAAATGAATCTATACTATAATCCAGCGGCACTCGACCTAACTCACATTACTTACAGTGCTATCAAAAACATCCACTCCAAATTTCAACATTATTGGTGTAATGGTTCTCCAGACTTCGTTATGGGGGAGCGTCTGCTAAACCGATAACCACGATTTTCGCACACAAATTCAAGACGCTTGGTGCATCGGTACTTCGGTATGTTGTCAAAGTCTAATAGCCCGATCCCGCCCATAGTTTCCGTAGTGTTAATAAGAAATATTATGCAAATTTTAAAAAATCCCCGTACTGACATTCGAAATGTTTCAATTTTACATTCTGGGTTGCATAGGCGGTGTCACGCTTACTGTTCTTATCTCGCCCATTCGTTCTCGATTACGGATATGACTACAAAGAATGTATATGGGTGTTTCCACAGAAAATGACCCCTTACAGCTCAAAAATGAAATTATTTTTAGTTTATTTTTCCGCTAATATTACACAAAATAAATGTATCTGTCATATTCCGAAAGATTAACTTTAATTTTCTTTATGCACTAGCTAAAATATGGTACTTTGAATTTAATACACCGTGCGCGTTTTTTCCCGGTAATTGCACGGTCACTTTTTAATCCGTTTGGAAACACTGTTCTAACGGCGGTTTACGAACAAAACAAAAGCAAGCTGAAAGCTGAAACTTTTCTTCCTGCTTAGCAATAATTTAAAGGTGATAAGTTAAAATTTAATGCTTTTTTATAGTTCAAAAACAACCTCACCGACTGTAACGACCAGAGAATGAAGCCGAGGCAAAATTGGCGGCGGCGGCTGCCATTGAAAATTATAGATCGGCGGCGGCGGCTTGATGGCTTAGCCGACATAAAATTGACATACGGCGGCTCTGTGACAATCATTTTTACATTTAAAATAGTAGTTGAAAAGTTAAGCTCTGGCATATATTCATAAAGAATGGATGTTTTTAAGTTAATTGTAAGATATTGTGAAGTGAAACAAGTAACTGCGTTAAGTTCGGCCAAGCGGAATCTTATATAACCTGCAGCATGAATTGCATTCAATTCTATTACTGAAAGATTTTTGGATATGCAGCAAGTCATGGAAAGATCTTTTTGTTTAAGCAATTTATTGAGAAAACGAACGCTACAGTTTTTAGCCAAATTTTAGGCTAAAAAGGCCAAACTCTTAATCTAAAAAATGGTATTTATGGCTTAAATTAGCATAATTGTGGGCTACATCTACACGGGGACTACAACAAAATATAAACTGATTTGTATAAATTTCATTGACATGAATTCTTGCCAAAATATAAGTAGAATACAAATTGAAAAGCTTCAGCTAAATTGCTTTAAAAATGTGGAATCTATGGATTAAAAACCAGCGACCTCTATAGGGGAGCTATATCAAAACATTGACCAATATGTCCCATTTGCAATCCCAAACGACCTGCAACTATAGGAAGAATTTATACCAAATTTGATTAACATAGCTCTATGATTACGGAGTGTAGCGTAATTTCAACAGATAGACAGACAGAGGGACATGGCTAAATCGTCTTAGAATTTCACGACGTTCAGGAATATATACATATATACTTTATAGGGTCGCAGATCATATTTCAAGGTGTTGCAAACAGAATGAAAAAGTTAGTATACCCCCTCCTATGATAAGTCATAACATTGACGCTAGGCGGCTCTATGATATACTCGATTTTCAAAGTATGCTAAGTCGAAACTGGTTGTTTTCAGAAGAGGCGAATCGTCGTTTTAGTGAAATTTCAAATTTGTGTAGAACTACCTTGTAATTTGTTTTGATTTTAACTTCATTGAATTGATGGATTCGACTGACGACAAATTAGAATATTTAGAAATGAAATCTCCAGTATAACTTACCAAGTCGACTTAGCACTCTTTACAATGGAGGTATTAATTTATATGCAGTATTACAATTCTGTAATACTCCAATGTTTTTTTCCGAAATATGTATTTCTCTATGTGTACGTAATATAATAATAAATAAAAATCTTATTTCCTTTACAAAATAATTTTTATAATTCGATAATTTCAGGAGAGGCGATCAAAGTTTCATGATTTTTTTTAAATTTGTGTGGAATTCCTTTATTATGCAAATCGAATGCCCTGTACTGTTTTGTGAATAACTTTTGATTGTGTTGGCGGATAAACACCAAATTTTGACTGAATATAGTTTGGAATATTTAGAAATTAAAAATGCAATCTCGCTAAAACTATGCTAAGTCGACTTAGCATGTTTTAGAATGGAGGTATCGAATTATATTTCTATTACTATCAACATTCTCATTTTGATTACATGTTAAGCTCCCTCTTGTGACAATAAACGAATCAAAACAAAAATCACTTTCCCAATAAATGAATGGAGGGTATAATTTATTTATCTTTTCGAGAAAATCATACTTGAAGTTTTTGTGATATTGAAACTCGATATCGGCACGTACAATAATGAACAATCTATTTCAAACACCCAATTTGTGGAAGTAGAATTTCCCCAATTTTTTACCAATTGCGTAGATTATTAAAATGCAATAAAAAATAATAGTGTTTATGTGTATACACTATTCTTCTATTGAGGGGACGATATAACTGTTATATAGTTATTTGATTATCAAAAATTTAAATTGTATCTATCCATATTTAAAAGTTTTTCTATGGAACGGCGGCTGTGTTTCAGCCGATTTTAGCCGCAAAGATCGGCGGCGGCTTCGGCTGGTGAAATAAGGTCGGCGGCGGCTAAAATCGGCGGCTCTGCTCGGCGGCTTCATACTCTGGTAACGACCGTTTTTTTCATAATTCATTCAAACGACTTAATTTTATAGTAGCGAAAAATAAGAAGGTAAGTAAGATGAAGAATTTTGTAAGGCCAAATAAGCATCAAAAGCCTATTTTGATTTTTTTAACCAATAATACATAACAATGCATAATGTTTGTTTCCGAAATTTTAAATCAGCACATTTATAAAGTAACGACCGTTACTTTTTTAATGTCAAAAAAATTGTTGAAATTACATTTTTTATGAATTCTTTCGGTTGCTACCGATGCTTGAACTTTCGTGCAAGCCAAATTAAGCAATCCTCGTGGCATATTTACTTAGGTTGGAATTTTATTTAAAAAATCTCGGAAAATCGGTACGACCGTTACCTTGGAAACACCAATATGCAAATTTGCATAACTATCGCCGCAATATTACTTGAAATATTGCGATGTAGAATTTTTATTTATATGGGCGATACCATGCCCACTGTAACTATTATACTAGTTTGTAGCACCATCATGCATACACTGGTACCCAGGTCAGACTTGCCATATTTTTAATTTTTATATCTTGTTTTGTGTGGGCGGTGCCACGCCTATTGTCCAATCAAATTGAATGATCCGTCATCGAGTTATGAGCGCATTAATAGGTCATTAAAAAGCCTATAATTCATGAATAAATACAAAGGTCGTATATGGGCATTTCCACAGAAAGGTCAACCGGGGTCGGAAATTAAAATGTTAATAAACAAATTATTTTTTCTGAAATTATGCTACAAAAATGTCTACATTTTTGTAATATAAAGCATTTGTTGTTATGTGAAAATTGGCCAGAAAACTGAAAATATATTTTTTCTTGCTCTTAGCTACTTTCAATGAAATTTTCTCATTTGAATTTGTTGTATAAGGGGGGTAACGTTAATCGTACAAAAAAGGCAAATTGTTTTTTTTTTTTGTGATGACACAATTACAGAGTGCAAAATCGTACAAGAATTCACGTTTTTGAAATCGAAAACGTTTTTAGCTTCTACAGAAAACGTAAACCGAAAAATGAATTTCGGTTTAAAACGTTCACAAAATCTGAAGTGAAATTTATGTTTTTAGTAATTTAAACTTCAGAAAAGTAAAAAATCTACTAAAGATTATGGATTGCAACCAACGTTTATTTGCGTTGCCAGTTGCCAAAATTACAATACGGATGGCAAATAACGAAAACTCCAGTTGTTTAAATGGGGGATTTTTCGGCAACCATTTATTTGTGGTTGCTGTGTATTTTTTTAAAGAAATAAAACGTGAAATTAAATGGTAGTTATATTTGTTATCATATTTTCAACATTACATATTTTTTCGCGTGCTGAATCTTACTAAAGGTTGTAAAGACCAAGTAAGAAAGTTCAGTCGGGTAAACCGACTTGAGTCCCAAAAAATATTAGTAAATTTATTTATTTTTTTTGTTTTAATTATCTTATTATCAATTTAAATTGCATTTAATAACTTTAAAGTATGTACTGGTATTAAAGTTAAAAGCTGTTTACTTTTGGTACAAAATGGTATATTTGTGCGAGAGGTACCAAAAGAGGCGTTCCAATAACGTCACTTTTCTCTGGACTCTAGGTACTATAAAAGCATTATACTGTACGCAATTTCAAGTATTTATATGCACTAGCATTATAGTTAAAAGCTGTTAACTTTTAGTACAAAAAGGCCCATTTGTGTGGGAGGTACCATAAGGGGGGTCCAATAACGCCCATTTTTCTCTGGACTCAAGGTACTCTAAAAGCATTGCACTGTACAAAATTTCAAGTGTTTGTATGCACTGGTAATAAAATTATAAGCTGGTAACTTTTGGTACAAAATGGTCCATTAGTGTGGGAGGTACCAAAAGGAGCGTGGCAATAATGCAAATTTTTCACTGCATTGTAGGTTATATTAAACCATTACACTGTACAACGTTTCAGGTCTTTGTATGTACTGGTAATAAAGTGATAAGCTATTAACTTTTGGTTCAAAATTGTCCATTTGTGTGGCAGGTACCAAAAGGGGCGTGGCATCTTCGCCCATATTTCTCGAGGTAATAGTGACTAATGAACTAATACTATGTGTATAATTTCAGAGAATTCAAATAAGTAGTATAGAAGTTATTAAATAATCAATATTTCACTAAATGTTAACCGTTTGTGGGGGAGGTACTGGAGGGAGTGGACCAATATGACCCATCTTCGAACTTAGCTGGAGATAGAAGAAAATATTACCACATACCAAATGTGAAGTCAATCGGTTACTCCTTTCGAGAGTTATTGTGCGCACCAGCCAGCAGACAGACAGACGGACGGACATTGCTCATTCGACTTAAAATGACCCAAAACGGATATCCGCCGAACATAGGGTCTTAGGTCACTCCTTCGATGTGTTACACTTTGGCTCGTAGCAAATGATATATACCCTCCTCTCTAAGGTGAGGGGATAAATATCCAAAGGAAATATATCAACATGTCAACTATCATCAACATGTCAACTATTATTTTTTGTCGCGTTCGCTATCTCATGTTTATTGCCAATTTATATTGGAAACAAAAACTCGTTAAACTTTAATTTTGCTCTAAACATATAGATATTAGCACTCTATCGAAAAACGAAAACAAGCAAAAAATATTTGCACATGTGATGGCAATCGCATTTCCCCTAAAATTGGCGATTGTGATTTCAAGTCGCAAAATGCATGTTCTGAATTCTTTTTAGCACAACAATTTGGATTTATTAAAATCAAATTATTAATTACAGTGAAAAATAAGTACATACATCCATGTGTGCATTTTATTAAAATTAAATTTCGAAGACCATTAAAATTGAAGGGGAAATTTTTGCGTTTTGCAATTTGAACTCACGCGATTTTCATCACATGGGCGATTAAGATTTCCCTATTTTCATTAATTTCAAAGGCGTACGAATGTCGCGTTCGGGATCCTTGAAATACCCATATCGTCATCAGAAACGAAAAAGGGCGAACAACCAGAAAAATGGAAACTCAGTTTTTAATGTATTTCGGTACACTGCGTAAAAATACATATCCTGACAAATTTTAGCGACCTACTATCAAAAATAGCGAATTTATTAACGAAATTCTAAAGGGTCAAACCACAGATTATTCCTTTTTTCATATTTAAAAATTCCTATTTCACGCAATTTTCAGAAACATGTTATAAATCGTGTCATGTTACCCTGATAACCCCCATTTTTCTAACGACAACATTTTTCATTTAATTTAGTTTTTTTGCTTCTCCTGTAAAATTTTCAAATATGGTCATAGGCCCTTTCTCGTTTCTGATGACGATATACCTATATAAACATACCCTTGGTATTGAAGTCACCTTTCACAGAAACAAAATCTGTTGACGCATAATAGACAACTAACTACTAACACAATGCAACTTATTTTTAAATATGGATAGATGTACCAAAAAAAGACTCATTTCAAACGGACTGTGTTTAAAATGTTTGCATTTATTTTATTATTTGTAGTATTAATAAGAAGATTTGTTTATTTACTCAAAATTAAAAATAATATAAATTATGTGTAATAATTATAATTTTTTTCCTTTAGTATGTATACTTTATAGTTTTTTTCTTTTTTTAATGTAGTTTTAAAGATGTTTTTGCTTCACATTTTTAATTATAGTGCCTTATCGATCATATGTATACTTCCTCAATTATTATTTATATTATGTATATACGTTCATAATTGATTACAAATTAAAAAATGGACGCGTGCATTTATTAACAGGCATTCATTTAATCATGTTATTTATTAGGAGATGTTGTAGGTTCTGTTAAAGACTTCTTACTGAGTTAATCAAATACACGCTGATCAAATGATGTTTTGTCTCCAATATATGTAGTGTTTTATTGTTTTTATTTGCCATTTTTATAGTTTGTTGTTTCAATACGATGGATGATCTACTGTACTATTCTTATTATTTATGATGTATTTAACTAATGTACATACCACTTGTGGTTTTGTAACTTTTTTGTTTGTTTGTAATTACTATGTTTGCTGTTGTTGTTGATTCCTCTTTTCGTGATTTAAATATGTTCAGTTAAAATAAAAAAGACGTTTATTTGTTTCGAAAACGAAATTCATTATTCTCAGTGTATGCTTAAATAGATCTAAATTAAAATGGAAAGTTATGCTAAAACGAACGTTCCGAACAAGAATTGGCCATAGCTTATCAATAACAATGGTACATAGAACTTTTGTGGTACAATGGGGAACGAGGGAGAGAAAGAGTCTGTTGTGTTGTATTGTGTTGGTGTTGATGTTTTGTATGTCGTTGGGAATTAGGGGCTAGGAGCGAAAACACCTTCATGTTTTGAGTGGGTAGCGGGGTAGCGGGTGGATGGATGGTGTTTGTGTTTTGTTTGTATTATTTCTTGAGTAGTATTTGATTTCTCATTTATTGTTTTGTTATTATTGGCGAGGAAAATTCAGTGGTTTATTATAAATATTTTACACAGCAGCCTTTCGGTTTGTTGTTTCCTTTTTCTTGAACTAATGGATTTATAAAAACCAACTATTGACTTAATTCAATTTATTCTTCAAAAAGGACTTTAGGAGGATTTTTCTGTTTCTTTTTATAAAGCATGTCTTGCTGTCGTCCCAATGCTAAGCTAGTTTTAACACTTTAGCATATAACGAAATAAAACCCAGGCACGTCAACACGTTGAGGATATTTTCATTCACTTCTCGGCCATCTTAAACAAGAACTTAATCTGTAATTAATGCAGAACACGAAGATAGAAGTTAGGGTTGTTACTTTGCTAATAACGAGTTATTAGTTATTCTTACCAATAACATGAGTATCCATGTTTGAAATGCGCGATTTCGATGCAGGTTGTGGTATAATAGTGATTTCATCGTTTATTTTCAATGGTTTTAATAGTGAGTCATTTGCTGCTGATAAACTATTACGCCCACTACCGCCAGCTGCGGCATTGGTGGCTGGAGAATTCTTTTTGCCATCCATAGCCTTCTTGGCCACCGTACTGTGTGCTGTGTAGACATGAGTTTCAAATTGTTTATACATTCCAAAGGTGGCAGTGCAAACAGTGCATTTATAGGACAAATGTGCTGGTTTCAAAGTCATATGATGATCTCGTGACACATGATTCAGTAATTTCCATTGATACATCTGTAAAATCAAGTAAAAATAATAAATTAAATCGCATATATTCGGTACGTACTATACGTCGACCGACGGCATTGATACATACCCTGCCACATACTGGACATCTGCCAGCGTCTTTGCCTTTGTTAGCGGCTTCTTGCATTGAGCTTGTCACCAAACCATGAGAGCCCAATAAGTGACGTTCTAAGCCTTGATCCGTAAAAAATCTAAACTGACACTTTTGACAATTTAATGGTGGTCTATTGTAAATCATCTTGGGGTGAATCTGAAAGAAGAATATTAAAAATTATACGTAATATATAAATATTGTAAAATTGTAACATCTTTTTGATATTTGCCTAAAACTATATAACAATATTGTTATATGTTGTATCATAATCTAAAACAAGTAAGAAAGTTTAAGTCGGGTAAACCGACTAAGGTATACCCTCACTTTGTGAGTAATGTATATATAAACAGTATTTTTTTAAATACATTGCACTGTTTCGAACTATAAGCGTTTATGTGCACTGGTATATTAACGTTACGAGCTATTCAATTTTGGTATGATTTGGTCATTTTGTGTGGGAGGTACAAAAAGGGGCGTGGTGATAACGCCAACTTTTCACAGGACTATAGGCACTATAATAGCATTACACTGTACACAATTTTAGGTATTTGTATGCACTGGTATTAATGTTATAAGCCGTTAACATGTGGTATAAAACGGTCCATTTGTGTGGGAGGTACCAAAAGGGGCTGTACAATAATGCCCATTTTTAACGGACTATATGCGCTACAAACACATTATACTGTACGTATTTGTATGCACTTGTATTAAAATTATAAGCAGTTCAGTTTTGGTGCAAAATGGTCCATTTGTGTGGGAGGTACCAAAAGGGGCGTGGCAACTTCACCCATTTTTCTCGAGGTGATTGCGACTAATAAAATAATACAATGTGTGAAATTTCAGAAGATTGTAATAAGTAGTATATATGTTATTAAAGTATCAATATTTCACTAAAAGTTAACCCTCTGTGTGGGAGGTACCAGAAGGAGTGGACCAATATGACCCATCTTCGAACGTAGCCGGAGATAGAAAAAATATTACCATATACCAGATTTGAAGTCAATCGGTTACTCCTTTCGAGAGTTATCGTGCGCACCAGACAGACGGACGGACGGACATTTCTCATTCCACTTAAAATTACCCAAAACGAATATCCGCCGAACATACTTAGGGTCTTAGATCACTCCTTCGATGTGTTACACTTTTGGCCGTAGAAAATGGTATATACCCTCGTATCACTAAAGTGAGGGTATAATAACATTGCAAACATAATTTAAAATAACGAATTTTGAAGACATTGAGATGAATAGTTCAGAAATTATGGGAAATTGACAATTTCGTGTGATTTTGACAAGGTCATATTGTAAAGGGAAGGGAATGTTTCATTGCAAGTATACAATTTTTTTGTACAATTTTTAATTAATTTTTTTGTGCGATTTATTCCTGAGCGGTATGTACCAAATTCGATGGTACGAAAAGTCTTATACCCGGTATTGAAGTAGAGTATATACGATATTTTTGTAGCGTTATGTTGGTACTCATGTCCCTTACTTATGCTGACGAGGTCGGCCATTTTGAATGTTTAGTTAATTTTTGACAGCTGTTGTGCTTGGATTCAGAAAATGGATCAAAGAAACTGCATCAAATTTTGTGTGAAAAACAAAATAAAGTGCGCTGACGTATTCCGAATGTTGACTGTGGCATATGGTGAAGTTACATTGGACCAAAGCAACGTTTATCGGTGGTACAAAATGTTCTTAGAGACCCGAGAAGTAGGACGAACAGCGTGCCGGACGCCCGAGCACGTCAACAACAGACGAAAACATTGATAAAGTGAATAAAATAATATTGGCCAATCGACGAATTACCATTAGAGATGTTGCTGAGGATCTAAACTTATCGATTGGCTCGTGCCATTCGATTTTAACCAATGATTTGGGAATGAGTCGGGCGCCGCTAAATTCGTGCCAAAATTGCTCAATTTGGACCAAAAACAGCATCGCGTTAACATTGCTCAGGAGATGTTGAACTTGGTCCGTGACGACCCAAATTTGCTCCAGAGGGTGACGAATCATGGGTTTATGGTTACGACGTGGAAACTAAAGCTCATTCATCCCAGTGGAAGCTGCCGCATGAACCAAGACCGAAAAATGCGCGCCAAGTTCGGTCGAACGTAAAGGTTTTGCTCACAGTTTTCTTTGATTGCAGGGGTGTGGTGCATTATGATTTCTTACCACAGGGGAGTACGGTCAATACGTTTTTCTTCCGTATTCCCTACCGTATTCCCCTGACCTAGCCCCCTGTGACTATTTTTTTGTTCCCAAAACTGAAAAGGTCCATGAAAGGACGACGCTACGCCACGATTGAGGAGATAAAGACGGCATCGAAGGAGGAGCTGAACAAGATCACAAAAAATTATTATTTGAAGTGCTTCGAGAATTGGAAAAAACTTTGGCGCAGAAGTGTATTATATCCGAGGGGAATTACTTTGAAGGGGACAAAATAGATTTTCATGAATAAATAAATACTTTTTGAAAAAATACAATATTCGCGATATTTTTTGAACATACTATCTATATTTATTATTAAAGAAGTTATAAGATATTTAACTACATACTATACGTGTAAATTCGAAAGAATGGCATAATACATAATATGTATGGATGTGGGAAATCCATTCTGAAAATCCGTCTATATTTCTAAATGGTTTACTTAATACCTCTCAACCGGATGATTTCAAATTTTGTATGTGGTATTTTTTTTTCTCCAAATTTTAAGGTTAAGTTCGAAGATGTACCTTTTACGCTCTGCTACACCACACACAAATCGTAACATCCGACATTTTACAGCAAAGAGAAAAAACTAACGGAATATAAAAAACGCGTTTTCTAAAAGCAATGGTTACCCCCTTTCTGAATTAGGCTTATTCAATCATTTATTATTTCTATACATACTTAATTGCATTTTCTGTAATTTCACACATAGTCATCGTCGCCATACTCCTCTTGATGAGAGCTCATTATATTAAAACCGGTGGACATAATCACCTCAAAACAATTGAAGTTCAAGGTTCAATAGAACAAGTCTCCTTGGTGTTGAGTCCACTTAGTATACTTATACAACGCACAGTGGTCCCAAATACAAGGTGGCGCAAAAGTAACCTTTCGATGTTTTGTGCCAAAGTCACCGACCGATTATTGGTCAAATAAATGTGGGAGGTTGATTCCCACAAAGTTTAATAAGTGATGATATACACAGTTTGATGTAATTTTAGTGTTTATTAAGCAATATAATGGTGTAAACTTAAAAGTAATTCAATTTAAACACGTTTGAGAAATAAGAAATTAATAGTAAAATAAGTTAAACTTCACACGACTTGTTTCTTCGACGGTCCAAGAGAGAGTGCCCTGAAGCAGAAAACGAGAACCGACAGAGACCCAAACGCCGACAAAAATCATCCTACAACCGTCCTTGTCATAAACTGTCAGTCATCTCGCCCGTCCGGGTTGCCATCCCACATCCGGCCCTCCTGACGGCAATTCGTCCCGGATTGCAAAACCCACGGCTTCATGTTCTCGGCTATGGTCGATGTTCTGTTAGGACCCTCCTGGTCTCCAACTTTCTCCACCTCGTATCTGCCATGACGCATCACTCTCGTCACCTTGTATGGTCCAAAATATTTCCCCTTCAGCTTCAATCCTGAACCAAACTGGGTACGCTTAATAGCTACCAAATCGTCCATATTGTAAATAGCCTCCGGTCTTCGCTTCTGGTTAAAAGTTTTGCAGTTCTCCCTCTGAATTACAGCTATGTTCTCCTTCGCAGTTGCTCTCAGCTGCTCTCGTTCTCGGGATAATTCTTCTACTGCTTCATTTTCGAGAATCTCGCGGAAATCTGGATTCTCGGGTATTCTCATATCAACGCCGGTTAACAATCTAAATGGTGATATTCTTGTACTTCTTGGCGGGGTAGAATTTATTATCATCTGGGCTTTTCGTACATGCTTATACCAAGTTTTTGGGTCCTCTTGACAAAATTTCGCAATTATAGGCACAATAATCCTGTGCATTCTTTCAACTTGGCCATTTCCTCTTGGTACACCTGTCGCTATCAATAAGTGTTGTATACCAGCATCCTCACAATACTTCTCAAAATTACGCGAAGTAAATGCAGTACCTCGGTCAGTAATCAATCGAGCGGGGTTACCAAATATCGCTGCTTGTCTTTCCAGACAATCTATAACCGCATTAGTATCAGTCGACTTCGTCGGATAAAGCCATACGAATTTTGTAAACGCGTCTACCACAACCAAAATATGATTATATGCCTTGTTCGTCATTTCCATAGGTCCTACGTGATCAATGTGGTATGTAGTCAGCGGACTATCCTCCTTGTTTATCGGGTTCAAATACCCTTCTTTCTTTCCGCTCTTGGCGTCTGTGATAATGCACTGAACACAACTTCTAACAATTTTCTCCACTTTCGATGTTAGTCTGGGTATGTAGTACTGTTTCTCTACTAAGTCCTTGGTCTTCGCAATTCCAAAATGACCTTGCCTGTGTGCAATAGTGATTATCTCGTCCTCCATCGGGTATGGAACTACTATTAATCCTACATCTGGATTCTTGAATAAAACGCCATTCCTCAAATAGTAATCCTCATATTGACCCTTTTCCAAAACAGCCCTTATTGCCTTACTCCATTCATCAGTCATCTGGGCTTCCTTCAATCGATGAGTCAGACTACTCTCAACTAGTAAACATGACACTCTACTCAAGGCGTCAACGTGTTTCATTCGTGTACCAGGTCTGTGTTCGATCGTGTAGTCAAAATCTTGCAAAAACATAGCCCATCTCGAAATTCTGGGTGGAACATCAGCTTTATTCATTGTCATCTTGAATGCACTACAATCTGTCACTATCTTAAATGGAATTCCCAGCAGGTAAACCCTCCATTTTTCCAAAGCTCTCACAATCGCGAGTACTTCCAACTCGTATGAGTGGTACCTCTCTTCATAAGGTTTCGTTCTTCGGCTCATGAACTGAATAGGATGCATCTGTTGGTCCTCAGAGTCTTTCTGCAGAAGAATCGCACCATATCCATACTTGCTTGCGTCCGCGTGTACTTCAGTGACTGCATTTGGATTAAATAACTTCAAAACGGGAGCACTCACCAGTGCATCTTTCAATTGTTGGCATGCTGCCAAAACCTCATCCGTAATCTCAAACGGCATATTCTTCCTCAATAAGTCAGTCAAAGGTTTCGCCATAACAGCGTAATCACAAATAAATCTTCGGAAGTACGTCATTAATCCAAGGAATCGTTCTACGGTCTTCCTGTCCTTAGGCAGCGGATAATTCTTAACGGACATTATCTTACCCTCACTAGGAGTAATATAACCATCTTCAATGACATATCCAAGAAAATGTACCTTTCTCATCAAAATCTGACTTTTCTGCCACTTAATCCTCAAACCGCTTGCAGCAGCTCTTCTCAACACAAGCTCGAGTTTGTGGAATCCATCCGTCATGTCCTTAGCTGGAATAATGATATCGTCCATGTATACAATAATAGTACCATCCTGTATAAGGTCACGCAAAACAGCAAAAATATACCTCGTAAAAACAGCGGGAGAATTAGTAATTCCGAATGGAACATACAAAAATTCATACTGCCCATTGTGCGTCACAAAAGATGTATACTTCCTGGAAGATTCCTCTAAAGGAACATGGAAAAATCCATTCCTCAAGTCCAAGGTCGTAAACACCTTCGCATTCTGCAATTTGTCGAGCACCTCGTCAATCAATGGCATTGGGAAATTGTCTCGCATTATCTTCTCGTTTAGTTTTCGGTAATCACAGCATAAACGCTTCGATCCATCTTTCTTCGGGACTAACACCACTGGAGACGCATATTCAGATGTACTCGGTACTATAATTTTTTCACTTAACCACTGTGTGACCTGTTTGTCCACTATGACTTGATCGGCGAATGGCATTCTTCTAGGCCTCTGGAAACTCGGCTTATCATCGGTCAAAATCAATTTCATTTCTATGGGACTTTTCACGTTCTTCTCGGGTTTGTATTCATCAACTAATTTCTTGACATTGAAACGAGTTTCCATACTCAAGTGATCTAATTCCACAATGTCATCCTGTCGACCGACCTCAAGGTTCAGACATATACTCTTAAATTCATTCAGTAAATCAGGTTCATCGGAAATTCCTCGAATTGTGACTTCGCCATTTCTCACAATCATTTCCGTTCTCAGTAATAAACTATTACCTATCATTATCGAGTGGTTAACGTCACGCTCTGCAACCACATAAAATGTCACGTCAAATTCAATATCGTCGATGGTAACCAGCGTAGCAAATCGACCCATTGTTACAATTCCACATTCGCCTATACCCTGCAAAACAACTCTCTCAGGTACGAAATTCACCTCACCCAGCAGGAACAATGCGTCAAAGCGCATAATGCAAATATCGCAACCAGTATCTATCAACGCTGACATAGTCTTACCATGAATTGTCACATCTTTGAAAATTAGATTGGAACCTTTATTCACCATGTTTGCCTGGTTCCTTTCGATCGTCTTAGATCCTTGCGAAGTTTTCTCCGCGCCTTTGCATTCGAATGAGCGATGTCCAAATTCTCGACATTTAAAACATTTGTACTGTTTTCCAGGACAGTCATTCGCTAAATGTGATTTCTCCCCACATTTAAAACATTTTCTCTCGTTGTTGTTTTTCTCCGTCTGGCATGGAATCTTCGAACCACCAGAATAATTTGACGCTTTTCCCCTATATGACGACTGGGGATTCTGTCTAATCTTCTCATAAATCTGCATTTGCCTTTTCAAGCTCTTTATGTCTTCAGCCTCGTACAAAATCATCTTTCCAGTTCTTGAATCAGGAATGCCCTCTATAAAGTATTCCACTATACTTTTTTCGTCTATCTGCGCTTGCTTGCCTATTTCCATCAAGCTATACAAATACACGAGCAACGTTTCATTTCTTTGTAACCGCCTGTTGCGCAATCGAGCATGAACTTGCGCTGCCGACAATGTTGAACCAAACTCTGACAAAAGCAACGATTTCAATTTTCTCCAATCTCGAATTCCACTTTGGCTTCTAATAAATGATTTAGCTGCACCATTTAACAATTGTTTTCCATACACAAACATTTGCAGCGGCGACCATTCAACAATTTCAGCTGTCTCTTCAAATTCAGTCAGCCACTGATTAACGTCAGGTGAGCTAGTACCACTGAATATAGACAAACTGTCTTGCACGTCCTTAAGGGTGTACATACTCTTTGCAACAGAATCGTCTCGACCAAAACCTTGAAGCGGGGTCTGCACCGAATTCGAATCGTCGTCAGCCTCGCCAGTGGCACCATCAGCGTCAACAAAATCCAACCCTAAATGCTCCAAAAGTCGAGCCTGCAATTCCGCCTTCAAACCCTGAGTATCCAAATTCAACCCTCTCAACCTCTCCCTCAAAGTCTCAACATTCATCCTCAAAACACTCTCTCTGTCCATGTCCGACATCATAACAATCAAATAAGAATATAATGAATCAAATAAAATTATCAAATATCAGTACAACTAACTCTACAAAATACGTACAGTATAATAAAAGACCAAACAATCGTAACGTACTCAGAAGGAGTACGACAAAATTTAATTCCAATCAGAATATTCTCACCAAAAATATTCTCCGCACAGCAGCCAATTGTCGTTGAACCACCACAAGAATTCTGCTCTTCACAGCAAACACCAATTCGCCACGAAATTTAAACAGCAACGGTCGTCTGATTACGCACACAGCAACAATACAATTTGCACCAGCCACGGACTTTTATATCACACACACAGATAAATCTCCGCCAGAAATGCAAACCAAAACATGCAACTTCTCTGTTTTCATCCAACTGCCACCACCACACAAGTCGTTAACCAACACACAGTAGGCTGAACGTCAGTGTCTTTGCAAAAAAAGATGTGCCTTTCGCTTGGCACTGAATTTCACAACAGCACTTCGTCTTCTTCAATCGGCTTTTCTCAAAATTATTCTTGCTGCACGCCTGCGTCGTTACAGCACTTCACTAATATATTTGTCTCAATCGTTATTCCTGCTGCACCTCTGCGTTGTGACAGCACTTCACTAATATATTCGTCTCAATAGTTATTCCTGCTGCACCTCTGCGTTGTGACAGCACTTCTAGTCGTCTCAATTATTTCACTTGCTTCACCTCTGCGTTGTGATAGCACTTCTAGTCGTCTCAATTATTTCACTTACTTCACCTCTGCGTTGTGATAGCACTTCTAGTCGTCTCAATTATTTCACTTGCTTCACCTCTGCGTTGTGATAGCACTTCTCACTCAATTGTTTCGTTTCGTCTTCTTCTCCACGCACATGTGTGTGTTCGTGTTCTCGTCTCACTCCACCAGTCACTAGCAAAAATTGACTGCTCTTGTGGCTTCTCTTCTCGCTATTTCACTCTCTCTGGCCTTTCACGAATTCGCCTTCAATTTGAAAAGTAACGTCTTTTTTCTATCGACACACACACATTCAAGTTCAACGATGAGTCACCAACACAACTCTAGCTTTTCATCGTCAATAAAGCAATACACAAGCCTCGTGAAAACAGGCTTCTCGTCGTAATTGTCAATTGATGGAGCAATTTAACACTTCACTGTTTTTCTTATTTTACACACATTCAACAGTTTTTCCTTTATTTCACCATTCAGTTTGCTTGGCTCAATTTCATCACGGATTTCGGCTGAGTCCCCATAATTTGTGGGAGGTTGATTCCCACAAAGTTTAATAAGTGATGATATACACAGTTTGATGTAATTTTAGTGTTTATTAAGCAATATAATGGTGTAAACTTAAAAGTAATTCAATTTAAACACGTTTGAGAAATAAGAAATTAATAGTAAAATAAGTTAAACTTCACACGACTTGTTTCTTCGACGGTCCAAGAGAGAGTGCCCTGAAGCAGAAAACGAGAACCGACAGAGACCCAAACGCCGACAAAAATCATCCTACAACCGTCCTTGTCATAAACTGTCAGTCATCTCGCCCGTCCGGGTTGCCATCCCACATAAATAGTCAGCAATATTCCGCGTTCTGGAGCAGTGTAGCGTAACATTGTTTATTAACGTGTATTTCGCATGTGTTTACTACACAAATGTCAAAACTGAACTGACATTAGGGGCCAATCGCAAAATTTATAGCATTTTCTGATAGGAGGATTACTTTTGCGCCACCTTGTACAACATTCTTTGGTCAAAAGTTGTAAAAGTGCATTTAAACGCTTCTTTTGAGTTTCTAACGAAATTAAATAAATATTTAAAGAGTTTTTAATGCATGTTTATTATACCCTACACCACACTGTAACACCTTGAAATACTACAGCTGGACCCACCTTAATGTACACCGATAGACTCATAATCACTAGCTGAGTCGATTTAACCATGTATGTCTGTCCGTCTGTCTGCCCATCTAACGTTGTCCGTTGAGTACAGGTCGCAAATTCAATCTGATCGTCCGATCGTTTGCAGTTTGGAGTCTTTCTTACCTGGAAAGAAGATTTGGATATAGCTCCCATATATATGTTTCGTCCGATTTGACCCTTCAGCTCTACAGAATCTATATTTTACATCCAATAATTTTGAAATTTAGCATGGTCCTGATCCATGGACCAAAATTGCTCAATTTGAAGAAAATCGGTTTTGATTAAGATATGGCTCTCATGTATATGATTCGTTCATTTTGCCTAAATTGTGTCAACAAATTTTAGTTGAAGTATACATTGGATATTTCATTGTTATCCAATCTTACTATAATGCGATTAAATAGTAAGTACTTATAGTAGTAGAGAATGGTACACAAACATACTTCTTCTAACACTTTTTTGTATGATGGGAAAAGTTAAGAGTTTCGTACCTTGTTTTTGACAGATTATTTTCCAATATAAATGCTAAAGCATCTTTCCCTGGCTTTGAAAGTGATGTATTTTTATCCTGGCCAAATAACCTTCTGATTTTTTCCGAAGCGGATGGACTGTCAATGGTATACTTTAAGACTAATGCCAAATCGAAATCTCCCTCCTTTCGAGCCGATATTAATGCTGCTCTTACTAAGAGTTTGGTATAATTTAGAGCCCGACCGGCTTCGGCTACGGCCAAAACTCGACATTCGGCCAATATTCGGCATTCGACCACAAAATCAGAAGAAGTTGGCCGAAGGCCGATTGTTTACAGAAGCGAACAATACTACAAAAATAATTTGTGAAAGGACACCAAAGGAAGAGCGACAAAGAAAAACATGACTCAGTTCCTCACCTAAAAGCTCTCCAACTAGTGAAAGAATTCTTGTAAAAGTAGTACGAAAATATAATAATGAGCCATTGAGTTCAAGAAGCATTAAAATTTGTTAATACTGTAACTCGAGATGTTTCAAAAATTTGGAAATGGTGGCAGAAAAATACTTGTGTGCTAGAGAGCAGTTGTTTATGCTACTGGGCAGCTGTATTTAAATTAAGAAAATAATATACAAGGTCTTAATGCAGAAAAAATACTTTCTTTGTCATTATAACATTAAGGTTTTTAATTTTATGTGCTAAGAAAATAAATACATAAGCAGTAGACATAAACTGTTTAAAAACACAATTTTTTGGTGCAAAGTAAACAATTCTTTAACAAATATAAAACATTCGGCTTCGGCTACGGCTTCGGCCGAAGGTTGTAAATCTAGCCGAAGTTCGGCTACGGCTTCGGCCTTAAAATCCGACTTCGGTCGGGCTCTAGTATAATTACTACTTGAATGTTCCTTTCTGATTTTTTCAAATTATTCAGTTGTGGACGTCCAATGACCGGTTTAATATTATTCGAACATGGTTTTTTAGATATCGTATCTTTCTTATTTTAGTTTTTTCGGCAATCGAATCGGAATATTTTCGCCGAAACTAATCTTCGTTCTATGAAATTTGCCCCAATTCGCATAAATAGGTACGCTCAATATGATCAGAACATATATCCATATTCGTTTTCTCTAATAAATATCGGAATATGATTTCATTCCTTTCCACATTGGTTGCTTTGAAAGTCGAAAATTTCAGAATTATTCAAGTAGAAGAAGTCTGAAAAATAAGTATTTTCCCGGACGGTTGATATACACCTTCGACTACATGTACTGTATATCATTAATATACTATTTAAAACCATGTGATTTATAAATTCCCTTACTGTTTAATATAATTAAAATATAAAATAAATTTTTCTAAGGTTCATAACATTTTTAATTCATTTCCAAATAAGCAAATTACCACGCTCCACCCTGTATTATGTTTTAACACATTATACGTAGTTATTGACAGAGATGTAATAACTGATGTAGTAAGATCCTTAATTATCTCATTTTTTAAGGTGTAGTGTAATAATTTTTCTGCAGAAGTTGTTTACGAGTCTATATAACAAGAAATTTTTGCATGTGCCGGCCGTTGATATTTTTCTGTAGCTGGTATTTCAACCCTCTACTATTAACCCGCCGTGGTCTGGATCATGGTGTGTACGTCGGATGGAAGGGTGGGTAAGATTGGCTGCGTTGGGACCGTTTCTTAAAAAAATCATTTGAGAAATGTCCGTCCATCTGTCTGGGTGGTGCTCACGATAACTCTCAAAAGTAATAACGGATTGACGTTAAATGTTGGCATTTACTTTTTTGATGCTATTCATATTCCGTATTTCTTGCTCATGAATATAATAGAAAGGGAGAGGCACAACAGTTTTCATGCTGTGTTCTGAAAGTCATTACCCAAAAATTTAAGTGAATTAATTTTCAATTGAATTGACGCGCCAACACAAAAAATTTAAATCGAAAATTTCTACGAGCTCTTCCCATATATAATTTCGGTATACCAAACGGGATTTATCCAAACATTTTTTTTCATAATTAAAATTAACTTCGATCCTTCACCTGCATACTCGTATGTACATCTCTTCCCTATCTCTATCGGCAGAACGCAAGAACAACTGGACTTAGCCACAGATAAATTTGGAGAAGTGACTGGAAACGAGTGTCACGGCTCAGAAATTATTATCCAATTTTAATTAATTTTTATTATGTATGTTTTGGAGTCAATATTAGAAATATCTCCAAAAATGGGCGGGATAGAGTAAGTGGACGTGGCAATATTAATTAAATTTGTTATGAGTAGTCTATATGGTATTTCAGAAAGTTTGTTTGTAGAGTTGCTAGTAGGGCGACGCAAAATTCTTGTTGGTGTGGTCTATCTGCCACATGGGAATCTTCGGTCTTTTGAAGATGACATAACTGATTTGCTGGTTCAATACTCGGAGGTCGTGATGTTAGGAGATTTTAATACAGATCTTTTTAATATTGCTTCTTCTAATAGTATTAGAGAAGCATGTAGAAGGTTAAATGTCACCCTTGTTCATAACTCCCGTCCTACTCACTACAGTGTGACTCATAATTCAACTTCTCTTCTAGACTACTTTCTGGTTTCTTCGGTGGAGTCTATTCAATTGGTAGACCAGTTTATTTGCCCAGGCGTTTCTGAGCATTCTTTTATCTTTATATCCCTGCGCTTTGAAATTTGTACAGAGCAGCAATTTTATGAATTTACAGATTATGATGCAGTAAATCATGATTGTTTACAGGACCATGTTTCATCTATGGATTTCTCCGACCTATATTCCACAAATAACGTTGATTTCCAGTGGGAAATGCTGGAAAGACATTTTAGTTCACTACATTCTATTTTTCCGTTGAGAAGAAGAAGAAGAGTTTATAATTGTAATGAAAATTGGTTTAATTCCCCTCAGATTTCGTACTACATTTCCTTACGAGACCTGGCCTTTAAGGCGTACATCGATAATAAATGTAGCACGAACTGGAAAGTCTTTTGTAAGGCCAGAAACAAGGCAAAGTCCGTTGTAAGGAAATTTAAGAGGGATGCTTCTCTATTTAATAATGCCTCCAGTGGTCGGGATTTCTGGAACCTTATCAAAACCAATGGACTATCACAATCGAAATCCTATAATTGCAATTTGAATGTTGATAGCCTGAATCAAGTATTCGTTGAAAATCAGTTAAATTCACCTTGCATGGTTGACGATTTGCAGAGCTGGCCGTATAGAGATTATGGTTTTTCTTTTCAGTGTGTGGGCATTGAAGATTTGGATAAGGCGTTTTTCGCTATAAAATCTAATGCTGCTGGCTTAGATGGGTTTACCTTAAAATTTTTAAAAATCATATACCCATTTATTTGTTTCCATTTTGTAAACACGATTTTACTGTCATCTGTATTCCCATCTGACTGGAAGACGTCTAAAATTGTTCCCGTTAAGAAGAAGGGAGCCTCACACTCAATGAATGATTTCCGTCTTATTTCAATTTTACCAATTTGTTCCAAAGTTGTGGAACATGTAATGAAATCGCAAATGTTAACATATATGGAAAATAATAGATTCATCCATGATGCCCAGTGTGGGTTTAGAAACAGCAGGAGTACAACTGCTTTATTGTTAGGTCTAACTGATTCCATTCGCGGTAATTATGGCAATGAGAAATTTTGTATACTTGTGTCATTGGACTTGGAAAAAGCTTTCGACAGAGTGGATTATTCCACTTTGTTGTATAAGTTATATGATACATATGGTTTTTCGAGTAGTGCATGTACCATGCTGTGCTCTTATCTTGCTAATAGGCGTCAATTGGTATATGTTGATAGTAGGTACAGTAATATTCTTCCTGTTAAAAGTGGTGTTCCGCAGGGATCAGTGTTGGGGCCGTTGCTATTTATAATA
This sequence comes from Eudasyphora cyanicolor, assembly GCA_963930755.1. Classification (NCBI taxonomy): domain Eukaryota; kingdom Metazoa; phylum Arthropoda; class Insecta; order Diptera; family Muscidae; genus Eudasyphora; species Eudasyphora cyanicolor. The sequence goes on along the minus strand of OZ005735.1, from coordinate 286,620,770 downwards.
TACATAAACGACCTTTTCCCCCGTTTACAAAATTGGTGTGTTCCTTATGCTTTTGCAGATGACATTCAGTTGCTGTTTAAAGGCCACCATCATTTTGCGGGGACTCTTCAGTCTAAAATTGATCTTGTTTTCGAAACATTAAGTGTTTGGATGTTGCATAAATCCGTTAAAAACCAAGGCACTATATTTTTCTTCCGTTTGCTACAATAATATTCAGTTAATATATAATAACACCTCGGAGTTCAGCTAGATGATATGCATTGTTTTGAACACCACATTAATATGGTAGTTTCGAGGGTGAATCTGACCTTAAAAAACCTGTATGGTACAGATTTATCTCTGACACTTTTTGTTAGGGAGCGGCTTGTGCATGACCTGGTTATGCCAACTGTTTTGTATAGTTTGGAGATATATTCTGGGACTACACAGAGAAACATAAGTCTGATACATCTGGCTATAAACAGAGCTGTGCGTTATGTGTACCGATTAAATCGACGAGTTCATATAACCCCTTATGTTGAAAAATTTCTAGGGTGTAGTTTCTCCACTTTTTTGAATTACCGGTTATTCATTTTCTTCTACAAGCTGATTAGGAATCAGTGTCCGAGTTTCCTGGTGAGATCATTTGAGTTTTGTCACTCAACTAGAAGAAATCAGATATTAATACCTAGCGTATTTCACCTTTTGGATGACGCATTTCTTGTAAGAGTAGCACGATTATACAATGCTTTACCTGTTGAATTAAAAAACTTTAGTTTATCAATTACATCTTACTCTAATCGGCTTCTTCAACATCTTCAATAAATTTCTTATAAATTCTGTCTCTATTTTGATTATTTCCATATATGAGTAGTTATTTAATTATCCTAAATACTTTTCCGTATAGCCAATCTGTACTCATATTATGTATTCCTTATTATTTATTCCTTATTATTTTACTTAGGTTTAAACAAATCATATACCACTGAGTAGTTTTTTACCCTTGGTTAAAAAGCTTAGTTAAATGCATATTGTAATTAATGTTTAATTAGCCAGACGGCTTTGAATTACAATGAATAGTATTGTAGTTAGATAAACGGGGGTTTCAGGATAATATCTAAACATATTGAGGCATTTATAAAATCACACTAACATGATTTATAACTGGTATGTGAAAATTGCGTGAAATAGGATTTTTTTAACTATGAAAAAAGAAATAATTTGTTGTTAGGCCCTTTTGAATTCCGTTAATAAATTCGCCATTTTTAATAGTAGGTCGATACAAATTTGTTAGGATGTGTATTTTGATGCAGTGTACCGAAATCCATCAAAAACTGAATTTTAATTTTTCTTGTTGTTACGCTCTTTTTCGTTTCTGATGACGATATACGATATAAATATTTCTGGGTGAATGACAAAAGCCAACTATATCGCCTTATATTTTGTATTGATACTTGGTCATATAAACTTTGTTAATAAATTAAGAGTCGGTGTCACATTAAATTACTAATAAATCGGAACATTGAAAGCATAAAAATGCCGAGTGTCTCTAAAATTTGGCTAGCTGACTGCAATATTTATGAAATTTCTTCAGACTGATCTTAATGGTAAAAAAGCACAGTATAGAACAATAAGACTATTTGAAAACAGGGAATTTTTGTATTGGAGCTCAGACAATCCGCGAAGAAAACGTCTAATAAAGAGGCTCCGATTTATCTATTGCATTTAGCTCCAATAATATTTGTAGATATTCGCATGCGAAGCAGCGGGTATTTGCTAGTATGTAATGAAGTAGAAAGTTTTGTGAAATTACCTTGACTTTGTGCATCCATTGCATGTGATTGCGCAATTGTTCCAAATCCTTGATGTATCCATCACATATCTCACATATTACGAATTGAGCTTTGCCACCGGCTGGATTTTGGCCCGGCTTCATACCAGGTGGTGGTACTTTACTAGTCGAAGGCGCTTGTCCAGCTGCCGCACCGGCTGCTTGACGAGGTAGCGGTGTTATTGAAATGCTAGGTTGGCCTGTGCTGAGCTTTTTGGACGCTGCATTGCCGGGTAGAATTTGTCCGCCAGCGCCCAATTGATAATTATTGGGCAGGACAACATTTGTAGCTGCAGGATTTCTAACTTGGTTTGCGGCACGCATCATAGCTCCGGTTGATTGTTGCATGTTCTTGCCACCACCACCAGCTGGCATTTGAGGAGCACGTCCTCTTAGCTTATTAGCAGCATTTTGTGCAGCAATAGCAGCCGCTTGCAGATTTCTAGCCTGTTGCTGTTGTTGTATAGAGGCCAAGGCCGCCTTTTGAGCTGGAATTTATGAGAGAATTATAAAAGAATTTGTTAGGAAACTATTTTCGACTTTTTAAATTATTCATCTTACCTGCGGCTTGCGCTGCCATCGCCTGATAAGCTGTAGCCGTTCCCACCAAGCCATGCCTTGGTTTAATGCGGGGAATTTTTGCCGGGGCTTCCCAGTCATTAGGAGGCGCCAAATTGACTTCAGGTTTGAATTTCTTAGCACATACTGGTTGATGGCGTGCCAATTTCGCTTTGCCGTTGTCTTCAAAGCCACAGTTTGGACATTGGTGATAAGGCAAAGGTTTGATGAGACGAGCTTTGATATTGTGAACTGCCTCCATGTGATAGACAATTTCTGTGGCATTTCGTATTTCGAAGATGCAGAAATTACATTTGTACAGTTGTCCATTCATATGAGGTGTTTCATAATGGTTCGCCATGGAAAGTGCCGACTCAGATTTGAAATTACAAAACTCACAGCGCTTCATATTGAATTTAAAGGGGGTATTCTTTTTCTTTGAAGCCTCCATATTGGCGGTGAGTGCCGCGATAGCTTTTTCAAAGTCACCAGTATTGCGACCAAGACTTTTACGCATCTTTCGCTTCTGCAGACGTATCAAGTCACTTTGTACATACTCCTGAACTAAACCAACACCTATGTCCATAAAGAATTTACCGAGAGGACTTTCGAAGTAATTCTCCTGGCCAGGTTTAGCAGGTACGGCTGGATTAGCGGGTGTTGTTGCCACCGCAGATGCGGGTTTTATAGCTCCTTTCAAGGCGGACATGTCATCTGACGCTTCCTTTATAAGGACTTTTGTACGCACACCTGATTCGGAGTCATCGTCATCATCATCATCCTCTGAATCCTCCTCTTCCTCCGACCACGAATCATCATCGCCTTGTCCTCCCCGTTTCTTCTTCTTGGCACTCTTCTCTTCGCGGTCTTCCTTGTTTTGTTCGGTCATCATATCGAACTCATCCGTTTTATCCACAACGGCCAAATCTTCTTTACTAAAGGCAAATTTGGTCTCCAACTCTTTGACGACATCTTTAATTTGGTCAGTGGGTGGTTTCTCATAGATGTACGGAACTATAAACGAAGGCGCCTCCAGAACAAACATATCGTCTGTTAGTCCAGGCAAACAATTGGCATTGGATGTATTGTTCATGCCAGGCAGACCTGCCAAGGCTGAAGCAGCCGCAGCAGCGGCTGAAATGGGTGCACCTACGGGCACCAGTTTAGGAGGTCCTGATACTGGCGAGGCGGGTGTTATATTTACAGGATATACAATTGCATTTTTCGGAGGTGTGTCTTGAGTGGGTGCCATTAAAGATCGAGCATCTTTAATACTCAACTGACCTTGTGTCGGGGGTAAACTGTTGCGTTGACGTTTGCTTGGTGGCTGGGATATGTCATCATGGCCGCCTGTTGCGTCGATTTTGCGCTTCGAGAGATCATTTGGCGCCGGGCTGTCGTCCTCTATTACCACACAATCGTCGTCATCATCATCATCTTCTACAACTTGTGGCGGTTTTGGAGGAACAACAATTGCTTTTGGGGGTGGAGTTGCTATGGAAACATTGGAAGGTTTCTCGCATTCATTTTCGGAATCGGAACCTATGACCACAGCACCATCTGAATCTCGATCATGTGCATCGGATTTATCTTTATTTTGTGCCTCTTTGGCATCCGGCGCTTCAGACATTTCTATGTCGGAATCATCACCTAAATCGACCACACCATCAGACTGTTTTTCTTCAGCAGAGGCCGAACCATTTTGGCTTTTATTTCCTTTTGGTACAGCCAGTGGATCGGGCCTCGTGTGATTGGAATTATCGTTGGAAGATTCATCTACATGATTTGCAGAACCATCTGCGCTTACGACACCCTCCTCGTCATCTTCGCGACGTGACTTCGACGCCGCGTGACTGTCGTTGGTGTTTGTGTCATCATTGTCCGACTCCCGAGCGTGATTGGACTGAGGTTTTCCCTCAGAACTATTTACACTATCACAATTCTGTGATATACTTTCGCAGGCATTTGAAGAGTCTTCATTCATATTAGCCGGCGTCTTCGAGGGAATATCTGTTGCCTTACTATTACTGTTTTCGTCACGATCTCTGGCGCCACCATCACCTCCACTACCACCACCCCCTCCCCCCGTTTCGGTTGAGGATGTTATTTGTGAATCATCTTCTTCGGTATCAGCACCATCTATCTCCATGCTTTCATCTTTACTACTGTTACTTATCTTGGGCGCACTGTTACTAATAGAACTTCCATTTTGTTGTCCGCCGCTCGTTGTTGTTGATTCTGAGTTTTGTATATTGGTCGATAAACCTGTACCTTCCGGTATGGAGACATCAACTTCAGTCATGTTGTCGAATTGATGTTGCCAGATTCTTTGTCTGGAGATGTGAGAGCGCTGCCTGCCGTCTGTTTATGCAGAAATTTGATGCTCAGACGTTGATTTTAATAAAACTGTAAAAAGAAAAGAAAAACAAGAGTTAATAAAATTGTCAAAATGTGCCGTCTTTAATTTTATATTTAGTATATTAAAATAACAGCAGCCTGAATTTTCAAAATTTGTAGGAGTATATATAGCAGGAGATTATTTTATACTTAATATTTATTGTACCGATATATGTAGTATTGTACACATTCAGACGACCAGTTAAGCACAAGTTATTTTATGCAGTGGCGACATTTATTTTTACATATCCTGGGAATTCCTATTCAAGACATGTCATTATAACAAGACTTTTGTAAATTAATACTTGAATCGTCTTTTAAATCGAAACATTGCCAGTCAGCCGAATCGATCAGATTTAATACATCATGAAATGCATTGTAATAAATCGAAGAATTGAATATTGGTGATATTGAATAACTTAATAGAAGAAATTGTTTGAGAATTGTAGTTAATCCCGATATTCTAGATTCTGATTGGCATGTCGCTGATTGTGGTGAATCCTTCGATTGTTTTCCAACGTTTCCGCTCTTCCGCCACTTCCGACCGAGGGGTCCACATCCCATCCCACATTTGTAGGGCTTTTTTACAGGCATTCTTGTGTGTCCATTTAAAAAAAAAATTATTAAGAGATTTTACGCACTTTTAGAAAAGGAGCATTCGTGGGAGCGAGTAAATTCGGGCAAATAATTATCCAGAAATGTCTCAATTCATTATTTTTTGATTCTGTTTATCTAGATAGAGCACTCCAGATACCCAAAATAATACCCAAAATTAATTCACACAAACATGATTTATAACATGTTTTTGCAAGTTGTGCGAAGTAGGCATATTTAACTATGAAAAATAAACAATTTATTGTTAGACATTTTCGGTTGTAGAACGCTGAAAATTTGTTAGGATATGTATTTTAAAGCAATGAAAATGAATATTTGACCTTTCGCATATCTTTGGCGATATGTTGTTTTTGGGGCGTACTCCAATTTATTGATAGCAGAAAAATTGTTTTCTTTGTTATCCTTTTCATCATTTAAAAGAGAAGCTTATAACTAGGAAACGAAAAATTGAGCATATTAGAATATGTTGCACCTAATTAATAAGGTGTGAGCTCGTTCCCTTGATCTAGATCACTTTGCACTTAGCAGAGAAAGTAGGGAATACATTTTATCAAATTACAAATTTGACAAATATTCAAATTTACAAAGAATGGGACAAAAGGACTTCAGAGAACAAACTTGTAAATCTACTCAATGTTGGATAATAGAATTATACCTATATAGTTAGCACGTAATTCATGATCTTACAACCTTTCGGAAGTGCTTAATTAACACTATGTACATACATATTTATAATTATAAAAATTAATCTTTGGCGGGAAAATAAAAAAAATCAATTGTTAGCTGGAATTTATAAGTTGTATGCGAATCGGGGGAACCTGTAATGTCGTAAAGTCGGTCGTTAACATATCGTATGGAATAATATTGGGAGTAAATTATGCTTAAAAACAAGTACAATATGTATTTTATTATATATCCGAGTTATCTCTATGCATTAACTAACCGACATACATATATATATATATGTATATATATATGTACATACTATCTATATAAATATATATATATGTATAGATGGTATTGGAGTACATAACAACACACAGTCGCCTGTCAGTTTGTAAGTTAGCGGCAGAACAACAAAATATATAACAATTTATAAACATACATACACAGCGAGACCGTACGACGTTTGGAACAGTGTGCTTGAACTGACGTTCTGTCGATTCAGTCGGTCGGTGTTCACTGTATGAACTAACAGACAGACGGACGGACGGAACACACAACACAACCAGACAGACGTTATACTGGACGGACGGACTTTGTTAGGCAAACGACAAAAGCGAAATGAAACAAATGACGAGAAGAAGCTAAAACACACAAGAGAAAGAATATAGTTTGCTGGTTTCGCTATAAGCGAATAAGTCCGAAACAGAGTGTGGAATGGAGTACACAAGAGCAAGAACAAGCACGGAACAGAACGGAGCGCAATGGCATGGATAGATGTTAACGGTGGGGAAGAAGAAGTAATCGCCGAGCATGAGTTTTTGCAGCTTCTAGCTTCTGCTGGATGGCTTGCTGGCTGGCGGGCCTTACAACAAATCCCAACTAAAATCAACGTGGTTTCAAATGTTGAAGGTGCGCTGTGGAAAAGGATGGTGATGTGTGGTAAGGTAAGTGCTTCATACCACGAGTGCGCTGCAGCAACAGCAGCAGCAAAAACATTGTCCAATTTTCCCCGCAAATCACTAAGTTTTAGTTACGGCAGGAACTAAGAATGGTGGCCCCAACACTGATGGTCCTGGTGTGGGGCGGTCATTAATCTAGGATGAGAATGAAGAGGTGCCGATGGTGATGACAATATGCGTTGGAGAGCGTTTCAGCTTTGGCCTCCAACAGTGGTTTGGCGACGTAGGGAAAAGGCGTAACAGAAATAATTACAATAAAAGTTTTTTGACCGGCTAACGGTAACGCATAGACAGATTCCGCCGTGATATCAAAACAACACACAACACTCTCGAGAACCAACAAACAACTAAAGGTTGCCAAAATTATCCGGAGCAGCAAGAGCCACTTCGAGAGCGAGAGTAAACCGCGTGAGTGAGAGCATGTTATGGGTATGATGTCTGTCAGTTTTGTATTTCGTGCGGCTACAAGTGTTGTGTTTGGATATCTGGTTGGTTGGTGGGTTAGTTTAGTAAAAATTAACCATAAACAGGGTTACCATATTATTAAAAAAAAAAAGCGGCGAGTAAATCAATAGTATAAAGGATATATATACTTGTCATTTGATTAATAAAAACCGAAATTCGAATCAACAACCGTCATTTTTATTAGTTGTTGCCTTTACTGCGGTCCTGTGTGAAATTGAACATTTGTTCTCACCAGAACAAAATAATATATTGTTCTGGTACATATTATGTAATAGAAATACTACAACATTAATGTGATCCTTGAACAGTTTTTCCTACATTTGCGCTTATATGTGATTTCTACGAGTACGGGTTTTTACTTATTTTCATACCGTTTTTTTGTAATTTTAAAAAATCGATTGAAAATTAATATCAGTCGGCACGTGCAAAAACAGTTCAAGAAAATACTTTGGAAAACTATTTTTTCCGCGTTTGAAAAATCATTTATATTTATATAAATGTAAACAACGTTGCGACGGCATATTTTCGTAATTGAGTGACTTTGGTCAAAACTTCGTATTACAAAACCAATAAGGAGAGACAGAAAGTCGGGTGGGGCCTACTATATAATATCCGACGCATCCCTAAAATGCGAAAATGGGCATTGCGATAATAATTTGGCAGTTTTATTCATGTAATAAGAAACCTCTCACTGCCGAATTTTGTACTTATCAAATATAAAATACAGCTTCTACAGCGCTTACATGTCGAAATCAGGTGCAACATATACATATATGGGCACTTAATCTAAACCGATTTTCCTCAAATTTAGTATTATCTCTACGTGTATCAAGACTTCTTTTTGTACATTTTTATTCAGATCGGTTAAAAAATGTTGCTTATACGGTACAGATATGTCAAATCGGATGTACATATGGGAGCTATATGTAAATCTGAACCTATTTTACCAATTTTAATAGGACACCAAATATTATAAAGTAAGAAGATAAGTCATCCGGGAGCGGATAAGTGTCAGTTAAGAAGGAATAGGCATTTCATTCCAACGAGTAAGATTTTTCGCGGATTTTCAGACCAATTTTTCCGAATATAAAATATATAAATGTTCAGTCTGTTATAACGCCATATTCATTTTGTTGTTAATAGGTGTTTGATTTTTTTTTACAACAATTTATTAAAAACTATTGTATTTTAGTGTGAAACTTTTTTCTTTTAATAGGTATAGTATATTGATCGCAGCCTTACGATGACCATTAATTACTTGGCTTACTTTATAATTACTTAATGACTATTAATTATTTCGGACGACCTGGCAACCCTAAAGACCAATAATTATGTCTACGTAATACTAATTACAAAGTGATCAAAAAACAAACCAAAAATTAATATGTAATTCAAAATTTAGATAAAAAAAAACAAATTTTATAAATTATGTGCTTCCTAATTAAAAATCTCCTAGTAATAAGTTATTAACATATGTATATATGTACATAGAGTCCGTAATAGCGAAAAACATAGTTCCCTTTTATTATCTCATGGATACAAAACTGTACCTTTTAGTAACAACACTGCACTTCACAGTATCCGCTCCATAAACAATCTCCCATCCGCTGTAATTGAACTTCACCACGGAGGACAGACAGAGAGGGTTGATTTCCTTAGTCGTAAAAAATGTGAGAATTAAGAGATGCTCTGGAAAGAGAGAATGTTTGCGCCATAATAATAAGAGAAACTTCCATGTCTCTTCGTGTGTCAAAATAGTGTGTTTGAGAAAGCCAAAAACAAACAACCGAAAATAAATGTCACCAGAAACTGAATTGGAAAACATATTCAACAATTCTTGGACAATTTGTACACAAACAATTGGTCGTTCTAACAAACGAACCAACAAAATCAAACACCTACCAAATGTCGTACTCCACCACCACACAGTACACAGCGGATCACAACCATTCATCCATCCAATGCACACGGTTGGCTGGCTGAATTGCCACGAATAGGCTAAACAAAACAAAACCGATGAAAATATAAAATGAAAACGAAAAACTGACACACACTCTCTAGTCATCGCTCAAATGCCGCTTTTTTCGACTTTAATTCGATATCATAGTGGAAGATTTTTGATTTACATCCAGCAAAATAATATCTCGGAAAACCTAAGGAGGAAAATCACAAATCCAAGCAACAACCGACAAGGAAACCATGCAAATCTTAATTCACCCTTCATTGGTCAGTGGTCCCCTTCCCCGTCATCGTCTCTGAGCCAAATGGCCAAGTGTGTGCAAGCGTTGCCGTTGTGTTTGAAATTCAATTTTTTTAAATTATGTCGATGTTTTACTTAAAACGCCAATCTACGGTACGAATAACATGACAAAAGGGAATGGAATAAAAAACTTGAAATGGGGGGAAAAACAGACAACAAAGCAACAGCCGATAAAAATGTTATAAAACAGATTTAGTTATAAAATATAAGAAATATATACTAAGCGCATGGAGGGGAGGGGTGTTGTGTCAGCAGAGGTTGTTTCTTCACTTTTCACAAAAATGTGAAAATCGCTCGCCAATTATAGTAGATAGAACGATACTTGGGGAGGGGGTACAAATCCACAAACTGGTATATGGTCTTAACTTTCTAGAATAAACGTCCAGATGCATGTTAATCTACCACCTCCCCCCACCCTTCACCACTTTTAAATATCACAATGTTTCATCGTCCAACCCATCAACTATGACTTTCACCTCATATTATGTAATCATAGATTCGGAATGTTGAATAACATTTTTAAAGTGTATAGTTTGGTCATATTTCTCTATCATCTATGTCATTTTCATGGAAATGTCGACTTTTAGTTTTTATTATATGTTTTGCTTAAACATCCAAAATACGCCATTTTATACGTATTTTATAGAAAGATTAATCGAATTATTGCGTTTGTAAAAAAATTAATTATGGTGCATCGCCTATTTTACGCAATCACCGAAAACAACGCAATAATTTAGAAATAAATTAAAAAATACTTAATTCAAAGAATAATAGAAACATCCAACAAGTCAAAGAATAAATTTAAATATACAATGTATATGTATATTTTAATTTATTTTTTTTAATTATTTTCGGCGATAACTTAATATAAGTTATGGAAATTAATTTTAACGTTGTAAATCAGTTGAATAAAACATCCATAACTTTTTATGAATAAGGTTGAATTTTTTACTATTTTAAAACTAAGAATTCTAAGAACATTTGAACATTTTGTAACTGGAATACCAAAAATTATTGACTACGAACATAAGTCATCCGGACGAAACGTCAAAATCTGCTAGGTACGAACGAATTGGAATGAACTATAACATGGGAAAATTTTTCCGCCAACATTTCTTGAACTTTTTTTGCACTTATGATTAATATTAATTTCTTAATTGTGTTCAAAAAATTCTGGAAAATCGGTCTGAAAATCCGCGAAATAAAATTCATATTCGTTGGTACCTGACACTCGCTCCGGGATGACATATCTGCGTAGTAAATTGTTTTTGTATACCTTCTCTATAACATTAGAAACGCACAATTATATCAAAAATTAAGAGCTCATACATATATTTCATACCAAAGCACATAGCATGTCGGTACAGGACATCCAGACATTTAACGTATTTCGTGCAAAAAGGCACATTTTGTGATTTTTGGTGACAACACGGTTAAAATATCTTGATTAAAAACTATTGTATATTATAGTATAATTTTCGAAGTATATTGTGTAAAAATTTCATGAAGAAATATTAAAAAATATGGCGATGGCAGCAATTATTCGGAAGCGGCTCGGTAAAAAAATAAGAATTGCGGTGTCCATCATAACACGGTGATAGATCATCTCAAATCAAAAAACCAAAATGATTTCTTTAGATGATCGTTTTCCCCGTTGGGAGGGTTTTCCGAAATTAAAATTTTTAATTCAATTTTTAAACAAAAATCGGCTAACTTGTTATTGTAAAATTAAAATTAGTAACAAAAACTCTCCAGCTTTACCGCGTAAATTATGTACAGGAATAGTGTTCAAAATTTCGGAACGATCGGTCCAGTAGTTTTGATTTTATGATGGACACCGACTATGAAGACGGGGTTGTGGGAAAAACGCTTTAACCTTTAACTTGGGAGGTGAAAATTTATGACATAGTTTTGGACGTGGGGTAAATTGTACCCCTTTTAAATTTTTCAAATATGATTTAGTACAAATATTTGTTTAGTTCTTCTTTGTTGCTGGTAAATAAATTGCTATACCTTTTATTAAACTAATCAAAAAATAATATTAATTTTTATTATGTTCGACAGAAAATTGACTTTTTTCAAAAGCTTTTTTTAAATACAGAAAAAAATCCAAAAGAGATGGTAAAATTTAACACCACCTCCACAGTTAAATGTTAAAGTTTTTCTGATGTACTGAGGCACGTATAAGGCGCGTTTGCTTAGACAGCTGTATCTTCGTTAGTTTTGCTCCGATTAATCTAAAATGTTCACAAAATATTTTAAATAGGTTCTCCATTCAAAAATTAAAATAAACAAAATTTCCAAGAAAAAGTTTAGCAACGTCAAATTATAACACTATCTTAGCAATATAGCAAGGAAATACTAAAGCCAGTGTTCTATATTTTGTACATGTATATAATAAATAACACAGCAGAAAAAAATGCTTTTGTTGCTGCATCAGATTTTCCAGAACTAAATATTAAAATTTAAAATGTTCTCAAAAAAATAGAATTTGTTCGCAATTCGTGTACGATATCTTTAAAATCGCTGAATGGTTGAATGGCATTTTTGCATATATATATATATAAAGGCGAGAAATAGAGTCCATTCAAAGAAACCACATTTTAGGCTGAGAACTGTAATCAATAGTCGTTTAATTATAATTGGTCTGAAGGCATGAAACTAAATTAAATTAATGGCTTGGTTCTTTGTTGCTACAGGCACTCTCATTCGCTATCACTCGAAGCTTTAAAATAGTGTGGCATATTAATATATATAATCGGGCATATACCCAAAAATAATCCGGTTTATTGTGTATGAAATGACCCATGCTCTAATTTGAGCAAAATCTATATTGAACTTACTTTATGGAAATATTTAAAAAAAGTGTGCTTCGATATTGAGTTAATTACAAAATCTATCCATTCATTTTTAACATTGCAATTCTTTTGATTTTCAACTATGACAATATGGCCATTTTAGGTAATTACAAACAAAAATTCGAATAAATTATGCTGACTGAATCATTCGAAATTAGTTCATATTAATATATAGTAAATAAAAGAAGTACATAAGTCTACGAACGCAGCACGAAAGTATTTTAGTATGTATAATCATTCGATTATGTATATGTACAGTCAAAGCTTATACATACATATATAAAAAGTATATACATATATATATATAAGAATACATACGAATGTACATACAAATCAACGTACATACATATGCACATACGTGTGATGATTTGTATGTATACTCACTTGTGTACAATATATAATTGATTATATACTTATGGACATACATATAGATATACATACATACCTGTTCAACATTTATATATATTTGTATGTATATATGTATCTGCACTTCAACTATGTATAAAGATGATTGTGTTATGTGAAAACTTCCCAATTTATTGATCGATTTTTGTGACAACTGTTTGTTGAACTCTTTCCCTTACTCTTCGCCTTTCTACTCCTCCTCTTCTTCTTCTTCGTCGGCGTTAAAGGATAATTTTGCAGTATTTTTGGTGTATGTTTTTTTACGCTTATCCTCTTTATTCGGCTTTTCAGCTTTATTCAATTTCGATAGTGCCGACGATGAAGATGTCAGTGCAGCTTCGGAACCCTCTTTTGGCTTATGACGTTTACGAAAAACTATGGGCTGATTCAAGTCCGCAGGAGCTTCAGCAGCTTCTACAAAGTAAAATAATAAATTTAATAAATTAGTTAGAAATAGAATTTCAAATCGGACTTTAATAATGAAGTAAGATCTGATATTTAACATTTATGGTGATTTCGATTCTAAAAAAATGTTTTCCCGTCGACGCGAAATTCTGGAAAATATTTGCCCCTTTTGAGTGGAACTGACGTAGTCTTTGGAATTAAACGTAGCTCCTATTTCAAAATTCCAAAATGTTGTATACAAGTCCAGTTTTCGCTAAAAAGGGCACAGAAATGTTGCACTTTTTTGCAGAAAAAAAAATCACCATTACCACCATGTACCACATTCTTTCATTCACATTTGTCTTTTGAGAGGAACTATCACATTATCCTTTCTTCGTATCGAAATTGAAAAAAAAATTTGGTAATAAAATATGAGAAAAATCTCTGAAATACAATAAAATTATGGCGATTTCGTTTCTGTGCCCCTTCGATGTGAAATACTGGAAAATATTTGCACCTCTAAGTAATGTAGTCCCTCGATGGGGGGAAATTTTTTCCAGAAACGAAATCGCCATATCTTAACTCCAATTTTCAAACTTCAAAAATGTGTTAGAAAAGTGCTGTTTTCGGGAAAAGCGCAAAAAATGCTGCACTTTTTCCACAAACGAAATTGCCACCAGATTTCAAAGTTTAAATAGTAGATGCTAACAACTTGTCCAATATTAAACAAAACCATGAGGAAAGACGGGTGGTGCCGGTTTTTATAACATCATACATCTCCCTAACAATGCGAAAAGGGGCATTTCAATAATAATGTGGAATATTTGGTTTCGTTTCAGTTAACAAAGTTCTTAGCTCCACATTGGCTTATTCCAAGGAGTTTAAAATGTTGGTCATAATAAACGAGATATGAAATGATAACCTTAAAACGGCAGGATTAGTTCATAGATAAAGAATCGGAAGAACAAATAGATGGTACTATACATAATCTTAGCAGATTTCCATCAACTTGGAATAAAAGGCATAATTTCTGCCAAATTATTTAAAGAACGGACGTAAAATATAATTTTAATAGCGCTTAAATACTGAATATGCAGGAATATATATGGGCATTACTTGCATTGCGGATGGCAGGAATTTCATTATTTTTTTCCCCAAACTTTCTTGATATTGATCTTAGGAATATTATTGTTATTAGCTAATTTGTAAAGTCTATCTTAATAACACTGAATTTATAGAATTTTGACAACTTTTTTAGTTTGGATAAAAATCGACCAATGGACGGCGTGACGGACGGCACGAAAAAAAAAACAATTCTTGAGGTGTATTGAGTGATTTAAAAATGTCATCGAAACTTCTTATATTTATACAATACCAAACTTTGAGCGTGCATATACTAGAGGCAGTGCTTCATAAGTATGTATTTACCATTTACTCTAAAATGCAAAATTTTAGAGATATTTCGGTTTTTGTTGAATTTCGGACGGCATGTTCCGGGCAGCACGAAATTTGTATAGAAAAAGAGGTTATTAAAATATTTCTTTTGATGTCAATATTATACAATATTTAACAATTTTTTTTACGTAGAAAGAAAAATTCTAACATAATAATTTAATGCCAGGATTGTTAAAATTATATTATTTACATAATGCGTAAATGTGTCGCAGAAACTTTGAGTATATTGCTAAAAGAGTGCAAAATTTTAAGACATTTTTTGAGTAGCCCAGGAAATACCCACATAATTAATTATTTATTTATAAGTGTGAATTTTTCGACGCTTTTACTTAAATATTAGTTTTTTTAGAAAAAAAATAGGATTTTTTCACAATCTCTTGCAAATATCATCGAAACCGCAATTAATTTTAACTTAACAATGATTTTTTTAATCTCATAACATACATACACCTTTAGTAAAAAAAACGTAAAAATGTTAACATGTATATCTATTTAAATAAAAAATAAATAGATTTCTTCTATGTTTTAAGCTTGTTTGAATATGTCTAATGGCCCAATCCACAATCTCCGGATATACTACAGTTAGAGCTAACATACAGTTATAGCTGTCAAATGGTATGAAATTTTTATTTTTTAACTGTAAGTTAGCTCTATAGTAATTTTATTAATTTTTTTATTTATTTATTTCCAAAATGTACCCAAGCCATATGGCCGTATATGGTTAAAATACTACAAAAATTTAGACAACTAAATATAATTTAAAAAGCATGTAAAAAATTAAAAAGGATTTGGAATTACTCGAATAATAAAGAAAGCATGTTAAATGTTTTATGAAATGAATATTGAGAAATAAGAAATCTAATATTAAAATTAAAGATATATAATAAATTAATTAGTTAAATCAAATTGAATACTACTCAAAAACATTTCGTAACTTTTATTAAGGGAGGTAACGTTTATTTGCATTTTTATTTCGGAATAGAGCTTTCAAGAACATTCTGTGAAAATTTGAGTTGAATCGGAGCAAAACTGGCAAAGATACTGCGGTCTAAGCAACCGCTGTATCTGAACAACTTCTAAGCGTTTTTCCACAACCCATGTTTACAAAGACTGTGCCCCTTAAAATTCAAAAGCTACAGAACCGATCTTCTTTCGCTTAAATTATTTTCTTTTTTTGAAATATATTGTGTTTTATTATACCCTCACTTTAGTGATACGAGGGTATATATCATTTGCTACGGGCCAAAAGTGTAACACATCGAAGGAGTGACATAAGACCCTAAGTGTGTTTGGCGGATATCCGTTTTAAGTCGAATGAGCAATGTCCGTCCGTCTGTCTGTCTGCCAGCTGGTGCGCACAATAACTCTCGAAAGGAGTAACCGATTGCCTTCAAATTTGGTATGTGGTAATATTTTTTTCTATCTTCGGCTAAGTTCGAAGATGGGCCATATTAGTCCACTCCTTCTAGTACCTCCCCCACAAAGTGTTAATATTAAGTGAATTATTGATTATTTAATAACTTATATACTACTTATTTGAATACTCTGAAATTCTACACATAATATTATTTTATTAGTCACTATCACCTCAAGAAAAATGGGCGAAGTTACCTCGCCCCTTTTGGTACCTTACACACAAATGGACCATTTGGCTCCAAAAGTTAACAGCTTATAACTTTAATTCATAGTACCTACAATCCAGTGAAAAATGGCCGAAGTTGCCACGCCCCTTTTCGTACCTCCCACACAAAATGGCCAAATCATACCAAAATTGAATAGATCATAACTTTAATACACCAGTGCAAATAAACGCTTACAATTCGATACAGTGCAATATATTTAAAGTTTACTGTTTAGCGAAAAATAGGAGTATTTGTTAAACCCCCTCTGGTACCTCCTATATAAATTGGCAGATTAATACGTGTATTTCATATTACAATACTCACAAAGTGAGGGTATACCTTAGTCGGTTTGCCCGACTGAAAATTTCTTACTTGTTATATTATAGTTTATGCAATACAGGTTTTGTCTTGAGACTAATCAAAATATTCAATTATCAAATAGGCAGTTTAACCCCAATTTGCATCTCCTCTGATATGCGTTCTATATAAAAATAGTTAGAACACGTTTCACGTTTTTATTTGCATTATAAAATAAGAATTGTTTATCGAAACAAAAGAAGGTTATTTTATAAATACTGAAAACAATTTTTTGAGTGCAATTATTTTCCTTATAAAAATAAATAAATATATAATTGTATACAAACTTTTTTACTTGGGTGAATATTATTTAATGAAAAAAATTTTGAGTGTAGAAAAGATATAAAGTGCAAACGAACTATCTTACTAAACAATTTTATTCAGAAAATTCTATTTCTTTTTCTAATATTTATTTTTTTTTTTGCAAAGGCGGGCATATAAATTTTCAAGTCGAGAGGGTTAGGATTTTATTTTAGATACATGGTTTCTTCGGAGTATTTTCTTAGAATTTTATGTAGTTTATGTTTTTGCTATACGATTAAAAAGAAAAAAACAAGTAAGAAAGTTTCAGTCGGGTAAACCGAATAAGGTATACCCTCACTTTGTGAGTAATGTAATATTGAATATTACTCTAATTATTCTGTCAATTTGTGTGGGAGGTACCAGAAGGGGTTTATCAAATACACATTTTTTCGCTGAACATTAGATACTTTAAATTCATTGCACTGTGCCGACTTATAAGCATTTATGTGCACTGGTTAAGACATTAAATTGTGGTATGATTTGGGCATTTTGTGTGGGAGGTACAAAAAGGGGCGTGGCAATAACGCCCATTTTTCACAGGGCTATAGACACTATAAAAACATTACACTGTACAAAATTTCAAGTATTTTTATACACTGGTTTTAATGTTATAACCTGTTAACTTTTGGTGCAAAAAGGTACCTTTGTGTGGGAGGTACCAAAAGGGGCGTGGCAACAACACCCATTTTTCCTTGGACTGTAGGTAATATAAGAGCATAATACTGTACAAAATTTCAAGTATTTTTATACACTGTTATTAATGTTATATGCTGTTAACTTTTGGTGCAAAATGGTGCATTTGTGTGGGAGGTACCAAAAGGGACGTGGCGACTTCGCCCATTTTTCTCGAGTTGATAGCGACTAATAAGCTAATAATAAATAAGTAGTATAGCAGTTATTAAAGAATCAATATTTCACAACATTTTAATCCTTTGTGGGGGAGGTACTAGAAGGAGTGAACCAATATGGCCCATCTTCGAACTTAGCCGGAGATAGAAAAAAATATTACCACATACCAAATTTGAGGTCAATCGGTTACTCCTTTCGAGAGTTATCGTGCGCACCAGCCAGCAGACAGACAGACGGACAGACGGACGAACATTGCTCATTCGACTTAAAATGACCCAAAACGGATTTCCTCCGAACATACTTGGGGTCTTAGGTCTCTCCTTCGACGTGTTACACTTTTTTCCGTAGCAAAGGATATATACCCTCGTCACACTAAAGTGAGGGTATAATCAACCCGCCCTAATATGTATACATATTATAAATAGTAGTCAGATCTGTTCAAAATATGTATGAGTTAGGATATTTAATATCGACAAAGGATTTTTATTAAACGTTTCTAGAGCTGGATATTTCACTGTGTTACTTACCTCCCCTATCAGATAAACCACTTTCAGAAGGCATTATATAATTACTGACGTTAATCGACTAATCCGAATATGGGTGTTTCCACCGAAATAAATGTATCTGTCCATTTTCGAAAGATTAATTTTAATTTTCTTTATACTAACTACTATGCTACTTGGTTTTTAGTGGTTTTACGAACAAACCAAAACCAAGCTGAAAGCTGAAAATATGAAAATATGAAGAATTTTGTAAGGCCAAATAGGCATAAAAAGCCTATTTTGATTTTTTAAAAATTTTTTAAAGAGTGAACTGCATTTGAACTGTTTTCGTCTTACTTAACTGGATTCTTACTGAATTTAGCTGAAAAATCATGAAGCAACTTACCAAGATGCAAAAGTACAGAAAAAAAGAAAAGAAGACGAAGGAAAGCATGAGGCTTTCCGCAAAAGAGAGAGAATGCTAAAAAAAACGAAGACTAGATCAAAAAAAGGCGATGACGGACGAACGCCAAAGTCAGGAACGAAATAATAAACGCGAACGCGTAAGAAAATTTTGTGAACAAAAAAATACGTTTAAACATTTATAAAGTAACCGTTACTTTAAAAAAAATTTTTGTAACAAATTTTTTTATTGGTTCGAAAATAAACCCATTCCTTAAACAAAACATTTCAAAGAATTTATTCAGATTTTTCACTGGACACATCCTGTGCAAAATTTTACAATACATGTTGTTTGTTTCCGAAATTTGAAATCAGCACATTTATGAAGTAAAAAAAAAAAATTATTTAAAAAATCTCCGAAAATCGGTAACGACCGTTAATTTGGAAACACCCATATGAAATTTGTTGTCGACAGGTGTCACATATAAACTTTCCAACATAAGATGAGAAATTAATACACCACTTTGGAGTACCCTTCCTTACATTTTTGTATAACTGAGTTTATGTCTTTTATTGAAAGGATTGCAGCATTTTTCTTGATAATTTTTTTTGTCACTTAGTTTTCCCATGTTTAGCATTTTAAGGTCAATACCGAAAAGATTTTAGTACTCGATTTCCTAAATATTAAAAATTTGGCGGAAGTCGTCACGTAAGCAGCTAATTTCACTCCCATTGAAAGCAAAATTTGCAGTTATATATTTCACATAGAAAATAGTAAACACACGGGGAAAACAAAACACCCACTGGGTAAACAATCTCGTTCAAAAAAGATCGAAAATTCCCTAATTTTTACTTGTGGAATATTTTTATGGCAGCACTGGATTGAAATATATTGTTCTTGACTATATTCATTCTGTTTATGGCTAGAAAACTCCAAAATATTTCCATTAACCATTCAGAAATATTGACCTAAATCGACAGGTAGATCAAGCATTGGTGTTGCCAGAAACATAAATATTAAAACAATTAGGAACATTTCTGTCAAACCCTCCCTTTATAAAAAAATATAAAAAGGTATTAAATACTTTGCGGACTATAAGTCATTAAAAAAGTATTACAATATAGATAATATAAGCACGATATCGCATTCTTATGCAGAAATTATGATTCTTTTTAAAAGAAAATTTTCAGCAAAAATTGTCTATGTTCATAGTTTTGGTTCTTTCCTTCAGCCGAAAAAAATTAAAGAAAAGAAATTTTTGTACAAGACCAATTTAATTCCATCTCAACCTTCGTCCAATATCCAAAATTAAATTTTCGTCAAAAAAAAGGACTTATAAGATTTGCTATCTAAGCCAGTTTAATACCCAAGTTCAATAATGACTATACTATAGAGATATTGAGGTCGATTATAATTAATTTTTTAGTTATGTAGCCATTTCGGTAATTTTAAATTGAAATTTATAAGATCTGTATATGCTGCTAAACATGGAAATTCATAATTTGAATGGAAAGGTATGAAAGCGATAGTAATGACAAAACGAGGGTATATTTTTAATTAACATTTAGTACTACTAATTATTCAAAATAATACAAAATATAAAAATACAAAAAATATGTATATGTACGATTTATTGAACAGATTATCAACGATAAAATGTAGTTTAAACCTTTTAAATGTGGCCTTAAGCCTCCAAGGCCAAACAAAGTAGTACATGACAAAACTTCTCGATTTATAAAGAAGCTTTATTAGTTTCGGAGGCTCATTAGTAACATGAAATGAGGTCAGGATTTGAATATTGTCAAAGACATGCTTTTACATAATAACTTAGCTTTTTAAATATGTATTAGGGAAATGTGTAACTAATATATATATACAGACTCTTATATTTCAATTAAAAAGAGTGTATTAAAAAGTTATCATATAAAAGGTCACTAACTCCTACTCCTAGCTCCCTTTTCGGTGGAAGAATGCATTGCAAAACTGTGATAGATACAATTTTTGAAAATCTTTATAGAGTATATAGTGATGATGTTGATGATGATGGTTGTCCCACAAGTGTCAACTCATACCCTGTACCTACAACACGATTTTTGGCCCTGTGGCAGCGAGGAGGATGAGGATAATGACGTTGGTTACTTTTCGAAATACTGACCCCACCATCCCACTCTACATTCCCCCCTATGTGGAGCTCGCAGTGTCCTCACAGCTTAGCATGATGGGGCATTCCCCGTCCGCGCGCTCCCTACAAGATGGTTAGGGGGCCACAGTGAAGCAGGAAGAAGCAGCTGCTACTACTGTTGTTGTTGTAAAAGTGAAAAACAGAACACGCAGTTATTGGATGAAACCATCCATTTTTGTTCTCATACCAATTGTTTTTCATGCGATAATTTATCAGGCTTTACTCTATACACCATACTTTGTCGTTCACTCCGTTGCTTCCAATTCGTCGACAGTTTCTTTCTGTTATTCCTTTTCCGATTTTGTTTTTGCTTTTTTCTTGCTTTTTTGTTTCCGTTTTAACGCATATTCGTTGGACAAATGGTGTTTGTTTGTCGCTCAGTTTGCCACTGCGTCCGTCTCGCGTTGTACTATCTAATCTAAGGTCGGTGGAACAGACTTTCCGTCCCTCTATCCAGTAATTGGATGCATGTTGTAGGCACCATTGATATCCAGGCAAGAACAGCAACTTTAAATCCGCAACAGCAGTTATCCCTTAGCAAAAATCTAGCCAATCTAACCAATCTTACGACCGTCCATTGAGGATTTCCTTTTAGCTGCTTCACTTCTTCCCGGCCGACGAAGCGACTGTTAGGGCATAGTTGTTAGGTATGTCCGTCCGTCCCACTACGTACACTTTCCTTGCATTTCCCTGACCGCCCATAATTGTTGTTGAGTTTAGTGTTGTTGTTATTGCTGTATCTCTAACCTACTGTCGGTTGTTTGGTTGAATGGTTGGTTGGTTTATTGCGCGGGCTGTCTTAGCATCGTCTGACGACAGCTGCTGCTGTTGCCTCCGTCGCCGCAGCCGCTGTTGTTGTTGTTGACCCATTCCGTTTTAATGTTCACTTTTATCATCGTATTTGCTTTAGCGGAGCCCCAGTTGGTTTGTTGGCCGAATGTAAGTGAGTGTGAGTGTGCATGAGTGTCACATAGAATCGACTTCATTTTTTCTCATGCAGATGAATTGAGGGTGCTCCGCTGGCAAAAAGTTCCAAGGAATTCTTACAATTTCCACAGCCGGAAGAAGAACATTTCACACCATAGCAGTCGCTTCGTAATCCTAATTCCTCTCCTCCATCGGCCGAGATGCACAAGGGAAATATTTGAAGAAAAATTCTCAGGCGAAAAAAATTGAGGTTATGAGAATGATTTTTTCTTAAGGACTGCATTTCAACCTGAAAAATTCTAAAGAAGCCAGACATAAACACAGAACGCAACGACACGCTGGACACAATGTACATTTCTTCACGACTTCAAAAAACAACAAACTCGCCAGTGTTTTATTTCTATGTTTATTCAATTTTTGTGATCCCACTTTCATACCTTTTTCAATTCTGTATTTTTGTTAATTTTATTAAACGCCGTTAGTCTTTCAGATGATTTCGATAATTTTACATGATTTTCAGTTTGGAAAACAGTTTTTTCACTTTTCACTTGATTCTTCCTCTTGATTTTTTTGTATTAGTACTAACGACGGCTGTTCACAAATGATTTTTGCTGTTTTGCGAAAAATATATTTTGTTGGAAAAATTTTGTAGAAAAAGAGGAGCGTTGGAAACGACGAAACGAAAAAATAACTAACGACAGACACAACGCTCGACTCTGACTCAACTAAACCTAAAATGACAGCCAACTGACAGAACACACTCGCACTCACATTCGCCACAAAACAAAACGAAGAATAACAACACAAAGCAAGCCATGGACGGACAGATACGGACGGACGGATGGATGAACGGACGGACGGACACACGCGAACGACCACAAAGTACACCTCATCACAGTGCCCATAAGATTCGGCGTTTATTCGATACCACGATTTTGGACTATTGCATATTTTCAAAATTATGGATTTGTTTATATTTACCTTTTGCAAAACGTTTTTCCTCTGCCAAAGCTTCGTCAGCCGTAAGATCACCAGATTTCAGAACAACCACTAAGGGCTTCTCGTCTTCTCGTTCTGGTTCTTCGCAGTCGGATAGGTTATCCTCTAAATCTTCTAGCTTTTGCCTCTAATCGTTAAATTACATCAAAATAGTTGCATTAGTTCCAATTGACCGCGTATTTTCTATTACATTCACAAACAAATGTAAACCAAACCTTTGTTTCAACGTTAGGTCCTTCGTTATAGCCAATTTGTTGCTTCAATTTTGCCAAAAAGGATGGATCTTGTGGTTTTACATAGGCTATATTACGTTTAGACATAGTTTAAATCGGCAATCACACAATAAAATATGGATTTACACTCCATAAAAAATAATCTACCGGAAAACTTCAACACAACACGTTTTTATCTTGTTTATATTTCGTTGATTTGCAAAAATTTTGTCGTTTTCTTTTGCAAGTTGAGTTTATAGAGTTGTATTTATTGACTTGACTAAGCAAAGAAAATGTCAAAATCAGCTGGGTTTAAATGAAACTCACCTCACTCCGAATTGAATGAAATCCACCTCTTAGTAGACAGTTGACATATTTGTGGCTACTGCCACCGAACAAAAAAGTGTACCGCGCGGTCTCATATTGGGTACTGTCAAATACGTTAAATTCTATGTGCGAAAGCCGGATACTACATTTTAGCCACTTCTAAGTCCTCCTTCACACGCGGCAAGCAAGTGTCACAGTTTGTAGGAGAGAGCTCTTTCCGCCTGACTCTCTTTTCTACAAACTCTGACATTTGCTTGGAAAAAATTGCCTCGTGTGAATCAGAACTAAATAAATAGCCGAAAACTGATTCAACTTTGTCGTCCGATGTGCAGTGTTACCGTTGGAAAATTTCAGAAAGGGGCACAACAAGGGAATTTTTGCGAAAAACGTGGCACACGTTCATAAAATAAAGTGGCATGCTTTTTAAGGTTCTTATATAAGGCAAAATACAATAAAATCAAAACTTGTGCACATTTTCTACAAATTTGTAAAGAAATTTATAAAAAAAAACTATCGGGTGTCCCAAGAAGAACGCAATTTTTAAATCTCGCAACATTCGAAGTGTCATTGTTTGACATTTGAATAATTGTTATTGTTTGTTAGTAGAAGGTACGAGGTTAGTAAAAATGGAGCGCTACACGAATGAACAACGCATTCTCATTGTGAAATTGTTTTACCAAAATGGTGAAAGTTTTGCGGCTACAGTTCGCAAATTGCGATCAATTTGGGGTCACAATAATGCACCAAAAGAGTCAACTGTAAAGAGATTAATGGATAAATTTGCCGAAACTGGGTCTGTTAGTGATGTAAAGACAACAACGCGCCATCGACCAGGTCGATCGACCGAAAATGTCGCAGCTGTACGTGATGATGTCGCTCAAACTCCATCCACCTCAATTCGACACCGAAATATCGGTATCGTGAAATGATAACCAGTTTTTTCTTGCCTAGAATTGAAGAAATGAATGTGGAGGGCATGTGGTTCCAACAAGACGGCGCCACATGTCATACAGCCAGAGAAACAATTCAATTGCTGCATCAGTCATTTCCCGGTCGTGTTATTTCGCGTTTTGGAGATCAGAATTGGCCGCCTAGATCGTGCGATTTAACACCATTAGATTTTTTTTCTTTGGGGTTTTTTGAAGTCGATGGTTTACGCGAATAAGCCGACGACGACTCAAGCCTTAAAAGACGAAATTGGACGCTGCATTAATGAAATACCGCAGCATTCATGCAAAACGGTCATTGAAAATTTCATTAAAAGATCGCGTGCATGCCAGCAAAGCCGCGGCGGCCATCTGCACGATATATTGTTCCATAAATAACCTACTTTACGATATAATAAAGTTTCACGATTTTTTCTTAAATATCTGTGTTTTATTTCAAATTAAAAAATTGCGCTCTTTTTGGGACACCCTTTATATGTGTACATGTCATTACATTTTATGGGCCTTGTCAAAGAGCTTATTATAATGAAATCCAAAGCGCTAAATTATTTTTATTGCTGAATTGCTGCAATTTTCATGTGGACCTGATATATATAATTTTATAAATTGAAAAATAAATTATTCGCACAGTTTCTGCTTTTAACTACGAATTTCCGAACGGCATCTGTGATATGTCCATATATCGGAATGGACGTGATCGGGTTATGCAATATATTTCAATAACAGTACCTGTGTTTTACTCTAAAACAAATTTAAACAAGCTACACAAGACTTTTTTGTGATGCATACTATCTAAGTAAATATATGAAATATCATATATTTTTATTTATCATTACTTTTTGGCAATTTATTGTCTTCATGCGTTATTTACGTACATTAGAACGTAAAATGCTGTTTAAATAGTGCAAAAATATAATTTTTTACAAAAGTGGCAGAAGTGTATAAAAGTGCCACCAAAAATGTGAAAAGTGGCCTGTTTCTGTATCTTAAAATTTTGCTTTCGTTCGCCTACCAGACGACAAACAGCTGATTTGGGTTTTACTAACTACCATAACAACGACAAGTCGCACGACAATGAACTCGTACGAAAACGTAATCATTTCAGTGTAAATTTTAGTTTCTCTATCTCTCTTTGCTGCCATTTGGGCGAACACAAATGTCAGATCGAGTCACTTTATTTTATTTGTCGACTGATAGAAAAAATGACAAAAAAACGTTATTAAAAGCAAAAATAAATAGATATTAGCATAATTATGGTAAAAACATTTAAATAATAATACAATTGTATAAATATGTTTACATATTTATGATTAAACAAGTCAACATTGGCAGCTCGCTAAGATGGAAAAAACTCATCAGTGCACAATAAGAGAGACGTGAGAGAGAGAGAAAGAAAGAAATGAGAGTGTTGGATCAGCTCAGCTGACTCACCCAGGGTTGATTTTTGGCCACCGCTCGTGTAAAGGATACAGAGGTGTATTTTCTAAGGTCGACCATACAAATATGTGTGCTTTTTTAGACCGGAAGTTGTGAAATTATTGATATGGCAATTACATTGTTTTCCGATTTGGTAAATTGCTAACGTTATTGACGTAAGCCCAGACGAACGAACGAACGAACCTTATAGAAACCAAATTCCAGGCGAAAGTGAGTGACTGGTTTTCGTTCGCAGAGACTTTCGTTTGAAATACAGAAACAGGCCGTTAGTATCCCAAAAGAAAAGGCGCAAAAGTATCACGGCTGAAAAAAGGGGCAAAACTGCCCCTTTAGTCGCACAACGGTAACACTGCCGATGTGTGTCAAGTGAGTGCATTATTTTTACTACAACGATTGTTTGAAATTGTTAAAATCCATTACGTAAGGTAAAATTAGAGATTCTACTAGTATAAATATTACACATTGGATTTTTCTTAAATACATATAATTTTCAGTCCGTCTAATAAAAATCTATCTGATTTTTATATGAAATGTTTTATGTTTGTTTCAAAAAACACGTCAAGTTTATGTATGTCGTGTGTAAACACGCCTCAAATGATGTGTCGTGTGTAAACTGAGCAAACAGATTCGCATGCGATTTTAAACACGTGAGAGAGAATCAACTGCAAGGTCTCGATTACATTATGCGATTTCGTTGCGCGATCTGTCAAAAATACAAACCTGGGCAGACTAGTCTTTTAGGGTGTCTCTTAAATACCAGTGAATGCGTCAGCCTCTGTCAAAAAACGCATGACTGATAATTTTTAACAACTCCAGAGAATTTGCTTGCCATGTACCCTCATTAATTTTTATACATTTGCAGTGCCGCTCCTTCTCCTTTGCATTCCATAAGTGGGCTGTGTGCCAGCTTTTAAATAAGTTTTTCGCTGTTAACATGAAAAGCACATTTTAATACAAATTATAATAGCAAATATTAAATTATTTTCTACTTCGTGCACTGTTCCGAAATAAAAAAAATTTAATGCAGTTTGTTTTGTATTCTTTGGTTGTTGTTTTGTTTTCTTTAGTTGTTGTAAACGCTCTGTCAAGTTCGGATTTTTTGAAATTATACGGCGTATCCGTGTTCGTATTTGGATAGCAGAAGTACATTTCCATAGTACCGTTTCGACATTAACACGTTCTAGAAGGTACAGTTACGTACTTTATTCTATTTTTCAAATTTTAACCAAAACCATTTCTAGAAAATATGGTCAAAAACAGTCTTATATTTTTTTTTCATTTAATTAAAAGATTCCATAAAAATGTTTTGCAAATGCACACGAAGAAAATGCAAATGTCACTTTAACAAACGCTTAAAGTAGGGTCGAACCTATATTAAAATCCACGCATTTAACAATGGTTTACAAAAGGTGTTTTAGGCTAATAATCGTTTATGAATACAGTTTTAACAAATTTTGCTTAACAAAGGTTTGTAAAGCTGTTTTAAGTTTTTATGATACGGCTGTAAGTATTTATGTGCAGGATTGCCAATAAAAATATTTTATAGACAGGGTTACCAATAAAATGTTTTTGTCACATGCATAAACTTCGCACATCTAAAAATCTGCAAATGTTCTCGCAATGACTTTTCTGCTAACGTTGCCAGACAAAAATTGTATGTTCACACGGTTGTAAATTCACAGGGTTGCATTTTTCTGGCAATATTGTCCGATCTGCAAATCGTGTGTACGTACCTTAAGAGTTCAGACGATTGCAAGAAATCCTTAAAAGTTCTATATAAATAGTTCTTTGTAAATATTTATAAGCAGGATTGGCAATAAAATTACTTTATAAACAGTGTTCCAATAACAAGTTTTTCTGACGATGGCGCCGTTGTCACATGTATAAACTTCGCACATCTAACAATCTGCAAATTATTTCACAATGACTTTTCTGCCAACGTCGCAAGACACAAATTGTATGTTCACACGGTTGTATCGTCACAGGATTGAATTTTTCCGACAATATTGTCGGATCCGGCAATCGTGTGTACTCATCTTTAGGTGTAAAGCTAAGTTCAGATTCACACTCGGCAATTTTTTCCAAGCAAGTGTCAAAGTTTATAGGAGAGAGAGGCAGAGAGCTCTTTCCGCCTGCTTCTGCTAATTTCGAATTTTGCATGCGAACAATCGAAGAAAAATCGTGCGGTGAGTAAAATCCATACCTACATTAGGCATGTTTTCGTTACAAGCTAGCAATTTTAGTTTAGCACTTTGCAACGAAAACAACTGACTTCCACTAACTGGCACATAAGCAATAAGTGGCGGATTTTCACTATCCGGTAGCAATGGCGTCATGAGTTGCGAATAAAGAACAGTGCAAACAGATAAAAAAGCCATTTGGAGGTGCATTAAGAATGTACGCTTTCATTTAGGTTTGGTTTTGAAGTCTGCTTTTTGACTGTGCAACAATCCACTCTGGGGACTGTAATAATTTTTAATTTCGCATTTGCGGAGTGTAATAATTTTACAAACGAAATCAAAACCGGTTAATAAGGCTGCACCATTTTTACAAATGAACGAACGAAAAAAATTTTAAATTTTTTTTGCACAAAATAAATCACCATAACATGTCCTAGCAGAGGATCAAATATAAATTCTTCCTGGAAGGTCACGTGACAGATCGTTTAGATGTAACGTGTACGCTCTCAATCATATTGAAGTGGTGCCCTTAAATCTAGCGGAGTCTTGTTTTGGCTTTCGTCTATTTTTTTATTTTCATGCAGGGTTGCATTTCACAGTTTAGTCAAGTAGGTCCTGATTCACAAATTGCCGAGTGTGAATCAGAACTAATGAAATAACGTTCGATTGCACTAGTTTACAACATTTTTGTCGAAGGGCTGACCATAAAATACTTTGGTGTAATATGGTGTCCTAAATACAAAAAAATATTACAAAAAATTTTATGTTGAGTTTATGTTTAGTTGACCTATTTATTTTATGTTTTAGTTGTTCGTTCAGCTTGAGGCCATAAATAAAACAATGTTATTTTTAATATTATTGTTTCATTACAAATTTTTATTCCCGATATTTCGAACGACTTCGTCGATCATCTTCAGGGGGTTACACTAAACAAATATACATTAAAATTAGTAACAATATACACGAATTTTCACAAAAGGGCATAATTACATTTATAAAATCGAAACAAAAATAAGGTATCCTTTCTTTTTCACTTTACAATGACAACTAAGTTAAGTTTTGATTTACTTGCTATTCTTGTGTATTAAATGTCTATATATGTGTGCGCATTTATCTGTATCTGTTTTAAAATTCAGTCTCTTCTCAGTAGGTACGGCAGTGATGTGTAACATCTCAAGCATGTAGTTGCTCTCTTCTTCTAATACGTCAACGCAGGGATGATATTTGAGAGTAACCAAATGGTACAAAAACGCAAATATAAACGGATATTTACGGAAATTGATACAGAGGTACCTTCCGATTAGAATTCTGGACTCTCTAGAGAACGAATTTTTTTTAGCCGATTATCATGAAAGGTGTTTCATATTGCATAAAATCATCTGTAGAAAAGGTAATTCATGTCGGTACAGTTTTAATATAAAATTAGTTGACTTTACATTGTATTTTATCCAGTGTCGCTCCTTGTTAAAATTGCTTCAAAATTTGTCAAATCGCAAATTTTTACACTTTTGAAACTGGAAAGGCGCGATTTCATACACGATAAAAAGAAAATGAATTTTGTTGTAATACAAGAGCCAAACATATTTCTTGGCGTTGCGTAGCTATATATTTATAGATTTATATAATATTTTTGAAAAAGTGTATATTATTTTCGTGCAAAGACATGTGTTTACGCCGGCGGGGGCGAAAGGGGAGCAAAAGAGTATTTGCAACGAAAGAGAATAAGAATATAAATAAAACACGATTAGTTTCAATGTAATAATAGGCAAGGTGCCTGAGGTTTATTGTTGTTTTTGCTGCTAAGTGTTTGGTAACGAAGATTTACCTTTAATATAACAATTGTACAGCAAGATGTACTTAAACGAGCGACGGTCCAAGATGGAGAGAGGTGGCGGAGCAAGTGTCAAGAACAAGAAAACGAATCGTTACTCGTTAAAATCTGCAAAGCTAATACTACAAGGATGTAGTAATGAGGAGTAGGCAGATTTTAACGAGTATGTATGCCCGATAAATTGGCCAATATATGCACCGAAACAAATCAATGACATAAACGAAATTCAAAAGAACATTCTAACTTAAACATTCCGGCCACCTTGCAACATCGAGGGGATGCTGCAACTAAGTATAATTAGTATTTTTTTTTTGTTACATAATTTTTTCGATATGTATATATATGTGTGTGTATGCATATATAGTATATATATATGGGCCCCGCGAATGGAATGGTCATTAGGGACCGCAACCGGATGGGTCATTAGGGACCCCGCGAAAAGGAAAGGTCATTAGGGACCGCAAGCGGATGGACCAACATATATATATACAACGCGAAATTAATGGTCATGAGGGACCTCAAACGAGCAGGCTATTGTAGACGTCGCGAAATTAATGGTCATTAGGGACCGCAAACGAATGGGCCATTATGGACCCCGCGATAGGACAGGGTCATTAGGGACCCTGTGACGGAGCCATTAGAGACTCCGAGTGAGAGCCACAAGAACTCCCACAAAAGGACAGGACCATTAGGGAGCCTGTGACGGGTCATTAGAGACCACGAGCGAGGGCCACAAGGACTCCCACAAAAGGACAGGACCATTAGGGAGCCTGTGACGGGTCATTAGAGACCACGATTGAGGGCCACAAGGACTCCCACAAAGGACAGGACTATTAAGGAGCCTGTGACGGGTCATTAGAGACCACGAGTGAGGGCCATTACGGACTCCCACGCACGAACAAATCTACAACTAGAACTAGCAATTAAATTAAAGATATAATATGTTTATAAGTAAATTAGTAAGGAACGCAAATTCAGTTTCCTAGTGAGTATTCAAATGTAGGGGAGATGGTGTTAATCTAGTTAGTTGCTTTTTATATAGACTCCGCGAAACATCGAGATATGAAATTAACGTTTTTCAAAAGATTTAGATCACGACAAGTTCTAGTAATATTTCGAATTCAAATAAGTTATAAATATACGATGTAAATTTAAAGGAGGTGCGACGCTAAATACGAACGAAAGGCATAAGCTATGCTAATTTTTTATGAAAGTGTACGTGCTCGTTAGGTAGGAAGACCACCAGTAATAACCCAGCCAAATACAGTATTTTGAGCGAGCAACGATCCTGACGAATTTCGAAGAAAACCTTCTAGAAGAATTTTAGGATATATGTCAGCTCCTATCAAAATTTCTACCGGGCGAGAATCAAACAAATTCGAGTCAGCCAAACGAATATTGGGTAACTGAGCTTTGAGGTCCGAAGTGACCGCAAAGGAAGGTAGGTTTCCCGAAATGGAAGGAAGGACTATGGCGTTTGTCTTCAATACAATTTTGGAATCAACGCAAGAGCTTATATTCAATTGACAACTTTTTCCAGAAGTGGCCGAAACTACACCGTTTATTCCAGAAATATTATTAGCGATGGTACGATTTGACGGAAGCTTCAACCGATTTTGAAGACTGTCCGATATAAAAGAGCTCTCTGAAGCTGGGTCAATCAACGCCCTAGCAGAATACGAAACACCGTGATGAACGATATTCACCATGGCTGTTCCCAATATGACAGATTTATTCTGCGCGACATGAAAAGATTGACGAGATGCACATCCAGCCGATGTGGATGGTTCAAAATGCTCAAGTGGAGGAGCAGAAGGCACATTCGCGTTTGCTGTGCTTGCCACTCGAGTCGAATTACTCGGAGTGGGCTCGTCACGATGCAACAAAGAATGATGATTCCGATTACATTTCAGACAACGACGTCTGCTATCGCAATTTTTAACTTCGTGGCCTTTACGCAGGCAATTTACACATAAACGGTGGCGTTTGGCTATAGCGAATCGATCCGAAGGCGTAGAACTTAAAAAACGTGGGCACGAGTAAATTTTATGATTTTTATCAGGGCAAAGAATACAACCCGATGGAGAAGAACGACAAGATCCCGAAGACGCTGCATTAGTACGAGCATGGATCTTCTTCGCATTTGAGTGCTTTGGAGATTCATCTCCCCTCATACCATGAAGGCACATAAGTGTGCGAATTCTCTCAGTCAAGAAGGCATCCAACTCTTTCCACGATGAAAGAGACGATTTATCCTTCACACTTTGCTCCCATAACGTTTGCGTAAGTTTAGGTAGCCGTTGGAGGCAAATGAATACTAAAATCGGATCCCAATTATCAGTCAAAATCTCGTAAATGGACATCGCCGATAGACATCCATTTATGCCGCGCTGGATTGACTTCAATCCTGAACTTGTTTCGATTTCGAGTACCGGAAGCGAAAACAGAATTTTCAATTGATTGTGGGTGAGAAGCCGAGGATTGTCGTACGAATCACCTAATGCTTTCCACGCGAGAACAAAACTACGATTTACTAGTGGAAATTTCGAGATAATCTCGCGAGCTTCTCCACTAGTCTTACCAACCAAATGACACAAGCGCTCGATGTCACTTAAACGAGTGTTGTTAATATAGACTGCGGTAAACAAGTCTCGAAATGTGGGCCACGATAAGATATCGCCCTCAAAATCGTCTATGTCACATGGCGGTAACGAAAGATTGTGTACGTTGTCGCTAAGAGGCGGACCTAAACTTGATGTAGACGGATAATCCACTTGCGTACCGATTTCGCGCGAAGTGTTTGTCGATGTACTCATATTGTTACATAAGTGTGTATCCTGTGAGTCCCTGAGAGTTTGTTGTACCAATGAATCAACGGAGCTACGATTAGTCGAATTGAGGGACAATCTATTAGAGCTATTTTTAACCTGTGCCAATTTCCTATTAATAGCGGACAGACAATTCATATAAGTTTGATGGGACACATCATATTTACTGTCCACCGAGTCGATGTCCGCTTTCCCCGCGTCTTTGGAAGAGGACAAGTAATCAATACACTTTTCGAACATTTCCTGGGTGCTAGTCCACAGTTTGTTTAACTCGGAACTGCGAACCTCAAGACCATATACATATATATCCTCATCTTTTAGAAGACGAAAATATGTGTCAAACTTGTCTAGAGCATCCGAAGCTCTTACGAAAATGTCAAGGGGAGTAAGAGACATTTTTACGAAGTGTTCTTCCAAAGATAACGCTAAACAAATTTCGAAAAGGTCAATCAAATATCGCTAGGTGGGAAGATTCCAAAAATTAAGTTCGAAAAACAGCAAAGGTTTATCGAGAAACTCCAAATGAGATCAAACAAATAATCAAAATTCTCAAATTATAAATAAACGACCACAAAACGAATAAAATCCTCAACCAAATTCAAAGATAATTCAAAAGAATAACGAAAATCCATAAAATTGTTGAGAAAATGTCCAAAAATATTCTATAAATTTGTCTCAGTGTATAGAAAACTCAAAATATTTCGATAAAATACTTTCTTTCTGCAATAACGAAATTTATCAGTCAATTGTGTTACAAAAACTACCGAATGTAGTACATTTGTGTCCAAATATACACAAATGAAATGACCAAAAACGAAAATTTCAATAATTAACAAATTATTCCAAAAATCGATTATATGTCGAGTTGACCGAATGTATGGTGCACGTTGATGTGCCGAAAACCCAGCGAAAAAGACAATCAACCGAATCGAAAACAAAAAATATCACAAATCACACTTTTATTTCAAAAAAGTCGAATTGGCCGAATGTAGGGTACACGGTGTCAAATAAGACCGAAAATTATTTATGTGTAGTGTACCTCTATCACTATTTCAAAAAATATAACGATAAAAATATTTAATTTATTTTTCATAAGAAGCACGTTTTTCTAGAACCCACTGTAGGTATGAGATCGAAATAAGTTCGATGCAACCTCGTATGTAGTAGTTATGTTCGATAAGGTTCGAAGCACCACATTCGAGCAATATTGATTGAATGTATGTACGAGTATGTTGGTTAAACCGAGCCAAGCAAAGGCGACATTAACAATGTACAATGAATGACCCAAACAACGAGTGAAGGGAGGAGCAAGAGGAGAGGTTCTCGATGGATTTTTTTGTTATTGTTACACTGAATAGGCGCTCTTGCAGCCGAAGGCAATGACAGTAGAAAACCAAAACAAACAATCGAATGTATAAACGAGCGACACTAGCACTACACTCTGCACGACCTAAATGATTTGTAATTATTTTAACAATTTAAACCGAACAAACCAAACCGAAACGAAATATTAAAAATATTAATGCTTTGTATATGGAATAGAATTATTCCCGAATGATTTTTAACGCGATTTAGCAACGAAATAGCGACGGTGTGGACTGTATATTTTAACGAAAAACCGCGATAGGGATTTCGAAAGCCGACCAAAATCTTTTGTTTTATTTTAAATAAATAAAAACATTCGCGACACTCACTAGCCTACTGAATGTACGTACCGATGTTTTTGTTGTAAAATGATGGTTTGTTGATGAGGTGATGGACGAAGGTTTTGTTGATGAGTGAGGGAGGTTTTCCTTGACGAATAGCAGCAAAAACCAATTTCACGACGATGTAGGGCAGCGGTAGCTCAAATCCGGCTCGATACGACCAATGTTTACGCCGGCGGGGGCGAAAGGGGAGCAAAAGAGTATTTGCAACGAAAGAGAATAAGAATATAAATAAAACACGATTAGTTTCAATGTAATATAAATAAATGGCCAAGTGCCACAAGTTTATTTATTATAAGGATTTATAAGGCAACAAAATTTACCTTTGCTTATGATTAGTATTGTACAGCGAGGTACTTATGTATATAGGTCGAGCGATACGATACCGAGCGATACGAAAGTCCAAGATGGAGAGAGGTGGCGGAGCAAGTGTCAAGAACAAGAAAACGAATCGTTACTCGTTAAAATCTGCAAAGCTAATACTACAAGGATGTAGTAATGAGGAGTAGGCAGATTTTAACGAGTATGTATGCCCGATAAATTGGCCAATATATGCACCGAAACAAATCAATGACATAAACGAAATTCAAAAGAACATTCTAACTTAAACAACATGTTTGATAAAAAGTATCAAATGTGTCGCGGGAGTATCACGGTAC
Source organism: Eudasyphora cyanicolor (assembly GCA_963930755.1). NCBI lineage: Eukaryota > Metazoa > Arthropoda > Insecta > Diptera > Muscidae > Eudasyphora > Eudasyphora cyanicolor. The sequence continues at coordinate 286,585,687 of OZ005735.1, read as the reverse complement.
TTTGAGGGTCTGAAAAGTACCAAAAAAAGTACTAAAGTATCAAATTTATCATCCCTGCGTCAACGTCGTCAAAGTTCGGTTGGTGACCAGTTAGTGTGCAATGTGCCGCGAGAGCAGTTTTCTGTTCAAGTGGTTTGTCAAGAGCTTTTTGGTCTGATCTATGTGAAGAGAGTTTAGTTTCGTTCGTGTAGTGCCAATATATAAATTGTTGCATAAGTTGGACTTGTCCCCGTTACATTTAATTTTGTATACTACGTCATGTTTTTCTTCCTTTTTAAGTTTTGATTTTGTCCTACTAAATAAACTATTTACTGTACTATAGGATTTTTGTGCCAATTCGAATTTGTCCCTGTCATAAAGGTCTGAGTTCTTAAGTCGTTCAGTGAATCCTGGAATATATGTTACAGTTTTATATAATTTAGTTTGTTTTTCTTCTTGTTTCTTAGGTTTCTTAGCTTTTTGTACATCTCTTATTAGATTGTTAATAGTTTTCTGTGGAAACTCGTTCAAGGTTAATATTTCTTTAATTTTTCCAATATTTTGTTGGTGAAAATCTTCATCGCTGATGTCCAATACTCGTCTGATAAAATTAGTCGCCGTGTTGACTATAGTTCTCCTTGGATGTTTCAAATAAAAATTGATGATTCGTCCGGATGATGTAGGTTTTTGGTACCAGTCCAATTTTAGTAGGTTTCCTTGTCTGCGTACTATAGAATCTAAATACGGTAGTTTTCCCTCTCTCTCCTCTTCCATGGTGAATTGGATTTGTCGATTATATGAGTTGAGAATTCGTAGTGTTTCATTTATATCTGTTTTCTTTAAAACGGCAAAAATTTTATAATTTGTATTTAATGTAGTTTTTATTAACTGTTGACATTCGCATTTTTAATTCATTCTTCTTATTGTTTGGCTCAAAGTCCTTGATTAAAAGACTGATCTTATTCTTTTAATATCAAAATTTGTATTTTCTCGATTGTTCGATTCCTTCGAGTACCTCATCCACAAAGGGTCAAAATTTAGTAAAATATTGATCATATAATATCTTCTATACTAATCATCGGAATCTTTCACTATTCCACACTGTTAGTTTTTGGTAGCTATAACCTTGAGAATTGGCGAAGTTGCCACGCCTATTTTAGTACCTCCCATACAAATGGACCATTTTGGCCAAAAAGTTAACGGCTTATAACTTTTAGTCTAGTCTTTAGAAATACTTTAATTTTGTACAAATGGGCGTTATTACCTCGCCCGTTTGTTAACACCTAAACAAAATGGCCAAAATAAAAAAAAATTAAAAATGATTTTTTAAATTTCCCATACTTTTACAATATGGGTCATAATTTATACATTTATCAATAGATTTCACATTTTAGGCCATATAAACTATAAATAAGCAAGTAAAGACGGTGATAAGTTCGGCCATGCCGAATCTTATATACGCTCCACAATGGTTCGCTACAGACAAAATTTGGAACATACACTGAAAAAAAATTTGTCATAAAATTAAAGAAATGCTCCAAAGACGTCCTTTGTCTTCAAAATAAGTACATTTTGTACATAAAATTAAGAAAATTACTTAATATTATTGAAATTATCTATATTTTAAGTACAAAATGTACTTGTTTTGAAAACTAATGACGTGTTTGGAGCATTTCTTTAATTTTAAGATATTTTTTTTTCAGTGTACCAAGGAAGTGAGATAAGGCCCTACATTTGTTTAGGGGAAATCCATTTTAGGATATGTACTATTAAGTCATTTGCGTAATGTCCGTTTGTCTCTCCATCTGTCTGCCTTTCCCTCTGGCTGGGGCTTACGATTATTCTTGTTAGAAGGTGGGATGTATTGTACCACTCTTTCTGCTGCCTCACTCACAGAGGCTTAACATTTAGAAAAATTTATGATTTTTTTAATTTTGGACAGAATTTTGCCGTAACAGTACCTAGAGTTTACTGAAAATTGGCCGTAATTGCCACACCACCCACAAAAAAGGATCAAAGAAGTGAGAAATTGGCTCACTGTCTCCCACACCTGGAGTAGGACGGCTGCTTCCTTTGAAATGGTGCCACTCAGTCCGGTTAGCATGGTGTTGATTGCATGGATATCGCTATATGATCAATCTCATCCGGGCTTGGGACCGGCAAAGTTCTACAAAAAATTAAAGTAGGATACAAGCCTCAGAAATGAAATACGTACGTAAATTATCTGTTGTAGTTGCCACAGCCAACTGTTTTAAAAAATTGGTTGTTCTGACAATTTGTCAGTCATATACTACCGACAATTAATTTAAACAAGTTTTCATTAATTTTTATTTTATTTATTGCACAAAAAACAAAACAATTCATAACAAAATTAAAAACCCATATTACAAATTCATCACTATTTTGAGATGTGGAAATATTTGACACACATTTTAGTACACGAAAAAAAAACTAAACTTTTATGCAAATGTCGCTTAACCAGGTGCCTTCAATTTCATGATTGTTGCTTTTATTTTTTATTTATGTAAAACATTTTGGACAAAATATTCTGCATTCCACACATTATTATCCACACGAGATTATTTTTGATTATCTATACCGTCTTGAACAAAATGTTGAAGATTTTTTTATGTCGAGTAATTTTATTTTTTGTTTGTCATGTATCAGCAAATGAACAGCAACCAATCTTTCGGTTGTATTTCCCAAAACACATTTAATTATTCTAAATTTTGGAAATGATTGGGATAACCAATAAACGATTATTAATTAATATTTTTCCTGTTGTAGTAACCAATTATTCGTTGCAATAATAATCTTTGGTCTATTGATACAATTTCTGTTGTCAAGAATAAAACATTGATTGTCACAAGCAAAAGAACAGCAACCAATCTTTCGGTTGTATTTCCCAAAATACATTTAATTATAAAATTGTTTTAAGTAATAGTCAAGCTCGAGGTCAAACTATTACTTAAAACAATTTGGATATCAAAAGGTCGAATAAAAACAAACTTATGAAAATACATTTAATTATTCTAAATTTTGGAAATGATTGGGATAACCAATAAACGAGTATTAATTAATATTTTTTCTGTTGTAGTAACCAATTATTCGTTGCAATAATAATCTTTGGTCTATTGATACAAGTTCTGTTGTCAAAAATAAAACATTGGTTGTCACAACCAAAAAGTGATCATATGGTACTATAACGAAAATTTAAAATTGGTTACCACAACTAACCGAGTGCCAATGAAAAAAACAATATTAATTCGATTGATACAACCATCCATTTAGTTGCAAGCATTTTCTTTTGATCGTATCCATGTTGTTATTGTTGTTTCAACTAATTATATATACATTTTGTTGCTAGTACTATTTTTTTACTGTTACAATCGAATTCCAACCAATTATTTTCCCGGGTGTAGAATAACTAAATGACAGGATAGAAAGGAACAAATTACGATGGTTTGGACATGTTGCCTGAATGAACGCTTACCAAAACGAGTAACGAGCGCAAAATCGAGTAGAATGGAGATAAGTCCCGATTTACACTGGCTGAATGTTCAGCAGATTATCGGCGTTTTGTTGGAGAGAGAGGCAGTCGGCAAGAGGGGGAACTCTCCCGTACTCGGGCTTATCGGGCTGAACGTTGAAACAACAACAATTCACACAGGAATATCCGAAACAAAATTACGTGTCTAAACGCAGAGGCAAGTTTAAAAGAGGATTAGCGGAATATCTGCTGAAAAAATATCCTGGTGTAAATCTGGACTAACTTTGCAAAAAAAAACCCCTACACTGCACTCAAAAAATTGTCTATTACTTTAGCAACACTATGGTTGTTATTTTAGCACATAAATTTGCCTGCTACTGTAGCAAACTAGAACAGTCATTTTAGCAAACAATTTTGCTATTATTTAACAGAAAAAAGCGGCTGTGAGAACAAACTATATTTGTTATTCTAGCATACGTTTCTTTCATTTTTATTTTAATAAAAGAAATACAAATTTTATATTTTCCTGATATTTGAGAATAGTATATCAACCAGGACTCCAACCTGAAGTTATTCAGCCCATGTATTGATAAGCGTTTCGAACTGTGAAATCTGTATGTATGCTTGATCTAACAAGTAAGAAAGTTTCAGTCGGGTAAACCGACTAAGGTATACCCTCACTTTGTGAGTAATGTAATATATAACAATACGTCAATAAATCTGTCAATTTGTGTGGGAGGTACCAGAAGGGGTTTTCCAAATACACATATTTTTCGGTAAACAGTACATTCTTAAATACATTGCATTGTGCTGAACTATAAGCGTTTATGTGCACTGGTATATTAAAGTTACGAGCTATGTAATTTTGGTATGATTTGGTCATTTTGTGTGGGAGGTACAAAAAGGGGCGGGGTGATAACGCCCACTTTTTACAGGACAATATGCACTATAACAGCATTACACTGTACAAAATTTCAAGTATTTGTATGCACTGGTATTAAAGTTACAAGCCGTTTACTTTTGGTACGAAACGGTCCATTTGTGTGGGAGGTACCAAAAGGGGCTGTACAATAATGCCCATTTTTTTACCGGACTATAGGCGCTACAAAAACATTATACTGTAGAAAATTTCAAGCATTTTTATGCACTTGTATTAAAGTTATAAGCAGTTAAATTTTGATGCAAACTGGTCCATTTGTGTGGGAGGTACCAAAACGGACATGCCAACTTCACCCATTTTTCTCGAGTTAATAGCGACTAATATACTAATATTATGTGCAGAATTTCAAAAGATTCGAATAAGTAGTATAGAAGTTATTAAAGAATCAATATTTCACTAAATTTTAACGCTTTGTGTGGGAGGTACCAGAAGGAGTAGACCAATATGGCCCATCTTCGAACTCATCCGGAGATAGATCAAAATATTACCACATACCAAATTTGAAGTCAATCGGTTACTCCTTTCGAGAGTTATCGTGCGCACCAGCCAGCAGACACACAGACAGACAGACAGACAGGCAGACAGACAGACAGACAGACAGACAGACAGACAGACAGACAGACGGACGGACATTGCTCATTCGACTTAAAATGACCCAAAACGGATTTCCTCCGAACATACTTAGGGTCTTAGATCACTCCTTCGATGTGTTACACTTTTTTCCGTAGCAAATGATATATACCCTCGTCACACTAAAGTGAGGGTATAAAAATATAAATGAAAAATAAATCATTTAATAAAATTGAATAGCAATAGGAGTATCTACAAACAATACTTACCGGTCACTGGCATTAACAATTATCTTCTTTTTGTCCGAAGGATAAATAAAAAGAAAATAAATCGTACGACATCGACGCGAACTCTGTCAAAATTGGCCAATGTGTTGTGTTTACCCTATGGACACGGTATCTAATTGTACATGTCCAGAGCCATATCATTGGGCAAAATGATCTTATCCATGGATTACATCCAAATTAGACTAAATTATCCTGAGATTTTTGGAGCCAAAAGGTTGCTTCGTGATTCGGATATTAGCGACCATCGTTGGAACCTATAGTGTAAATAATCAATGTGGCCATTTCGGTAAACAAATCACAAAAAGGAAAAAAAATACTTACGAGTTGATGCAGGTATTATCGTTAGGGTCACACTTCCAAGAGTTGTATGCGATTTGGAAAAGTAGACAAGGAAATAAATGGTTAGTCCATCCATGACACAAGTTATCTGAATTTATACATTGTAGTTGCTACGAAATTTCAGATCATCTTTTATACCCGTATTTTAATAGGACACTGCTTGGTGAGAATCTTGAAAACAAACAGAATTAAGCCTTATAATCATAGTACATTTAATTTTCAATTTGTGTACGCTTACCTGTTGCGTCTTGATTAATTGATATCATGGTCCTTTATGTGCATTTGTGTACGCTTGATCAAAAAATATATATATGATAACAATAAAGAACATACATCGTACGACCTTTGGTATATTTGATGTTCTCCAAGACCGTATGATGATCAGTGACTCCTACGCGTTAGCCAATTGGGTTCACCCTATATACACGGTAATTGTACATGTCCAGAGCCATAGAGCTTGCTGAGAATCATAAAAACAACCAGAAATAAGACTTACAGAATCATAGAGAAATTTCCAATTTGTGTACGCTTACCTGTTGCAACTTGATTAATTGATCTCCCAAGGCATATACAATTTCGCCTTTTTTTCTTTAGCCATTTGTGTTGTCGAAGCTGTCCCGGAACCGTTTTACTTATTAAAATCATTTGCATTATCTTCGCGGAATGCTTTTTTAATGCGAATTAACAAACAGAACGAAAATTTCAATCCAATTAATTTTTTTTTTGGTTTTAGGGTTACATCAAACGCAATTGCGCTAGAAGAATTATTAGGCTGGTCATAAAAAAACGCCAAGACAAAATCCAATTCAATTTGTTCGGCGTAAAATATTTTATTCTTCAAAGGGTGTTACTTAAATAGCCGTCGTCGGCGCACGATGTCTGTCAAAGAGGCAATCTTGAATGCTAGTGAAAGCATATTACGTCTGTCAATATTTTTTGATAAGCAAAATAAACATTTTATATGAGATTTTGTCATCTGCACAAATATGAATATATGTGTAACTTATCGCAAGCACATTTTAATGGAAAAAATTGGTTTCAGTGGTAAGGAATATAAATTAAACGCCGCTTTTTTAATTTTCTTTTTTCCGTCATAAAGCATGTCTATGTCCCGATTCACACGCAGCAAAGTGCGAATGAAAAACACAAAACGGATTGCCAGTACAAGAAACTACTTTCCCCATTGCCATATTCACACTCCGCAACTTTTCCAAGCAAGTGTCAAAGTTTGTTGAAGAGAGCTCTTTCCGCCCGCCTCTCTCCATCAAACTTTGACACTTGCTTGGAAAAAGTTGCCGAGTGTGAATCTGAACATTATCTTCCGTATGCATCTATGTCCAGATTTACACCCGGCAACTTTTTCCAAGCAAGTGTCAAAGTTTGACAGAGAGAGACGCCGAATTACCGGGTGTGTTGAGGTGTCAATGTTCGTCCCAATTTACACGAGGCAATTTTAATGGTGTTTGTAGGGGAGGCAGTTGGAAAGGGAGGGGAAAAAAACTCTCGTACTCGATTGAACGTTTTGTTTTTTATTCGCACTTTGAAACAACAACAATACACACAGGAATAGCCGTGGAAACCGTATAAAAATCGTCTTTGCACAGAATGATACAATCTTGCGAAATTTTCTCTTAATACTCACCCTAAGCCTTTAGGAATCTCGTTTTTTAACTTTTTTTGCATACACAATACTTAGTCCTAGATCACACGGGGCAATTTCTTCCAAGCGGAAAGTGCTCTCTGTATCTTTCCTACAAACTTTGACACTTGCTTGAAATAAAATTGCGTTGTGTGAATCAGACTTTATAAACATTTTTACAAATCGCACATAAAATATTAATGTTTAGCTTTGGTTTATTAAAATATGTATAAAAAATTAGAAACTAAAATCTAAACACAATAGATTAATTTTAATTGTATGTCCGGAACTAAGATTTTGAAATCGTCAAATCATATTCGTTATCGATTTGTGTTTTACTTTTTGCAGTTTTAATCGACTCCTATTTCCAATATTTTTAAAATCCAATGAAAAAATAAAAATATTGAGAACCGTAACTCGAAAACAGATATCGCCGATCATTGTTTTTGTTTTTTGTTTTTCGATCTGTTGTGACTTTTCATAGTTTTGTTTTTGACTATTGAGTTCGAGATCGTTGTTTTTGTTTTCTGTTAAACAGAAAAACATCGCCGAATAATTATTTAATTTTTTTTAAATATACTTTTCTTATCTCACGAATGACCTTAACCTTTTTGATTTTCAATGGTAGTTGAACTTTATCATGTAAATTATTGCAACTTTTGTCTTATTTTCACATATTTTGATTAACAGCAAAAATTTTCAGCAAACTGCAAATTTTTCAGCAGTGCGTTTGCTAATGCAAAACTGCAAACTTTTTGCTATTACAGCAGAAAATGTGCTGCAGTAGCAGACAAAATGGTTGCTAAAAATTAGCAGGCGTTGTTTGTTATTAACAGCAAACAATTTTTTTTGGGTGTAGTTGTTCATCTAATAATTGGCGAATTTTCCAAGCTCCTTATTGTACTCCCCGCACAGTGTGACACAATTCATACAAAAATTATTTCGCCATGGCCATATTTAATAAATACATACGAATATTGCTACATTCAAAGAATTTTGTGAGTATCATTAGTGAGTATCATGTGTCTGCTGAAAAAGGGAAGGCAGACTTTGTTATTTGAGCAACCCTATGGTTGTTATTTTAGCACACAGATTTGCCTGCTACTATAGCAAACTAAAACAGTCGTTTTAGCAAGCAATTTAGCTATTATTTAACAGAAAAAACGACTGGAAGAACAAACTATTTTTTGTTGTTCTAACATACGTCTTTTTATACCCTCCACCCTCATTTTGTCACTCCATTTGTAACATCTCTAAATATTGATCTAAGACCCCATAAAGTATATATATTCTTAATCGTCTTAAAATTCTAAGACGATTTAGCCATGTCCGTCTGTCCGTCCGTCCGTCTGTTGTAATCACGCTACAATCTATAAAACTTGAGCTAGGTGGCTGAAATTTTGTATAGATACTTCTTATAGCTGCAGGTAATTGGGATTGAAAATGGGCGATATCGGTCCGTATTTAGATATAGCTCCCATATATAGCATCTAACTTGTTGTGATTCCAACTGTTCTCATCTAATATATTTTTTTGTGTTTTTCGGTGTTATTTTCTTTATGTTTGAGTTATTAGTTTGAGATATGAGTGAGACCTCACAATCACATTAGCATGGTGGAGGGTATATAAGATTTTGGAAATAAAAATTTTATATTTTTCTGATATTTGAGAAGAGTATATCAACCAGGATTCCAACCTGAAGTTATTCAGCCCATGTATTGATAAGCGTTTCGAACTGTGAAATCTGTATGTACGCTTGATCTTAAAATATAAATGAAAAATAAATCATATAGTAAAATTGAATAGCAATAGGAGTATCTACAAACAATACTTACCGGTCACTGGCATTAACAATTATCTTCTTTTTGTCCGAAAATATAAAGAACATAAATCGTACGACATCGACGCGAAGCCTGTCAATGTTGGCCAATGTGTTGGGTTCACCCTATAGACACGGTAATTGTACATGTCCAGCGCCATAGCATTGGGCAAAATTATCTTATCGATGGATTACATCCCAATTAGACTAAATTATCCTGAGTTTTTTGGAGCCAAAAGGTTACTTCGTGATGCTGATATTAGCGACCATCGTTTAAGCATATGGTGTAAAAAATCAATGTTGCCATTTCTGGTGATACAGGTGTAATTAATGAAATAAGAAAACAAATCACAAGCAAATTACTTACTAGTTGTTGCAGATATTTTTGTTAGGGACACATTTCTAAGAGGTCTATGAGATTTGGAAAATTAGACACGGACATAAATTGCTAGGCCATCGCTATCAAAAGTTCTCTGTATGGGCTTTAATAGGACACTGCTCGCTGAGAATCGTGAAAACCAACAGAAATATGCCTTTCACAATCATAGTGAATTTAATTTGCAATTTGTGTACGCTTACCTGTTGCGACTTGATTAATTGATACGTGGTTGTTTGTGTGCATTTCATTATGAAATCGTAAACACCCATCCACCGTTCAATATTTTCAGTCCTGTGCCTTCTATCCACCAAGGCATAAACAATTTCGTCTTTTCGGGAAATATTAAAACGATTTCTTTAGCCATTTGTAAGCGTGGTCGAAGCTGTCCCCCGGAATCGTTTTACTCATTAAAATCATTTGCATTATCTTCTTTGATGGATGTGATCTCTTTGCCAAAAGGATTTCTTTACTCCGCCAGCGGAATGCCATTGTAATGCGAATTAACAAACAGAACGAAAATTTCCATTTTATTTGGTGTAAAATATTTTACTCTTCAAAGGGTACTACTTAAATAGCCGACGTCGGCGCACGATGTCTGTCAAAGAGGGCAACTCTTGAATGGTAGTGAAAGCATATTACGTTTGTCAATATTTTTTGATATGCGTAACAAACATTTAATATGAGATTTTGTCATCTACACAAATATGAATATATGTATAACGTAACACAAGCATATTTTAATGGAAAAAATTGGTTTCAGTTGTAAGGAATATAAATTAAACGCCGCTTTTTTTTTTAAAAATGTCGTCAAAAATTAAAATGTTCTAAATAAATTCGTTGAAAATTTAATTTTTCTATAATTTCATTTTTTGAAATTGCGTTCTTTGAGAATTTTGTCGGAAACTAATTTTTATTGAAAAATTTTAAAATTTAATTTTTCTAGAAAATTTCGTCGAAATTGCAAATTTCTAGAAAACATTTTTTTTATTTAGTTTTTCTAAACAATTTCTTCAAAATTGCATTTCGCCAACAAATTTCCTTTTTCTTCCGGCATTTAACAACTTTCCAGTCAACGACCTTTAATCGCAGCAGTGGTCAGGGCAGTGTAGTGGTCCTTAATTCGCCCATCGACATTTAATCCTGGAATCGGCCTTTAATCCGGTCAGTAGCCTTTAATACGTTCATCGACCTTTAACAACAAATATGGCCTCACTTTAGTGAAACGAGGGTATATTCGTATATCATTTGCTACGTGTCGAAAGTCTATGTAATGGTGATATCATTTCTGAAAAATAATGTCACCACATCATGTTGCGACATTTTAAAAATTCCCCTGCAGCCTCTGCTAATTTCGCATTTTGCATGCGAACAATCGAAGAAAAATCGTGCGGTGCGTAAAACCCATACCTACATTATGGCGCAATCATTTGGTAGTACATTAAGAATGTACGCTTTCATTTATGTTTGGTTCTGAAATCTGCTTTTTGACGGTACAACACTCCACACTGTGGACTGGGCTGAGTGTGGAAAATGCGATATTTTCGCATTTGCGGAGTGTAATAATTTTACAAACGAAATCAAAACATGTTCATACGGCTGCACCATTTTTACAAACGAACCTAAAAATGCGGTTTTAGTGTAAAATGTAGAAACAATTTTACATTATTTTGCACAAACGAAATCACCATGACACATCGTGACCTAGGAGACCTCAAGGATATTTGGCGGAAATCCATCTTGGGTCATGTTAAGTCAATGTCTGTCCGTCTGTCTGTCTGCTGGTATGCACGATAACTCTCGAAAGTAGTAACCGATTGACTTCAAATTTGGTATGTTGTAATATTATATTCTATCTCAGGCTAAGTTCGAACATGGGCCATATTGGTCTACTCCTTCTAGTACCTCCCACACAAAGGGTTAACATTTAGTGAAATGTTGATTCTTTAATAACTTCTATACTACTTATTCAAATCTTCTGAAATTCATTGGCACGCCCTTTTTTGGTATCTCCCACACAAACGTACCATTTTGTACATCAATTTAAGAGAGTATATCCTGAGTACCAATACATATAAATACTTAAAAGTTGTGCAGTTTTTAAAATTCGAACAGATCTGGGTATACCTTAGTCGGCTTACCCGACTGAAATTTCTTACATGTTTAATATACTATGGGTAATATAAAAACATTATACTGTACAAAATGTCAAGTATTTGTATGTGCAGTAATCCATGTTATAAGCCGTTAACTTTTTGTGCAAAATGGTCCATTTGTATGGGAGGTACCAAAAGGGCGTGGTAATAACGCTCTTTTTCACGGGACTATAGGTGCTATAAAATCGTTACACTTCACAAAATGTCGAGCATTTGTATTGACTGGAATCAAAGTTATAAGCCGATAACTTTTTGTGAAAAATGGTTCATTTGTATAGGAGGTAGCAAAAGGGGCGTGTCAACTTCGGCCATTTTTCTCAAGATGAAAGCGACCAAGAAACTAATACTAGGTATGGATTTGTGAAAGATCCCGAGTAGTCGTATAGAAGTGATAAGATAATCAATATTTCATTAAAGTTTGGCCTTTCGTGGGGAAGGTACTCGAAGGAGTGGACCAACCTTCTATCTTTGACCTTAGTCTGAGATAGAAAAAATATTGGCACATACCAAGTTTGCAGTCAATCGGTTACTACTGTCGAAGGTTATCGTGCGCCCCAACCAGACAGTCAGGCGGACAGGCTGGAGGACAGGCTGGCGGACATTGCTAAAAGGACTTAAAATGGCCCAAAACGGATTTCCGCCAATATTTTTGGGATCTCTTAGGTCACTCCATCGATGTGTTACACTTTTGGCCGGCAGAATCTCATATATACCCCTTGTCACAATATTTCTACCAAAAGTGCTATATTTTCTACATTTATCCATAGATTTTCTTCAAACAAGCATTGCTTTCTTCATTGGGATGCTAGCTTTCAAAAATTGGAACAAACCACTTTTTTTTGCTATTTTTCTCTGTTTTTGTGTTTAGGTCTTCATATTACTCCAGAAAATGTTTTTTTGAAAAAATGTGTTCCACAGTGTTATGTAATAACTACTATACTACTTATCGTTTCTTTTTCTTTTCTTTGTGAATTCTCGAATCTTTTGTACATTTTCAGCAGAACATAGAGGATTGCAGCCGTATTCATAAAAAAATACTAATTATGATTTAAAGTTCACTTTAGTTAACAAAAACTTTTGGCCTAGTAAACGATTAATAAAAAATCGTATTCATAAACAGCATTTTAACTAATAAACATTTTAATGACTTCGTCAATGTAATGCTGGCAACACCATCTTTTTCACACACCATTTTCTCTCTTAATGATGCATTAATAGGATTATCAATTGTAAGAGTAGTCGAATATATAATTTATTTTATTGTTTATTTTAAAAACGACTGTGTTAATTAACTAAGTAAGCTCACTTGTCCTATAAATAAAAAAACAACAACTAAAGATAAAATAAATGACGAATTCAGATAATTTTTTTATTACATACAAAAAGGTATTCGAATAACGAATAATATATAACACATGTTGATTGTTTACATATCGTCGGCTTAATGCTATTTTGTTCCATACGCCATTTTGTATGAACGCAGAAAAACGCAATTTATTGTTTGTGTAAAAACGGGACTGAAGAGTTACACACTTTTTATTCCATAGTGTTCCCAACAGTGTTTGTATGATTCTCATGCATTTCTAAGCCATTACATTCAAAAATAAGCAAGTTATAACAATTTGTGTACATGGCATTTTGTTCCATATCCACTTTTGTTTAAATATTTCTTTGTATTTGTATTACATGGACCACAAAGAAGGTCGGTGTGGAAGGTGAGTAATTTACATATTGTGATCGAAAGAACGTAAAATAGACATAGAACAAAAATATCAAAAGTATTTCCCGTAAATCAGAGTTTGATCGATTTACCCTACCAATATCTCGAAAACTAGACGAGGTAGGAAAAAAATTATTGCAAATTCTGAAAGAGTATGCTTTAAACCTATAGTATCAACTCCTAACTCAAAAAACACAAAAACGGCGTATGGACCAAAATAGCATTAAGCCGACGATATCACTAGTGAATTTTGTACAATTTGCATTTCTTGTGTTGTGAATTTGCAACAATAAAAGTTTTTGGTCTTTTATGAAACAATATAGAAAAAAAGGATGCGAAAATTAATTTATTATTACCGATTTACAATATGGTTAAAAGAAGAATGCAAAAATGCATTTTATATACCGATGAGTCGATTTAGCCATGTCCGTCCGTCTGTGACAATCAAAGTACTGCTCGAAAAAAGGAACCAATCCTTACGAAATTTTTGGGATAAGGATCAGCTTATGTTGCACTATGCCTTTAACTCTTCCTGGAAAAATGCGACAAATCGGTCCACGTTTTGATATACCTCCCATTTAATGGTACATTCCGTTTTGACATAAACACGTTCTAGAAGGCACAGTTACGTTTTATTCTTTTTTTTCTAATTTTAACCTAAACCATTTCTAGAAAATATGTTCAAAAACAGTCTTAAAATATATTTTTCTCTTAATTAAAAAAATCCATAAAATAGTTTTGCATAACATTGACGAAGTCATTAAAATGTTTATTAGTTAAAATGCTGTTTATGAATACGATTTTTTAATAATCGTTTATCAGGCCAAAAGTGTTGGTTAACTAATGTGCCCTTTAAATCATAATTAGGATTTTATTATGAATACGGCTGTAAGACGTTTTATCCATGTCAGTCTGTCTGTCCGTCCGTCCGTCTGTTGTAATCACGCTACAGTCTACAATAATTGAGCTAGATGACTGGAATTTGGAATAGATACATATTATAACTGCAGGTAACTTGGGAACATTTCACACGAACAACGGTAGTCATAGGTCCAAGTTTTAATATAGCCCCCATGCAAGGGTCCCTCTAGATTTTACTTCTTAACGCCATAGAGACCTCAAATTCTATCAAATCGGGTTGAAAATTGGTAACTAGAGTTTAATTATACCTGGAATATTTCACACGAACAACGGTAGTCATAAGTCCAAGTTTTGATATAACCCCCATACCAGGATCCCTCTAGAGTTGACTTCTTAACGCCATAGAGACCTCAAATTCTAACAGACCGGGCTGAAAATTGGTAATTAGGTTTTATTTCCAGCCGGAACATTTCACGCGAACAACGGTATCATAGGTCCAAGTTTTGATATATCCCCCATCAAATACAAAAAGAAAATTGGAATTAAAAAATTTTAAAAATTTACCATTAACAATTTTTTAATATTTTTTTTTCGTTAAGAATGCCTAATTACACCCGAAAATGTTATGTACAGCACTTTGGCAAAATTTTTGTAAACTAGTGTTATATAACGCATTAAAAATCCTTTGGATAATATTCCCATATACGAGATACGGGCAAACGTAAAGAATGCCTTTGTGCAGAAATATAACTAATTATTTAAAATTAACGTACCTACGAGCATATTGGTGTAGACAGCTTTTTCAACTCCCCTTTCTAAGGAACATTTATAGAGCTTTTTCGTCAACTGTTATCAGCTGCCACTGCCCCCACACTACCGACACACACACACACACACACACACGAGAGAGGGATGTTCGAATTCAACTTCGAATGCGAATGCGAACAATTGCTGTTACATGGGGGTCTCAAAGATGAAAAGCATCCATAACCTGACATAAGTAGTAAATAAGTTAAGAATTGCACTAAACAGACATACAAAACTATATATTTTTATTAATAAAAAACGCACAAAAATAATTGAAATTATTTAGAAAAAATTTAAAAATTCTATTTAAAACAAAGGAATTGTTTGTAAATCAAAAGCACAATAATTTTAACATCACTAAAGGAAAAGGTATTATTTTATCCGAAGATTGAATAGAACAAACCCCAAGAAAATCAGAAAACCAGCCCAGACTAAAATCATCCCACATATACCTAGTGCAAAATACAATATCTACATACGAGATATAGAACAATAATTATGCGAGTATTTGGTTGGATGGAGTGTAATTACTTATATTTTCATCGATGGATGGATGGATCGATGGATTTTAGTGAAATTCGAGAGGTGCTAAACTGTGGTCTCAAGTTCAAGTGCTTTGTAATAAATAAAATTAAATATTTGCCATTATATAGTAGAAAGTGGAAAAATCATTAAAATTCCTTAACATTGATTGTGTGGTGGTTGGCGTTGTTCAAGCTGGTGGAAGTGGAAAAAATTGTGTTAGTATAGAAACTTTTCAGGGGACTGCGCATGTCTCGGTTTGTCTATAGCAAAAATTTGTCTAAGCCAAACAACCATCTGCCATCCGCAAAAAAGAAAGAAAGAACAAGACTGGACAGGTAGAAGAAGGCAAGACCCACCGACCGAAAAAGCTTTGAACGCCTTGAAAAATTTACACAAATTGCAAAAAAAAGTCAACAAATTTCACATAGTCAGTCATACGTGCCGACCGACAGTTACACCATTGTTTGGTCGGTCGGTTAGTTGTTTTTTCTGTTTTAATCGAGTCTTGTTTACATTGACCCGAATTTGTGTCGAGCACCATTGTGAGGAAACCCTTAATAGGTAGCACCGGAGCGGTGGGTGTCTGTGTGTGTACGTGTGTGTATTTGGTCACCTCCGATTCTAATCAAAAATCCATTGTTTCTCTTTCTCACCATTCAACAGATTCAATGGCTGCTGTGCTAAACAGTTGCGCCTCATTAGCGACAACTGCGAGACAATTGGATTCGAATTACGCCCAACTGGGTGAAGGAGTGGGGGCCCTAGCTGGCAGCTGTCTCTCTCTGAGGGGCGGCTTAGGGGTTGTTGGAAGCCGCCACAGTTTCAATAAAACACCACTTCACCTGAACGACACGATTATGTATCCTTCATTGCCAAAATATCATAGATCTTCCACCGTAGCACAACAAACCATGACCACGCCCAATCAGCACCATCAATTCAGCTCGTCCTTGGCTTACGGTATGCCCGTCAGTTCCGGCTACTCATCGCAGCATTCGACTTTGCAGAAATCCTATAATTCCTCAACATCATCGGTGCAACGGGCCAATGCCGCTTCGGATGTGTGCCGTAATTATTGGGGTCATAGTCAGCCGACATCGTCGGCTTTGTACCGTTCATCGGATCGTCATCAGTCGAAGCGCAAATCGGCCGTAGAACTTTTGGCAGAATCGAAACCGTATTTCGTTAAGAGCGATACTCCCATTATGGAGCGCACCAATTTTGGAGCCAGCACTTTGGTGTGCAGTGGCAAGAGGAATCGCAATAGCTCCAGTGTCATCTTGGATGAGGGAAAGTATAATCCTTCATATGGTGAGACCACATATTCGGCTGCAGAAGCCGAAAGACGTTATGGCTCGACCGCTGCTCATCGAAGATCTTCGCAGATGCATCATCACCACCATCACAGTCATAACTCCGGCTGCCATGGCTCATCGGGAAACTCGGCTTTGTATCAGGGGAAATTTCGCCTGTCTATGTCAACGGATGCCAATCACGAACGGGAGAAATTGTCACGATATCGTAAGGAGCAATTTGGTGATCCAATAGTTCTAAATGAGGTATGTGGTATCGAATCATTAAGTAAGGTAAGCAATAATTATGCATTTTCCGAAAAAGATCGAAAGAAATACATATGTTCGAAAAAACTGCTATACATTTGAAAGTGGTCATTATTGATTAATTCGCAAAAGAGTGATTTTTTTAAAAGCTTACGGATTTGATTTAAGAAAAACACATACAATTAAGAGAAATGTATAAAATCTTTATTTGAGTCGTTAGAACGGTCTATATAATTAAAATGTTTAAAGATGATTTCATGTAAATGTTGAACGCGGCTGTCCCTCAAATGTTTCTTACGCTGGGTCCAATTTTGACATACTCTCTCCAACATATTGGCCGGTATCTCACAAATAAATTCTTTAATATTGGCTTCCAGTGCGTCAACCTTTGCGGGCTTGTTCCTACAGACATGAGCTTTAACATAGCCTCACAAAAAATAAACTAAAGGCATTAAATCGCACAATATAGGCGGCCAATTGACCGGCCCCGAACATGAAATAACGGTTCACCGAAATCAAAATTCAATAAAATTAAATACAATTCAATAATCTGGAAGCGAACAATCGTTTGTAAGTCGATTTATAGTTAAATTACAGAACAAACTGAAAATGTTTCACAGTAACATGTTACACGAAAACAGCTGAACTGCCAAAAAAAAAACAGTGTTGCCAAAAAATCACCCATTAGATACTCGTACATATATTGTTATATATAGTTGAGTGCAATTCACAGGGTTTAGATGATTGTTTTAGATGCTCTCAGTTAATTGGTTCTACATGATCCATTTAATGTTAATTCTTCTAGATGTCATTCAAACTGATTCTCACATTGATTTCGAATAGTTTCACTTTATTTTATTAGCTTTTTATATATTTTTTTTATTGCAAAATTCGCATTTCTTTTAAGCAACCTCTAACCAGTGATGGGATTGGAAAATTTTCTAATTGTACCACAATGATCAAGAAATTGTACCAAGTGTACCAAATTACCAGAAGTGAAAAATTTGGTTTGTTTTAAAACTTATTTCGATATCGATACCTCCATTCTAAAATATGCTAAGTGCAAAAAGGTAGTTTTTCAGGAGAGGCGATCAAAGTTTGATAATTTTTTTAAGTTTGTGTGGAATTTCTTTATAATGCAAATCGAACGACCTGTACTGTTTTGTGAATAACTTCTGATTGGAATAATGGATAAACACCAAAATTTGACCGAATATAGTTTGGAATATTTAGATAAACAACTGACAGAACTGTTAGAGTTTGTAGCTTTTCAGTTGTATCGAAAAAAACGATAAACATTATCGACGTATCTGACAATATGTTACTAAACTTTTGGAGAATAAGAGAACTGAGAATAAGAACTCAATGAGAAATAACTGAGAAATAAGTTTTGTACATAATAAGAAAAACAAACTATAAATTGCTTCTTCCCAATGGTGTATTATAAATATTAATTTAATATTTAAATAAATACTTAAATATTTAAATACTTAATACTTAAATATTTAAATATTACTTATTTTCATGACTCTAGCTTTAGCCGTTTGAGCTGGGCGGTGATCAGTCGTAACTGACATTAAGTATAATTTTTTCCCACAAAGTGACGTATCTGCATTGTTTATGAAAAACATGCATTGTAATTAAATTTTTTTTAATAATTTTGAAAAAGATGTAGTTAAGTACACAATAAGAAAAGCAAACTGGAAATATAATAAATATTATGCCGTGGGGAAGAATGGACATTGTCTCAAAAACAGAAAATCTGCTCTCCTGAACAATTTTGAAAATGTTAGTTCCGTCAGTTGTTCATCCAAGCGACAATATATATCCCCTTCTTCCGATTTGATTTCTAATCGCCATAGAGATCTCAAATTGGTATTTCGGGTGTATCACACGAACAACGGTCCATCTTTTAATATAGCCCCACACAAAGGTCCCTCTAGATTTTTCTTCTTAATTTGGGTTTATTGAAGTTTACTTGTACCCAACCATTCAAGTGCGATCCATGGTGGAGGTTATATAAGATTCGGCATCGCCGAACTTAACGTTGTCTTCTTGCTTAATTGTTTTAAACAACGATGCAAATAATAGTTGCGGTGTATACTGGAACGAAAGGCATACGTACAAAATGATATCGTAAGTAGGTACCCTTTTCTTATTTTAAAATGGTGTAAATAGGTTTTTATAAATTAATTTTACCAGCCAGAGAAATGTACCAAAAATTGTTTGATTGTACCAGCGTACCAAAAATTCCTCAATTGTACCAAAAGTGGTACAATTGTACCACGTTTTCCATCACTGCCTCTAACATTTTAAATTGGGCGAAGTGATTGAGCGATATATTTCTTGTGTTATGTTGCCAGATTATAAAAGTGTTGTGTAACACAGTACAGCATTTTTCAGCCCATAAGAACTTCTGCAACATTCGTTTAGTCAAGTTGGCTTAATTAATAATTTAATGGCCATACGATTTTTTTTGCTCAATGTGGATTTTTAGCACTCTATCTATATTTTTTCTCGGTATACCGTACGGAATATCTCTTTTGTGTCTGAAGCAAAGTTTTATATATTGAATAGGAGAAAAAAATGGGGTACAAAACCTACTTGAAAAAAGTGCATCCAGTGCCTTTAAAATCTGTAATTTTTTAGTAAAATATCAGATGTAATATGATGAACCTCTCTTTTTGTCAAAGTTATGAATCAATTTCGAGCGTTGCACAAATACTTTTATTTGTTGATATGCTTATTAAAATATCTAATATCTAGATTCTAGAAGGTGCTTAATTATTATTATTTCTCTTTTTGCGTTGAACACCTTATATTAAATATTCTTTAAATACTTTTACAGACAAAATCGGTTTCATTTGAGGAAGATGTCGCTTTTCGAATTCCTCCGCCTGTTTATTTTTCGCAACAATCCTATGGCAATATGTACGATAGTGGAGAGGAGCCATTGGTATTAACTGAGAATTATAGACCTATAAGTCCGCCAGCTGAATATGCCGAGGACTCTGCAGAGACACACAACGAATCTAGACCGAGGTAAGTTTTATTCAGTATATTCAACATTATTGGTTGCACCCTAACCAGCAGCTATAAGTTTAACTTTATTTGGGTTTTAACACATTAGACGTGTTTTTGTTTCGGTGTACCATTATCGCTTAATTTGTATGGAGAGCTAAGCGATTTTAGGAAATAATATTTGGCCGCCCGTCTGTCTGTCTGGCTTGTATGCACGATTACTTTCGATAGGAGTAACCGATTGACTTAAAATTTGATATGTGTTAATATTTTTTCTCTAGCTCAGGCTAAGATCAGAGATGGAACATGGTGGTCCACTCCTTCTCCCACACAAAGGGTCAACATTTAGGGAAATAATGATTTTTTATTAACATATATACTACTTATCGGAATCTTCCCTGACATATAGATGGTGGTAGTAGTTTGAAAAAAAATACTTTCGTTGAAAATGGCAACCTTCTAGAACATATGTTTTAAATTTGAAGGCGCTACGTTTAGTTTTTTTGAGCACTCAAAAGTAAATGATCTCAGAAAATTTGTAAATATGGAAAAAATTTTCCACCGATATGTAATACAATACTTTCATTTGAAAGGTCTCAGTCCAACCAATATTAAACCGAGCTAGATTCTACTTTGGGGGAGTCTGCTCCTTCGTTTACAAAAATAAAATATTGGGTGGCAGAGTTTAAACGGGGCTGTACGAGCTGCCAAGACGAACACCGTATTGGTCGACCAATTGAGGTGTCCACGCCAGAAATGGTTAAAAAAACACAAAATGGTATTGGATGACCGTCGGTGGAAGGTTCGTGAGCTAGCTGTCCCCAAGATGGCTACCTCATTTCCGCACAATCAAGACAATGCACCAGTTCACAAATCCACTATTGCTATGGCCAAAATCAATGAATTAAAATTCGAATGGGGGTTGTGGTTGATGGTTATTTTCAGGAGCTAGACAGTTCTTATTATAAACAGGGAATCGAAGCTATTGAAAATCGCTGCAAAAAGTGTATCGAGCTAAAAGCAGATTATGTTGATAAATAAAGAAAAATTTACCAAATTTGTTGTGTTTCTTTGTTAGGTCGGCTAGTTTTGGTACCGCCTTCGTAATAATTTTTCTATACCGTGGACAGTAACATTCTGCACATCATATTTTTTGAAGAAGTATTGATAATTTATGGTGAAGGGACAATGCCAGCGAAATGCGGCGCGGCGTGTCAGAAAAGCTAAAATCCGCCCGCAGCTTGATTTGGCATTGCCAGATTAAATTATTTTCAATCGGACACAATTTCTTGTTCAACTTTTATTGAAAATAACTACACGCAAAGAAAAAATTCTTTTCTGCAAACAATTGCTTACGCGAAATAAGTTTTTGTCACAACAAACGAAACTTCAGTTGCGGCAAACGAGAATTGTAGTTATCTAATATTTTTTTCTTTGCGTGTACTTATTTATTGTATGGGCAATGCTGAAATATCACCGGGCCGCATTGCGCGTACATTGGCCCTTCACCATTACTCCGACGGCCCATGAAGTACACCAAACAGTAATTTTCTGTGGATGTAATGTTGTTTTGACAAACGCTTGTGGATTATCTTCACTTCAAATGCGACCATTTTGCTTATTTACGTACCATTGAATCTAAAGTGAGCTTCATCGCTGAACAAGATTCGCCGCGAATTTTTGATGGAAAATGTTAACAGCATGCATCCTTTGCTGTCGTGTATTCATGATGAAATAGAAAAAACCAACTATCAGCTGTTAAATCGGTTATCAAATAAAGCAGTGTTACCAACTCAAAGTAGTAAACCTGTACCATGTGAGAGCTGTAACCATAGATTAGGTTTAAATGGACACAAGGGTAGGCCCATCAACTACCCCACTCTGGTGTCATTCTATATCCTAACGAAGATCTAATCACATTATCTCCAAAGGTATTAACAAATCCAGTTACTGAAATTTCCTCAAATATCTCATTAATATTAGATGGAGGCTACTAGTCAGACTATTGATTTAAACTTGTTTAACTTATAATAATGGCTCGTGTCTCTAAACCTGTCAATATAATATTTTATTGATTTGATGTTTGCCCGTCTAAATGGTCAAAATACATACGTAAGAATATTATATTGACATTGAATGTTTGCAAATGTTGTCTGTAAACTAGCGAAATGTGCAATGCATGTTACGAATAGAGAAATAGAATTACAAAATATTCTACAAAACGTTTAATTCCAGGTGGTGTTTGCATAAGTTCGTTTATTTTTAGTTTTTTTTGTTCGCTATTTCTTCCACCTCCTTTTGCTACTTTTGGACATGAGCGGCATATGTGTCTACGATTTTTGGTGTACCTTCTCCGGTATGGAAATTTCTTATTAGATTAATCATTGGAACAGAGAACGCTTTTGTGTTGGTTCTAGATAAAAGAATTATGAATGAGCCCTACGGCAAATGGAGTGCCAATTTACCCTGAGTTTACCCAAGTACCGTAGGGAATTGTTGGTATCATTTAAATAGGAGTGAATGCACCAATTAATATTGTTGGATGTGGCTGCATCAGAGAAATATAATCCTTAATAGCCGAACATTTGGTTATCTACTAGTTATCGCACATGACAAGTTGAGTTATCTCTGCCCTAGTGGGGAACCTGTTCGTTTATATACTTCCCGTTGCTTGTCTACTACTTAGTATCTAGTTATCTACTCCTTAATATGGGGTCAGTTGGGTTGTATAATCCTTAGTAGACGACTAGTTCGGTTGTCTACTTCTTAGTGGATGACGAGTTGGGCTACTAGTCCTTAGTTGAGGGCCAGTTGGGTTATCTACGTCAAATCTGAAGATAGTTTGGTAACATACTCCTTGGCAGAGGGTCAGTTTGGTTACACCATAGTTGATGATAGGTTATCTACTCCTTAGTAGATATATAGTAGGGTTATCTACAAAATGATAAATTTACTTGTTGCAGGAAGTCGCATCAATTTTGAATACGTCTATTCGGTCAAGAGAAATTCCTATAGTAGTCCATATCTCTCGTACATCGTGTAATTGACAATCTGTAATTTTATTTTTACAAGTTTGCCTGAAATAATTATAATGCCCTCTACAAATTTTGTTGTTAAAATATTTCAAGGGAACATTTATTTATGTATGTATATTTTTTTGCAGATACAATTATCAACGCTCTTACTCCCATTCCCATGAGATGGCCAACGATAAATCCAAATACACTGCCGCCTCCTATAACATAAATAGCCATAAATCCCTGCCCGATTTGCACACCCAAATCAATCGCCACTCACCGCACAGTGAAATCCTTAGCTGTTGCAGCCGCGGCAATCGATCCATAAAATCTGCTGGAGAATCTTCCTTGAATCGAGACTCGGGTGGATCTTCTGGACACTACACACATCGCAGCGAACCTTGTTATCGGCAACATCGTGTCGATATGGATCGAGAGCGGGAGCCCACGAAGAAGTGTTGTAGTGCTACAACTCGTGTTGAATACCGTCGCGACAGCGGCTCTTCTACCCAGCACAGCAACAATTCCTATTGCGACTATTCGTGCAAGCCCATAATGGACAATTACGACTCTTCGGACTATCTGTTGAATTTCACCACTCCCGAAGTACCCGAAGCTTTCCAAGATGATTACATACCGCCGTCGCCACGTATGCACAACTATCAGAATGATGATACTCGCTACTATAGTTCCTCGGCTCATCAGATACTGGGCGGTCAAGGTTATATGAAACACAAGGCATCATCCGATGAGCCTATAGTACAATCACCTGGCTCACAACCATCCATAGAGGACATCAGTCCGCCACCCATACAATTCAAGCGACAAAAGTGTATACGCTTCAAGAATCGCAATCGTATATCATTGCCCCAACAGCCCACGTCGGCTAACGAGTTATCACATCCCACACCATCTTCCATGGACTCGTACAGGCGTTCGGATCCACCACGTTACTTCTTCCCCAAATGCTTCTCGGCCGAAGACTATCAGCAACAGCCGCAATCGCAGTCACTCCTATCACAGCACCCACAGACTTCGCACCAACAACAAATCAAAGAGTTTAGAGATCAGTATGCCAACAATTCGCTACGCCGGTCTCAGGAATTGCTACAACCCAATCCTCCTCCTACTGAGTCCATAATGGATCTGGAGAAATTCTTCGATCGCTTGGGTTTGAACGATGATAAGTTCCACGAAATATACACCATGTCGAAGAGAAAGCACAGCAACGGTAGTGATTCGGACAACAGCACCGTCTTCTTCTCGGATGTGAGTACGGTGGATTCGATGCGGTTGCCCGATAGTACCGAAACTCAACCGCAGACAACAGCAACCTATAGGCCCACTGAGCCGCCCTCAATTGTGGAAAGAAATGCCCGTATTATTAAGTGGCTGTGCAATGTACGTAAAGTTCAAAATGATTTAAATTAGAAAGAAGCAACTCTGAAGATACATAGGAAAATATACACACATAGTACGATTGATTGAGTGGTCGAAATCGGTCAAAAAGATATGAATTTCCTTGGGAACACAATTCTAGGCAAATGCGATCGTTTAAGCGATTTACCCCCCAAAGTGGCAACACTGTATTCAGCGAAACAACCCAGTGTTAGAAATGAATGACAGCTGATCAGTCGCTTAAGCAACTAGTCTTAAATTCTTACATAGCTTCTTAATTCCCTATGTTGGGAATTTGTCTAAAATTTGGTTCTTGTGGATAGCTCTAGTATTAGGAAATTTCAAAGACAATAGTCGTAATCAGTAATGAACCAAAAGATTCGGAAAACAAACCGAAATACTGAAAGGTCTTTATGCGTATTCTAATTACGTAAACGTGTTATTAATTACGTTTAAGTTAGTAAAGGCTGGCTGTGTGAATTATCAAGAAAACGCAAGTATGTAATCACAATTAATGGGAAAAACGTTAGATTTAGATAATCCAGGTAAACTTTTAGGACCGTGTTCAACTAAGTTACTGAATATTTACATATCGATAACTCCATTCCAAAACATGCTAAGTCGAAACATGTAGTTTTTCAGGAAACGAGATCAAAGTTTTATGCATTTTAAAATTTGTGTGGAATTCCTTTGTAATGCAAATCGAATAAGCTGTAATGTTTTGACCTGTAACTTGTGAATGGACTGACGGATAAACACCAAATTTAAGGTGAATACATATAATTTGTAGTATGTAGAAATTAAAAATGCAATGCCATGCTAAGTCGACTTTGGAATGGAGGTATCGATATAAATTATCATTGGAGTAAAACTGTGATTGTAACTCGGAAAAAGGCTTAATTGCACTTTTTGGGATTTTCCACACATCCTACGAAACGAATAGTACATCCTTAATTAAAATGTATTAAAAATAGTTAACCAAATTCCTTAATTATCCAGCTGAAATGTTTAACATTTATCAGACTTCCGCCTTTTAAATTTGAAACAAAATCCTCGCGGAGTAGAACTTGCTTCGGAGTCGATCAGTTTTGCAAAACTACACAGCCCTGCTATATGAGAAGGGACATTTTTAAAACGCCCATTTATAGAACCAGAAGGCACAGCAAAAATCCCAATGAAAACTAAACATGTTCTGAAGGATGTGAATATAAATATGCAATTTTTAAAACGACTGTAGACATCACAAAATGATTCTGTGGAACTGAATTTGAAAAATTTGACATCATTGGAAAACAGTTTTCGGATACGCATTTATCGTATGAATTAATCAATATATGTATGTATCTGCGAGGTACCAAAAGGGGCGCGACAAACTCATCGAACAGTAGGATCTGAAGATTGGCTAAGGGTTGAATATTTTAGGGGTATAGTTGTGCAATATTAATTTCTTGTTCGTGGCGTGGCCAATATATCCGGCACTCTGGTGTTGATATGGGCTTTATGACAGTTTAAATAGGTAAATTGCAGTAAAAATAATAAGAGATTTAACATTTCACACTACTAGGGTTGTCCCAAAATCAACAAAAAAACACAACAAATGTGGAAAAATTTGAAATGCAAAAATTTTTTTAAATTGTTAAAAAAATTAAAAACTTGGCGCCTTGAAACATACTTCAAAGTTACTCCTTTCGAGAGTTATCGTGCGCACCAGCCAGCAGACAGACGGACATTGCTCATTCGACTTAAAATGACCCAAAACGGATTTCCGCCGAACATACTTGGGGGTCTTAGGTCACTCCTTCGATGTGTTACATCTTTTGTCCGTAGTAAATGATATATACCCTCGTCACACTAAAGTGAGGGTATAAAAATGAAATAACTTTCAATGATCAAAACGAATGAAATAATTCCCAATAAAATCTCATTGGGAAGTTATTTCATAATAAAATAACTCTAAAAAATTAAATAAATTCTAACACATTGGGATTTATTTAATAATGAAATAAGTCCCAATTTACATGGACATTTTTTGGGACTTTCATTTGGGAGATATTTCATGTTACTACTAACTTAACCTATACATATAGTCCATTGTGTTACCGCAGTGACGTAAGGTAAACATAAGTTATCCCCAGTCCCTCCCCTTGAATCAATTTGATTGCTTTCGGAAGCTAAATTCCCAAAGAAATGAGCGCAGAAGGTTGTATGCCGCCTTCTAGAGAGAGCGGGTCACAGAAGGAGTTTTATTGATTTATCCCCATCTTCGTCCCCACAGCATCTGCAAAAGTCATTATACAGAAGCTCTCTGCGTGTCGTCCAATAAGCCTAATGCCACGGTACCCGCCTCGATAATGACATCAGTGCGTTGTCAGTTTGGACAGGGCAATATCAGTCTGGCACTATCTCTCAAGAAGAGCTTGCGGGTCGCTAGAGGCATGCCAACATATTCCAGTCCCGGGGAGCGTGTAAGGTAGTTCATAGTCTTACAAGTTCATTTGTTTTGTTGTTCCATGACATGTCCATGTGGCCCGGCACCCATATTAGGTGAATATTGAACTTTTCAGCCATCTCGTTAAGAGATCTGCGGCAGTTTTTGAATTCAGGAATATAGGGCGTTACGGTTACGTAACGCCCACGTACGTAACCGCAAACACTACAGTGATCAGACAGTCAATGGATCAATGGATAGCTCAAGTTCCTCAGAAAAGGTACCCAAGACATGGTTGTTGAGTTTGAAATCGTCTGTATATAAGTTAACGAATATCCTATGTCCTGGGATACGGCCATTCCATTCGATCTATCAGGTATAAGAGAGAGAGAGAGAGAGATAATTAGTGTCTAAAGACATTCGGCTTGTACGAATGTGACATATTCTGGAAGTATAATTTTGTAAGCAATGGACAGTGTTTCGGTAATGACTCATACAATGTGGTCTTCCGATGCGTCCAAAATTTCATATTTGACTTCATTTAACGCCAGAGAAAATTATCTAGATGTGTTAAATTGCACGATCGTTTTTTCTGCACTCCAAATGTGGCAATAAACCCCCTGAATAGGGGGACAAAACAATTCCGAACTGAACCGAATGATTTTCGAAAAAAAATTGCGCAATTGATAATACCATTGAAGCTCTAAAAAACCACCCATAGATATACACCAAAAACCAAAAAATGCAAAATTTCAGACACGTAGCTTCAGTACGTTGGCACTTGTGACTATTTTAGGATATATTAAAATGCAAAAAGAAGAACTATATAAATCAATTTTGTTGTCATGGATTATCGTTACAAATGATTTTCTTCGTTGTAGTGTAAACAATTGGAATAATGGGAACAAATTAAAAGTACCGATATATAGAAGCATTATTGAGATTAAAGTATTATGTGAAACCATTTTATCATATGTACCACTGTTCGTTACTAACGAGTGCGGCGAAAGGAATACGAGTATAAGTTACAACTAAAACGAATACAGAAGTGTAGCAGAGGTTAACGAGTCGATTTGTTTCGTGGCACCCGACTGATTGTTAATTATAGCAAATTCTGTCCGAGAAGACCTTCATATTTTTGGGACATGGTATTTTATGCTACATTTACCCGTCTGAAATCTCTACCCTTGATATATGTATTCAGAAGACGTATGAATTCAGATAGGACACCCTGGCTGTGGTTCCTCTGACGATGGCCATAGCCTTCAACTGTACCGCAAATGGCAGGCCTTTACAAATTATGTCAGTTTGAAGGGATACTATTTGCACTTCGAAAACAAAAGGGGTGGAAGTCGACTGAGGAAGTGGTAACTATGCTCTGTGGCGTCAGGATTTAGCGATTCGATTGCCCACAAAGATATCAGTCTCTTCCTTAACTCAAATATCTTCATATTTTTGAAAAAGAGGACACCCAAAAAATACTTGCCAAAGGAACCTAACCATTGAATTGGACAAAATAAATCTTTCTTTTAATTAAATAGTACCTCTATGTAACGATAGAATTAGATGGAAAGAAATTATAAAAACCGTGTGTTCCCAAGATGAATAATAAAGGATAAAACAAAAATCTTCGTAACCACAGAGTTAAATAATGCTGCTCTTTAAAAGTAACTGCCTGTAAAACCTTCGACTTGCTATTTGATCCAAGTATCGCCTTCACATCTGATTGGATATTAATGAATAAACAGATATCGGCTCATTGCAAAAGTTTCTGTATCCTTGGTAATCGCAGAAATATATACATATATAGGGTGATCCATTTCGAGGTTCCCTACTTTTTTTAAAGAAAAAAAAACAGAAAATTCAAATTGAATGGGGAATGTTTATTATCATTTGGAAGAGCATTCTGTGGCATTTATTTTTTGAAGATTATGTCTATCAAATGTTGGCCGCGGCTACGTCTCAGATGGTCCATCCGTTGAATCCAATTTTCGATGACTCGATTATGTTGTTGAAATTGCAAACAATACTTAAGAAAAATAACATGACAGCATGACACAACTCACACGTGATCTGTCAAAAAAAAGGCTATTGCAAAATGTATCTCTACTTGGATCACCCGTTACAAATTCATCTTGTTCCTAAAAGGAACATAGTGCCTAAACGATAGCGTTCCATTCTCTCGTACCTGCTGCTATGATCTTCAGCTCGTTCCACGTTTTATTGGCCTAGGCAGCTTCTAAGTCCAATTGTCGGCCCCAGGTATGGGTTGGTCGGCCCGTCCTTCGGCTTCCTTGAATTGCGTTTCTAGTTACGTCGGTTAAGAGCCTTCGAAGCACGTGCCCGATCCATCTCCATTTTCTTCTCTTGACGATGAGATGGTGTTTGGCCAGCATATTTTGAGTATGCGGCGTAGGCATCTATTGATGAATGCTTGTAATGCGTTTAGGTCGCAGTGATTTGCGTTCCACGATTCACTCGAGACGGCCATTTAAGCGCCAGGTGGTTTCTCTTGGCTTCGATGTGACTTTTGTCTTTATGATGTCGATCACAATGTTAAATAACAAGGGAGATAATGGACAACTTTGTCTTGCATCTACTATCATATTTACTGTTGTTGTGCTGCAGATAGCATAACTTCTTGCTTTTAGCATTTTACTTCTGGTATTCCCTTGCACCTAAGTACGTTCCAGATTGCAGAGTGATGCAACGTAACGAAGGCCTTTTCAAAGTCAATGAATGTTACGTATTCCGTAATTATTCTTAAGGCTGGTCAAAAACTTATTTATTACGATGGAATCTGGCTTTTTCGTTACAAATATCATTGGACAGAGCATCCGACAGTCGTTTATTTATTATGTTGGGTATGACTTTGTTCACCATACTAAGAAGCGCTAAGCCCTCTAGTTCTTACATTCGGCCAGATCTTCTTTCATGTGGATTTAAATTATCATGCCTTCTTTTAATTCATCGATGAGTGCGTCTTCCAGAATTCGTCAGACACGGGATTTATTGCATTATCGATCACCGATAGACCAGGTTTGTCAGTCAGTATGTCATACCTTGCAATGTATTGTGGGTACATTTATGCTTATTCAATTGAAGTTGGTGTAGTGTCCATCATTCCAGCAAAGTGCTCCACGC
This sequence comes from Eudasyphora cyanicolor, assembly GCA_963930755.1. NCBI lineage: Eukaryota > Metazoa > Arthropoda > Insecta > Diptera > Muscidae > Eudasyphora > Eudasyphora cyanicolor. The sequence continues at coordinate 286,555,612 of OZ005735.1, read as the reverse complement.
ATGTGCCCATTTGCTCTATTTTTGAGTGGTTTACTGGAAGCCAAACCTTTGCGTCCTAGTTGCTTTGGGATCCAGAAGAAGTCTCGAGTCATATGTATGTGTTTCTGAAGAAGTTTAAGTCTCATTGGCAAGGTCATCAACCCAGCGGCGTTTGTCTTGGCGAGCACTCATCTTGACATTTTTATCTGTGCGAGAGTATTCCTCTTGAAGTCTTTCACTCCGTTTTTTGTCTTTATAGATGTTTTCTTTGCAGATTTCCTTGCTGATATTAAGTCCCATGTTTCACCAGAGATCCATTCCTTTCGTTCTGAGTTCTGGTATCTAAAATTTACTTCTGCGGCATTCGTAAAACATGTTTTGACGGTTGATCAGATTACATTTCGTCTGTCTCGTTCTCTTTTAAGGGATTGTTGAATGGTATTGCCGTAGGCTATATGGTGTCTTGGGTTCCTTATGGTGTTTTCTTTTCTAAAAAAAGATGTTGCCTGTCAGAGAGCAGCATAGTAATAATGTCGCCTACGCCCTCCTGTACTGCTGCATTTTTTATAGTCAGAATCGATAACAAAAATGCGAAAAACCAGCCTCACTCACTAAAAGTAAACTAAAAACAAAGAATACTCCACGGCGCCGCCTAAATAAAGCATCTGACCAAACTTCATTATAAAAAAGCACGCACGGACACACGCGGGTATTTAGGCTATTCGCTCGACGCCCTATCGCAGTTGACTTTTAAAGTAACAAAAAAGCTTTCTGTAGGTGGCTACCTAAAAATCTTCTCACTCGCATACAAACGTACGCGAAATTGACTTTTCCCCCATCTTGTGGAAAAAAGTTGCAAATACAGTAGGATGTCTATACTTTAAATTGTCATTGGGGCAGCGTCCACCCCTTCGATTAAATACAGGGCTGAAATGTTGCATTTTTGCCCCGTGCAAGTGAGACATTTTTCACAAAAAAAAAACGAAACCCTTTCACAGTGCAGCATTTATTTTACAATCGAAGACAAAAAGGCATTTTTGGGGCGAAAGGCATAACAAATGTAGCATTTTTTGGCACAAAAGAAAACACCATTAGTTTTCTGGTGTCAAACCTTCTTAGCGTACAATAGATTTATGGTAGACGATCAGTTGAGTAATATATCGGAACCTTGCTGTGATGATTCTGTCCGAGTGCGGCTTCCAGTCGAGGAGGGCGCTCCTGGCTTTCTTCGAAAGCAGAATTCCTAATCCACTTTATCGGGGTTGGTTGATGGCTTGTCTGAATATATAAGGGAGTGTCCACTGTTGTTTTAAACTCCAATCTGCGGTTTTGCTCAAGAACGCCTCCAGGAGGGCATGTTTTGTGTGAACATTTCCGTTGCACCACGGTGAGTGTTATACCGCCCATTTTCGGTCGTCAGAGCCCGGTTGATTATCGGCAGGGTACCCCAGGTACAGTTAGGATTGTCATTTGAGTAGGCGAGGCTGTGTTTAGCGATTCACTACCCCATGGAGTGCCCTTGTCCATCGTAGGACCATCTGTGAAAATATCCTTGTTGCTCAACCAATAATAAAATTGTTGTTGTCGTTATCTTTCAAGACCTGTTCGAACTGATTTGAAATTTCTTTAATAAAAAGATTTAGTGGTGTAAATGACTTCTAATGCCAGAGTTGAATGAGGACCATATATTTTCTCCGGTTTGCACTCGAAGACCACCAAACATGCATGATCTCCATATGGTCGGTGGTTATCAGAAGCATTTCTGAGAATTTACGTCAATAAAAATGCCAAACTGTATGTTTACAATATCCGATTTGACATATCGCGTACTTACTTTAAGAGTGACATAACTCAAAATTGAAAATTGTCAAGATGTGTAACTGTATCCCCCATTAACACATAGCAAAATAATCGAATGTTAGAGCTAAATTAAGTTAAATAGTATGGAAATTGACAGGTAAAATATGAACTAAATTTCGCTGAGATTAATTTATGGACATTTGCAAACTTCGTATTTCTGTTAGGCAACCTCAAAAATGTTAAATTTAGAAGTATGACTCTCTTAAGTGAGTAAGCGATATGTTGAACGGCGTTGTCGTATGGCAAAGAATAAAGCGTTTGCTATTAAGTGGCAACTACACGGTACAATCATCGTACCGATAATAGTACCAACGACAGCATAAGATCGAACGCGACAGACTGAAAATTGTACGATTTTGTGGACACACATTATATGTACAATCATGGAACTACGCTGGAACTCGCACCCAGCTGGTGCGATAATCGGCACGATTGTACCATGCATTAGCCACATTATTGTTGAAATGTGAAAGAATGTGGGAAAAGTAAGTGGTAAAACAAAACATCTGAATACGAACGATCTTTAAATTTAAATGCGATTTGAATACTTGTTTTACATAGTTACTTTTTTGTTTTGAGCGCTAATTTTCAATTTGCAAACAATTGCTTAGTTGCAACATATGTATATCAATATAAAACAACAGACATACATACATACATTAAAATATATTAATTCAATAAAGTTAATTAATGCATATACGAAATTATTTAATTTTCAGCATAACAAATAATTATCATCAAAACTAACAACCAGACTATGAGTATAAATGACAGATGACAGGCCGTGACAGTCACAGAGAATTACTTATATAACTTACATACTTACATGCATACATACATACATAGATACACACTCGTATATATGTATTAAATTATAGTATTCGAACAAACAATTATTTACTCTGACAAAACTGAAACAAATTCTAAATTATTATTAGCGATTTTTTAGTCCATAAGTCCTAAATTTAATGAGAGAACAAACAGAAAAAGAGAGCGAAAAGAAGCTAATAAATACGAAATGAGCATGAGTAATGATTAATTGTTTTTGCATAGTTTTCCACAAAAAAAATAGAATACACTTTGAAATTGAAAGAAGACAAATATACAGACATACATACATATATATACTTATATAGTAATGTATTTACTTAGAAACAAAATTGAAATAATTACATATAACAAAAAGAAACAAATCAAAATTTAATGATGTGAAGATAAATCCTGAAACCTGCTCAGAATTGGAGATAACTCTCAGAAAATTACATAAATACACACAGACACACACATACACGTAAATGCATATATATTTATGTATCAAAATGAAAACATTATTTTGTCAGTATTTAATTGAAAAAAAGCGAAAAGAGTAAAACAAACAGATACTATGTAAATTATATTAATTCTATATATCGTAACTAAAATTTACAAAATAAAATAAAGCAAATTCGAATAAAGACATGAGTTCAATATCGATTAAAACAATGAGTTATATGTTTATTTCGTCATTAAGGCAGATGATAAATATAACTATTCTTATATATTTATTTATTGTCTGCGTATTTTAGAATGAGGCGTATGATTAATATTTCAACCAATGCTAGTAACTCTCATACGTCACATATATATATATTAAACCTCTGCATCAAGACATTCATTTCTTCGTCTACAGTATTGTACACTACTTCACTGCACACTGAAACATTGTATTTTTTTACTCGATTGACTCTGTACTCTGCTCGTTCGATTGTTGTATTCTTTATACTCGTTTCAATTCGTCAAACGATGAGAATAATGGAGCGAGTACACTGCTGTTTTCTATTTCTTCAGTATGTACACTAGTGTATTTACCCCTCAAAATCAATAAATTTCTAAGGTGGTCCGTCGCTCTTTGTTGTTGCGTCTCTCTTTGCAATGACAATGAGTACAGTAGTGCAGTGTACACTGAAATCGAGTATTTTTTTTGGGTACAGTGCTTGAATGAGTGTACTTCTCTATTGTCTTGTTACTTATTTGTTTTGAAACCTGTTTGGCGGTTACTGTTCTCTTCACTCATTCATTTGTTTTGTCAAAATTGTCAAATGTGTGTGGCAGAAAGTATTTGATAAACAACTGAATGTCTTGAAAGGCCATTCAAGACATTCATTGCAGAGGTTTAATATATATATACCTGACCCGGCGAACTTATTTTTACTTTTTTTTTTGGATCGAAAATTAGCTATTGTTAATTGATATTTATAAGAAAGCTGATTCGGCAAAATTCGTAACGTTCAAATATTTCTTGGAAATAGTATAAAATCAGGTATTAAAATTATTACAAAAGTAATGATTAATTATTCTATTCAATTTAATGCCGATCGATACACAACATTTTTAGTTTTTTCTCCGGAGCGAAAATGAAGAGTGAGGATGGTTTCCCTACTTGACATTTCCAGATTTACCCCACACACTTCCAGCGACTGTCCTTGTGACTTATTTATGGTCATCGCAAATGCAAGTTTCACTGGGAACTGAAGACGTTTGAACTTGAATGGTAAATCTGTTGAAGTCAAGGGAATTGTCGGAATTAGGCATTCTTCTTCCTTGAATGGTCCCTTCAAAATCTTTGCCACAATCACATTGTTCATTAGTTTTTTCACTATCAGTCGGGTTCCATTGCACAGTTTCGGAGCATTAAGATTTCGTAACATAATAAGAGTTTAGAAATTCAACGGGATAATTAACGACATCGTCTTCATTTTCAACGCGATCGTTTGATTTGTATGAACGCAATTCTCCCGGAATTCGATTTTGAATCGTCCAATTCAATTCATTCACATCAGAATTTGCGCTATAATTGCGCGTGCCCTTAGCCAATCGTAGTTACGATAATTTTGTTTTATATTTGGATACATATTAGTGATGAGTTCATCTTTTGTTTGAGTGAATTGGTAAATGGTGGGTTGGAATTGATATTAAGCCACTAAAAGTATCTACCGCTATTTGTCCATTTCCAATTCTCATTAGTTCTTTAGAAAAAACTTCTGCGGTTTTATCCCCTTTCAGGAATACTCTCATATTAATACTTAATTGAATTGTTTCACGTATCGCCACAAATACGATTTCGGAATCACGGGAATTGTATGTCGGAAGTCGCCCGCCAGCAATAACATGACGCCACCACAGTGACGATTATTGTTGCGCAAATCTTTCACTGTTCTATCGAGTGCTTCTAATGATCGTTTGTGCGCCATCGTGCATTCATCCCATACGATCAATTTACAATTTTCCAACACTTTTTCCATGCCTGATTGCTTTGAAATGTTGCAAACTGGATTTTCATCAATCAGCAGGTTTAACGGAAGCTTCAGTGCTAAATGTGCCGTTCTTCCACCATCCAACAGTGTTGCAGCAATTCCGGTCGATGCTAGAGCTAACGCAATGCCAAATTGAGCACATATTGCTGCTAATATCAGATTTGGGTTCTATGTATTCATTTGGTATCTAGGTGTTCATTTAAGATTCATTTTTAGCTCTTTAATAACTTTTAAAAACACTAAAATAATGGAAGAAGGTGGTTACTGCTACACTGACCATTTTTTGCCCTGTGGTCAGTTCTAGCGCTATCAATAAATTGAGTATTGTGTTTGTTCTTTCAGAAACACCTTATAAGATCAAAAGATAAAATTTTGTACACGGGGCAAAATCGCCTTTTTTGATATGTTTGAATAGAAAGAAAATATATTTGGAACACTAATTTTTAAATATTATATATTTCTGAGCAAATAAATTTTATTTGAAAATCAATAAAATATATTTGGAACTCGTATATTAATATGTTACAACATATAATACTTGCAAACTAAATTTCTCAAATAAAATATGTATTTGAATACAAATAAAATCATTGTTTAGGAATTTCTCCAAATATATTTTATTTAAAAAAGATTTTCGAAACTTTTGTTGAATTTTTCGAATTAAAATTTTATTTTGTTTTGGTTTGAACCTCCCAGTTATGATACCAAATGCAGCAATATCTTGTTTTAAACCAATCATTTAAAATTTCTGAGTATTCCAAGCCATCATTGGTTGTCAATCCTCCAAGTATATATTTCGATCCAAGATTATATGATTTCAATTATTATTATTTTTTACATTTAAGACGTTAAAATTTTTGAAAAAATTAACTTTGAATTACTGAAAAATTTAACACAATTTTGATATTTTCTGAATACTTAAATGAAAATAAATATTTGTTTCGGAAAAAATAGTCCAAATAAACACATTTGGATGTAAACATAGATTTGTTTAGAACAACATCTTTTCAAATATATAATTTTTGTGTGTACCAAATATTATATGTGTTTAGAGTGTATCCTAAAGATATATATGTTTCAAGCCGAATATGTTTGGGACAATATACTACAAAAGCGATTTTTTTTCAGCGTGTACATATGGATTACTATAAACCACAAATATAAACGCGAAAAATAATTTTGTATTCTGTATCTGTCGTCAGTGTAGCAGTAACCAAAAAAACCGATATGTGTGCAAAGTTTCAGCATATTTCTTGTAATAGTAGGTCTCAGTGGTCAAAAGGGGAAATTTTCGTTGTATAGTACCACATATTTACAAAGTGTTAGGTTTGTTTCTTGTAAGAGTTTTCTGAAAGCATACAAATAATATGAACAAAAAATTGTGCGAAAACTGACCACTGGTCAAAATCCGATACTCTAGCCTATCCATATGCTAAATTTCACAGTTAAATGTCTTACAGGGCCAGCGGCCATGTGGTCAAAAATTACTTGGCGTAAAAGCACTTCCGTTGGAGATATGTATATATACACTACAGTTTGTGGACTCATAGTTCTTAAAATACTTGTTAAGTACTGAAAGAGTAACAATTGCTTTGGTCACTTCAGCTTGACCTTAGGATAGACAATGAATAGTTGTTTTCGAACCTTTGAGATATGTATTTACATCTACATTTTTAGATTCTTAGCTCTTAAATAACTTTTAAAAACGTTGAAATAATGAACAAATTTGGGTACAAATTTGGTTAGAGAATTCAAAATAATTTTTCGCGTTTATATTTGTCGTGTATAATACTCCATATGTAAAAAATGTTATCTTTTGATCTTATAAGGTGTCTCTGAAAGAACAAACACAATACTCAATTTATTGATAGCGCTAGAACTGACCACAGGGCAAAAACTGGCTATGTGAAAAGTCAGTTGTTTATACAACACTCTGGCTTCTAACTCTTACATGAATCTCAGCGGTCCAGTGGTCAGCCCCACCTGTTAAGAATTTTGCGACTTTTATTTTTCCTAAACCTTCGCGTAGCAATTACGAACAAATTCGCAGAAGGATGTATCCAATTTTGTCCTGTAGTTTTCAAGTTTTAAGCAGTCGAACAAGCCACGATTCATTTTTATATATATAGATTAGGGATGTAACGAAAGTGACTTTAGCGAAAACAAATATTGAAATATATTTCTTGCGAATGCGAATAATAGTCTGACCCTTTAGTACCAAAAAAATTAAGAAACTAAATGAATACTTTTCCAGAATATTCAAGTATTAAGAATGTTTTCCATATTTGTACCTCCTGTTACCACAAGGACAAGCATATTTTTCAACTGTTTTGAAGAGAAGTGGAAGAGGTTTTCATTGGTATTAATATCTTCAAAATGTGTGAAGCGAATAAGAAGATATAAAAAAAACTTTTAACAAACGGAAGCGAATACTGAAATATATATTTGCGAATGTGAATAATCCAATGATGGTTTTTGCGAAAGCGAGTGGTAAAATTATGCGAATAATTCGCGTTCGCTTTTGCGAATGCGAATATTCCTTACATCCCTGATATATATGTATATACTTACAATGTGCGTATATACACAGAAAGAAAAATGCCATACTAAATTCAAGTAAAAAATTCTTAATTTAAGCCGAAATCGTACTTAAAAATTTAAGTACGTTCGTACTAAGTTTTTCTTAAAACAAGTATAAATCGGCTTAAATTGAAAAAATCAATCGCTGAAAGGCTTACAATAAGCATTTAATGCTTGAAATCAAGTAAACATTTCTTGAAAAGGAAAATTAAGCCTAATATGACTTAAAGTAAGAAAAAAAGCTTACTTTAATCTCTGAGAGACAAAAACATTATAGAGCACAATAAAATTACCCTCTCAACCACTCTCATGCAAGTTGTTGATTTGGCTGACGCAACATCAAACACACATGCATGTAAATTGTCGAAATGTACACGTATATGTATAAACATTTGTGCGGACCATATCCAATTCGTTTCTCGTTCAAGCAGTGTTTGCAAATACATTACTTGGCGTGATTTTTTATGATTTTAGTTTTTTGAAGTTGTTAATAATTCTTATTCGTTTCGTTGATGCTATTCCTTATATGTTTCATATTTAAATCGAATAAATGCAGCAAAACTTTTACTTTTGCTGTCAAGCAATTGTATTTTGACATACCATTTTAAAAAATTGCATTCTTTGCAATACAGTGGCAAAAATGGTATAATTAATGTAGAAGGTATAAAACTAATCTAGTATGACCAGGCTTAAATCAAGAACTGATCTGGCTTTAATTAAGTATTGGTTAGGATTAAATCAAGAACTGATCAGGCTTAAATCAAGTATTATCAGACTTAAATCAAGTATTGGGCAGGCTTAATTCAATCAAAAATTTCTCATTGAAGTTCGTTTCGCACTCAAATTAATCCGATAAAATTCCTAAATCAATCGCTGTATGTTTAAAATAAGAATTTTTCGGCTTAAAATCAAGCATAATCAGGCTTAATAAGCGCTAATATTAAGAATTTAGGGCTTAAAAATCCGTACTTGATTCAAGTATTTTGTACTTGGTATAAGAAAATCCGTACTTAACGCACTTTTGACACCGCTACGGCTTCATTCAAGTACGGATTACTCAATTTTTTCTTTCTGTGTATGTACTCTGGGCGTTACATTGGATAGCCTCATATACTCGTTTTATGGAATAAGTGTAACACTTATTATATACTAGCAAATATCCGATGCTTCGCAAGCGAAAATCTTATATTTAGTAATGACGCCCTCTGTTCCAACGCTGTTCCCCATCACGCATTTAATTAATAGTCATATTCCAACCAAATTTTAAGATTGTCACTATTTATGAATTTTAAGGTACCGTGTCCAGGTCCTATACGGACAATATTCAGCTCTCATGATCTATGTTCGTAAGATTTTGGTTGTTCGTAGGTCAGAGTATAAGACCAATGACATGACAAGCCTATTTTTCGTGAAGTTATTGATTTAATCGTCTAGTTTACAAATCACAGGGTTCATGCCCAGTAAAGCGGGTTGTTTTCCATGTAACAAAAAATAGTTTACGGATGAAAATTACATTGTATATACATCGGCGACATCTATGAGGCATTGTATAATTCACCGAGAGCAACAGATTGATGTATCGCATGTGACAATCGAGATACAAACAAACTAATTACGATAAAAAACGATCTTGGGCCGATTCCGCGGGCTCAGAAAAAATTAAAACATATGTTTTTGCAATTGTCTCGAGTTAAGCTTTAATATTGCGCCTCGCATTTGATAACTTTTTTTGGTGACCCAGTCTAATGCCCAGTTCCGATACGGACCATATAATATATTACTAAATACATATTAATTTCTAAGATTTGCTTTGTCATATAGCTCCAGATACATGATGACAACTATTTACTTCGCGTAGAAACATATACTTGCCAATTTTTTTAAAGTTATTGATTTTGACTGCGCTAGCTTACAAACCATATTTTATGCTTCTGTGATTACTTTCCTAGGTAATTTTTAATAATGCCACATCCTCAGTTTGATCCCGCAGTTGGATTATTCAAATCGACTACATTATCTAAACAGCTAAATTTCATTCTTCTTCTGTTGATAGTTTCCTCTAGTCTGATCCCGCCCATCTTTGGTGAATTTGTTGAACTGACTATAGTAACTAACAAACTATACTGTTATAGGCATTGTGGTATGGTGGACGGCAACTGACAAACTAACCATCACCAACCTACTAACAAAGGTTCAGAGAACAGCCTGCCTGAGCATAAGTGGAGCCTTAAGGACTACAACGACCGAGTCACTACAAGCCCTACTCTATATACTGCCGATTAATATTGTAGCGATAGAAGTTGCAACCAAAGCGGCCATAAGATTAAACTGCCTATCAATGTGGAGGTGCAAGAACTACCGTCACATGAGGATATCAAAGTGTAGTGCTATGGTAACCGACCGAGTGGACTATATATCAACTGTGTACACCTTCGAGAGAAATTACATCACTATGATTCCCGCCTGAGATGAATGGGTTGGAAGAATACCAGGTAATAGGAACCATCTCCACTTTTACACGGATGGCTCGAAGCTTGATTAAAAGGTTGGCTTCGGAGTACACTATGCAGAGCTTAGTTTGGATAAAGCTCACAGACTACCAGATACCTGCAGTGTCTATCAAGCCGAAATAATGGCAATATGGGAAGTAGCCAAGTGTCTGAGTCGCAGCATAGTAACCAACACTGGCGTTGTCATTTACTCGGACAGTCAGGCTGCCATCAATTCTCTGGAGGCAACATCCCTAAATTCACAAACAGCCCTCGACTGCCGCAGATCTCTTAACGAGATGGCTGAGCAGTTTAATATACACCTAATATGGGTGCCTTGGCATAGGGATATCCCGGGAACTGCAAAGCCGATGATCTTGCTAGGAAAGGGACGACATTACAAATCCTCGAAGAATTTGCATATATTGGTGCGCAACTATCCAAGTGCAAGCTTTGGCTTAGGCAAGAGGCAATCAGGCGGTCCAACGAAAGATGGACAGAAATCGGCACATGCAGGGTAGCTAGACAAATCTGGCCAAGGTATGACCTGAGAAGATCAATATATCTCCTCGCACTAGAAAGGCAAAGATTGTCTACGTTAGTATCAGTTCTGACGGGAAACTGCTTGATCGGCGAACACGCCAAAAGATTGGGTATTAACTCTAATGACTTCTACAGAAGCTGTGGAGACGAGGAAGAAGTGGAGAGCATTGAGCACTTGCTATGCGACTGCCCCGCTCTGCGTAAACGACGACAGGACATACTAGGGTCGGCCTTTCTAGGCAGCCTAACAGATCTTTCCAGAACCGATATTCGTACTATCGATAAATTTGTATATCAAACAGGTTGGTTTCGATGAGGGGCATTTCAGCCCGTGGTAACACTAGGGACCTAAACTTGTCTATGTGAGCTTGTATAAAAAAAATACGGCTGCCACCCTAACCTAGTCCCTAAAGTTAGAAATTGGCGTAATTTCAACACTCAACATTCGTAACATCAGTACCCACAAATTCGGCACAATCCATATTTTGGTAGTTATATAGTCTCTTTTAAAAATATTTGGCAAACATTATGAACTATTTTTACATTTTAAATTAGTAAGAAACAGTGCCAGTCGATTTGTCGATTTACAGCATTTCCAAATGTAGTTCAGTAAAAAACCATTTAAATTCACAATTCGTCAATTGAAATTCAGAAATTCCATTTGAAATTCAGAACTCGTCACTTGAAATTCAGAAATTCCATATGAAATTCAGAACTCGTCACTTGAAATTTAGATTTTCCATTTGAAATTCAGTACTCGTCAATTGAAATTCAGAAATTCCATATGAAATTCAGAAGTTGTCATTTGAAATTCAGATTTTGCATTTGAAATTCAGAACTCCTCAATTGAAATTCAGAATATCCTTTTGAAATTCAGAATTCGAAATTTGAAATTCAGAATTCGAAATTTGAAATTCAGAATTTTTCATTTGAAATTCAGAAACTATTTATGAAATTAAGAATTTCTATTTGAAAACAAGTAAATATTTTTTTTAATTTCATAATTTTCTCAATTTGGAGTTGAGCTGAAGATTAAAGAGTTCCTTTTAAGTCAAGCAAGGTGTTTTGAAAAGTCAAGTGAAAAGAAAACGTCCTTAAAATCCAACACCAATCAATGCATGACGTTTCGGAGGTGGTAGTTAACTCCTCGGATGCAGTAGCGTTGTTTTTTTGCCTACGGTCCACTTGTTGTTACTTCTAAGGGGTTTGGTATTCAAAGAAAAATGTCATTTTTGAGATAAATGATCAGATGTTTATTTCATAATAAAGAGGAAGACATGCCGTTAAAAATGAAATAATGAAAAACAACATCAGCCAAATGGCCACCACGACCACGCTTACAGGACCATATCCTTTTCATGAAATTTTCCATAACCAAATCGCAAAGTGGCTGCCCTATGTCCTCGATAGCGTCACGAATTCTATCTTTGAGGTCTTGAATCACGCTGGGCTGTTGGCGTAGACCTTATCTTTCACGTGGCCCCAAAGGAAGAAGTCGCAAGGTGCTAAATCTCAAGATCTCGATGGCCAATTGTGATCACCTCTTCGAGAGATAACACGGTCCGGAAACTTTTCCCGTAACAGAGCAATGGTTTCGTTGCTTGTGTGGTACGTAGCGCCGTCTTGTTGAAAGTAAACGTTGTCCAGATCAATACCATCCAGCTCCGACCATAAAAAATCATCTCCCGATAGCGCAATCCATTCACCGTAACTGTTGATCCAACCTCATTTTCGAAAAAGTAAGGTCCAAAGACCCCGCCGGACCATAAACCGCTCCAAACAGTCACACGTTGTGGATGGAGAGGCTTCTCAACAATAACTCTTGGGTTTTCCGAGCCCCAGATGCGACAATTTTGCTTGTTTACGTAGCCACCGAGGTGGAAATGGGCCTCATCAGTCAAGATGATTTTGTATCGTTCGTATCGTTTTGTATCGTCCCATTTTTAGTAATGGCGTAGTTTCTACTTGTCAAATGTCAAAGAATAAAAGCTTCAAAAGTGACAGCTACCGAAATACCGGGTGATTCAAATAACACCTCTTGTGGAAAAACCCGTACATAATGTCTTCACAGAAGATGCGAGAGCAGCTATTGGCAGTCCAGACTAAGGTCAAACTGCGTTTTGAAATTTTTAAAGCCTTTTCAAAATATATCGCTCAATACGTACTGTGGTAACATATCTCACTTTGTCAATATGGTCAATTCTCAGTCTGTGGTCAGCAATTTCCACTCCTTTACTACTTAAAAAGTCCCTTAAGAACTATGAGCCCATTATTATATGCGTTTATACTGATCTCCAGTAAATGAGGTTTTACGCCAAATGATTTTTGACCACTTGACCGCTGATGCTCCTGTAAGAGTTAGAAAGATGAAATTAATGTATATTCGTATATATTAGGGATGTTGATCGGGGCTGAGTTTCGCAAATTTCGGGATTCGGGATTGAGAAAAGTATGATCCCCGGTTTTCGAGATAAATCGGGACTTCGGTATTTGTTACGCACTTATTACTTTTTCAAATTTAATTTTTTATGTAAAAAGAACGTTGAAACAAAATTTATTTCCAATAAAACATTTTATTATTGACATTTACATAAGAACACAAGTAAAACTAGTAAGGAAAGGCTAAAGTCGGCCGGGGCCGACTATATAATACCCTACACCACTCTCGTAATATTGAATAAGTCTGATATATAAATTTTGTAATTCATGTATAAATAGTTTACATAAATTTACTTAAATAATACCCTGTACCACAGTGTGGTGTAGGGTATAAAAACGATTGGATCTAAAGAGCCAAATCGGATGAAACATATATATGGGAGCTATAGCTAAATCTTAACCGATTTTCTTCAAGTTCGGTAGTGTCGGTTCATGGATCAAGAAACTCTACCATTCTAAATTTCAAAATGATTGGATGTAAAATACAGCTTCTACAGGACTAAAGAGCAAAATCGGACGAAACATATATATGGGAGCTATAGCTAAATCTCAACCGATTTTCTTCAAATTCGGCAATGTTGGTTCATGGATCAAGAAACTCTACCATTCTAAATTTCAAAACGATTGGATGTAAAATACAGCTTCTATAGTACTAAAGGGCCAAATCGGACGAAAGATATATATGGGAGCTATATCTAAATCTGAACCGATTTCAAGCAAATTCAATAGCGATCTTAACAGCTGCCAAATACTCTAAACTGCAAAATTTCAGAACGATCGGAGTGAAATTGCGACCTGTAGTCGACGAACAACTTTACATGGACAGACGGACGGACGGACGGACAGACATGCTTAAATCGACTCAGCTACTGATTCTGAGTCGATCGGTATACTTTAAGGTGGGTCTAGCTGTGTTATTTTCAGGTGTTACAAACATCTGCCGTGAAACAAACTTATAATACCCTGTACCACAGTGTGGTGTAGGGTATAAAAACTGAATTCAAATTGATGGCGTATATCAAAAGAGAGCAAACAACGCTTTTGAATTTTATTATTTCGCGATAATTTTACTCGTAATATATTATGAATTATGAATTTGAAGGTATATATTATAAAAGTGCATATACATAATTCATATCATGTAAAAATTATCGCGAAATAATAAAACTCAGCAGTTTTTTTGCTCTCCTGAAAAGTTGGATTTTTTAATATAGCAGCTTTTGGATATTGAATTTAAATATGAAAATTAGTTTAAATAAATTAAGAAAATGTAACAAAATAAAAGGTAAGTTGTTAATATCTTTTCGCTTAATACTTGGATGTTTTTGTGAAAATAAGCACGTAAAGAAACTCAAAACAAATAAGAATTTTCAGTGGGGTATACCGTCTCAGGTATACCCACACTTTGTGATCCACGTTAATATGCACTGGTATATGTACTAATATTATGAGCTATGTAATTTTGATGTGTATTGCATCTTTTTGTATGGGAGGTTCTAAAACAGGTGTCGTCACAACTCCCATTTTAGTATAGTATATTTGTGTGGGAGATACCAAAAGGGGCGTGGCAACTTCGCCAGTTTTCTCGAGTTGATAGTGACTAATAAACTAATACTATGTGTAGAATATCAGAAGATTCAAATAAGTAGTATAGAAGTTATTAAATAATCAATAATTCACTAAATATTAACCCTTTGTGAGGGAGGTACTAGAAGGAGTGGACCAATATGGCCCATCTTCGAACTTAGCCGGAGATAGAAAAAAATATTACCACATACCAAATTTGAAGTCTATCGGTTACTACTTTCGAGAGTTATTGTGCGCACCAGCCAGCAGTCAGACAGACGGACGGACATTGCTCATTCGACTTAAAATGACCCAAAACGAATATCCGCCAAACGTACTTATGGTCTAGGGACCTAAACTGGTCTATGTGAGCTTGTAAAAAAATACGGCTGCCACTCTAACCTAAGGTCTTAGGTCACTCCTTCGATGTGTTACACTTTTGGCCCGTACCAAATGATATATATCCTCGTATCACTAAAGTGAGGGTATAAATAGTAATATATTTTTAGTAGAGCAAACAGACTAATGTACGAGTATACCCTTACTTTGTGAGTAATGCAAGGAACGTAAAATAATTTTATTTTGTTTATAGTCATTGCAAAATTTGTCTAAAATACAAAATACGAAGCCTTTTAGATGATTCCTACAGAAGTTTGGAATTGTGTTTGAATAAATCGTTGAATTTATACAGATTGGGCCTGAAAATGCTCATCGGTAGATACTTCAAAGACATTTCACTATTCCGAATTCTATGTGTTTATATGCACTGCTATAAAAGTTATGAGATCTATAAAATGTTTGTATGATTTGGTCATAGCGCTTCCACAGTTACATTTATAGGGCTTAAAACACATACAGGGTGTTCGTGTCTGGTTTTCAATCTGGCAATACTTTTTTCGGTGTTGGTCTTTTTGACAGCTGTCACTTGCTTTGTTTGGTTTGCCATTTCATAATGAATAGACTTACTCCGGAACAACGTTTGCAAATCGTGCAAATTTATTACCAAAATAATGGTAATACATTTTACGATTTTCCCAAGAATGAAGCTCAGCGATGAAGCTCACTTTTGGATGAATGAGGACGTTAAAAAACAAAATTGTCGCATTTGGAGTAATGCTAATCCACAAGCCATTGTTCAGACGCCATGCAGAGGGAATCATTAGTCCATATTACTTCAAAAATAAAGCCGACCATAATGTTGCAGTCAAAGGGGAACGCTGTAGAGCCATGAATAATGACTTTTAGTGCCTAAATTAGAAGATGTTGATGTGGACGACCTTTGGTTATACAGCCAACGAAACAATCAATTTATTGAAGGAAACATTTGCTGAGCGCATAATCTCGCGTCGTGTGCCTCCAAGATCGTGCGATTTAACACCGCTGGACTGTTTTTGTGGGGTTATGTAAAGTCTCTTGTCTACGCAGATAAGGCTGGAATTTATACGAGCCAGCCGCGGCGGCCACTTGCCCGAAATCATTTTTAAAACATAATGGCAATCCCTTATCTTTATTAGTAATGCTAAATTCTTGGCCATAACATTAAATTATATGCGTTTTATTTCTTCTTGAAAATTACACACGTCTAAAAAACAAAAAACAATTCTCGATACCGGATGACGATATACAAATAATTAATATGTTTAAATGACATCTACCGAATTGAACGAGTGGGTATGACAATGTATGTAAATTAGAAAACTATTAAATATTCAGACATAGAACCACTAAAAATCGGTAATTCCCGGGACTTATGTATATTCAAAAATGCCGGCATTCGGGATTTTTCGGGATCGGGAAATCCCGGGATTTACGGGATCGGAATTTCCCGATCGACATCCCTAATATGTATAGACTCGAGTATTGTTTAACACACAGAATATTCACATATTCGTTTTTTGGCCCGTGGTCAGTTCTCGCGCTATCAAAATTTGCAATTAATATTTTTTTTCGTATTTACGACAAAAATTCATGGTTTTGGGCGATATGACGCTACGCCTTTAAAAACCAATATTAAATGAAAGAAAACATGGTTTTTAAATGTACATACTCGTAGTTAGGAATTGAAATAAGTTTATTAGCTTGGGTTGAGTTCATCCAAAAATCAATTATTAATTTTTGTTTAATTATTCAGAAAGTGACAACGCTATGTGATATATACACGCTGAAAAAAAATCGTTTCTGTAGTATATTGTTCCAAACATATTCTGCTGGAAACATACATATGTTAGGGTACACTCCAAATATATAATATTTGACACTCACAAATATTATATGTTTGTGAGGATGTTGTTCTAAACAAAATTATGTTTTCATCCTAAAATTTTTTTATTTGGAAATAATATTTCCAAAACAATGATTAATTTATACGTAAGTATTTTGGCAATGTACCGATGCCTTAATTTAAAGGAAATTGTTTAGTGTTTTAGAAATTTTATATGTTTGAAAAATGTAATTCGTATAATTTTGGGTTACGACAAATAGAAATTAGTGCTGTAAAACAAACAAAAAATGCTGCTTATGACATTATTACCTATAAAGTATAACACAACATCGAGGAAAAAATAATGTTAAAAATTGCCAAAATCAACAAAGTTTTAACATTTTTTTTTTAAATATAATGTATTTGAATAAATTCTTAAACAATATCTTTGTTTGTTTGCAAACACATATTTTATTTGTGACAGTATGTTCGCAAATATATTTTGTTGTAATATATTAATATATGCGTTCCAAACAAAATTTCTTGATTTTTAAATAAAATATATTTGTTCAAAAATATATAATATTTAAAAAATTTGGTTCCAAGTATATTTTCTTTGAATTCAAACATATCAAAAATGACGATTTTCCTCCGTGTATCTCTGCACAATCTCATACTTTGCTATCTTTAGTGAGTACATTATTTTAGGCTTTGCACCATAACCTATTATTTTAATTGCTATTAAAAAGAAAGCATTTCGAAGTACATTCATATTAGAATTTAATTTAAATAATTATCGTTTCTGGTATAACAAAATTTTACAATACTTCCCGCCTGAATTTTACTAATGGTAAATTATCCAACTGCAATTATTTTTGACTGGACATTTTCATTTAAATTCATGATAAGTACTACATTCATGACATTTCTTTGGTGCGTTGGTCAGTTGCCATGTAATATTCCCCATTGTATTGTTGTATATTTTTATATAACGATTATGGCTTACTGCACATTAAAAGTGGAGCTATTTACACCCTACACCAAGAACGAGTCGTTGGAAAATTAGTAGGAACTCTTACACACTTGAAATATATCCTTTGCCTAGAAACATAAGTGTTTCATTTATTTATTTATATTAAATACAAAGTAAATATATATTCTAATTTTACGGTCCAGGCGAAATCCGGGTTACAAAGACCATGTGGCAAGTTTTTGCAGCGATAGACCAGAGTCTCTGGTGGGAATCGTACCCACGACCCCCAAAACTCATACGCGAGCACGCTACCAACTCATCTACTGGGGCGCTCAAGTGTTTCATTCATATTTATCGTGTTTACTAATTAGTTCTATTTGGTGTATCGATTTTTGATTGAAGTTCTAATTTCCATTTTGTTTTCCATAACAAGAAGCGGTTGGTTATTTTTTCATATTCTCCATATCAGCCTTGAATTTTTGATGATGGAATTCTAAACCCCATTTTGCACTATATGACATTCCATCGGTCAGATGGTACTACGCCCCATGTATGCATTATATAGGGATTATGGTCGGATCATCAATTCTTCTTTAAAGATCCCTTAGTGGCGAAAGTTAGTGTTATAATTTTGTAAATTCCTGAAAACGGCATTTAGTAGAGTAACACATATTCTACTATTACATATCCTTATATCCTTTAGCTTTGTCCTTTGTAAAACAAAAAAAACCCTTTCCAAAGAAAAATTCATAAAAATACATTGGCACATTCAATGGATAAAAATCAAGTTTTTTAATTAATGAATATTAAAGGTTCAACAATATAAAGTAATAACGATTTTTAACGGTTATTGGCCGTGTGTGAGTGTGTGCATGGAAAAGGAGCATTGAATGCATTGGACACCATTTTCTGGTGATTATAAAAATATGTAAATGTGGCTATATAGATGGATATACAAGCAAAGATAAAATTCTTTCCCGAGGAAGGACATTTTAGTGAACTACACTCCTCGTTTACGGGCATAGAAGTTTCATTTTGTAAAAAACATTATTTGTTTGAGCAAAATAATTTTCTGGAAATTTCATGAAACGAGGTGTGAGGTTGTCCTATGGAAAGATTTTTTTCTTTGCGTGTATGACGTACTCGTACGAGTACATACATACTATTTGTAACTTTAAAATAAATGTGGAAGGGTTTTGTGATTTCGGCGATGAAAAATCAAGATCGTCAACGTCCTAATAGACTGCTAACTATGTTGCCAGCGCCTCCTAGACCTCCACCAGCACCTCCAGCCCCTCCGGCACCGCCTGCACCACCTCCGCCGAGGCTGCTTAAAAGTCCACCATTGCCGCCCAACAGTCCTCCCAAAAGAGGTATACCATTAAGATTCAATAGACATCTGGAATGGTAAATATAAAAAAGATGAACTTATGTATTTTATAATCAAACTATGTATTAAAAAGTATTTGCTACATGCAAAGAACATTTTTTTCCGCAGGAACCAAGTTTTAAACAACTAAATGACTTCTTCAAACATATCTGGACAACATATCTAAATCTGAACCGTTTTTCTCAAAATCTTGGCTTGATTAATGTTTCTGTGTTTGTCCCTTTTAATATATAACAACTAGTATTATTAAATTTAACATTAAAATCTGAATTTTAATGTTAAATTTACCTTTCATTGATCGAATCTTCTTTTTTTTGGTTGTTGCAGGGTTGCATTTTCTCTTATTTTTTTATTTTATTTTATTTTATGGTTGCTTTAGGGGATATAGCACTTCAAAGACCAAAAGTAATAACATTTTGGTACGAAAAATATTTGAAACAGTCTTTTTTTGCTTGAAATTAATTCAAAAATTATTCATACGTAATCTTTAGTAAATTTATTGACTTTTCTGGAGTTTAAATTACTAAAAACACAAATTTCACTTCAGATTTTGTGAACGTTTTAAACCGAAATTTATTTTTCGTTTTACGTTTTCTGTAGAAGCTAAAATCGTTTTCGATTTCAAAAACGTGAATTCTTGTACGATTTTGCACTCTGTGACATGCCAGTATATATATATATATTTCCAAATCGTATCGTTTTACTTTTGCTTCCTCAGCTCTTGTACGTTTTCATGATATGGAAAACGTGTGAGTTTGCGTATGTGTCCGTTTTCAAGACGATTTTTTTTCGGTTTACTTTTTCTGGAGAAGCTAAACACGTTTTTCTTTTCAGAAACGTACAAAAATGCACTCTGTGACTTGTCTCAATATATAAGTTTCTATAAGTTTGCCTGGCTTAATAATAGGGTTTCCAATAGGGATGAAATGATTTTGAAGTGATGTTTCGGCCATTTGTAATATGTCATGATCTGCCATTTGCTTTTCATTGTATTCAGTAGTGTTTACAATTTCATCATGGAGATATATACGCAAGAAAAACGTTTACAAATTATTCAGTTTTATTATCAAAATAATCGTTCTCCAATTGCAACGTTTCGTGCGCTAAGTCCATGTTTTTTAAATCCAAAAAAAAAAACAAACACTTTCCAGTCGACCTACGACCTTGACACCCATGAGCAATATTTTAGCTCTCGTTAAGAGCTATCTTTTTGCCATTGACCGATTGTGGCTACGTGCCACACAAGAAATGAAACAATTGAATTGTTGCGAGAAAAGTTTGGAGATTCGATTATTTCAAGAAATTGTGATATTGAATGGTCTCCAAGAAGTTGTGATTTAACATCATTAGACTATTTCTTGTGGGGTTATATGAAGTCATTGGTCTTTCGAAATAAACCAGACTCTCTTCAAGCTTTACAAGTCAATATTGAACGTGCCATTCATGACATATGACTTGATTTAGTGGAGAAAGTGCTCGAAAATTGGGTTCATCGAATTCGTTCCTGAAGAAGAAGTCGTGGAAGCCAGTTGAATGACGTTTTATTTAGAACTTAATTGTATCGATTATACTTCACATTAAATAAAAAACTTTTGAATTTCCTTAACAATAAGTGTGTTTTTTAAAGAAATCATATCACTCATATTGGAAAACACGTTACCAATCAGAGTTACCAGTAGATTATGTCCGCTTATTCGAAATTAAGCTCTGCGAGGACTTATCGATTTTTATACTCATTAATGTATTTCAAAATTAATTTTTATACAAAAATATTTTTTGTTAAAATTTAATTTTTGAAAAGTTAATAGAAATTGTAATTTTAAAGAAAATTTCATCGAATTGGACTTTATAGAAAATTATGTCGAAATTGAATTTTATTGAAAATTCCATCAATATAATATTTTTTAGAAAATCTTGCCCAAATCAATATTTTCTTTAAAATTTCTTCAAAATTGCATACTAATTGTAAATATAAAACTCTACAAAATTGATTTTTTAGAAAATTTTGCCAAAAATGCAATATAATTGAAAATTTTATAGAAATAGAAGATTTATAGAAAATTTGGCAAAATTGGCATTTTTAAAAATGTGGTAAAAATTCAATTTTCTAAAAGTATTTTGCTAGTCATTTTTCTCAAAGAGCTTTTTTTTTAAATTTTGCAGAAAAAATAAAGTTCAAAAAAATGTTCTGAAAAAAACTTATTTTTGGACGAAATTTTGTAGAAATTGTAAATTTCAGGAAATTTTGAAAAAAAATGCAATTTATACGAGTAAAAAAAAATAAAATAAAATATATAGAAAATGCAATTATGATGAAATATTCTAGAAAAACTGCATTTGAAAGAGTTTTTGTAGAACAATGTCATTTCAACGATTTTTTTTCAGAAAAATTAAATTTTAACGATATTTTCAAAAAAAAAAGAAAATATAAATGCAAATAAATGTTTTTTAATTATTTTAAAAAGAAAATATTAAACGCAATTTCAACAAAAAGTTTGTTGAAAAATGCAATTTCAACGAAATTTTGCAGAAAAAAATGGAGAGCCGTGTGGTTGAAAGGGTTGAGAAGCCTTTGGCCAGACCAATCGTTTATTATACCGATTGACTTGTAATTAATTCCTGAGTCAATTAAACAATGTCCTTCCGTCCGTTTTTCTGTAGAGCTATCCTTGTAATCAAATTCGAATAACAGTTCGAATTTCTGGATACTGTAAACTACAGGGGGAGTCTCTTGACCGGCGAATGTACGTCACCAAATTGGAACGAAATCGGTTCAAATTTAGATATAGTCTTCATTTCTATATTCCTTCCGATTTGGCACCTAAGCGCTATAGGAGCCGTATTCTACATTCTTTCATTACCAAAATCCCTCGAATTTGCCGGAGACGAGTTTATGGATTCAACTATTTTTATTTATTTAATTTAAAGGTTATTTAAAGGTTTTAATATTTTTTACAAAATATAAAAAAATGCAAAAATATTTTTTTTTGTGAAAGCTTAGGACATTTTCTTTAAGGACTTTGTGTCTATTTAGTGGAATGGGACTCAAGAACGTTTTTGTTGTTTTCAGCATATGAAAACAACTCTGTTAAAAATTAAAGAAGATGTATAGTGACATGTATTTGGGGTGGTTGTAATGGGGAGCCACCAAACTCCCATTGTCAATATCCTTATTACAACGATTACTTCAGTCGATCATTAGAATATACGAGTATACGCACAGCTCACAGCTCACATTGAACGAGAACTGTTTGCTAAAAGCGCATATCTCCAAAAAAAGACAAATCAGTAATCATCATCCCTCTCACATGCACCAACTTCCATTCTCGTTAGTCTTTACAATGTAAAGAAGTCTCACGAATGTTTTGCTGAATTCTTTACATTGTAAACCCTCACGAGAGTGGAAGTTGGTGCATGTTTTTTAAAAAATATTTTTTTTCGTTTTTATAACACCATAATTTTGCGTAGTGTAATTAGTTATATTTGTGAATGGGAAAAAAGCCGAAAAAAACTTTTGGTGCAAAATGGTCCACTTATGTGGGAGTTACCAAAAGGGGCGTGCCAATAACGGCCGCCTTTCTCTAGACTCTAGGTACTATAAAAGCATTGCACTGTACGAAATTTCATGTATGTGTATGCACTGGTATTAAAGTTAAAAGCTGTTAACTTTTGGTACAAAAAGGTCCATTTGTGTGGGATGTACCAAAAGGGGCGAGCCAATAACGCCCATTTTTATCTTGACTCTAGGTACTATAAAAGCATTACACTGTACAAAATTTCAAGTATTTGTATGCACTGGTATTAAAGTTATAAGCTGGTAACTTTTGGTACAAAATGGTCCATTTGTGTGGGAGGTACCAAAAGGAGCGTGCCAATAGTGTAAATTTTTCACTGTATTTTAGGTACTATTAAACCTTTACACTGTACAAAATTTCAGGTCTTGGTATGTACTGGTATTAAAGTTAAAAGCTGGTAACATTTGGTGCAAAATTTTTCATTTGTGTGGTAGCTACCAAAAGGGGCGTTGCAACTTCGCCCATTTTTCTCGAGGTAATAGTGACTAATAAACTAATACTATGTGTAGAATTTTAGAGGATTCAAATAAGTTGTATAGACGTTATTAAATAATCAATATTTCACCAAATGATAACCCTTTGTGGGGGAGGAACTAGAAGGAGTGGACCAATATGGTCCATCTTCGAACTTAGCCGGAGATCGAAGAAAATATTACTACATACCAAATTTAAAGTTAATCAGTTACTCCTTTCGAGAGTTATCGTGCGCACCAGCCAGCAAACAGACGGACGGACATTGCTCATTCGACTTAAAATAACCCAAAACGGATATCCGCCGAACATACTTAGGGTCTTAAGTCACTCCTTCGATGTGTTACACTTTTGGCTCGTAGCAAATGATATATATCCTCTTTTTTCTAATTATTTTCACGACAGTTACTAAACTTATGTTTTTACGTGAAAGTGTCATTACTAACATTTGTAGTTCTCATAATTTCCTTTAATTTAAATTATATGTAATATGGTCCAAATACTAAAGGCACCTTCCAGGAAAATGGACATTTTTAATTAAATTTTTTCTTTAAAAATTTACAATCAAATGTTTTATTAAAAAATTTACAATTAATTTTTTTTTCAAAAATTTACAATTAAATTTTTTTAAAACTTTTTTTGTATTTATGACACCGTATTTTGTTGCATAGTGTAATTAGTTATGGGAAAAAAAGAGCCGTTTGACCAAAATTTCCCTAGTCCCTAACAAATCTCGTTGAAATTTTCTGTCATAGCTACTATCCAATAGGACTAAACTTAGTACAAGTTTCATCCCAATCAGAAGCCATCGCTTAAAAAAATCACTCACTTAACATAAAATCAACCATATGCTTATTCTGCCCCCCAACAAGAAGGTAAATGGTATAATATAGTCGGCTCCGTCCGACTTTAGCTCTTCCTTATTGGTGTTCCGCTGCGATAGCCTAAATTTGAGATAACTGATGTTGGGAAAATTTGCACTATGAAAATTCTCCAAAAATCAAGGTGGAAAAGTCGTCCAAATATGTAAATGCGATTCTTGGAGATTTTGACATAAACCACAAAAAGGTGGTATAAAACCTAAAATCGCTTTATTTCCTTTATTGTTTTTCTTTTAATAACAAGGAAGTAATAAAGTATGCTGCAGGGTTTTATAGTCACCGGATCTAGCATGTTTGATTGGTTTTAAATACAGTTACTCAAATTTTCTAGATTTTTCACGTTTTTTGCGATATCAATATCGAAAGGTCAGCTATATCTATTGTGAAAACACGTCAATCTCTTTCATTGAACATTTTTAATAATGTATTGATCTTTTAGGTAAATTTTCAATTACTACACAGGTGCGATATATCGATCTTATAAAAAACCTTCAAATAAGTAGTGGTGAAAGATGTGCTTTGTAAACTCACCTTAAATCCAAGCGAATTGCATGTTGGCAGGTCCATTGATTTAAACACTATTTGGGAAGACACACACGGAAATTCGTTGAATTGATTAAATAATTTGTTAAGTGCAAACATTTTGCTTAATTACCCTTAACACCTGTTCCGAGGGAGAACCACATTTGGCCAATAGTTTCTCTGCCGATCCCTATAATTTATCGTTCAATGGATAAAGGAATGAATGAATAGTTAAAATTTACTATTATTAATTTAATGTTGCATTAAACCGCAATACGAGTACAATTCATTACCAAATATCGAATACATAAGTATGTACGAGTATTTTATTTGAGAGTTCTACTTACTGTTGCCTGAGCCGCCGTCATCTGTGTGAATTGAAAATACAAATATTTAAACAAATAAGTGACTGAGTCTCTGAGTTTGCATGTGAGTTCGTGTGTATGTTCGAATTAAACAAATTAAATAAACAAATGAAATTTCAACCTACCAGAAGGCAAGTGGCAAAGAAAAATGCTGTTAAATATTTATTTAGCATTCTGACGTTTTTATTTAAATTTTAATTAAACTGTTATCAGATCACATCAATAATTGCGTTTATATAGTAAATTTTAAAGAGGTCATGAGAGTGTATTTATTTTTGGGTGTCTGTTTTTTTTCTCTTGTTTTATTGTTGTTCAATCTTTATAACTCAATTCATTGCAATTCGTTGGCTGGTTGAAACAATCGCTTGTTGGACTCATTTTTACAATTCATATAGGACAGTTGTCTTTTTTGTTTTATTTTATCACAAACAATGCATTTTAATATGTATAAAGAAAACTACGAATTTAAGCTGTCCTTGCTATTGTTTAGCAAAGAAAAATATAAATGCAAAAAATTTAAAAATTTGAGATAGTTTACTTCATATCTACTGAAAATAGGTCGAAGCCATATGCATTAAAAGTTTAATATTGCACAGTGGGGTCGATTTGCTTTTAGAATATATATACATATATATATATGGTGGATTTCATATTAATTGAGTGAATTTTTAAAAGCGATGTCTTC
The DNA here is from genome assembly GCA_963930755.1 of Eudasyphora cyanicolor. Taxonomy (NCBI): domain Eukaryota; kingdom Metazoa; phylum Arthropoda; class Insecta; order Diptera; family Muscidae; genus Eudasyphora; species Eudasyphora cyanicolor. Next base: position 286,529,801 of record OZ005735.1, on the reverse strand, counting down.
TGATCGGGATTTGGAGGATGTTAATTTGTTGAAACGGCTCCTTTTTCCTATCCACATAACTGATTACCTATTGTATTTAGAAAATTTTGTATTAGAAAGTGTTCTCGATAGCTTTTTCTTCAATATTTTTTTGAAAAATAAAAAAAAATCGGTAACATTTTTTTTTACGAAATTTTGTAAAATATAGACTTTGAACCGCCATATAATCGCCTTATAATATATGCATATTTTCCAACTAACCGCATGAAGAAGTATACGATTAAATTTTGTACGTTTCTTCTTCTATTGCAACCAATTCACATATTGACGTCTCCATTGATGAACAATTTTGAGGCATACTCTTTTATGAAACGAAAACAAAGTTTTTTGTTATGGTAAAGTTTATATTTTTATTTTATTAATTCCACTTTCCATCGAAGTTACCTTTTGTTTCCCGGTAACGTGACCCCGGGAAAAATCATATTTTTTAATCCCGCAATCCCGGAAAATCGGTGCGGGAATTCCCCGGATTTTTTGTTTATACATAAATATCCTTTTTTCGATTGTTGACTAAACAGCAGTTTTTATCCCCTCACCTTAGAGAGGAAGGTATATATCATTTGCTACGAACCAAAAGTGTAACACATCGAAGGAGTGACCTAAGGCCCTAAGTATGTTCGGCGGATATCCGTTTTGGGTCATTTTAAGTCGCATGAGCAATGTCCGTCCGTCTGTCTGTCTGCTGGCTGGTGTGCACGATAACTCTCGAAAGGAGTAACCGATTGACTTCTAATTTGGTAAGTGGTAATATTTTCTTCTATCTCCGGCTATGTTCGAATATGGGCCATATTGGTCCACTCCTTCCAGTACCTCCCCCACAAAGCGTTAACATTTAGTGAAATATTGATTATTTAATAACTTCTATACTACTTATTTGAATCCTCTGAAATTCTACACATAGTATTAGCTTATTAGTCACTACTTCCTCGGGCGAAGTTGCAACGCCCCTTTTGGTACCTCCCACACAAATGGACAATTTTGAACCAAAAGTTAATAGCTTATAATTCTATTACCTGTGCATACAAAGACTTGGAATTTTGCACAGTGTAATGGTTTAATAGTACCTACAATACAGTGAAAAATGGGATTTATTGACATGTTCCTTTTTGTACATCCCACACAAATGGAGCATTTTACACCAAAAGTTAACAGCTTATAACTTTAATACCAGCGCATATAAATACTTGAAATTTTGTACAGTATAATGCTTTTATAGTACCTAGAGTTCAGAGAAAAGTGACCGTTATTTGGACGCGCCTCGTGGTACCTCTCACACAAATGGACCATTTTGTACAAAAAGTAAACAGCTCTTAACTTTAATACCAGTACACACTTCATAGTTATTAAATGAAATTTGAATTGATAATAATTTAAATAAAACAAAAAAAAATAAATTTACTAATATTTTTTCGAGACTCAAGGTGGGGGGATTCATTAATCGGTTTACCCGACTGATCTTTCTTACAATATCATTTTTTTATCAGTTCAGTGGTTTCGACGATATATTGCGAAAAATCCTATTTTTGAGAAAAATTTGAAATTAAAAAAAAAATATGAATAAAATTAGACCAATCTGAAGAATAGAGAGACATAACATAATTTCGCAAATCCACTAATCACCCCCACTAATGATGAAAACATACTACCGAAGGTATTTTAACTTCTACGCCACAAACGCCGAATATTCTATGAGTGTTAAAATAGCTATAACTTTTTAAATTATTCATCGATTTTCTTCGGAATGGTCTTATTTTATTCATGGCCGATCAAACTTTACGATAACATAATATGTATTTAATTATTTTATTTATTTATAGTTGCGCATTTTTCGATGTTTTTTTATAAAAATTACTAAAATTTTCTCATAATATCTTGTAAGATATCGTCGAAACTTATGGTGATAATGTTACCGCATCATGTTGCGACATTTTAAAAATTCCCCCTGAACCCTCTGCTAATTTCGCATTTTGCATGCGCACAATCGAACAAAAATCGTGCGGTGAGTAAAACCCATACCTACATTATTGCGTAGCCATTTGGTAGTGCATTATGAATGTACGCTTAAATTTAGGTTTGGTTCTGAAGTCTGCTTTTTGACGGTGCAACACTCCGCACCGTGGACTGTGCTGAGTGTGGAAAATGCGAAATTTTAGCATTTGCGGAGTGTAATAATTTTACAAACGAAATCAAAACATGTTCATACGGGTGCACCATTTTTACAAACGAAGCTAAAAATGCGGTTTCCGTGTAAAATGTAGACATTTTACATTTTTTTTGCAAAAACTAAATCACTATTAATTTTAACTTAATTATGACTTTTTTGGCTTTTGATCTCATACTCGTATACATACAAACGTTTTTCATCTTAATACACTTGAATTTAAATATGTAAAAAAGGGGGACGAAAACAATGCCTATTTGATAAAAATCTATTGTTAAATGTGTAAATATGACCCATATTTTAAAAGTAAGGGAAACTCACAAAAAGCTTTTTTTCAAAATGTAAATGTACCACCCTTTTGGCAATAACGCCCATTTTTCAATGTAAAGGGTGGTTAAATTGTAAGGGCCGATGTTGAAAGTGAACCATACCTAAACGTCAACTTTTTTCTGCATTTCATTTGACATTTCTCAATTTCAGACGGACTCAATTTGAACCAGGGAAAGATACACAATCGAGCAACGCGTTAAAGTTTTTTAAGCCTTTTACGAAAATGGGCATTTCGTGCACTTCGTGATGTTTTTTTGATCAGCAGATCGACCAAATGTGTCCACAATCGGGAGAATTGTGCGCAAATTTCAGCAAACCGGGTCTGTAGGAGATGTGAAAACACCTGTGCATGCTCGCCCAGTTCGTTTGGTGCGGCTTATGGGCTGACGACGTCATCGGGCCATACATCTTCGAAATGAGGCCGGTCAGGCAGTTACTGTGAATGGTGTTCGCTATCGTGAGATTATAACGAACTTTTTATGGCGCGAATTGGAAGATATGGATGTGGACAATATGTGGTTTCAACAAGACGGTGCCACTTGCCACACAGCTAACGAAACAATGGCTCTTTTGCGCAACAAATTCAATGGCCGCGTTATCTCACGTCGTGGCGATATCAATTGGCAGCCGAGATCATGTGATTTGACACCGTTGGACCTCTTTCATTGGGGTTATTTGAAAGAAAAGGTATACGTCGATAAGCCAGCAACAATTCAAGAGCTAAAGGATGAGATAATTCGGTACATTAACGGCATAGAACCTCAATTATGCCTCAGCGCCATCGAAACGTTGGGCCATCGGATGGAGGTGTGCCGCCGAGGTCGCGGCGGCCATTTGGCCGATATTTTGTTCCATAGATAATTGAACCATACTAATATTATCATAATAAAAAGAAATTGCAATTATTTCCTAAATAATTTGTGTTTTATTCAGAATCACCATTGGCCCTCAAAATTTAACCACCCTTACATACTATGGGTGCAATAAAAGCATTACACAGTATGTACAAAATTTCAAGTGTGTTCGCAGGAATCGATTGTATATATATGTATTAATATATATTAACTTTTGGTGCAAAATAGTAAATTTTATTTTATATTATTAAATTATTTTTCTGTTTTAGTTCGATTATTATCTATTAAATTACATTTAATAACTTTAAGGTATGTTCTGGTATTAAAGTTATAAGCTGTTAACATTTGGTGCAAATTGTGAGAGAGGTACCAAAAGGGCGTGCCAACTTCGCCCATTTTTCTCAAGGGATAGCGACTAATGAACTAATACTATGTATGTAATTTCAGAAGATTCGAAAAAGTGGTGTAGAAGTTAATTTTAAAGCTTTTTGCTAAATGTATTTAGTTTAAAAAATAAATTTTCTGTTCATTAAAAGAGGTCATTTTTGACACATTTCCAGTTTTGACATATTTGGTTAAACTTTGAAACCCCTACTCCTCCTCTCCTCCTCTATATACTCCAAGTATTGTAATATGATTTGCTCACTTTTTTGTTATTGGACCCCTACTGTGTGATTTAAAAGATATAATTTCTGTGGAATGCGTTTATTAGTTTAATTTTTTTTAAATCGCAAAATTAATTTGACTTAATTCTGGAAATAGGCTTTAGTTTTTGTGCTCAGAGGAGGTAATCAAATCTGGTCGTAACTTCTTAGTCATCTTAGGATTTTTGTCCAAATTCATCCCTTAGAATGGGAAATAGTCAAAAGCGAACTGTGTCATTTAGTATATTTACAAAAACTCATCTCTCTAAATTTTATAAATCGGTTTGAAGCAAATATTAAGTAAATTATCTTCAGTTCACTTATGAAATGTACATATCGTCATCAGAAAGGGCGTATCATCATATTTGAAAATTTTACAGGAGAAGCAAAAAACTAATTAAAATGAAAAATGTTGTCGTTAGTAAAACGTGGTTTTCAGGATAATACCCTAACATATGAATTCACACAAACATGATTTATAACTTGTTTGTGGAAATTTCGTGAAATATGAATTTTTAACCATGAAAAAAAGAAATAATTTGTTGTTAGGCCCTTTGAAATTTCGCAAACTTACCCATTTTTCTCGAGGTGATAGCTGCTAATAAACTAATACTATGTGTCGAATTTTAGAAGATTGGAATTAGTAGTATAGAAATCAATTTTTCACTAAATGTTAACCCTTTGTGGGGAGGTACTAGAAGTAGTGGACCAATATGGCCCATCTTCGCACGGAGGAAAGTCGCCATTTTGATATGTTTGAATTGAAAGAAAATATATTTGGAAATAAATGTTTTAAATATTATTTATTTGTTAACAAATAAACTTTATTTGAAAATTCAGAAATTTTGTTTGGGGCGCATATATTAGAGTAAAATATATATGCGAACTAACTTTCACAAATAAAATATGTGTTACACACAAACAAAGTTATTGTTTAAGAATTTATCCAAATATATATTTTTTAAAAATATTTTTAAAACTTTGCTGATTTTCGAAGTTTAGGTTTAATTTTTCCTAGATACCGAATTATACCTTATAATTTAAAATGCACCATTAGTTTTTGTTTTACAGCACTGATTTTTAATTTTCAAATATTCCAAGTCATTACATTTTCTGCATTCATCAATGAACCTTATAGTTACGAAAGATTATGCGATTTTTATTTTAATTGTATTTTACAAACATACAAAATTTCCAAAAAATTGAATGTTGCACTTCTGAAAACTGGCCTTTAAATTAAGGCATTGTTACATTGCCACAATACTTAAATACAAATTAATCTTTGTTTTGGAAATATTAGTTCAAAATAAAAAATATTAGGATGGAAACATAGTTTTGTTTAGAATAATATCCTCCCAAACATATAATATTTGCGTGTGTCAAATACTATATTTTTGGAGTGTACCCTAAACATATGTATATTTCAAGCCGAATATGTTGGGTACAATATATTACAGAAGCGATTTTTTCAGCGTTTGCGCACCAGCAAGCAGACAGACACACAGACAGACAGACAGATAGACAGACGGACGGATATTGCTCAAATTACTTAAAATGACCCAAAACGGATTTCCGCCGAACATACTTAGGGTCTTAGGTCATTCTCGATGTGTTGCACTTTTGGCTCGTAGCAAATTATATAAGGTGAGGGGACTCGGATTAAACTTGGATTAAACTTGGTGCAAGTTTTATCCCAATCAGAAGACATCGGTTTTAAAAATTAACACACTTGGTACTAAATCCCCCATATAATATGTAGTCCAACCAAACCACACGATGTTAATTGTAAATAAAACAAAAAGTTTTCAGAGAATTATCAACTATTACAATTTACAATTATGTGTGAAACAATATATCGGCAAAATTCTCGCCACGGCTTCGGTGGTATACCTCTATCCGATGGTCCATATTTTCAATGACTCTGAGATATAATTGAGGTTCAATGTCGTTAATATGCCGAATTATCTCATCCCCAAAGAAAGAAGTCCAACGGTGTCAAATCTCATGATCGTGGTGGCCAATTAACATCGCCTCGACGTGAGATAACACGGCCATTGAATTTCTCGTGCAAAAGAGCCATTATTTCGTTGGCCGTGTGACAAATGGCACCATCCTGTTGGAACCACATATCGTTCAGGTCCATATCGTCAATTTCTGGCCACAGAAGTCCGTCATCATCTCGCGATCGCGAACACCATTCACGGTAGCTGATTGGCCGACCTTATTTGGAGGAAAATGACGCACAGTGTCGTGATTTCTCTGTACGGTTGGGCGAAAATGGAAGGAGTAGATGTAGATCATCGAAATTTGGCATAAGTAGATTTTATAAGCAAAATAAGGTAAAAACAAATTTTGGACCAAGTCCGTCAAAGGACACGCCCACCTCCCACATATCCTGAATGGCAAAAATACAATATTTGCTAAAACTGCCCACGGAATTCAGCCAAATTTAGGTATATGTATATACTATTTATACTTCTAATTTGTATTAAATTAAATTATCGTTAAAATATCCTTTTTGAGTAGTTGCTAGTAAAATATGCAAATAGTGCAAAAATGACTTTAAATGTAATATGCGGCATATTTTATTGTCAGAAATATAATTTCTCTCAATTTTAATTCAATTCGAACTGAAATTTTTTCAAAATTTTGATCCATAAAATATTTTGTTTAGATATAACCAAAGTTTTTCGAAAAAATAACAAATTTAAATATTTATTGTTAGCAAATTCGCAGCTGGAATTTTTTTACTTTAAAACTACTACATCGTTGGTGAACTGTCGTTATAAATTGTCTTTTCGGTCCACTCAAAAAGGGTCCACTTAAAAAACAATCGTGTTTTTCTGTACACACAAATAATCCTAACAGTACTTTCTATATGAGTTATATTTGGACCAACAAATTATTTTGTCGTATTGCAGAAACATTTGTATACAACAACAAGATACACGTTTTGCTATTATTTATGAATAAATATTAATTTTAATCCTTAAAAGATCATACAAATTTTAAATTATTTGATGTGATAAATATATGTAGGTCCACAACTTCAACTTTGAAGCCCCCATATCTCAGAAACGGCTGATGGATCTAAAAAATATTTTATGTGCTTTCTAATCCAACTGTTTTTCATCGATTCGTACAAATAAATTTAAAAATTCCAACATCGACTGTCAGTATTTTTGGACACGCTGACGACACTGTGTAACGCCGCCAGCCCATAAGCCGCACCAAACAGTCACTCTTTGTGGATGCATCGGCTTTTCAACAATCACTCGTATATTCTCGGATGCCCAGATGCGAAAATTCAGCTTGTTAACGAATCCACTGAGAAGAAAGTGTGCCTCGTCGCTGAAGATGATTTTCTTTGTAAAGTCACCATTCACTTCTATGTATCTGTTCATCCAACCATTCGGCGTATTGACGACGCATGAAATTCAGCTCTTGAGTCAATTGAACCTTGGAAGCGTGTAAATTCAAATCTTTCTTCAAATTTCGCATCAGTGATATTCGTGGAATGTTCAATTGTTGGGCACGACGAAATGCATTTTGATTTGAACGCCTATTTTCGTAAAAGGCTACAACAATCTTAACGCGATGCTTAATTCTGGATCTTTCCATGGCTGAATTTTTTCAAGCACTGAAACAAAGAAATGTCAAATTAAGTTGGGCAAAAAACTTGACGTTAAGGTGTGACTCACATTAAAATCGTGCATTACGGTTGGAGCACCTTATATACTTTAGATTAATATGTCAATGAAATGATGAACTTAGTGCAGGATATAATACACTATATTTTTTACCATCCTTATAGATTTTAATTTCCGTCATATTCATGCCTATTTAACGAAAGTAAAAAACGTTAACGCTTTTTTTCTCTTTGTTTACCTAGTAAAATTACGTTGTTTCAAACTTTGTAGAATTATTTTGAATGCATTGGCATTAGTGCAAATAACGTCCAAGATCCCAATATGTATATCAGTACGAGAATGTACAAAGCTATATATGCTTCGAAAATATCTCCTAAATGATTTTTAGAAATGATAACTTTGAAAATTGTATCACGTATTTTTTACCTGTTACAGAATGTACTATCCCAAATCCACCCTCACATTTGAGTGCATCACCGTTCCACGTCCGTGAACAATCCTTTGAACAATTCCCTTTCGGTTATTTTTAAATGATGAAATGACAAGACCGAAAATAAGTAACTGTGTTTCGGTTTCGATTTCTCCTTCTTTGCGATTGCTGTAAATTTTCCACTTGAACGCTTGAGGTCGTACACGTTCAATTCCACTCACTCCATCCATGCCAAATGAATTCGCATCACTCCGTGTTGGGCCAATTGCCCTCCTGCTCGACGAATCCACTGTACATAACGTCACAACTTTAGATTGTCCTTTTTAAGTGTCAGCTGAGAATAACAAAAATATATAAACGGACTTTTTCCATCTTTTATTTAGTCCTGTTGCTGTTGTTGTGTTGTTTTTTTCTACCCGGCGCCAATATAATTTCGGTCACCGAGTCTTCCTATTTCTATGGGAGAGGGAGTTCCGCTACTTCGGTTTGGTGTATGATTCGTGACTTATTACGAAAATCGTTCATGTGTCCATTGCTGCTTCTGTTGTTGCCGCAGTTGTTGTTGTTGGCTTAGAATGAATAATTGCATACGGTTCAGTGGTTAACGCCAAAGAAAGAACAAGGAACAAGTGGTCAATAATATGCTGGGTTATATTCTTCCATTGGGACCACCTGCAGCAGCAGCAGCAGGGAGGAGGAGGAACAGCAACAACCAAACGATGTAATAACAGGAAGAAATTAAGGTAAAGTGGAACAGTGCCAAGAATATCAATGATTATGCAGAATTCTAATTTATTGCAAATGACAAAAGACTTCATCAAATAAGTTAATATTTTACATTCGAAGGGTGCAATTTAATACATTTTATATAATTATAGTTTAAACCAGTCGGGCGGTGCCGTCTATATGATACCCTACACCAATCTAGTAAGATTGGATAACAATGAAATATCCAATGTTTACTTCAACTTAAATTTGTTTACACAATTTACATTTGGTATGTATCTGCCTCTGTTACGAAATCGAAAATATATACGGGAGCTATAATTAAATCTGAATTTATTTTTTTCAAATTCGGCAATGTTGGTCCATGGATCAAGAAACCCTACAATGCTAATTTTCAAAACGATCGGATATAAACTACATCTTCTATAGGGTTAAAGGGCCAAATCGGTCGACACATATATATGGAAGCTATATTTAAATCTGAACCGATTTTCTTCAAATTGAGCAATGTTGATCCATAGATAAATAAACTCTACCATTTTAAATTGCAAAAAAATTTAGAATAAAATACAGTTTCTATAGGGCTAAAGGTATAAATCGGACGAAATATATATATATAGGGGTCGTTGGTAAATCTGAACCAAATTTAATAGGCTTCCTTCCATGTACGAAAGACTCATGACTGCAAAATTTTAGCCCGATCGGAATGAAATTGCGACCTGTGCTCAACGAAAAACTTTAGATGGACCGCCAGACGTACGGACAGACATGGTTAAATCGACTCAGCTGATTCTGAGTCGATCGGTATACTTTAAGGCGGGTCTAGAGAAACAAACTTATAATACCATGTACCACAGTGTGTTGTAGGGTATAAATATGTCAACATTAAAGCAACTAAGAATTTTTGTTCTCTTCTACACTTCGACTTAAAAGTTCCATAGACTTAAATGTACATGTTATGTTTTCCTGGGTTGCAAACTAGTTGCAAAGTTTGCTCTTTCATGAAACATACACGCTGAAAAAAATCGCTTCTGTAGAATATTGCCCCAAACACATTCTGCTGGAAGTATACATATGTTTAGGGTACATTCGACATATATTATATTTGGCACACACAAATATTATATATATATTTGGGAATGTGTAGCTCTAAACAAATATTTTGTTTCAATCCACATATTTTATTATTTTGGCTATTGTTTGCGGAACAAAGATTTATTTGCATTTTAGTAATCAGGAAATATATAACGATTAGAGTGATCAAAAAACCGGTTTTTTTGAAAAAATAAAAAACCGGTGGATGGTTTATTTAAGTTATAAAAAAACCGGTGGACGGTTTTTTTCTTCGAAGAAAATCGGGGAAACCGGTAGAACCGGTTTTTTTTGCATAACAAAACAGTATGAAAATTGCCGTTTGAAAAACATTTTCCTTTTTAATAACAAAAAAGGCGATTTTTTAATACTAAATTTTTCAAAGCGATGTCTTCTGATCAGGAATCTTGCACCAAATTTAGTCCTGTTGGATAGTAGTTATGAGTTGGATTGTGATGAATATTGTCATTTGAGTCAAACGGTCCTTTTATCTCATACTTATAAGTAATTAGCTATTGTATTTAGAAACATTTTCCAAAAGTGTTATCGATAGTCCTTTCTTCAACCTTTTAAAAAAATTAGCATATAAAGAGTGTCCCAAGAAGAGCGCAATTTTTTAATCTCGCAACATTCGAAGTGTCATTGTTTGACATTTGAATAATTGTTATTGTTTGTTAGTAGAAGGTACGAGGTTAGTAAAAATGGAGCGCTACACGAATGAACAACGCATTCTCATTGTGAAATTGTTTTACCAAAATGGTGAAAGTTTTGCGGCTACAGTTCGCAAATTGCGATCAATTTGGGGTCACAGTAATGCTCCAAAAGAGTCAACTGTAAAGAGATTAATGGATAAATTTGCCGAAACTGGGTCTGTTAGTGATGTAAAGACAACAACGCGCCACTGTGTCACTGTGTGGTGTGGTTTTTGGGCTGGAGGAATCATTGGACCTTTTTTTTATGAAAATGAGGCAGGTCAAGGGCAAACAGTCAATGGTGTTCGGTATCGTGAAATGATAACGAGTTTCTTCTTGCCTAGAATTGAAGAAATGAATGTGGAGGGCATGTGGTTCCAACAAGACGGCGCCACATGTCATACAGCCAGAGAAACAATTCAATTGCTGCATCAGTCATTTCCCGGTCGTGTTATTTCGCGTTTTGGAGATCAGAATTAGCCGCCTAGATCGTGCGATTTAATACCATTAGATTTTTTTCTTTGGGGTTTTTTGAAGTCGATGGTTTACGCGAATAAGCCGACGACGGCTCAAGCCTTAAAAGACGAAATTGGACGCTGCATTAATGAAATACCGCAGCATTCATGCAAAACGGTCATTGAAAATTTCATTAAAAGATCGCGTGCATGCCAGCAAAGCCGCGGCGGCCATCTGCACGATATATTGTTCCATACATAACCTCATTCTGTCTACTTTACGATATAATAAAGTTTCACGATTTTTTCTTAAATATCTGTGTTTTATTTAAAATTAAAAAATTGCGCTCTTCTTGGGACACCCTTTATATTTTCAATACTTTTTTGCAAAATTAAACTTTTTTGAAATTTTTGTAAAAACCTATGTTTTAATTTTTGATTTTTTTGTTCAAAAGAAAGCTTAGATAATTTCCTTTAAAAGCTTTGTGACCTATTAATGGGATGGGACCTGTTGATCTATCAAAATAAATACAAACCTCTGAAAAAAAATTAACGTTCAACCAAACATTTTAGCATTTCAGATGGCAAAAATTTCAATATTTGACACCCTCCAACTCGGAAAGTCCTTAACCGATTTCGTTGGAATTGTGTCTCATAACTACACTAAAAAAAAAGCGTACTGAAAATCAATGAATTTTTCGTAAAGTTTAAGATTTCGGCAATGATTTCGAGCCAAAGACAATCGCTATAAAAATAAGAAGGTTTTATAGTTAATTTAAAGACGTGAATAGTATTTGTTTTGAGGATGCATTTCATAGAATTAAGAATTTTGGGTAATAAAACTAATTAAGTTTGGTCTTAAAATAAGCACATTTTTGCGTAAATTTAAGTATGGCGCGTGCTTATTTTTAGTAAAATATCATATAATTTAAAACATTATCGTAATAAAATTTAAAATGTTTGTCCTTGATATAAGAATATACTGGTAATTAATTTAAGGCATACATGAATTTAAATACAGTTTTTTTAAATATGTATGGAAAATTCGTTACATTATATTGATTATAATGTTACTCTTTTAAATGAATCATTTTCTTTGAAATCATTTACTATTCATAGAAAATTCAATAACACAACACTTTATCTTTCTAAATAAATATTTTATTTGTTATATTTTATATTGGAAAATACAAAAAAAATATAATACATATTACGGATAACCTTGAACATTTTATAATTTAAAACAGTATGTAATTGTATAAAGACAAATCGGCCAACACACGATGAAGTTTGACTTTTATTCGAATATTGTATTGTTATGTATCGATTCTATAGCGGGATTCGTTTCTCTATTTGTTGTCCATGAACAATTTTTATCGGAACCGACCTTAATGATTTTTAACCTAGAATTTGGCTGGAATTTAAATAGAAATTATATAAAACAAATATTATATTATTTATCATATAGTTTGGATGCTCACTCATTTCCTGCAATTTGTAAATTTTTAATTCCCCACTGCATTTTTCATATATCCAAATAAAGTTCAATTGCGCGAACTTAAATAAAAATAATTTGAATAGAAATCAAACAGGATGATTTATATACGATAAAGTATTAAAATAAATTTTATCATATAACTGTCACAAAATGTTGAAAGATAAGAGATATATTAAAATCTTTGGAATATACTTACTTACACTGAAATATTTAGTCACTCTTCTACGACACAAATTCTCATAATAGATCCATACAAAATTTGCTGCACTAAAAGATAAAAAAAATATTTATGTAAGATATTATTAATAATAGAAACTGATTGTTTTGAAAGTGGCGAAAGTGACATTTTTCATATAAATTGAGTTATCAAAAATAATTTTCTAAAAAAATCAATCGTGACTTAGATTTTAAAATCTTAAGTTTTGTTAGCAAACAAAACTACAAAAACTTATTAAAAATTACTTCTGTAAAACTAAAGCTAATGCTGATAATGACATACTTAACCCTGGTGTTAGATTAGCAAATCTGTACGAATCCTAGATTAAGAGTCCATTTGGTCAACATTACATTTTTCATATAAAATGAATGTGGAAGACAATATTTTATATTTATTTTTATTCAATACTTCGTGAAAAGAAAACAGCTTATTTACAATTATTTTTGAGCAAAAACGCTTGTTATTTTGATTTTAGTAAAACTAAAATATCCCTTGGACAAAATTATAAGGCAATATATATACATACATATATATATATATATACAAAAATTTTACCAAATGGCCTAATCTAACAGCAGGTTTAATTATGAAGTACTTATGAAGCAATTATGAACACGAAATCAAGGAAAAATTTAAACTAAAATTCAAAAACCGAAAAAATCTCTTTAAACAATTTATATTTGGAAAACTTTTTAACAATAACTTTGTTTGTGTGAAAACACGTATTTTATATGTGAACGTCAGTTCGCAAATATATTTTGTTCTAATACATTAATATATGCGTTCCAAATTAAATTTCTTGATTTTCAAATAAAATATATTTGTTCAGAAATACATAATACTTACAAATATTGTTTCCAAATCTATTTCCTTTCAATTCAAACATTCCCATGTAGGTGTATGCTCACTTATTTTTTTCTAGTTACAAATGGAATTCAGCACTGCATTTTTCATATATCCAACACATTTATCTTCAAATATTGCGTGATCTAAAATTAAAATAATTAAAGTTTTTCTGAAAATAAATCAAATAAAATTATCTATAAACAAAAAAAAAAAAGCAAATAAATTTTATCATATCACAATTGGAAAACGCTTAAAAATAAGAGAAATATTTCAACCGTTCATATATAATACTTATGTTGAAATATTTTGTAAAATTTACCACTCTTCTCACAAAAGACCCATTCTAAAATTGTTTTACTAAAAAAATTAAAAAAGATAGTTGTATGTATAACATATTATTAATAATAAATTTCTATATTGCCACAAATAATTTTACATTTCTGCATTATGCGCTGGTATTTTTAATAAATAAATACTTTCAATTAAAATGTGTTTTGTTAATTTTGCAATTGCCAATAAGATGTTTATTTCAGGATAATAATATTATTTTTCACGTACCTAAACATTTTACCATTGTCTCTTTCAGTATTACAAAATCTATTACTCACATTTTTGTCATCCATTTGGCACAAATCTCTTCACAGGACTTACAAACAAGATCTCCTTCAAAAACGCATGTACATCGCCATAAATAACATCAAAAATAACAGCAAAAATAACTATGCCACACGCACTCCCTTATCACAGAGATCGATCATCGATGGTGACGTCGGCGGCATAACCACATGCATACACACATGTACGCGACGGTTTCATTTGTTGTTGTTGCTATGCTTTAGCAAAAATAACTGTTAACAGCCCATATTAAAATTATTTTCGGTGCAACATGCACGTATACTTACATATTCACAGCAATCAAATTTTTTCACAATCCGCGTCCCGAAAACAGACAGCCGTTTCCTTCCATCGCTTGTAAATAACTGACGATTTAAAAGAAAACGAAAAACAGAACTGTTCTCTATTTTCTCTTCTAGCATTCCATAACAATTATTGGTTCACACATTACCAAACAAAACTGATTCTCCGAGCGAGAGGGGAGCGAGAGTTTGTATAATTCTCTCGTATGTATTCTTAAAAATAATGACAATAGTCATAAAATTTATTACCATGACAGCCTTTCCTTTAAGAGGAGCGTAGCCTTAAATTTATTACTCAACTATCTCATACTGTTAATTAAGTCCGATTCGGCATTAAAACTATGACATGTGTACGTCGTAGTGTTAATGTAGAAAATCCTTAAAAGTATTGAAATATTACTTAAAATAATGCGCATTGTCACAAAAATAATGATTTTTTTCTTTAATTTAAATGCGTACATTTAAAGAAGCGCGTACACAAAACTAATGATTAGATAGACATTAATTCTAATTCAAAATACTTTATATTAAGGAAAATTTCGTAAAAAACGTGTAAATTTTCATTATTTTAATGAAAATTGTCATTGAATTGATGCCGAGGTAGCATTCTTAATATAAGAATGTGTCATCATTAGTTTTATTACTATTTTTTTTTTTTCAGTGTACTATCTGATAGGGCTACTTGGTGCAATTTTCATCCCGACAGAAGACATCCCTTTTAAAAATTAACTCACTTGACATGAAATTCCCCTTATGTAGTTCAGTCAAGAAAATATTAATATTTCGGGATATTAAATAGAATATTTAATAGAGGTATTAAATCTTTATACATATATATATTTTATACACACTTTAGTGCAGGTGGGTATATACGAGTATACATATAAATATATAAGAGTATACACTAGTCGGTTCACCCAAATGAAATTTTCTTACTTGTTTTTGTTTCGGTTTGGAAGTGGGAGAATGCGTTTACTTTTCACATAACTTCTGAATCATTTATTTTCTTTAAATTTTTGTAATTTGTATAGAAATTTGTGAATGGCTTCGGATTCTACCAAAGTTGCCGAGTCTTTTTAGGCCATATAAGGAGATCTTTCATATTATTATCTTAATTTGTGATATTTTGTATATAAAGTTGTAAATAATTTTTAATATTTTAGTGATAATAAAAAAACCGGAAAACCGGTGGAAACAAACGAAAAAAACCGGTTGCACCGGTTGTTCGAAATTCATGATTTTGAGAAAAACCGGGGACGGTGGAAGCAAAAAACCGGTGGGGCGGTTTATTTTAAACCGGTTTTGATCACTCTAATAACGATACATTAATTGTCAGCCATGTTTTAGGTTTTAGGAAATCGTATGACAACAAATGATGACTTGGAATAAAAAGAAATTAATAATTAGTGCTTTACAACAAACGTTGTTGCTACTTATGTCATTTTAAATTGTAAGGTATAACTCAAAATCAATGAAAAGTTAAAAATGAAATTCGAAAAATCTGGAGAGTTTTTAATGAAAACATATTTGTTGAAATTCTTAAACAATGCTTTTATTTGTATTTAAATACATATTTTATTTGAGATAATTAGTTCGCAAACATATGTTGTTGTAATATATTAATATATGTGTTCCAAATAAATGTTATTGATTTTCAAATAAAATTTATTTGATCAAAAATATATAATATTTAAACATTTGTGTTCTAAATATATTTGCTTTCGATTCAAACATATAAAAAAAAAACGATTTCGCCCTGTGTAGTTTCTGAGATATTCCATACATAAATATTGCACCGTCAACTTATTCGATTCCACCTATTTCGGCGAAATTATTAATGCATTCGAATGTCGTTTTTCTCGGATCAATAGCTTCCAGAATACAATTATTACAAAATTCTACGCCCTCTAATTTTTTGTGGGTTCGATTACCACTGGAGGCTCTGGTCTGTCCCTGAAAATCCAGCCAAATGGTTTTTGTAACCCTGCTTTGTCCTTAAAGTTAGAATATAAATGTACTTTAGTATTGCAATTCATATAAATAAATAAATAATTTTTAGTGGAGTTGTTATATTGTTTTTAAGGTCAATCATTTCAGAGAAATTCCTTGGCCACATCCACTTTTTATTTTACCCCCACTAAAGGATGGGTGTATACTAACTTTGTCATTCCGTTTGCAACACCTTGAAATATTGATCTGCGACCCTATAAAGTATATATATTCTTGATCGTCGTGAAATTCGAAGACGACTTAGGCATGTCCGTCTGTCTATCTGTCTGTTGAAATCACTGCACGGACTGTATCCGTAATAATAGTTGCAGGTCGTTTGGGATTGCAAATGGGCCATATCGGTGAATGTTTTGATATAGCTCCCCTATAGAGGTCGCTCCAAAATACGACTTTTGAGCTATAGATACTACATTTTTAAAGAAATTTTGCTGAAACTTTGCAGTTTGTATTCAATTTTGACAGGAATTCAATGTTAATCAACACAGTTAAAACTTTACAAATCGGGTTATATTTTGTTATTGTCACCTTATAAAGGTCGCCCCAAAACAGGCTTATTTAAGCCATAAATACCATATTTTCTAAGCATTTTAAGTGAGTCTTTGCAGTTTTTATTTTATTTAGAAAATAGTTCATCACAGTAACAATTTTTTAAATCCCTTCATATTTTCTCATAGTCCACCTATAGATGTTGCTCCAAACAAGGATTGTTTAAGCCATAAACACCACATTTTCTATGCAATTTAGCTGAAACTTTGCAGTTTGTATTATATTTTGGCAAGAATTCATCTCAATAAAATGTATACAAGTCAGTTCATATTTTGTTGTAGTCCCCGTGTAGAGGTAGCCCTCAAATATGCTAATTTAAGCCATAAATACCACATTTTTCAGCTAAAGAATTTGAGGCCTAAAATTTGGCAGAGTCTTCTAATTTGCTTAAACAAAAAGGATGGTTCCAATATTTGCTCCGCTTCCAACGATTTTTCCAGTAATAGAATTTAATGCAATCCATGGTGGAGGGTATGTAAGATTCGGCATGGCCGAACTTAACGCTTTTACTTGTTTGTTTACTATTTGCGACGAAGAAGCTTTTACTTAAATACAATAAACATTTTAAAAAAGAGGCCGTTAGTTCTTATATGATGCCATAGAAATGGATCTTCTATGTTCTTGTAGCATCACGTTGGTGGAGGAGGATATGTAATATCTGCTAACAAAAGTGTAACGCATCAAAGGTCTTTAAATAGACACGACACCTTAGAATATTTAGCTTTTAGAGAGGTAACAGAATGGCTGATAATAAACGTTCTATTTAAAGTTGTTATCAATATTTACTCTGATAGCACTACAGTGCATAGCTATGCAACAAAATTTTTGCCGAAGGGCTGTGCATAGCATTTTCTGGTGCAATATGGTGTCCTAAAAACAAAAAAATATTAAAAAAAATGTTCATGGTAATTTTTTTTAACTGCCGATTTTCTTGGAAGATGCCTTTAGTATTTGGAGCTGTTTTTGTAGGTATAAGTATTGAGTTTTCCAATAGGGATGATATGATTTTGAAGTGACGTTTCGGCCATTTGTAATATGACATGATCTGTAATTTGTTTTTCATTGTATTCAGTAGTGTTTACAATTTCATCATGGAGAGATATACGCAAGAACAACGTTTACAAATTATTAAGTTTTATTATCAAAGTAATCATTCTCCAATTGCAACTTTTCGTGCGCTACGTCCATTTTTTTTCAAATCCAAGAAAAACACTTTTCAGTGGAGCTACGACCGTGACACATATGAGCAATATTTTAGCTCTCGTTAAGAGCTATCTTTTTGCCATTGATCGATTCCCGATCCAGCGTACCGTTAAGGAGCTAGAGCAAAAATAAACTTTCCGTTCACATTTGAAAATGATGCTAAGACCATTTTTTGTTTAAATCCAAAAAAAAAACACTTTCCAGTCGACCTACGACCTTAACTCCCTTGAGCAATATTTTAGCTCTCGTTAAGAGCTATCTTTTTGCCATTTACCGACTGTGGCTACGTGTCACACAGCAAATGAAACAATTGAATTGTTGCGAGAAAAGTTTGGAGATTCGATTATTTCAAGAAGGCGCAGTGAAATAACCCCCAAGTGAAATAACACCCAAGCCGAAAATGAAATAACACCCAAAAAAAAGATTGAAAATTGGGTTTGGGTGAAATTTCATTAACTTTGGGTTTCATTTCATTTTTTGGGTTTCATTTCAGTTTTTTTTAAATTTTTGTTACTACGACCAAAATGAAATAAAACCCAAAATAAAATGAATTTGGGATTTATTTCATTCATTTTGGGTTTTGGGGATTTTTTCATTGTTTGGGATTTATTTCATTTTCATCGAAATCTAATTTTTCTTGGGCCATATTTCATTTTATTTGGGGATTATTTCATTGACATTCAAAATGAAATTTAGGAAAGTTTTTAATAATAAAATTGTTAGATATCGCTTCCTTGTCGTTAGGCGGTTAGAATCGAATGAACATATTGAACGGGGTAATTTTAGGGTTGGCCTTGAGAGTAGTAATCAGTTCTTAATAGTGCTTCAGAGAAGAATATTTACAAGTTTTAAATAATAACAAATAGGAAAATTTAAGTTTTAGGGTCATGGATAGCAGATTACAGAAAACATACCAGATGGTACGATTGAATTATATCATGAAATTAATTAGCTTTAAATGTTTGGAAATGGTAAGTAAAATAAGATTTGCGACGATTTTGCTAGAGAGCCGATCAGTAACGGAACTGATTGGGTTTGTTCCCTTTTAATAATTTACGAATGAATACTGCTGTAAGAGAAAAATTGAAGAAAAGCAAGTGAAACAGAGAGACAAAAATCGCGGCGATTTTTTGGCATATTTGTCGTCTGCTTTACTATATCTTCATGTCAGAAAATTTTATGGAAATATGTTGGAAGAGAAAACACGAATAGGAATTAATGGAGACGAAAAATAGGTAAAAAATCGCGGCGATTTTTTACCTATTTTTCGTCTCCATTAATTCCTATTCGTGTTTTCTCTTCCAACATATTTCACACACGAAGTTTCACTTCTCTTCCAACAGTTTTTGAACATGAAGAAATAGTAATGCAGATGAAAAATGGGTTAAAAAATCGCCGCGATTTTTTTTTTACCTATTTTTTGTCTGCATTACTATTTCTTCATGTTCAAAAACTGTTGGAAGAGAAGTGAAATTCATATGTGAAATAGTTTGGAAGAGAATTCTCTTCCAAAAGTTTTCATGAATTCTCATGTATTATATTCCTGAAGTTTTCAAACGCCAAGAAATAGTAATGCATTACAAAAAATAGTTCAGAAACATTTTTTTAATTTTTCGTCAGGATTACTATTTTCTTGTTTTCTGTTCCAACATTCAGTTGCAAAGCATAAAAACCATTGCAAAGCAGTTGAAACGTTGTTTCTACGTCCATTAATAAATATCAATTTGCAATTTGCAGGTATTCCCATTAGTTTTTATTCTAATTTGTTTCGTCGACCTATTGGGGATTCCATACAAGAATTTCTGTAAATACTACAAACAGTTTTTGGGAAAAATTATGTATATTGCACAAAAAAATAATTGTCTAGACGAATAAATTTAATTTGGAGTTTATTTCATTTGTTTGGGGTTTTTTTCATTGGGGATTATTTCACTTTTTTTTGGGTGAATTATTTTCTTTTAATTTATCTAATATTTTTTGGGGGTTGTTTCATTTATTATTTGGCTATTTTTTCATTTAATTTGGATTTTATTTCACATTTAATCTTTGGGCGTTATTTCATTTCATTTGGGTCATATTTCATTGGGGGTTATTTCATTTTCGGCTTGGGTGTTATTTCACTTGGGGGTTATTTCGTGGCGCCTTTCAAGAAATTGTGATATTGAATGGCCCCCTAGAAGTTGTGATTTAACACCATTAGACTATTTCTTGTGGGGTTATTTGAAGTCATTGGTCTTTCGAAATAAAGCAGACTCTCTTCAAGCGGCGGAATGAAATTGGGCCCCAGGAAAATACACCCCAATATTTTTATGAATGTTGGCCCCAAAAATTAAATGTTAAACAATAAAAATTTTTTTGTGGCCTTATTTCATTTTTTGTCTGCTTTTTGTGGGTGTAATTTCATTTCTTGTCTGCTTTTTGGGGCTTATTTTCATCTATCAATTTAGAAACAGGAGAGGCTGCGCATAATAGGTTTGCTCCGCGTAGCCAACTTTGGATCCTGTCCATAGGAGAAAGTCTTAAACAGAGGACGAAGGCCGTAGGCCGACCGCGCAGGAAAAGAGTTTTTAATTAAAAAATGGGTATATTATTACGTACTCCCCAGATTTACGAAGAGAACATTTCTCAGTTATTTTGGGGTTTATTTTCAATTCATGATCTTTTCTTTATTGGGGTGTAATTTCCTAAATCAGTTTTTGTAACGAAAATAGGCCCCAAATTTGGGGCGCACTTTCAATTTCCAGTTGGGGTGAATTTTCTTGGGATTCAACTTCCGGCCGCCTCTTCAAGCTTTACAATTCAATATTGAACGTGAAATTCATGACATACGACTTTTTCTTAGTGGAAAAAGTGCTCGAAAATAGTGTTCATCGAATTCGGCCATTTGAATGACGTTTTATTTAGAACTTAATTGTATCGATTGTAAAGGGGTTTCCAACAAGAGGTGTTATTTTGGTATTCAAAGCTAAATGCCTTTTTTTACTGAAATGATCGGATGTATATTTCATAATAAAGAGGAAGGTATGCCGTTAATAATGAAAAACAACCTCAGCCAAATGGCCACCACGACACGCTTACAGGACCATATCCTTTTTATGAAATTTTTCATAACCAAATCGCAAAGTGGCTGCCTCGCTAGCCTCACGAATTCTATCTTTGAGTTCTTGAATCAACGGTGGGCTGTTGGCGTAGACCTTATCTTTCACGTGGCCCCAAAGGAAGAAGTCGCAAGGTGTTAAATCACCAGATCTCGGTGGCCAATTGTGATCACCTCTTCAGAGATAACACGGTCCGGAAACTTTACCCGTAACAGAGCAATGGTTTCGTTGCTTGTGTGGCACGTAGCGCCGTCTTGTTGAAAGTAAACGTTGTCCAGATCAATACCATCCAGCTCCGACCATAAAAAATCATCTCCCGATAGCGCAATCCATTCACCGTAACTGTTGATCCAACCTCATTTTCGAAAAAGTAAGGTCCAATGACCCCGCCGGACCATAAACCGCACCAAACAGTCACACGTTGAGGATGTAGAGGCTTCTCAACAATAACTCATGGGTTTTCCGAGCCCCAGATGCGACAATTTTGCTTGTTGACGTAGCCACCGAGGTGGAAATGGGTCTCATCAGTCGAGATGATTTGTTGACGATTTTCGATTTTTCGAATTTTAATAATTTCAATGCTTTGTTGAATCGTGTATCGTTCCATTTTTAGTAATGACGTAGTTACTACTTGTCAAATGTCAAAGAATAAAGCTTCAAATGTGGCAGCTACCGAAATACCTTGTGATTCAAAATAACACCTCTTGTTGGAAAACCCTGTATATCAATCGAAAGAAGTGAGAGTGTACTTCAGAAGGTTTACTGGTAAAATGTCTTTTTAAAATTGCATGTTATAACGATATAGGTGTTCCCAATCTGGAAAAAATATCCCACTTTCAATTGTATAGACCAAAACCAAAAAAATATATCCCAATAATGGCACAAGCTGCTGTGATTACTAAGCTGTAAATGCTAAATGATTTATTTTCAAACAAGCCTATTGAAGCCACTTTGCAAACATTGGCTCATAAGCCAATCCTTCGATTTGTTTTGGTGCGGGGCGAAGTGATAAAAAATGTGTTTTTCTTTTAAACAAGCCGAAAGAATCTCAAAAAAAACATAAATAAAAATGTTTCATCGATGCTCTAAGACACCTAAAAGCCCAAATTTACGCTAAAAATCACAATTAGAAACATGTGTTGAACACAAAAATATTGCACACATTTCAAATACTCTGCAAAAGAACAAAAACGAAAAAACAGAGAGAGAGATTCTCGAAAGCAATTAAACAAATACCCCCAAATTAAATCGTTCATCATAAAACTGTAATTTTAAGGCTTTCGCTTTCATTTTGGCCATCATCACGGCCACAATTCATCTCAACTCAACTCATCTAACCGAACCATTGGTCCACGTCCACAGATTGTTGTTGTTGCTTTAATGGACTTGGAGTGGGTGGGCAGTGGTCTGGGGTGTAGTTGGAATTGGAATTGGCACCGCCACTGACACTGAATGGGCGGCGCGGCGCTCATTTAATGACGAAACACTGAAAACGAAATAACAAACAAATAATGATAATAGTCGGCCATCTCGAAATGTTTGCTTGATTTGCAACATACTAGATTTAAGCAATCCATCATCATTTCTACATTTGTTGTTTTATTTTCCATCCATTTCATTGAAGGCATCCTTGTTGCCTGGGCCGCCTGGTGTGTAGCCACTGGGATGGGGTTCAATATAAATAATGATCCAGGACTTGAAAAAGACCGGATGGATGGTTGAATGTTTCAATGGGTAGGAATGGATGGTCACTGCTGGAGGAGGGCATTGCAGATTTTACCAAGCAATTAGTAATTAATGTACAAAAATTTTGTTGTTCTATTTGCCTTATTTCGCAGATAAATAAGATATGGTGCGTCCAAGTTTGGACCGACCGATGGATGGGAGTGGCGAGCGATTGTCTTTAACTGCGGGAGTGTGCTGGGTTTGCTACGAGCATTTTGGCAAGGGCAGAAGATAAAGAAATTAAACATCATGCTCATCATGTACTGCTAAAATAACATTGTTGCTCTAACCTAATTATAGTTGTTATTGCAGACGATCAATGTTCATTTCAAATACTAAGCATGATTATACAAAAATATTTATATATTCTCGAGGCAGGTGATGGAAGTTGGTTTAAATTAGGGGAAATTTTCAGCTCTATTCACAAAATAATAATACAGGAAGAAGAACCACATTATTTATAAAAATGGGTGTTCAAATTTCAAAGTTTGAAAAATTATATCAACTTCAAGAGGGTCGGTTTTAAAAAAGGAAAACTTAGGATAACCTCACTGTATTAAATAAAGAAAATTGACATTTTTTGAACTTTGTTAATCACTATGATTTTTTAATAATTCAATGTTTTATATTTCGAACTTAATATGATATACAACGTCGCTCTTGGCATTCCGATTGCAACACCTTGAAATATTGGTCTGAGACCCTGTAAAATATTGAACGTCTTCAAATTCGGCGATTTGGTTAAGTCCGTCTGTTGAAATCACATTACAGTTTACAATAAAAATGTGTCAAATTTGACAGAAATATGGTTTATAGTTTGGAATTTCTCGTCTTGAAAAGCACTCATATCCGCCCATGTTTCGATTTAGTCCCTATAGAAGGGTCTCAACCGATTTTACGTCAACCGATTCTGATGAAATTTTGACAATATTCGTTTAATTGTACATAAACAAGAGCCTATTAACAAGAGGCTCTTGTTAGGTTTAGAGTGGCAGCAGGTATAGCAGACTCACTTAGACTATACAGTACATTGTGTTACCACAGGGACATAAGGAAAAACTTAAGTTATTCCTAGCCCCTCCCGTTGAACAAATTTGATTGAATTTGGGTTCCAACAACAGTAAATTAAGGTAACACACCAAATTAATAAGAGCCTAAGGTTGCATGTCGCCTTATATAAACTTAACAAAAATAACATGACAGCATAACACGACTCACACGTGATCTGTCAAAAAAGGCTATTGAAAAAAGTATCTCCACTTGGATCACCCTATACAAAGAGCGGACACAGACACATAAGGTGTTCTATTGATTCCTTCTCCTCTTCGTCCCCACAGCTTCTACAAAAGTCATTATACAATACCTTCAAGCTCTTTGCGTGCCGTCCGATAAGACAGTGACCTGTCATGACAGACAGGATAAGTGAGACGTCCGATCTCGACAACGATAGCAGTGCATTGTTGCGTGTAGACTCTAGGCCGATCCACATCTGCCTGGAAAGTATGCAGTTCCGGACTAGTGACCACCTATCATTTGTTACCATAAGTGCAAGATAAGCTTGCAGGTCGCTAGAGGCATGCCTACATATTCCACTTCCCCTGGAGCGTGTAAGGTAGTACGAACATTCCATTGTGATCTATCAGGTAAAACAGTGAAATATCTCTTGTCAATGAGTGTTTCAGTTATAGTACAGCTCGGAAGGTCAGACATTGTGTCTAGAATTATATTCGTATTCATTTCCTGACCATCGCGGCAGTTGTCAATGACTAATAGCACTACATACATGCGGCTTATTGCACTGCTAGAGCCTCAGTCTGTATCGTTCTCAGCGCACGAGTGAAACTTACATATATACGAGTATAGTATATTTTTAGCATCGCGCAGAAAGTGGATTTTTGCCGAGCTGTCCACAAGACAACAAGGCCGCACAGCATTATCGGTCTGACTGCTGCCGCATGCAACCAATTAACTATATGCGGGTTCAGACCTTAGTGTTTTTCTATTGCCTTTTCCAGGTATACCACAGTCTTCTATGCTCTTTCCAGAATGTTGGGTTTGAAGTATATCTCTTTTAGAGACATACAGGTGACTTTCCTCTAACAGCTATAGGCTCGTCATCTGCATATGCAATAACTCTGACACCCATCATCTCGAGAGAAAACAGAATATTGGTCATGGAGAGGGGGCAGAAGTTCCCTTTGGGGCTTTCCCCTGCTGACAGTTGACCTTAAGCTAGCTGATATGCGTCTGTAAAGTTTATGAATGAATCTACGTATATTGCTATCAACCTTAGGATTGCTAATGCCGTAATTATTGCGGCTGGATTTATTGAAGGCCCCCTCTATATCTTAGAAAGTTATCATAGTGTATTCCTTGACGGAGAGGGATCCTTCAATAAAGCTGACCAGGTCATGTAGAGCGGTTTCATCCTAAGGTCCTAAGAGAACTATCAATTTATCTCTCCAGGGTTTAAACGAGAAATGACGATAGACTGTTTGGCCGAAAATCCTTAGCTCCAGTATGAGACGGCTTTCTCGGTTGTGGGATGAAAAAACTTCGTTACTTTAAATTTTTTTTGGTACACGCTGAAAAAAATCGCTTCTGTAGTATATTGTCCCAAACATATTCGGCTTGAAACATATATATGTTTAGGGTACACTCCCAACCATATAATATTTGGTACACACACAAATTATTTGTTTACATCCCAGTATGTCTTTATGTTGGACTATTTTTTACGAAACAAATATTTATTTCCATTTAAGTATTCAGAAAATAAATTGTGTTAAATTGTTCAGTAATTCAAAGTTAATTTTTTAGAAATTGTTTATGTCGTAAAAATAATAATAATTGAAATCGGTCTCTATTTAAGACTTTTTAAGACTATGGACAGAATCCAAAGTTGGCAACGTGGAGCAAATTTTCTATGCGTAGCCTCTCCCGTTTCTTAATTTATAGATGCAAATAAGCCCCAAAAAGCAGACAAAAATGAAATTAAACCCCAAAAAGCAGACAAAAAATGAAATTAAGCCCCAAAAAAATTTTTGTTGTTTGACATGTTATTTTTTGGACCCATATTCATAAAAATATTGAGGTGTATTTTCCTGGGGCCCAATTTCATTCGGCCAAAGATAACATATAAAAAAAATTGTATGGTAAATTTTTTTTAAAAACATTTTTCTTTAACATTCCCTTTTTCTTGGAAAGGTATTTTGAACACATTTTGTGAAGTATGCGCTCGGTAAAGCCACGTTAAATTAAAGTAAATTATGAGCACCACAAATGTTAGTAACGACACTTTTACGTGGAAACAGAAGTTTAGTAACTGTCGTTAAAACAATTAGTAAAAATTAATTTTTTTTCAAAAAAATCGTTTTTTGCTGGAACAAAAAACATAAAAAATTTGGGAAAAAATCGCAAAAAAATGTTTGTTCCAATTTTTTAAAGCTAGCATCCTAACGAAGAGAACCATGACCATTTGAAGAAAATCTATGGATAAATATAGGAATTCTAAGCCGAACCACTGGCTTAAGTTTATGTCCATGGACATGAGACGTTTAAACGTCTCCTCTATTCAACCTAACCTAACCTAACCTAGGAATTATAGCACTTTTGGTAGAAATACGAGAATTTCAAGATAATTTGGTTTTTATACGCCGACTATTGTGAATAAGGGTATATATCAGATGCTGCGGGCCAAAACAATTGAAAAAAGGTAAAATGAACCTAGCTTAAGTTGCAAGACTTACAATTGCCATTGGGATCATATTTAATCATTTTCTCTCCATTGTACCACATTCAACCCAATGTGTCATAATTAACCATTTCTGCACCACTGTAACACATTTTCCCCCAGCAGTGCCACTAAAAGTGTGCATTTAGAGAAAATCATATTTTATATTCTAAGAGCCATATTCGCATTCTTAGGCCGTATTTTACCCTTTATGTCCCATATCTGTGACACTTTTAACATTTTACCGTATTGTGCCTTCTTCAGTTTTTTTTGTCCCATGGTTAACATAGAAGCTTCGCACTCTGGTCATGAATCACTGTACTACTTAATTTAATTACTGCTGTACTATGGTTAACTCTTTTTTGTCCCATTGTGCGTTTGCCTCACTGTAACATATTTAACACTTTTTGCCCCACTGTATCGTATTTAATCCTATTTGCTACACTGTATCATATTTAAAACATTTTTGTCCCTTTTTGACCCACTGTACCATAGTTAACCATTTTTGTCACACTGTATCATATTAAATCCTTTTTTCCCCCACTGTATCATAGTTAATACATTTTTACCCCACTGTACCATATTTAATCCATTTTGTGCCGCTTTACCATATTTAACTATTTTTGCCCCACTGTACCGTAGTTGACCCTTATTTAAAAAATGTCATCACTCTACCTTACTTGACCCCCCCTTTTTTGACCCACTGTACCATATTTAGCACATTTTGTCTCACTGTACCATATTTAACTCTTTTTGTCTCACTTTACCGTATTGTACCCACTCTACCATACTTAACCCTTAACGCCCACATTTAATCACATTTTATCCACTGTACCATTTATGCCCACTATACAATATTTAATGTTTTTGACCCACTGTGCTCTTCACATCTCAAGTTTAAGTTCCAATTTCGCCAGATTGATTCCTTTTTGCCCCAATGATTCATAATTAACCCGTTTTGCCCCACTGTGCCTCTTAAAATTAGAATTTCCAAAAATCACTTGCGATCTTTGGTTTATGTTACAAAAGCTACCCTAGAACAATGGGACCATATCTAACATTTTTAAACCACTATTTTACACTTTTTTCCCCACTGTGCCCCGAAAAGTACGATTACAAAAAAAAGCTGACTACCTCGATCCGCTGTCCTAAGGACATCCCCCGCATACATTTTTACCATTCTAATTTTAGACGTTAGAGTTGGCGGTGGTACCATATTTATCCCTTTCTGTCCCACTGTGCCCCTAAAATTTTCAAAAAATCGTTTCTAATCTAGTTTACGTCCCAAGAGCTACTCTAACAGCAAATTTCACGATTCTAGTTCTTTCCATTAGCATTTGGCTGTTTTACCACATTTATCCCTTTTTGCCCCATTGTGTTTAAAATCATAGATTTTTGCTCTTGAAATTCAGTGCAATGTAATATTTTTGCTTTTTATAGCGATTCATTTCAGATTACTTCACTCATCAGAGCATCCTCATACAGTAAAGTGTTTGCCATTTGCTTAAGCTGTTATCACTTTGTTTTAATTTTTAGTAATTTACTACAAATTGACCATCACTTTTGCATTCTTCGTCCCGTGATGAGCGAGTGAGATTGTTTCGAATTTCAGTTTCTTTTTTTGGCGTTCATCGCAACGGCTCTTTTTGTTTCATTTAAACAATTACATAGCAATTATTTTACAACCACCCACACTGCTGCCTCTGCTGCTCACCAAGTCCTGGCGGACAAAACCGCTTATAATCGCCGACTATTTGACCAATTCACTATTCAGAGGAGTGTTCCTTTGCTCTTCATTGGCAATGAGGCTCAAAGATGACACAGCCGAAATCCAGAAAATGGGTATTTTTCGAAACTGAACAATGTAAATCAGACCTTTGTAAATGCCAAGGACACATTGTAATGCCATCATTGGGGGGCGGCTGTTACTGGTGAGTAATTCGCAGCGGAACTGTCGAACGGAAACGGTAAATTTTACTTGCATTGTTGCTCTAATCGGCGATTTTTTTTCATTTAAAATACTTTTGTTTTTATTTTATCAGATATTATATATATATATATACATATTTGTGTATATATATAGTGTTCAATAGTCATAGGTTTTAGATTATTGATTTATAATAACTTCCCAAAGAAAATGTCTGAGGAATGATCTTTTGACATCTGCCAAAATGAATCCGCTTATAAATATATCATATATTTAGTTTCCATCTTCATTTAATTCCATACTTTCAAAATTATTTTAATATTCAGGTAGTACATAACAAATCTATAACATTTTAAATTATCTTATTTCAGGTAATTAATTAAACACCTTTTTTAAACCTTACAGCTTCTATTTGAATTCCACAATATGTGATGTTGGTTCTTAGGAATGTATTTTGTACAGACTGTTTAGGAATATACATTTCATCTGCGAGAAGAAGAGTTTAAATTGAATGAGTATGAGGGGTTTAGACTTTTACGAGTAGGATTTTCGGATTTATTTGCTTATGGTGTCATGTCTTTCCCTGTTCTTATTTCGGTTTCCAAAATGCTTTGGCTTTAATTCGTTGTAGACCATAATGTTACTGTACTACAGGGTGTTTTTGTAGACGTGTGGTTTTCAATCTGGTAATACTTTTTTCGGAGTTGGTCTTTTTGACAGCTGTCACTTGATTTATGATCAGTTTAGTTTGCCATTTCATAGTGAAATAAAAAAAAATACAAATACTTATTTTGTTCAAATGGGCTTTCAAGGTCAGTTATATTGAATGCGAATAAAAGATTATTTAATCCATTTTTCCACATCCGACGTTTCGCTGGGATTTTTCCAGCATCTTCAGGGATGATATTTTTATCCCCTCACCTTAGAAAGGAGGGTATATATCATTTGCTACGAGCCAAACTGTAACACATCGAAGGAGTGACCTCCGCTTTGGGTCATTTTAAGACATTTAATTATAGCAGTTTTGGTAGAAATAAGAGAATTTCAACATAAACCGGTTTTTATACTCCCACTATTGTGAACAAGGGTATATATCAGATCCTGCAGGCCAAAAGTGTAACACATCGATGGAGTGACCTAAGAGACCCCAAGAGTATTTGGCGGTAATCCGTTTTGGGCTATTTTAAGTCATTTGAGCAATGTCTGTCAGTCTGTCCTTCTGTCTGTCTGGCTTGTGCGCACGATAACTTTCGATAGGAGTAACCGATTGACTTCAAATGTGGTATGTGTTAATATTTTTCTATCTCAGGGTAAGGTCAAAGATGGGCCATGTTGGTTTATTCCTTCGAGTACCTCCCCCACCGCAAGTTAACTGCTTTCAACTTCAATGCCTGCGCAAACAAATACTTGAAATTTTTTACAGTGTAATGCTTTCATAGTACCCGTAGTCTATTGAAAAAATGGGCGTTATTGCCACGCCCCTTTTGTGCCTGACAAACAAAATTAAAAATATGAAAAATGATTTTTTGGAATTTCTCTTACTTTTACAATATTAATCATAATGTCTACATTTATCTGTAGATTTTTTTCAAATAGGCATTTTGTTCTTCGTTAAGATGCTAGCTTTCAAAAAATGGAACAAACAATTTGTTTTGCAATTTTTCTTCTTATGTTTTTTTGTGCCAAAAAGTGATATTTTGAAAAAAAAAACAAGTTTATTATACCTGTGATACAGGGTATTATAACTTTGTGCATTTGTTTGTAACACCCAAAAGGAGAAGAAATAGACCCATCGTTTATTATACCGATCGACTTAGAATCACTTTCTGAGTTGATTTAGCTATGTCCGTCTGTCCGTCTGTGCATGTATTCTTGTAATCAAAGTACAGGTCGCAATTATGGTCCGATCTCGACGAAACTTTACACATATATTTTTTTGGCCCAAGGACGATCCCTATTGAATTTGGTTAAAATAGGTTCAGATTTAGATATAGAGCCCATATATGTATATGTTAGCCCCGATTTGACATGTAAGCGCTGTAAAAACTTTATTTTATATCCGATCAGTGCGAAATTCGGCAAAGAGAGGTTTCTTATTACATGAAGGAATACTGCTAAATTCGGAGAAAATCGGTTCAGATTTAGATATAGCCCCCATATATATGTTACCCCCGATTTGACATGTAAGCGCTGTAAAAACTGTATATCCGATCAGTGCGAAATTCGGCAGAAAGAGGTTTCTTATTACATGAAGGAATATGCCAAATTCGGAGAAAATCCGTTCGGATTTAGATATAGCCCCAATATATAAGTTAATAATTATAGAAACACATTAACACCTTGAGTTTTGGAAACAGACTGAATTTTTATTATTCTTTAATATTTCTTAAAGAGTCAAAATCAATTGTCAATTATGTCGAGTAGGCAAATTGTAGTCTGCACGTGTGGATATTGTGGCTTAACTCGCAGTGAATTATTATGACGAAGTCAGTCTGCGTTACAGTCAGCAGTTTGTTGTTAGTTGTTTATTACTTTGTAACGGTGTCATATGTCGCAAACGAAGTCTGCGTTTTATACCGGTCAATTGATAATTAGGGTAGTCAACGTTATTCGTGAATAACATCTCCCCTCTTAAATACGATTGTCCCAAATCGTTTTTAGAATAGTGGAATATTCCTGATTCTGCGTATTCCTCTTATTTTCATCTCATTTGACTCAGAGAGTTCCTGCATTGACAGATGTATTGATGGATTAGCATTAATTATAGGTGGCGAAACTGCCTGCGAGTTGGCGTTGGGCTCACTTTTCCTTTTAAGTGCTAATTATAGTGAAGATTATCGAAGTAAATAGAGCAGATGATAGACCGAAATTCATGCACATACTCGTTTTATGACTATTATTCAAGATTTCGATTGTTTCGCTGTTATTAATGTGTAGTTCCTTAAGCATTTCCAGAGACAATGATTCCTCTATTTTTAAATCTTGTAGTCGAGGTTGCAGAATTGCGGGGAGAGGCTGAAGTTGAGGAGCTTTTTGAATTCTTAAATGGTCTGTCAAGGCTTTCGACCGATGAATTATGAATTTTTAATACCTGTAGGTTGTTGTTGTTAGCGGTCGATGTGGATTGTTCCGTTGAATTGATTGAGAAGAGCGACACCGGGTGAAATTTTATCAATTTTATCAATTACTTACAAATCATCGTTATTCTATTTATCTTTGCGCGCATTTGAGGGAAATAAAACCTTTGTAGAATCTGTTTCTTATTTTCTTCGCTGTTCCTGTGAGCCCTATTGTGTTCAGTTATAATCTCGGTTTCCTGATCATCCTCGGTTAGCAGGTCTATCACCCTTGACCTGGTGTACTTTACTTTGAAATGATTGAAATTGTTATTAAATACCTCTTGTAGTCTACCGAGAATTACATCAGAAGTCAAAATGCAATTAGTTACAGAAGGGTTCAGATAATTTTTCATAATGGTGGTCAATTTATCTATAGATGGGTCTGATTCCGTAATTGTATGCCTATGGTAAGTAGGAAAAATTATCTCGGATTTATAAGACGGATTATCGTCCGTATTTGATATTATTAGTTGATTTTTAAAGACATTGATTGGCGCGTCCGTGAATTGGATAAGGCCTTGAGATGAACTTTCATCGCTGTGTTGAGTTGCTGTGATTAAATTAACCTGTGAACATTCTCGCGGAGATTTCAGTGAAATGTTGGGTGTTGTAGTAATAATGTCACAATGAAAATCCTTTTGTGGAGGATTCATCAAGGCGGGGAGCCGTCCTAAAACTATGTCGGCCCCGTGGAGAGGTTTAGGCAAAGTATCAGCGATTACTGTCATTAAATCAAACCCTGAGACCTCTTGGGGAGATTTTGGTATATTGTAGTCAGTAGTCTTTGTGTCAGTAGGTATGTCATCTCTAGGAGGTCTTGACAAGGCATCAGCAACAGCATTGGATCTGCCTGGTTTGTACCATAATTCATAGTTATAATCCTCCAAAAATGCTTTCCATCTCTTTAATTTGTAATTAGTGTTCTTATTGTTCAGGGCATAGGTCAAAGGTAAGTGATCAGTGAAAATTTTAATTCTAGAAGACCCGTAAAGATAGTTTCTAAGCGTTTTCAGAGCCCATACTATAGCGAGCAACTCCTTCTCATTCGTCGCATAGTGCTCTTCAGCTTTCTTCAAAGTTCTAGACAAGTAGATGATAGGTTTGTCTTCTTGAGACAGTACAGCGCCTAATGCGTAACTAGAGGCATCGGTGGTAAGATGGAATTCCTTTTCAAAGTCTGGGTAGGCTAACATAATGTCTTCTGATATCAGACTCATCTTCAATTTGTCAAATGCCGAGATAGCGTCTTCATCGAGCTCAATGTTCACCCTACTCGAAGCATTCTTGGACGTACGTCCTGCCTCTCCTCTCAAGAGCAGAGTCAGGGGTTTTGCAAAGCGTCTATAAAAATTGTCAAGTCCTAAAAAAGATCTGACATCTTTCAATGTCTTAGGAAGCGGGAAGTACTTCACTGCTTCCACATTCTTAGGATTGGCTCTAATACCTGTATCTGAAATAAGAAATCCCAGGAATTCGACTTATTTCTTCATGAAGTCACATTTGCTCAACTGAACCTTCATATTCGCAAGTTCTAGGGTTTTGAAAACCGTCTCTATATTCTTCAGATGAGTTTCCTCATCCTTAGCAAAAATTATAATGTCGTCCATATAGACGAAGCATATTTTCCCTATATGAGCTCGGAGAATGTCGTCCAGAGTTCTTTGAAATATAGAAGGGACATTTTTCAAGCCGAAAGGTAATCTAGTAAATTCAAATTTCCCGTGATTAATTGAAAATGCTGTTTTTTGCATATCACTTTCCCTAAGTGGAATCTGGTGGAAATAGAGAACCACTTATTATTTCCTAGCTGAGGCAAAACATCATTTATTTCGGGTATCGGGTATCGGGTATCTATCGGCAATAGTCTCTTTATTCAATTTCCTGTAGTCAATTACTAGCCGATATTTTTTCGCACCCGATGAGTCACCTTTTTTCGGCACTATCCATACAGGAGAGTTGTATGGAGACCGCGATGGTTGAATAATGCCATGGTCAAGAAGTTCCTGAACTTGAGACTCAACTTCATCTTTTAGATGAACCGGATATGGATAGTACTTTGAATAAACTGGGGTGTCATCTTTGGTGTTTATTTCCCCAACGACGGTAGTCGTGAATGTAAGTTTCTCCTCAGGATCACTAAATAAGTTCTTGTATTTCCTGACAACTCCTAATAGATTGGATTTTTGTTCGGTTGTCAAATGATCAGTCCTGATATCAATTATATTTACTGAAGAAGAATTTCGCTGTTTCAGCCAGATTTCTATTCTATTATCTAAAATCATGTAATTATGGGCCGTATAAATGACCGCCGAAAGATCCCTAAGGCTATCATTTCCCAGAATCGCATTAAAGGATTTCAGAGTTGGTAATAAAAAAAATTCTACTGGTTCTCTATCTGTCGGAAAGAGGTTCAAGAATGTATGGTGCGTTATTTCTGTCTGTCCGTCTAGGGATCTCGCGAAGAAGTGTTTATTATTAGGGATTGGGTTTTCGACCAATGAAGGTTGGATATAGTTAGTGGGTGATCCTGTATCAACCAGTATTCTTATAATTTCTCCTGAACTCGTCTTATATTCGAAGTACGGCAAAGACGAGTTTGTAAACCTAAAAAATGTACGTCAGCAAACTATCCAAATTCGTTCTGGTCAGAATCGTCAAAACGATCGTATTGTTGGTCCAAATATTCGTCGAATGGCTGAAGGTCTTCCTCGTTTCCATAGTTCGTCATGTCCGCCCGATATTCGGCTTCGACATTTGTCTGATCAGAGGTACCTGTGTCAACGTGAAAGTTCCTTTGCATTTTCAATGGTTGGGGGATTTGAGTGGAATTAATAACAGGTATTTTCCCTGAGAATCTATTATCTTGGATTGACCTATTCATGTAATTGACCACTCTTGAACGCATTGATGGATCTATGTCCATGGGTTCTGGTCTCGGTTGGGGTTTAGGTGCTACGGGCCTAGGAGGGTAGTACGTTGTGGGGAATTGCCGAGGATGCATGGGATTTTGAAGATACTGGTTCTGTGTTTGAATAGGCATATTGCTGGGGTTTGCTTCTGGCACAAATGCTAACTGAGGGTAAAATTTAGTTTGTATTTGGTTGTCTCTACGGGGTAGAAGTGGTGACACCTGCTTGATTGCTCTGTTAGGACTTTGAACTGAGTTCGCACAATGCGTTCGGAATTGTTCATTTTCCAGTTTCAGGCACAATTGTAAAGCCTGTGGTAAATCAGTGGACTCCTTTATTTCAAGAAGTCTTGGCAAGTCACCTTTTAGTCCCCTGATAAATGTGTCCAGGGCTTTATCCCTATATGTTTGTGTCAACAGATCCATCGATTCACGTCCTATGTCGAGGCAAGTTAATTTCTTCATTATAAGGGATAAATGGGAATAAACCTCCTGATAAAACACCTGCACCGAATTCCTACCTTGAACTAGTGGCGTCATCTGATATTCTAGTGTTGTCAGGTCGCGTTTGTCGGCGTAGTGCAGTGTAAGGCACTTGGAGATACTCTCCCAATTGAGAGGGGTGTTGTACGACGCCAATGCCGCGTCCGCATTCCCTACTATTTTATTCCTAATAGTAGGGAATGCCTAATAGGATTCTTATTAGAGTGATCAAAACCGGTTTAAAATAAACCGGCCCACCGGTTTTTTGCTTCCACCGTCCCCGGTTTTTCTCACAATTATGAATTTCGAACAACCGGTGCAACCGGTTTTTTACGTTTATTTCCACCGGTTTTCCGGTTTTTTATTATCGCTAAAATATTAAAATTTATTTACAACTTTATATACAAAATATCACAAATTAAGATAATAATATGAAAGATCTCCTTATATGGCCTAAAAAGACTCGGTAACTTTGCTAGAATACGAAGCCATTCACCAATTTCTATACAAATTACAAACATTTAAAGAAAATAAATGATTCATACGCGCAGAAGTTATGTGAAAAGTAAACGCATTCTCCCACTTCCAAACCGAAACAAAAACAAGTAAGAAAATTTCAATTGGGTAAACCGACTAGTGTATACTCTTATATATTTATATACTCGTATATACCCACCTACACTAAAGTGTGTATATAAAATATATATGTATAAAGATTTAGTACCTCTATTAAATATTCTATTTAATACCCCGAAATATTAATATTTTCTTGACTGAACTACATAAGGGAAATTTCATGTCAAGTGGGTTAATTTTTAAAAGGGATGTCTTCTGTCGGGATGAAAATTGCACCAAGTAGCCCTATCAGATAGTAGTTATGAGACACAATTCCAACGTGATAGGTTAAGGACTTTCTGAATTGGAGGGTGTCAAATATTGACATTTTTGTCAAACGGTTGTTTTTCCCATCTGAAATGCTAAAATGTTTTGTTGAACGTTAATTTTTTTTCAGAGGTTTATATTTATTTTGATTGATCAACAGGTCCCAACCCATTAATAGGTCACAAAGCTTTTAAAGGAAATTATCTAAGCTTTCTTTTGAGCAAAAAAATCAAAAATTAAAACACAGGTTTTTACCAAAATTTCAAAAAGTTTAATTTTGCAAAAAAGTAATGAAAATATGTTTGTTAATTTTTTTAAAAGGTTGAAGAAAAGACTATCGATAACACTTTTGGAAAATGTTTCTAAATACAATAGCTAATTAGTTATAAGTATGAGATAAAAGGACCGTTTGACTCAAATGACAATATTCATCACAATCCAATGCATAACTACTATCCAACGGGACTATATTTGGTGCAAGATTCCTGATCAGAAGACATCGCTTTTAAAAGTTTAATATTAAAAAATCGCCGTTTTTGTTATTAAAAAGAAAAATGTTTTTCAAACGGCAATTTTCATACTGTTTTGTTATGCAGAAAAAAACCGGTTCTACCGGTTTCCCCGGTTTTCTTCGATGAAAAAAACCGTCCACCGGTTTTTTTTATAACTTAAATAAACCATCCACCGGTTTTTTATTTTTTCAAAAAAACCGGTTGTTTGATCACTCTA
Organism: Eudasyphora cyanicolor; assembly: GCA_963930755.1. Lineage (NCBI taxonomy): Eukaryota > Metazoa > Arthropoda > Insecta > Diptera > Muscidae > Eudasyphora > Eudasyphora cyanicolor. Next base: position 286,492,887 of record OZ005735.1, on the reverse strand, counting down.
ATTCTTATACATTAAGAATCCCATAGTATTTAGGAGTACCCTTACAAGAGTCGTACAATTTCAGTACCCGCTCAACGCTTTTTTTCCATCTAATTACATCTGGAATCTAGGTCAGTTAGGTCATTTCTAAATCTTTCATCTATACCCTGATCAATGCCGAGTAATAGCGTTCATGTCGACAGCAATACTATTGAGAGAAGTAATTGGTGGAGGAACGGGAGGTATGATTGGTTGTTGTAGTTGGCTAGGGCCAGGAATATTGAATATTGGTGGTCTAATCAAATTATTTGGGTTAGCGATGATTAACAACTGTTAAAATTTTATGTTCCAATTTTAGGATTTGTTTTTCCTTTAATTTAATTACTTCACTTTTGATATTTCTTAAATATTAATGATTTTTCACTTAAACAAACTTACAATAGAACGGTGACAAGCACGGTACTGCCTGTAGGCTTAGCTCAATTCCTTTTTACTTCTCAGCTACTTGGGGGCTTCTTCCTTACTACATCAGCACCCGGACGTCAGTGACTGATCCTGTCTTTCACCGGTTTTAGCTTTTGCTTAGATCTTGTACAGCCTTTGGGGTATTTTCATCAGATTGGGTTACAGCCTATAGGCTGTTTTCTTCATTCGGATTTGCAGCCTTTTAGGGTGCTTTTTGTTTTTGTTTGGCGCCAGTTGATAATTATAGAAACACATTAACACCTTGAGTTGTGGAAACAGACTGAATTTTTATTATTCTTAATATTTAATTTATAATATTTCTTAAAGAGTCAAAATCAATTGTCAATTATGTCGAGTAGGCAAATTGTAGTCTGCACGTGTGGATATTGTGGCTTAACTCGCAGTGAATTATTATGACGAAGTCAGTCTGCATTACAGTCAGCAGTTTGTTGTTAGTTGTTTATTACTTTGTAACGGTGTCATATGTCGCAAACGAAGTCTGTGTTTTATACCGGTCAATTGATAATTAGGGTAGTCAACGTTATTCGTGAATAACATATATGTTACCCCCGATTTCACATGTAAGCGCTGTAAAAACTCGTCCAAAAGAGGTTTCCTATTATATCGGTTCAGATTTAGATATAGCCCCCATATATACGTTACCCCCGATTTGACATGTGAGCGGTGTAAAAATGTTATTTTATATCCGATCAGCGCGAAAGTCGGCAAAAGGAGGTTTCTTTCTACATGAAGGAATACTGCCAAATTCGGAGAAACTCGGTTTAGATTTAGATATAACACCCATATATATGTTACCCCCGATTTGACCTGTAAGCGCTGTAAAAACTGTATTTTACCCCCGATTTGACATGTAAGCGCTGTAGAGACTGTATTTTATATCCGATCAGTACGAAATTCGACAGAAGGAGGTCTTTTTACATGAATGAGTATTCAGGGAAGATCGGTTCAGATTTATATTAAAGCTCCATATATATGTTCCTCCTGATTTGGTATAAAACCGCTATAGAAGTTGTATTTTACTTCCGATCATTAAAATTTTCCAGAAAGATGTTTCTCAATTTAGGAACGAATATTGCTTAATTTAGCGATTATCGTTTAAGAATTAGATAATATGATAATATCAAATACTTACTGCCACACACTCTATTTTGACAAAACAAATGAATGGGCGAAGAGAACAGTAACCGCCAAACAGGTTTCAAAACAAATAAGTAACAAGACAATAGAGAAGTACACTCATTCAAGCACTGTACACCAAAACAAAAATACTCGATTTAAGTGTACACTGCAGTACTGTACTCATTGTCATTGCAAAGAAAGACAGACGCAACAACAAAGAGAGACGGACCACCTTAGAAATTTATTGATTTTGAGGGGTAAATACACTAGTGTACATACTGAAGAAATAGAAAACAGCAGCATCATTACACTAATCGTTTGACGAATTGAATCGAGTATAAAGAATACAACAACCGAACGAGCAGAGTACACGACTAGATTGTAAACATCAAACAGTGTGAAGTGTCCAGATATTTAGGGTACATTCCATGAAAATTTTTGTTTGAGAAAAAAAAATAATAAAAAATGTCACCATAAAATTTTGTTCTGGTTTCATAAAATAGTATGCCGCAATCTATCCAAAAAATTATTTTAGGTTTCGGACTCAAAAATTTTTTTTTTGTTGCATAGCGCAATCTGCCACATTTATGGTCCCCATATAACAAGCGATCTTATTTATGATAGAAGCATTTAAAAATGTAATCATTTAATAATTTGTCTGGAGTTCATTTTGGAATATCAATTGCGGTGCTTAATTTCAAATGATATACGATGGATGAAACTCACAAATAATTAAAAGTGTAGACACAGTATTGCGCTTTTACTAAAACGTTTTCTTTCCCAAAATAAAAACTTCAATTTCACGTTTGTATTACAAAGGATGAAAATACTTTAGAATTTCTAAGAAAATCTTTTGTCCTCCTCCATTGTTGGCATATTATTTGCCTATGTACTTTTTGTCTAAATCTTTTGTTCGTTCATTGAAATTCTCATAACTTTTCCTAGGTGGGTGGCTTTTGATTTTTATTCAATTTTTCTTATAAATATTAAAACGTCCATGAAAATTATTTCATGGCAGAGCAAAAGCAAAAACGTTATTCACAAAAAACAAGAAGAATCCTCAAATTTTGCATATTTTCTGCCGGCATTGAAAAGGGTTTACATGGGGTTTTGGGAAGTAAGTGAATATGAATTAGTTGTTTTTGTTTTCTACTTTTTTTTGAGAATTTTATTTACCTTTTTACGCTTAATTGTCTAGTTTGTAACTTTGATAGGCGTCTATTTTAAAACATTCATTTAGATGCTGCCTTGCAATGGAATACATTCTTTTGGATGAGGTGTTAACGAGGGTGGAATGAAAAGGTTGAGGTGTTGTGTATGCCTATAATGGTCCTTTCAATGAAACTGTTTTATTAAAGTAATGAAAGTTTACTTATCTTTACCATATTATTTTGTTGCCATAAAAGTATATTGTCGGGGCTTATAGTGATTTTGTACAAGGATTTTTTTTGTCCTTTGCTTTCCCAGCAAACTTTGATGCTACATATCTTGAAAACTCGATGTCACAAGAAAAAACTGTTTATTCCATTTGATTTAGCGTGTCGAAATTATGCGAGATAAATTGTGTGTAATTATTGAAACAAAATTCCAATTCCATCAATGAAACATGTTTTGTTCAATTAATGAAACTATTCATTATAGCAATATAACATTTATGTATTTACATGAAATACCCTTTGCATTACATCAATTTAAGCACAGCAGTGTTACGGTTACACACTAAAAAAAGCGTACAAAAAATTATTGAAAGTATCATAACTTTTATAATTTTGGCTTTGATTTGGCGCAGATTTATTAAGGACATGAAACATCAATTAATCAATTATTTCCTATAATAAAATCAAATACATGTTGTCCTTAAACAAAGTTCCTGATATACTTAAATAAAGCACATGATGTATTTAAATCCGATCTTTATGAACATGTGAAAGGAGAAGTTATTTGGTCCAAGAAAACCCGTATTTTCATCAGATAGATATTAAATTTGGAAAACAGAACTATCTTTACCCAGAATAAATACTATTTACTAATTTTGAACGAAAATCAAAGAATGAAAACTGCGAGTTATAAGGTCATAACTTCATTATATCGACGCTGACAATCGGACAGTTCAAACCAAAACAAAAAATCTTTAAAACAAAGTAACTTGCTCTACGTTTATGAATGAAATTGACATTCTTTCTAAGACAATATAGTTTAAAATTCAATGATACGAAGATATCATGCCGGAAATTAAAGACATTTTGACTTTAAAAGTACGACATGAAAATATATACATATAATTCCAAAATAAAATTTCCTTAAAATTATTGAAATGTTTACTTAAATTAATAACATTTATCCTTACCAATGTTATTTTCAGTAATTCAAAGAAATATCTTCAAAATCAACATGTATGTACACAACATTCATACAACGAAGCATTAAAGCAAACATAATTTCTTTAAATCAAAAATAATTTCATTGAAATCAAGTAAACTTTCATTATTTCACTGAAAATTTAATTTGAAGTCAAGACAAAAACTTTAATTTCTTTAGAGATGGTGTTATCTTTAGTTTTACGAAATGTTTATACCCTCACTTTAGTGATACGAGGGTATATATCATTTGCTACGGCCAAAAGTGTAACACATCGAAGGAGTGATCTAAGATCCTAAGTATGTTCGGCGGATATTCGTTTTGGGTCATTTTATGTCGAATGAGAATTGTCCGTCCGCCCGTTTGCTGGCTGGTGCGCACGATAGCTCTCGAAGGGAGTAACCGATTGACTTCAAATTTGGTATGTGGTAATATTTTTTCTATCTCCGGCTAAGTTCGAAGATGGGTCATATTGGTCCACTCCTTCTTGTACCTCCCCCACAAAGGGTTAAAATGTTGTGAAAAATTGATTCTTTAATAACTGTATACTGTTTATTCGAATCTTCTGAAATTGTCGACATAGTATTAGTTTATTAGTCGCTATCACCTCGAGAAAAATGGGCGAAGTGCCACGCCCCCTTTGGTACCTCCCACACATAACATTAATACCAGTGTATAAAAATTCTTAAAATTGTGTACAGTGTAATGCTTTCCACATTCCAGTGAAAAATGAGCGATATTGCCACGTCCTTTTTGGTACCTCTCACACAAAGGTACCATTTTGCACCAAAAGTTAACAGCTCATAACATTAAGACCAGTGTATAAAAATACTAGAAATTGTGTACAGTGTAATGCTTTTATAGTGGGCGTTATTACCACGCCCCTTTTTGTACCTCCCACACAAAATGGTCAAATAATACCACTATTTAATATCTCATAGTGTTAACATGCCAGTGCATATAAACGCTTATAACTCGGCACAGTGCAATGTATTTAGAGTGTCTACAGTTCAGCGAAATATAGGTGTATTTATTAAACCCGTTCTGGTATCTCCCATACAAACTGACAGAATAATTCGTGGGAAATTCAATATTACATCACTCACAAAGTGAGGGTATACTTTAGTCGGTTTACCCGACTGAAACTTTCTTAGTTGTTTAATAACACTACATAACAAAAACATTTTTTTTTGTCTCCGGGACCTGAAAACTTTTTTGAATACAATTTTAAGAAACAAAAATTCTATGGTGAAGTTTTTTAAATTTTTTTTTTAAATTCCAGTTTTCCTGGATATTTGAAAAATATTTAATGTATAAACCCGATATAGACGTGATATCCTTTAGATTAAAGATTATAAGGGCTACAAATATTGGGAATATCACTTACGCGTTAAGACAATGGTTTAGTAACTGTCGTTAAAACAATTAGAAAATTTTTGATTTTTTAAATAGTTTTTTGTTGCCACAAAAAAGAACATACAAATTGTTTTTTGTTTTAAAGCTACCATCCTAACGAAAACAATGTCTATTTGATAAAAAAAAAAACTATGGATATATGTATTAATTACGAACCATATTGTAAATGTAGGGGAAACTAAAAAAATCATTTTTCTAATTTTTGTTTTGGACATTTTGTTTGGGAGGTACCAAAACAATAACGCCAATTTTTCATTAGACAATAAGTACTGTAAAAGTATTACACTGTACAACATTTCAAGTGCTGGTATGCGCAGGAATCGAACTTATAAGCTTTTTCAGCCAAATGGTCCATTTGTATGGGAGGTACCAAAAGCGACTAAGAAACTAATACTCGAAGTAATTGTGGAAGATTCCGATAAATAGTACAGAAGTTATTAAAGAATCAGTATTTCAATCGTTTACTCCTTTTGAAAGTTGTAGTTCGCACCAGCCAGACAGACAGATGGACGGACATTGCTCAAATGATTTAAAATGACCCAATATGGATTTCCACCAATCTTGTATCTTAGGATACAAAATAAATGTTCCATCAAATTTTTTCGCGTTTACGACATCATATTTCATAAGAAAATATTATGCACAGTCCTTCGATAAAAATTTTATAAACTAGTGTAATCATATCAGAAATTAATTGACGTGAAACTCCCCAAATCCATTTGAAATTTAGCGAAATTGACAAAAAACGCGGAAATAAACTCAAATTTAATAAATTTTAAACAACGTTTCTCACAATTAATTAAGTTAAATAATATTGGCCAAGAAAATAAATCTTTGGGACCATAGTGAGATAGATGGCTCTGCCACCGACTTCTGTCTTTCTTGTATCTTATTAAAACAAAAAGCTTATCGCCAAATTTCGATGGCTGAAATTTAAGCTAAATTTTTCATACCACCCACAATCCGAAAATATCCTTAGAATGTTTTTCTTACCTTTAAATAGAAAAATTTAATCAATTAAAAAGTTTGTTACAAAGAATTTTCTTCGTTACGAAATTTACGTGAAAACGTGCGTGCCATTAATATCCGCATTAAACATCGTGAATCGCCCAAAAAAAAGTTTCGTGTTATTTTTGTAGTTTTCGCCACACCTGAACCCCAACCTCAAACTCAATCCCACAGGTCTTGGAACAATGGCATTGGTGGCGACGGCGACGTGTGTTTGTGTTTTCCTCCGGTTATTTAAAAGTGAACAACAACACAAAATCATGGATTTTTATTTGCATATTTATGTGCGTTATGGCTGTTGTTGTTGTCATTGTTCTGGGTGTTGGTGGTGAATGCTTTTGTTGGAATGTCGGATGGAAGAGGGTCTCAAGAAATGACCGGCCTTACGTGTTAATTTTACGCTTTTCGTTCATTAGATTTGGAAAGAAGAAACAAAAAACAACAAAAACGATACAAAAAATAAATTCTAAAAATTAATGGCATTTTTGATGTTTTGCTGTTCTTTTTTCTGGTTAAAGTGATAAATATTAGAGAAAATAATTTTAATTACTTTTAAAGTTTTTTTTTGGGTTTATTTTCGATTTATTTGTGTAAATATTTGTTCAGTGACTGAAGATAAATTACCTAACATTTATATTCTGAGAAATTTCTCTTAATTCATAAGTTAAAGTTTAAATTGTTGTCTAGATTTAAATACTACATATTAATATTCATAATTATTGGTTATTATTCATTGTTGCTTTCTACGTTTTCGTTTTCGACATTCTCAACGTTATCATCTTCATTTTCCGTTTTAACACTATCGAATTCGGCAATATCCGAAGCTGTGGTTTCTTCTGCTTTGACCTCATCAGCCTTTGTGATGTCATCTTTGTGCTCGGCTACTTTTGATTCTTCACCATCGGCTTTATTTGGGGTTTCTGCATTAGCCTCGGTAATCGATACTTCTGGTGTTTTGTTCTATAGAAAAACAGTTGTTGAGTTAATGTACATATAGAAATAAAATTGTTAGTCATTTACCTCTTGTGCAGTTTTGGCTGATTCATCTTCATGGAAAGCCTCCACCAGTTTTGGATTTACTTCTGACAATGGAGTATCACCTTCTCTGATATAGACCGGAACATAACCATTTTTGGGCGGAAGTTCTTGATAAGGAGCAGCTGTAGAATATATAGTGAAAAACAATCAGTTTTTTAGTTCAGTGTTCGTTGTGCGGCAAAAAAAACGATTGCCTCTTTTTATTTTCTTTAGTTCTCGTATGAATACAAGAAATATATAAAGAAAATTTGTCTTCTGTTTGTTCTTTTTACCCGACACCACACTGTGGTACAGGTTATTATGAGCATTTGTTTGTAACGCTTAAAAAACAAAGAAATAGACTCATAGTTTATTATACCTATCGGCATAAAATAACATTCTGAGTCAATTTAGGCATATGTCCGTCTGTCCATGTATTTTTCTTATCAAAGTGCAGGTCGTAAATATAAAGCAATCTTTACGAAAATTGATACAGAGGCATTTCGTAGACTAGGAACGATCCCTATTAGTATGTGGTATAACCCCTATATAAAGGTCCCCACCGATGTCACTTCTTGACGCTCTAGAGCAGAGTTCTCACCAAGTTCTACATCAGGGCCCATTTACAAAATCCTGAAGGGTCCCTGCACCCCCAGATAACCACAAATTTGTTCGATTTTTTCAATAAAAAAATATTAATGAGCATAATTTCCATCAAAAGGTTACGTCCCCCCTAATATGCCCAGCTGTGGGCCGCGGACCACCATTTGAGAAACTGCTCTAGAGAATACATTTGCTTACCCTACCCCACACTGTGTACAGGGTATTATAACCCTGTGTATTTGTTTATAATACCCAAAGGTAAAGAAATAGGCCCATTAGATATTATGCCGATCACTTTCTGAGTTGATTCAGCTATGTTCGTCTGTGCATGTATTCTTGTAATCAAAGTACAGGTCTCAACGAAACTTTGCAAATATCTATCTTTTGGCCCAACGACGATTCCTATTTAATTTTGTTAAAATTGGTTTAGATTTACATATACATAGGTCCCATATAGAAGTACCTCCGATTTGGCATATATGCAGTGTATAAGCAACATTTTGTAACCGATCTGCATAAAAATTTTCAGAGAGAAGACTCTTGATACACTTAAAGATAATACTAAAATTGAGGCAAATCGTGTAAGATTTAGATATAGCCCCCATATATATATATATGTTACCACCGATCTGATATGTATCCGCTGTAAGGTAAATTATGTACATAAGGATTCGTTTGAGAAAAAAATAAAAATTTAGTTTTTGACAAAACTTCAAAAACAATTTTTAATTTCGCAAATGTACAAAAAATATTTTTGTTTTTTTTTTTTTAAAGATTGAAGAAAAAGCTGCTGACAACACTTTGGCAACTTTTTCTAAATACAATAGGTAATTAGTCATATGGAAGAGCCGTTTGACCAAAATTTCAAAATTCAACATCCTCCAACTCGGACATCCCGTTGACACTTTGGGTCGTAAGCACTATCCTAAACATGGTCCAAGTTCGAAAGTTTGAATTCATACATAATATAATAATTAATGATAATAATTTCTGTAAACCGATTTTATATATATAAATTTTAGGATTCTCTAGTAATACTGTCTCTCAATCTCACAGAAGCATATTAAGTATTTCCTCCTTTTTAGTTTTGAATATAATTCCCATTTCCGTCGTTTGGGAATATATGTATGTATGTACTTCACATTTGGTCAAGTATTTGTTGTACTTAAACGAGGAAAAAACAACATCGATGACGACGACAACAACACAAACAAAAATAATTTTTGGCAAATAACAACAATTGTGTTCGCTTCCTGTAGTCGTTTTTCGGTTTTCGTATTTGCCCCGTAAAGTCTGATTGATTTATTAATTATTAATGACATCATTGGGGGGTTTGTTGCTGTTGGTGGTACTGTTGCAGTTGCTGCTGTTAAAAACGGGCAAATAGAACGTGAATGATTTCTGTACATGAACTCACTTAAACATACACTCTTAGGCAGGAAAGAGCTTAAATAAACACTTGTACACACACACATGTCTAACCCCTCATACACACATGGTATTACATACGAATTTGTTAAACAAATAATAATTACGATATTTTGATTTGACTTAAACAACAAATGAACGAACGAATAACCGAATAAAAAAAAATAGAAATTCACTGTTCTTTTCTTTCCTTCACAAGTACGAGTATACATATATAAAAACCAACACGCGCTACAACAGTAGCACAGAAGCAACAGAAAGAAAACCTAACCAAACTTAGCGATCAAAGCCGACCTGTGAACTATGTACATACATTGATGGGCATTGTATATATAGATTCACAAAGAATCAGGAATCGTATTTGATCCTCCATATTTCGAGCGGTAGTCCTCTTTACTAAAATATACACGTGGAGAAGGCCTATGGTAACAGCAATCATATTTGCAAATCATTCCATAATTATATTTAAACACATTAATTATATTATTACTGTAATCGTGATCATAACATTGTCACGACAACAATCCAGTAAAAAATTACTGTTTCCAATTGTAACTGACTAGCCCAGAAATACTTCTAGTTTCGATTGATATGATTGATTGATTTGCGTTGATGAGTGCGAGTCCGTTGGTGGTTCAGATCGCTAGCACGCACTGTTTTGAAGCAAGTAGCCCGGGTTCATATTTCAAATATAAAAAAATTGAATTCATTCCTGCTGGAACCACAAGTCAGCAAGAATAATACCAGCTAACTGAGTTACGAAAAAAATTGTTAATTTGGCCATTCCTATATAGTAGACATATAGACATATGGACCAATGTCAAAAGAGCACCAATTACATTTTCTTAGAAAATTTATATGTTTAAGCCAATACAATGATGGTAAATATCCTTAAATTTCGCGTTCCTAGTTGTTTAAGTTTAGCGTTATCAATATCTTCAAGTTTCTCCCTTTATAAAGTTATATGTATATGAATAACGATATAACACATCTGTAAACCTCCAAATTTTTCTCACCCACGCACAAACCCTCAAACATCCCTGCAGTCAGCCAGGCACCATATGTCTCTATGTCACCACTTGTTCTATAGTGACAATTGCACAAGGTAAAAAGTCTACAACTTTCCTTTTATGCGCGAGTAGAAATACTTTACAGACAACTGTTGTACAGTATTTATGGCGACATTGTCATTGCTTGTCTTTTTTGTTTGACTGCGCATTATAATAGCTGCCTGCAGAATGCACAGCTGCGCAGTCAGCAGGTATCGATTTTTTGACAATTGTTTTTTTTTTTTCATTCCTTGATTTTCTTCTGTCAAGGAAGCACGCGTTCGTTTTGTGAATATAATTTTTGTGTGTTAAAAAGATGATTACAATTATTTTATAAAAATAAAAAAATTAGTAAAAGAAATTATAAAAGACTTGTAAAAAACAAACAATATCTTTTAAAAATATAAGTTTGCAATGTGAGCAAGGAAACAGCGAAATGAATATTGTGGGAGAAAGTAAAGATTTTGTGGAGAATTTGGAAGATTTTGACGTTCCGAAATTTACGTTGCGGGAGAAGTTAAAGCAGTGGTACATAGAAACAACTCCTTCTAGGAAGTGTTTGGAGAAACTATGTCAATATTAGATGAATTTAATTGTATATACATTCCAGTATTTATTATTTTTTGTTAATTAAATGAATAAAAGGTTTAGCCAGCCTCGAAGAAAGTGAGCATATAAATATATGTGTTTTTGTGTACTGCGCCCACCTTTATATAGATGTAGACCAGGGTCACTAAAGTTTACTACTGAATCTTTGGTTCAAATGTCTCTATATGAATTACTTTGACATTTAACATTTACTAGTGAATCTTTGTTCCAAATGTCTACATATGGTTAACTTTGGCATTTAACATTTACTAGTGAATCTTTGGTGCAAATGTCTACATATGGTTTACTTTGACATTTAACATTTACTACTGAATCTTAGGATCAAATGTCTACTGGTGGTTTTTCAATGACAGCTAATGTTAAATGTCTATAGGAGATTACATGGGCAGGGGCACATTTTGTCTGTAGTACTACTGACAATGTCACAAGTAAATCACTACAATTTTACTAATGGCACTTCCTACAGGGATGTGATTCTAGGTACCGCAGACAGTAAAACAGCGTACCCATTTTTTTATTTCGTGATGTTGTCCCCTTTTAATTTTTATGTATACAATACTTCGTAGATATGAATAGGCTTTGGCATTTTCTTCATAGGCTATCTATTTCTTAAACATTATGATAAGACAATTATCTGTCATTAACCATTGTAATTTCAACTGCCAACTGAAAAGCGAAAGAAGAATAAAACAAGTAAAGACAGATTAAGATCGCATGTGAATGGTTTCGGGTACAAAAAAACTCATTATAACAAATTTAACCCAATTACTTGAAATTAAATTTTTTGTGGCGTTACAAAGTCAAATCTAGAGGAACCTTTATATTGGGTCTGTATCAAAACATGGACCTATGACTACCGTTGTTCGTGTGAAGGATTCCGGGTATCGATAAAGCCCAGTTACACTTTTCAGCCCGGTCTTTATGGCATTAAGAGGTCAAATCGGGGAGGTGCTATATATGGGGAGGAAGGGGGTGGTTGGGGTTGAAATCCCCCCCAAAATTATTTGAAATTAAAAATTTGTGCTACTAGTTTTAATGGTTAAAATGTGTTTCTTGTTCCAAAAAGTAAAACAAAGACTAAAAATTTAACCGTTGTTTACTTTAAAGGTAAAGCATATGATGACAGATATAATTTAGTAAAAGTAAGTCAAAGCCTATACTATCCGTAAAAACATTTACAAATTTGGAACCAATAGTTCAAACAGTCGACCTTTGTGGTCCATAAGGCTTAGCACTAAGAGGAAGTTGTGATACAGGCAGAATCAATACAAATGAAGCTATTAACAATTTTAGAGCTTTGTTAAGCTATCGGACGATAACGTATTCACATTTGAATAGTCTCTTGACAAATTCACCACGAAGTGCAATGCACATATCGCTCACTCACTTCAAAAGTGACATAACTCAAAATTGAAAATTGACCAGATGTGTAACTTTAAGTCCGTATAAAAAGATAAGTAACATGAAATAAGATGTTAAAAAACGCTTGAATTATCCGAAATATGGTTGCGTGGCAATTTCGCTCATTTTTCTCGAGCTGATAGCGACTAATAAAAAAACACAATGTGTGGAATTTCTGAAGATTCTAATAAGTAGTATAGATGTTATTTTTTTTTTTTTTTTTTTTTTCAGTATTTGTCTTTATTTATTAAAGATGTTTTGACGATTTATGCCAATTCGAACGATAGTAGTAGCAAAGATCGAGGAAAAACAAAATATAAACAATAATAAAAAAACTTAAAATTGAATATTATTCAAATATGTAGATATATCGAGGGAAAACTTCTTGGAAGTATCTTCAGCTGCCAGGCAGCCACCCAGCCCATCTAGCCATGTTTATTGAAATATTCTTTGGACTGATCAACATCAGGCTTAATAGTATCGGGATTCGATTCGGGATTCCAATTGGCAGGACACACCTCACCATGTTTCTCGACAAATTGAAAAATTAAAGAATCAATATTTCAAAAAATGTTAACCCGTTGTGTGGGAGCTATAAGAAGTATCTATACAAAATTTCAACTAGCTCAATTATTGTAGACTGTAGCGTGATTACAACAGACGGGCGGACAGGCGGACAGGCGGACGGGCAGTCGGACATTGCTAAATCGCCTAAGAATTTTACCACGATTAAGAATATATATACTTATGGGGTTACAAACGGTGTGAAAAAATGAATTTATATGGTAGAAGGTATAAAAACAACACGTATTTAATATTCTTGTGATCAAAGTCGGAAATATGAAGACATGTTTTCGAAAATTGGTACAGAGGCATTTTCTTGAATAGAGACGATCCCTATTGAAAATGGGGCATATCGGTCCATGTTTTGATATATCCCCCATATGAGGGACCCCACCGGTGTCACTTGTTGACACTCTTGTAAGTTGGCTGAAATTTAAGAATGTATGCTTTATATTGTACCTAATAGTCCCTAGTAATGAACTCAAACCCCTTCGATCATTTTGGTCCAAACTGTATATACGAGTATATAGGAAAGAAATATTCTCCATTAATACTCGTATACTGTTTTTAAAAACCATAATAATTATGTCTTAACTGAAAAGTTACAATGAATTCAAGCGCCATTCGGTAATTTTGGGCCACCGTGTATAAGCCCCCAATGAAGCTAACATTTTTTAACCTATGTGTCTGGTATGTACTCTATTTAGCCTGCAAATGTTCGTAGCGTAGTCTTTTCTTACTGTTTTGTTTTTTTTTTTGAAAAGGGAACAACATCACGAAATAAAAAACTGGCTACGCTATTTTACTATCTGTGGTCCCTAGTGGGGGTTTGCAGAGGTGTTGTATATCTTTATTCATATTGACCTTTATGAGGGGAGACACTTAAAGAGGTTGTTAATGCTAAACTAATACAGCTAGGAACACAAAATTTAAGAATGTTTAAAATCATTGCACTGGCTTAAATATATATTTTTCTAAGAAAATTTCGTTGGAAATTTTCAAGGATATTCAAGGATACAATTTCTAAAGGGCGTGTTAGTTTTATTAATTGTTGACCTTCGTCTTTTTAATCCTTTCTCTTTATTGTTTGGCTTAAAGTTCTTGATTAAAAGACTGATCTTATTCTTTTAATATAAACAATTTTATTTTCTCGATATCTCGACTAACATCGTTAGTCGACATCAGGATATCTAATACAGAACAAACACAATAATTTAAGTAACAACAAAATACAAATACGCTAACAAAGAATTACATTGAAAAATGGCTGAACGTAAAAGAAATTTCCCGACTATCCTTCGCAGAGCAAATCACACCACTACTGTTTCGTTCGTCCGTGCTTTCTCACTATGTGTCGGTACATCTGAGAGCACCTGTCAGTGTCCGATTTGTAGTTTAATCTCTTCACCGTAGGAACGACAATAATATGCAACATCTCTAATGTATAACGTCTGCAATAATTACTCACTTCTGTTAGTATTTCTATATTGTCGAAGTCTGATCTATGCACTGTTAACGCACAGCGGGTCGCTAATACTGTCCTTTGTTCAAGAGATTTGTCGGTTATTTTTAAGTCTGATTTATGTGACGAAAGTCAAGTCTTCAATTTTGATTTTGTCGTAACGACATATACTTTCTGGCATAAGTCCGAGTCCTCAACATTGCATTTTATTTGGTAGACAAGATTTGACCTGTCTTCTTTTGCAACACGAGGAACTGAATAAATGTCATTGACTTGTATATTCTACTGCCATTAGTTATGTCCTGTTTATGCTCCGACTTTCTGGCACGTTTTAGTAGTTCTTCCACTGTCTTCGTCGGGAAGTCGTTCGTTCCCAAAATGCGTCTAATTTTATCTATATTTGATATATGGAATTGTTTGTCGCTTATTGTGAGAACCCATTTTATGTAAATTAAAACAAAAAAATTATTAAACAGCAGGGATTTTCCTCTTTCATTTGATACCAATATCGCCATTGTGTGACTAGTAAAAGTGCGAAACTAAACTTTTCCTTTGAAAATTAAAAGTCCTGTAAAAAGGACAAACGATCACGAAATAAAAAACCGAGTATGCACTTTTGCTACCTATGGTCTCTAGTTTCACTTGTAATGCGTGATCCATTTCAAGGTTCCCTACTTTTTTAAAGAAAAAAAAAACACAGAAAATTCAAATTGAATGGGGAATGTTTATTATCATTTGAAAGAACATTCTTTCGCATTTTTTTAAAGATTATGTCTATCAAATGTTGGCCGCGGCTACGTCTCAGATGGTCCATCCGTTAAGTCCAATTTTCGATGATTCGTTCGAGCATTTCGACTGGTAACTGGCGAATGACACGCGTGATGTTTTGCTCCAAGGCCTAAATCGATGCGAAGGGTTTGTCCGCATAAACTTTAGACTTTACATATCCCCACAGGAAAAAGTCTAACGGTGTGATATCACACGATCTTTGTGGCCAATCGACCGGCCAAAAACGTGAAATTATCTGCTCACCGAAGTGTTCTCTCAATAAATCCATTGATTGATGCGATGTGTGGGAAGTGGCGCCGACTTGTTGAAACCAAATGTCGCCGAGATCACGAGCTTCAATTTCAGGTATCAAATAGTCGGTTATCATGGCACGACGGTTACTTTCTCACCGGCATCATTTTTGAAGAAATATGGACCGATGATTCCACCGGCCCACAAACCACACCAAACCGTCGTTTTTTTCTTGAATCTTTTCAGGTTGCTCTTCGTCCCAAATGCGGCAATTTTGCTTGTTTACATACCCATTGAGCCAGAAATGGGCCCCATCGCTGAACAAAATTTGGCTCGAAAACGTCGGATCTTCTTGGAACTTTTCAAGAGCCCATAGAGCGAAGAGATGTCGCTTGGGAAGGTTGGGCGGCTTCAGTTCTTGCACAAGCTGAATTTTGTATGCTTTCAATTTAAGATCTCGACGTAAAATGCGCCAAGTCGTTCCATACGTCAGTCCGAGTTGCTGCGAACGGCGCCGAATCGACTCTCCACGGTCTTCGTGTACACTCTCGACTACGGCCGCTACATTTTCTTCACTGCGTGTTGGACGTGGTCTATTCGGTCGAATATAATGCAATAATGAATGCTGGGTCTCAAGATGGTTGATGGTGTTACGAATAGTACGCTCAGTAGGCCGATTATGTTGACCATAAGTTGAG
Organism: Eudasyphora cyanicolor; assembly: GCA_963930755.1. NCBI lineage: Eukaryota > Metazoa > Arthropoda > Insecta > Diptera > Muscidae > Eudasyphora > Eudasyphora cyanicolor. The sequence continues at coordinate 286,476,670 of OZ005735.1, read as the reverse complement.
CGAAGTGCACGAAACACATTCCTCACAGAACGTGAATTTTCGTAATAAAGTTGAACGATTTGTAAACGTTGTTCAGGCGTAAGTCTTTCCATGATGAAATGCCAAACAATACAAAAATAACATGACAGCATGACACGACTCACACGTGATCTGTCAAAAAAGGTTATTGAAAAAAGTACCTCTACTTGGATAAACCGTTATATAGTATCGTTCATGGGTGAAAAATGGTGTCGCACGGTGTTATGAATAGTATTACCATTGAAAATTTCAAAAAGTGGCACAAGAAGGGCATTTTTCGAAACGTGTACCCCGTTCATTAAATAAAGTGGTACCCCTTTAAAGTTTCTAGAATAAAAACAAAATTTCATATAAAAATAAATTGTTAACACAAACAAGTAAGAACGGTAGTATGTTCGGCCAGGCGGAATTTTATATACCCTCTACCATGGATTGCATTCAATTCTATAATCGGAAAAAACTTTGGAAATAAAGCAAATAATGGAACGATATGCTCCTTTTTGTTTTAGCAAATTTTAAAACGATCGCTGCAAATTTTTAGCTAGATTGTTCAGGAAATATGGCGTCATTGGTTTAATCAAACATATTTAAGAGCGACCTCTATATATATGGTGACTATATTCAAACATCGATGTGAATCTTTAGTGTAGTGAAGAGTACTTGTTTTTGTACTCTTCACTACACTAATTTTGCATTAAAAAAACTATGTTCATTACTCATAGTTTTTTTAATGCAGTGTATACGGCTTAGATAAGTATATTCATGAGCGACCTCTGTAGGAGATTTATGTCAAAACCTGTACCGATATGGTAAATTTTCGTTGTGCAGAATTTAAGTAGTTGTGAAGAATAAACAGCAAAATTTCCTCCTAATCATCTGAAAAGTGAGGTATTGTGGCTTAAAATTTGTTATTTTATGGCTCAGCTAAATTGCTTTAATGAGGTAGGTATATGGCTTAAAAACCACATTTGAGAACGACATCAATAGGAGACATATTTCAAAACATTGAGCGATATGGCCCATTTGCAATTCCAAACGACCTGCTACTATATATAAGAAGTATTTCTACCAAATGTCATCAACCTGGATCTATTATTACGGAATGTAGTGTGATTTTAACCGACAGACAGACGCACATGGCTAATTCGTCTTAGAATTTTTTGAGGATCAAGAATATATGTATATACTTTATATGGTCTCAGATCCATATTTCAAGATGTTGCAAACGGAATGACAAAAATGACAGTATACCCCCATCCTATTGTGGAGGGTATACAAATTATGATTATGAAATGGCAAATCAAACTAAACAAAAATCAACTATCAGCAGTTAAATCGGTTGTCAAATAAAGCAGTGTTACCAATTAAAAATTATGAACCTGTAAGACAACATCCTTTATTGTGTGAAGATATATTGAGCAATTAGGATTTTATAGCGCTGAGATGCAAAATCAGAATACAGGTATACAATGGGGCTATATATAAATTAAAAATTAACCGACTTTCTTTCAATTGTACATTGCGGGGTTTGGGATGAAAAAAGACGACATATTATTATAGATATATAACACCCTGTACTACATATTGAGAACTAAGATGTAGAGGTCCAAATCTAATCTTATAATATTTCAGAATAACATTTAAATTGTCGCCAAACGAATGACATAGCATTTTGTATCCAACGTTACAAACACTCTACTAAATGCATAATAACACAATCGCACAGAATGATTACTGTTGTACGGGGATATGTTCCTAGAGATGGAACAATGGAGTAATGGCCCTAAGGTTTATTCGAACTTACTACGAAAACATAAGTAACGAAAACAACAATAAAGCCATCATGCAAAATAAATAAGGAAATATTTATATACATTGTATGTGAATACATAACACAATAAATACATACATGTTATTAGTTAAGTACACCGGAGTGTGTGTGTGTCTCTGTGTGTAAGCCTCCAACAATTCATAAAATATTTCGTAATTGAAACGTAAAGGATTTATGGCATACACATTTATTTTCGAGATTAGGACTAAATACAACATAGACACAGAGTGGCTCATATCGTCATACGTATCATAAGGTGGGTGGGTGTTTCAACATTTAAAAGTATGTAGCGATAAGGTTCTTATATTCCTTTAATATCCATTCGGGATACATATTTAAAAAAAAAATTGTTTAAAAAAAATGGACTTTCCCACGTAAAATTCGAAATTTTGTGTTTTTAGACATTCTCCGCTTGACTCCGTTTCCAGTGGATCATGCAGAAATACTGGATAGCTTATATTCATTTTATGGAGATGTCCAAAGTAGGTATTTAAAATTAAATTTTGCTTTTGGTTTCTCGTTTTCATTACTTGGTAGTTATCGCAACCCACTTTAATATACTGGCAAATACGTTCATATGTAATTTCGGAAGAAAGTTTTGTTGCCTTTAATTGGAGAGCATTTCTTCTATTATTTGAAATTTTTGATTTGATTGCTTCTGAGCAGAGAAATAGCAACAAACACAACATCTAAAACGCCAGTGGGAAAAGTTGGCAGACAATCAAAGATATGTAATCAGCCGTTATTGGGGTTTTGGCCGCATATTTGCGAACAACTAACAACAGAAGCCTTTAAGGTGAAGGTAAAATTCTGACAGTTCTTTCTAAAGGAGTTTCATCTTAATCTAGGAAGAGGGCTAAGGGCTGAGGGCAAGTCATAGTGAAGTGCAAATTTCTCAAATTAATTGAAGGGTTTTCAATTCGATTCAATTCGAGTGTACGTAGTGTTTTTGGATTTTTGGATGAAGCTAATTGCCGTTTTGCATTTGATCTCGACAGCCACTTTCCGTAGTCACATGGAAATTCCTCTCAGCACTAGTCTCTACACGGGGCAAAATCGCCTTTTTTGATATGTATGAATCGATAGAAAATATATTTGTAACACAAATTTGTAAATAAAGGGTCCGCTATCTAACGTTTTTTTTTCAACTAGTGCTTATTTCGTGAAGTGTTACACTTAGCTCATGTCTGATTTGATAGATAATTAGTTTTATCCTTCCGCTGGACGAATATGTGTATATTGTGAATATTGCGACATTACTTTGAAAATCGTGGTAATGTTGCAGAATGTGTGAGAAATTTGCGTACGGATTTTGGAAGAAGAGAAGCACCGTCAGCTCCGTATGTTCGTTATCTTGTGGAAAAAGTGAAAGAAACTGGCATCCTCATCGATAAACCAAAGCGTGAAAAGCCAAAAACAGTGCGTACACCCAAGAATATTGCTGCTGTCGCAGAAAGTGTGCGTGAAGCGCCATCAACATCAATTCACCGTCGTTCTCAACAATTGAACATTTCGGAGACATCATTGAGACGAATTTTGTCCAATTGGTTCAGGAGTTGAAGCCAACTGACCATCCAATGCGTTTTCAGTAGTATTTTTTTTATAGTATTTTCAAAAAACAAAGTTATTTGGCGGACCCTTTTTTATATATTTCTGAGCAAATACATTTTATTCGAAAATCAATAAAATATATTTGGAACTCGTATATTAATATGTTACATCATATAATATTTCCAAACTAAATTTCTCAAATAAAATATGTATTTGAATACAAATAAAATTTTTGTTTAGGAATTTCTCCAAATATAGTTTATTTAAAAAAGATTTCCATAACTTTTGTTGATTTTTCGAATTTCAGTTTTAATTTTTTTTTGTTTCTTTGGTTTGAACCTCCCAGTTATGATACCAAATGCAAACTTATGTTTTAAATCAATCATTTTAAATTTCTGAGTATTCCAGGCCATCATTAGTTGTCAATCCTCCAAGTATATATTTCGATCCAAGATTATTTTATTTCAATTATTATTATTTATTATATTTACGACGTGAAAAATTTCTAAAAAATTAACTTTGAATTACTGTAAAATTTAACACAATTTCGGTATTTTCTGAATTCTTAAACGCAAATAAATATTCGTTTCGAAAAAAATAGTAAAAAAAACACATATTGGTATGTAAACAAAGATTTGTTTAGAACAACATCTTCCCAAATATATAATTATTGTGTGTACCAAATATTATATGTTTAGAGTGTACCCTAAAGATATAAATGCTTCAAGCCGAATATATTTGGGACAATATACTACAGAAGCAATTTTTTTCAGCGTGCATTAATTAAATATTTCATTTTTGTAGATCAATAAAGTCGATAATACTTTATAAATGCATTTTTTGCTATTTAAGTTTTAACCTGTGCTCGCGTGATTCGTGAATAGATTTACAAACGAACAACGCTTGCAAATCCTTAATTATCCCCTCACCATAGAGTGGAGGGTATACATTAGGCCGGGTCGATTTGTGGGGAGCCAAAGAATGTCGCCATTGCTCAGTGAAAATCGTATTCTAGGGATCAAAATAAGAAACTTTGCCGAAGGAACCATACCTCTAAAACGAATTCTGATGTCCCGGAATTTGGGTCGAACTTTTGGGTAGGGGCAAATTGTGAAATATCCCACTTTGACCCATTTATAGTGCTCCAATAGAGTCCAAATGTATGACCGACCCCCACTAACTTTGGAGGCCCGACCCATCCATGCCAGTGGCACACCAACTGGAACCCCCTGGGGGTTCCATACATTTGGACTCGATTGGAGCACTCTAAATGGGTCAAAGTGGGATTTTTTCCGGGACATCAGAATTCGTTTTAGAGGTATGGTTCCTTCGGCAAAGTTTCTTATTTTGATCCCTAGAATACGATTTTCACTGAGCAATGGGCGATTTTTAAATCGACCCGCCCTAGTATACATATATCATTTGCTACGAGCCAAAAGTGTAACACATCGAAGGAGTGACCTAAGACCCTTAGAATGTTCGGCGGAAATCTGTTTTGGGCCATTTTAAGTCATTTGAGCAATGACCGTCCGTCCATCCGTCTGTCTTTCTGTGTGTCAATCTGCTAGCTGGTGCGCACGATAACTCTCGAAAGGAGTAACCGATTGACTTCAAATTTGGTATGTGGTAATATTTTTCTGTATCTCCGGCTAAGTTCGCAGATGGGCCATATTGGTCCACTTCTTCTAGTACCTCCCCCACAAAGGGTTAACTTTTAGTGAAATATTGATTCTTTAATACCTTCTATACTACTTACTCAAATCTTCTGAAATTTCATACATAGTATTAGTTTGTTAGTCGCTAACACGTCAAGAAATATGGGCGAAGTGGCCACTCCCTTTTTGGTACCTCCCACACAAATAGTTTTAATATCAGTTCATACAAATACGTGACATTTTGTACAGTGAAATGCTTTTATAGTACCTAGAGTCCAGAGAAAAGTGGGCAATATTGGCACGTCACTTGTGGTACCTCTCACATAAATGGACCATTTTGTACAAAAAGCTACCAGCTTATAACTTTAATACCAGTGCATACAAATTTTGGCTCAATGAGTACGTCAATAAACAGAATTGTTGAGTTTGATCCGAAGAGCAGGTAGAGGCTGTTCAAGAGTTCTTGTATCATTGAACGCCACTTCTTCAAAGACGATGGAGTCCGCAACATTGCGGTTAATAGAGCAAAGTACCGTTCGATGATCACGGACTTTACATTTCTAGTGCCACATGCCACACTGCACGCGAAACCATGAACCAGTTGAGAGGAGAGTTTTGTGAGTAGCTAATCTGAGGCTTTGGCGCTGTAGAGATTGGGCTTGGGCCAGCTTTTGGTTTCAGCAGGATGACGCATCCTGATTAGCCCACAATCAGTCGTTTGCGCTCCAAGTTTGGTAATTGTGCAATCGGTCGCCTCGATGATGTCGACTTGTCACGTCTGAGCTGCGATTTGAGACCGTAAGACTTGTTTGTGGAGTACCGTGAACAATCTATGTTATGTGAACATCCATTAATTATTCAGGTCGAATACCGAGCAAGCCATCGTCAGAATGAGCCGAAAACCGAATGAATGGATGTGCTACGGCGACGCCTGTCGCAGCCACACTAAATAATGGGAATGTTTTCTCTTTCGAGTAAACCGATATGCCGAAAAAAATATTTTTTGTGCAAAAAAAAGCTTTGGTTAGATCCATTTAGGCATAAACTATTGTTAAATGTTCCCGGGCGGGAGGTGGAGCTCCAGAGAGAACGAACGAGGTAAGATGACTTGGAAAGAGTTTTTAGAATAGGTGAATCACTCTAAAAATATCCAAATATATGTATATTTGAGGGATTTCATGTCAAGCTTAGACATATTCGATAGTAGTTAAGACCCAACATTTCAACGAGGTCAGTTAAGGACTGTCCGCGTTGGAGGGTGTTGAATTTTGAAAGTTTTGGTCAAAAGGCCTTTTTTTGCCATCCGTATAACTATTTAGCTTTGTATTTAGAAAATAGTTTATAAGCAGTTACAAACAGGTAAAATATGATCTCGCTATAATTTTATTTTTTAATTTTTTTGAAAAAATTTTGTAAACAATTTACTTTTTAAAAAAACTAAAAAAATTGTTTTTTCTGTTTTACGAAATTTTTAATTGCTCTCGATCGGCTGAACGGATTTTTGCAAAGTTTACTTTGCTGTAAAGAGGACACAATGTGTCATTTTCTGTAATTTTTTTTTGAAAATTTTTTAAAACTTTTTTTACAAAAGTTTTTTTGAAAAAACCTTTGAGAAAAAATTGCCCCATCTCGATTTTCTTCAAATTTTCTTCGTGTTTCTCTTCCGATTTAAACATTTTCTTTTTATGTGTGTTCTACTAATTGGGGTCTACAAAAATAAACTGTTTACACTTAAGAATTATCTCGTATAGTTAAGTTAAATTTTCAAAAAAATTCGATTTTTGAAAAAAAAAAATAGAAAAAAGTATAAATATATATAACTTCAAGTGGTCATAACTTTTGTACTATTGGGTATATCGAACCAATTTTTGTCGTCATATAGGACATTTTATTGCCCATCCAGACATTTTGATACGGTGGAAATCGGTGCAAATTGTGCTCCGATATTTACAAAATACTAGCACACGGTAAGAATAAAAATAAAAAATTAAATTTTTAATTGCAGATATCTCGGTAACTTTACTAGATAATTCTTAAGTGTAAACAGTTTATTTGTAAACCCCAGTTAGTAGAACATACACAAAAAGAATTTTTATTAATCGGAAGAGAAACACGAGTTGATGTCCAATTTTGAGGCCCTCTAGCGCCGCCCCTGTCTGACAAAAGGGGTCCAAATATAAAACTTAATTATTATTATTGAATTATTTCCTCTTTTTGAATTCGTACCACTGTGCAGTGTTTTGCAAAAACAGACGAAAATTGTCAGACTAGTCTTCGTATTTCGTTCATAACTTTTTCAAATATTGAGTATCACAAAAACTTTTTACTGTTCTGTATTTGTGAGAGTGCGACGAATATTCTGTGAAAATTTAAGGAAACCGCGGTTGGGGGCGAATTTTTTCTACAATGTTTTTTTCAAAAAGCTTTCGTAAAAAAATTTTACAAAAAATTCGCAGTTTGTGCTCTTTCAAACAAAGTATTTTTGCAAAAATCGGCTAGCCGGTCGAGAAATTTCGTAAAACACAAAAACTATTTTTTTTATTTTTTTTTTTCAAAAATTAAAATGCCCACAAAATTAATTCAAAAACAATTTAAAAAAAAAATAATAGCGAGATCTTATTTTACCTGTTTGTAACTGCTTATGAACATTTTAGCCAAAAACAAGTAAGAAAGTTTCAGTCGTGTCAACCGACTTAGGTATACCCTCACTTTGTGAGTAATGTAATATTGAATATTCCACGAATTATTCTGCTAGTTTGTATGGGAGGTACCAGAACGGGTTTAACAAATACACCTATTTTTCGCTGAACAGTAGATACTTTAAATACATTGCACTGTGCCGAATTGTAAGCGTTTATGTGAAGTGGTATATTAAAGTTATGATATATTCAATTTTGGTATGATTTGGCCATTTTGTGTGGAAGGTACCAAAAGGAACGTGTTAATAATGCCCATTTTGCAAAGGGCTAAAAGTTTTTTAAAAATATTACACTGTGCTAAATTTTGTTGTATTTTCGTGCATTGGTACTCACACTATAAACTTATAACTTTGGTACCTCTCTACATTTGTGTGAGAGGTACCAAAAGGCCCGTGGCAATAAACACCGTTTTTCACAGGACTATAGGCACTATAGCACTGGTGCTACAACTTCGCCCACTTTTCTCAAGGTGATAGTGACAAAGATACTAATATTATGTGTAGAATTTCAGAAGATTCGTATAAGTAGTACAGAAGTTATTAAAGAATCAATATTTCTCTCAAAGTTAACCCTTTGTGGGGGAGGTACTAGAAGGAGTGGACCAAAATAGCCCATCTTCGAACTCATCCGGAGATAGATAAAAATATTACCGCATACCAAATTTGAAGTCAATCGGTTACTCCTTTCGAGAGTTATCGTGCGCACCAGCCAGCAGACAGACAGACAGACAGACAGACGGACGGACATTGCTCATACGACTTAAAATGACCCAAAACGAATATCCGCCGAACATACTAGGGGTTTTAGGTCACTCCTTCGATGTGTTACAATTTTTTCCGTAGTAAATGATATATACCCTCGTATCACTAAAGTGAGGGTATAATAAACTACATAGGTCGATATTAAATATTCTGACCCTTATGCCATTTCCTTTAAGAGTTTTGTGGCATATTAGTGGGATGGCTCAACATGAAGATACAAATCTAAAATAATTGTGGTTCAACCATATATTTTAGCACACTTATAAAACATTTACCGTAATTGATTCAAAGGGGCTTTTAATAATTCTGAATCAAACATCAATATTACATCCCATTAGCGGTTTCAAAGATATCTTACAATATTTTACGAAAAATCCAATTTTTTGAGAAAATTTAAATAATTTTTTAATTAAAACCTCTTAAAAAGATCGAAAAATTTGTGGAGCAGAAGAGCGACTCCATAATTCTGAAAGGGGCATGTTGAGTTGATTATTTTTGTAACGGGGTTTCCAATAGGGATGATATGATTTTGAAGTGGTCCGCATGGTAAAGTCACAGATGCAAAATTTTCTAAATAATTTTGCTTAAACTGCGGCCTTCGTAAATTTTTATTTATAACTATTTGCTACAACAAAAACAAATTTAATGATTTCAAAGATTTTTTCGGCTACTGCTATATAACAGTTGACGGGACTAGTGTTGCCGTGCGTATCGACGATATACATCACTAGTAATAATGATGAGACAATTATAAGTACAACTACGAAACTACTGGGAGGATGTAAGGATACATGGGGCTAACGGAGTGGATACACCACAAAGACCTTGTGATACCGATTGAGCTACTAACAAGTAAGAAAGTTTCAGTCGGGTAAACCGACTAAGGTATACCCTCACTTTGTGGGTAATGTTATATTGAATATTACTCGAATTATTCTGTCAATTTGTGTGGGATGTACCAGAAGGGGTTTATCAAATACACCTTTTTTTCGCTGAACATTAGATACTTTAAATTCATTGCACTGTGCCGACTTATAAGCATTTATGTGCACTGGTATAAACGTTATGAGACATTAAATTGTGGTATGATTTCGGCATTTTGTGTGGGAGGTACAAAAAGAGGCGTGGCAATAACGCCCATTTTTCACAGGGATATAGACACTATAAAAACATTACACTGTACAAAATTTCAAGTATTTTTATACACTGGTTTTAATGTTATAAGCTGTTAACTTTTGGTGCAAAATGGTGCATTTGTGTGGGAGGTACCAAAAGGGATGTGGAGTTGATTCATAAGATTCGAATAAGTAGTATAGCAGTTATTAAAGAATCAATATTTCACAACATTTTAACCCTTTGTGGGGGAGGTACTAGAAGGAGTGCACCAATATGGCCCATCTTCGAACTTAGCCGGAGATAGAAAAAAATATTACCACATACCAAATTTGAGGTCAGTCGGTTACTCCTTTCGAGAGTTATCGAGCCAGCCAGCAGACAGACAGACGGACGGACATTGCTCATTCGACTTAAAATTACCAATGACCCAAAACGGATTTCCTCCGAACATACTTGGGGTCTTAGGTTACTCCTTCGACGTGTTAAACTTTTTTCCGTAGCAAATGATATATACCCTCGTCACACTAAAGTGAGGGTATAAAAATTCAGAGGGAATACAATGACTCTGTGGTGATGAATGTTTTGTAACAAAAAATGATTGTATCAGTTAAATTTAGTTGCATTGTTTTTTTTTAATTTAAATATATTCTCAGTTGTCATTACTTCGCAGTTCAAATAATGTTTTTCATTATAAACATTAGTTGTTGATTGTTTTATTGTTAAGAACAAAAGAAGACCCCAACAATGTCGTGCGGCTATTGCCGACTCGTTATTACGTCTAACAGGTTTATCCGTCCATCAGTCACATTCAATGGAGCTTCATCATTAGCAGCATTAACCTTATCAACATCTTCATCATCAGATTGTTAGTTTTGGTCGTAGTTGTGGTCATTGGCTATTGCCGTCATTTGTGATCAAGTATATGAATTAAATGAAGTCTCATATTACTCCATAGAAACCTGTTTTCATACGATGGAAACAGAGAAATGTACTACCCATAATTTAGTGGTGTAGGGAACAGTCAAAAGCCTAAGTAAATACTCAACTGTGAAATAGCAGTTAATTACCCAACCACCATTGTTTGTGGTCACTTCATTAGCTCTCAGTAATTACCGGAGAAAGTGTTGAAATCATTAGAAAACACTTACCCAATGCAATGGAGGAGATCACGGCGAAAATCAATGTGAAGTAAAATAATTTCATCATTTTGTTTTTTATTTCCTTTTCTATTTAGTTTTTTAGGGTTTTATATGTATTTCGAGTGTCTTCACTTTAGTGTTGTTTTTTACACGTTCGGTTTGCTTTTTTGCAAACTTTCTCTTAGGTCTTTTGTTCTCAAGTGATGTTAACAAACTGAAGATCGTTGGGGCTTCAGAATGCTTCTTATATTAATGAACAGGTGATGTTACTGTGCCGGTGCTCTTTTACGTTACTTTATTGAGCATCGGCAACGTTCGGTTTGATGGTGAGTTAGCGAACAGATGTGCTTGGATTGGAGAAGATGTTCATTTGTTCGTCTTGTATTCTCCCTTTGTAATCGACAAATGTGTCTTTACTACTCATTAATCATTTTACGGAATGAGAAGATACGTTTAACAGAATAGCTATGAAATCTATTAGCACAACTACTTACTCTTTTGAATCAGTGTATTTCAAACTGTAATGGCAACGGCTAAACAATTTTAAACCATAAATATGTTCGAAATATTGAATAGCAAAAGTCTTTTAAAGGAATCCTACAGGGTATGACTTAAAAGCTGTTTCTGAAAACATTGCAATTCCAGAGTGGTTTGGATGTACGAGGTATGTTCAAAAAATATCGCGAATTTTGTATTTTTTAAAAAGTATTTATTTATTAATGAATATATATTTTGTCCCCTTCAAAATAATTCCCCTCGGATATAATACACTTCTGCCAATGTTTTTTCCAATCCTCGAAGCTCTTCAAATAATCATTTCTTGTGATCTTGTTCAGCCCCTCCTTCGATGCCGTCTTCATCTCCTCAATCGTGGCGTAGCGTCTTCCTTTCATGGGCCTTTTCAGTTTTGGGAACACAAAATAGTCACAGGGGGCTAGTTCAGGGGAATACGGTGGCTGCGGCAACATTACTGTGATGTCTTTGGCCAAATATTCGCGCACAAGCAACGATGTGTGTGCAGGGACGTTATCATGGTGCAAAAGCCAGTTTTGCTTCTTCCACAAATCCGGGCGTTTTTGGCGGATTGCTTCGCGCAATTTGCGAATAACTTGCAGGTAATATTCTTTATTCACCGTACTACCCTGTGGCAAGAACTCATAATGCACCACGCCCCTGCAATCAAAGAAAACTGTGAGCACTCGGGCGTCCGGCACGCTGTTCGTCCTTCGCACTTTCTCGGCCCTCTAAGAACATTTTGTACCACTGATAAACGTTGCTTTGGTCCGAGGTAGCTTCACCATATGCCACAGTCAACATTCGGAATGCGTCGGCGCACTTTTTTTGTTTTTCACACAGAATTTGATGCAGATTCTTTGATCCATTTTCTGAAATAGATAAAAATCGAAGACAGGTTAAAACACATCCAAGCACAACAGCTGTCAAAAATTAACTAAACATTCAAAATGGACGACCTTGTCAGCATAAGTAAGGGACATGAGTACCAACATAACGCTACAAAAATATCAAAAATCAAATAAACGTATCCCGCGGAAATTAAAAATTCGCGATATTTTTTTAACATACCTCGTATATAGGTTATAGCAGATTATTTCTCTCCAAATACAAAGTAGTTTATTAAACAATATTTTCTCCAAGATTTTATCAATTATAGACAAGGTAAGGACCATAGGGTAAGGACATCCCACGCTTCAATTTTCATCATTCTAATTCTAGACGTTAAAGTTGGCGGTGGTATCATATTTATCCCTTTCTGACCCACTGTGCCCCTAAAATTTTCAAAAGTCTCTCCTTGTTCTAGTTTACGTCCCAAAAGCTACTCTAACAGCAAATTTCACGATTCTAGCTCTTGCCATTTGGATTTGGCTGTTGTACCACATGTATCCCTTTTTGCCACATTGTGCGGGCGAATGTTCGGATTTAAATTCAGTCAGTTTCTGGGTCGACCTCATAAGGGCTACCCTCACACCAAATTCCCGATTCTAGCTCATTCCGTTTAGATTTGGCGATGGTACCATATTTATCCCTTTTTGCCCCATTGTGCGGGTAATAGTACAAAAATCCCGTCTTATGTCTACATCCCAAGGGCTACTCTCCCACCAAATCAATTTCATGATACTAGCTTCAGCCGTTTGGCCTGGGCGATGATCAGTCAGTCAATCAGTCAGTCACGCAACAATTTTATATATATGTAGATGTTGTATTTATACGACGCCTAAGATGTAATGCAAATATTATTTTTTTATATGTTCTTTGAAAAAAATAATTTATGAAATGCAAAAATACAATTTAAAATAATGTTAATTTTAGTTATTGTTGACCTTTTTATTTAATGAAGTTGTTTATGGTTTGTCTTGAGGTCATGTATTATTTAATAAACGGCGTTTAAGCTATTTTAAATTTGATTGTTCCCAATATTTCGGTTGTCCTCGACAATCATCATCAGGAAAATTCACTTTAAAAATACAAATAATAAAAAATTATACAAATATTAAAATAATTACATTTAAAACAAAACTATAGACTTCTTCTCTTCGGAGTTTACAATCAACTAAACAATTTTATTTTCTTCGTCCGTATTATTATCCCCTCACCTAAGAGAGGAGGGTATATATCACTTGCTACGAGCCGAAGGTGTAACACATCGAAGGAGTGATCTAAGACCCTAAGTATGTTCGGCGGATATTCGTTTTGGGTCATTTTAAGTCGAATGAGATATGTCCATCCGTCCGTCTGTCTGTCTGTTTGTCTGCTGGCTGGTGCGCACTATAACTCTCGAAAGGAGTAACCGATTGACTTCAAATTTGGTATACGGTAGCAATTTTTTCTATCTCCGGCTAAGTTCGAAGATGGGCCATATTGGTGCACTCCTTCTGGTACCTCCCACACAAAGGGTTAACATTTAGTGAAATATTGATTCTTTAATAACATCTATCTTCTTCTGAAATTCCACACATTGTATTATTTTATTAGTCACTATCATCTCGAGAAAAATGGGCGAAGTTGCCACGCCCCTTCTGGTACCTCCCACACAAATGGAACATTTTGCATCAAAATTGAACTGCTTATAACTTTAATACAAGTGCTTAAAAATACTTGAAATTTTGTACAGTATAATATTCTTGTTGCGCCTATAGTTTGGTAAAATATAATAATATCGTTTGGTACCTCCCACACAAATGGACCGTTTTAACGGCTTATAAAATTAATCCCAGTACATACAAATACATGACATTTTGTACAGTGTAATGCTGTTATAGTGCCTACTGTCCAGTGAAAAGTGGGCGTTAACACCACGCCCCTTCTTGTGCGAAGCATTCCAAATTTGAATAGCTCGTAACGTTAATATACCAGTGTACATAAACGCTTATAGTTCGGCACACTGCAATGTATTTAAAGAAAATACTGTTTACGGAAAAATAGCTGTATTTATTAAAACCTTCTTGTACCTCCCACACAAATTGGCAGATTAATTAGTGTAACGTTATATTTTGCACTAGCTTTAACCCGGTGCGCTTCGCAGCCCCCTTTATTATTTATTTTCTGTTTAGGGTACCGTAAAATAGTTATACCTCTTTCATTCAAAATGACATGATTATTACATATGGCGCAAAATGACGATGATTTGATTACTTTAGCAACTTTCCCCTACTTTATGTTCCAATAGCTTCATTCACACCCTGGTACAATATAAAACCATGTTTGTCGCACTGTGTCTATAAAGGTACGAATTTAAAAATCGAAAGTGAATCGCTCCATTGTACCTTATTTAACCGTTTGTGTGTCATAATTAACCAATTTTGCACGATTGTACAATATATAAAATGATAATAGATATTTCAAGACCCAAATTCGCAAGCTTAGGCCGTATTTCAAAATTGTTGTCCCCTATCTGTGCCATTTATTTAACTTGTTTTTCCCCACGGTTTAAGTAGAAGAACCTATTTGGAAATAACAATTTCTTAGCTAAGGTTTAAGCTGTAAGAGCTACCTTTGCACTCAGGGACCACATTAACACCTTTTACACCACTGTTCCAAAGGTAATAAAAACACTTTTTATTACCTTTTTTCCCCACTTACCACATTTAACCATTTTACCGTATTTAACTTTTTTTACTTTACCGTACCATATTTAATCCTTTGTGCTCCACTAAACCATATTTACCACATTTTCTCCCCTCTGTAACATATTGAACAATTTTTGCTTGCCCCAACTGCATCATAATTTTAAACTTTTTAGGGTAGCAAAAGCATAAATTATGAAAAAAAACATTCTTATTTCATATTTAACTTACCCTCTCTCCCTGCATCCATATTTCTACCCACTGTACTAAATGTACGCTTCTTTACCTACCGTACCATATTTAACCGTTTTGGGTCCACTGAAACAAATTGAACACCTTTTTGTCCTACTATATTGTCTCCACTATATTTAACCATTTTTGCCCCACTGTACCATAGTTAACACATTTTTGCCCCACTGTTCTATAGTTAACGATTTTTGCCCCACTGTACCATACTTAACCCATTTTGTTCCACGTTACCATATTTTACTATTTGTGCCCACTGTAACCATTTTTGTCATACTGTACCATATTTAACAATTTGTGTCCCACTGTACCATAGTTAACGCTTTTTGCCCCACTGTCCCATAGTTAACGCTTTTTGCCCCACTGTACCATACTTAACCCATTTTGTTCCACGTTACCATATTCTACTATTTGTGCCAACTGTAACCATTTTTGTCATACTGTACCATATTTAACCATTTGTGTCCCACTTTACCATAGCTAACACATTTTTCCCACTGTACCATAGTTAACCCTTTTTGCCCCACTGTGCCATATTAAACCCTTTGTCTCATTGTACCATATTTAACAGTTTTTGCCCCACTGTACACATTTTACTATATTTTACACTTTTTGCCCCGAAAACTGCGAATACAAAAAAACTGAATACCCCGATCCGTTGTCATAAAGACATCCTTCGCTTCAATTTTCACCATTCTAATTTTAGGCTTTAAATTTGGCGGTGGTACCATATTTATACCTTTTTGGTACCATATTATACCAATTTTTCTTAAAAATATTTATATTTATTCAGTCAGAATTTATTTTTTTGGTTTGAGACCATATGTGCCATTTACTTTCTGTCTATTCCAAGAAAGTAATAGAAACAAATACAAAAATTGGTAGAGAGTTTTAATTGCTTGGTAGAATTGACTGCAGTTTCGATAGACACCACTCTATCATCTTCAGAATTCAGTAGCAATAGTGTATGTCTTTAACTTAAATCAGCTGAAATACTTGAGGAAGCAGTAAATTGAATTTAACAAGAACTGCTAATCAAACCCGTATTTTGCCGAACTAAGTCAACATACTAAAACTCTCATACCAACACATTTTTGTTTTTTGCTTGGGTTCGCATCGCGAACCACGAAAACAAATGTAGTTTTGTCAACGGCTAATGCCGACGTCATCGTACCTCATGTGTTTGTATGTGTTGTTGTTATTTATTGTTGGTCTGTGCTTTTGTTATTCAGTCAGAATTTATTTATATTTTTAAAAAAATTGCTCCTTGTTCTTGCTCGCCGTATTGCTCGTCTACGCCCCAAGGACTACCCTCCCACCAAATTTCATGATTCTAGCTTCAGCCGTTTGGCCTGGGCGATGATCAGTCAGTCAGTCAGTCAGCCAGTGACGCAACAATTTTATATACATATATATGTAGATGTGTTACACGGTAAACAGACCAAGGGCATTATGAGCCCGGCTTTTAGTATAGTAGATTTTGGGGGAAAAAGTAAAAATTTGCTTTTTGGTGGTTTTTGAATTAATTTTGGGAATTCTGGAATTTCCTTTACAAATATCAAAATGTTTGAAATGTTGAATTATCATCGATATCTGGTGTCAAGGCGTACACAACAAACAGGAAATAATTGAAATCTGTTAACTTTTAAATATTTTAAAAATTTAAGTCCTCCATTATCCTTTAAGGTCCGCGGTACAAAAATTATAAAAAATATATATTATGCGCATCTTACTTTTCTGCTATTCATATTCAAATTTTAGCGTTCTACGTTAGGTTAGGTTAGGTTAGGTTAGGTTAGGTTAGGTTAGGTTAGGTTAGGTTAGGTTAGGTTAGGTTAGGTTAGGTTAGGTTAGGTTAGGTTAGGTTAGGTTAGGTTAGGTTAGGTTAGGTTAGGTTAGGTTAGGTTAGGTTAGGTTAGGTTAGGTTAGGTTAGGTTAGGTTAGGTTAGGTTAGGTTAGGTTAGGTTAGGTTAGGTTAGGTTAGGTTAGGTTAGGTTTAGGTTTAGGTTTTTTTTTTTTTTTTTTTTTGGTGGACGTAGTGATAGCGCACTATCTACTAGTGGTCCTACACAGGAACCGCCACCCTGGGACCGCTTTCGCATTACTTCGGGGTGGGGTTCATTTACTGCTCGGTGCAGTTGTTTCTTTGTTCCTAGTCCCCCTTCCATCATTTATTTATGAGATTAGGGGTTCGGCGTATGTATTTGTTGGTGTGCTGTTTTTTCTCTCATGATTGTCTGTATGAGGTTGGAGTATTTGTACCAGTCCTGAACATTTCTCATCATTGATGTAATAACTTGAGCGATTGTCATATTCATTACCTCTGGATATAACGTTCGTCTGCTGCTCCAATATCTACATTTTAAAATAGTGTGTTCGACGTTGTCCTCAAATTCGTTACACATTTCACATATTGCTTCGTGTCGTATTTGGAATTTATTTAGGTAACTGCCAAAATTACCATGAGCACTGAAAACCTGTGTTAGGTAAAAGTTTAGTTCTCCATGTTTTCTGTTCATCCACGTCTTTATGATTGGTATAAGGCTGTGGGTCCATCTACCTTTGTCGGTTTCCTCCCATCGTCTTTGCCATATTAGCATCATTTTCTCTCTTGCAGCTTCTTTTATACGGGACGTTTCCCTGTTGCGATTCTCGGCAGTATACTGTATTGCTATTCTTTCATC
Source organism: Eudasyphora cyanicolor (assembly GCA_963930755.1). Classification (NCBI taxonomy): domain Eukaryota; kingdom Metazoa; phylum Arthropoda; class Insecta; order Diptera; family Muscidae; genus Eudasyphora; species Eudasyphora cyanicolor. Next base: position 286,458,888 of record OZ005735.1, on the reverse strand, counting down.
GTATATCTCTTTTCTTTCACACAACAAGAGATCAATTGGTGGTATTCCAGCGAGAACGGACACAGCTGCAGTTGATATAGTCCGATATGCCGATGTTACGCGTAGTGAGCATGTCCTATGAACTTTCTCTAGTAGTTTTCTAAGCACTTGGCTGTTTGAAACAGCTTCACTTAGGACTGGAGCAGCATATAATACCTGTGAGTATGCTACTGTTGCAATTAAGCGTCTGGTTGTCTGTCCTGGACCTTTTATATTTGGCATTATCCTTGCTAATTTTGTTGCAGTTCCTAGTGCTTTTTCTGATACCATCTTAATATGCGGTTGGAACGTCAGTTTGTTGTCTAAGATTACTCCGAGGTATTTCAGGCTCTTACTTATTTTTATCTCGTACTTCTCCACTCTCAGTTTTGGATGTTCAAAAGACAGTCTCCTAGTTACCAGGATTGCTTCTGTCTTGTGTGCAGCAAGTGTTAGGTTTTTTGAGTTTAACCATCTATTTATTCTTCCTAGGCAGTCATTTGTTATTATCTCTATAAGTGGTGCGGAAGGTTGATCCACCACTAGGGCTATGTCATCTGCATATCCTACTAATGTTGATCTTTCCGGGAGTTTTATGTTTAATAACCCGTCGTACATTAAATTCCATAGGAAAGGACCCAGTATGGAACCTTGAGGTACGCCCGCTGTCACTTTATATTGTTTGAGTCCATCGTCCGTTTCATACTCCAGCATTCTATCTCGTAGATAACTATCAACCATTTTGATTAGGTATTCTGAGAAATTTCGTTCTCGCATTGTTTTACGAATTACTTGCCAGTTCGCCGAGTTGAAGGCATTTTTTATGTCTAGGGTGACAATGGAGCAGAATCTCTTCTGTTGCATTGAATCTCTTGCTGCATTTATTACCGTGCGGATAGCATCTATTGTTGATTTTCCTTTTATGAAACCGAACTGCATGGATGAGAAACCTCCCTTTCTATTTAATTCACCTTCGAGTCTGTTAACTAGCAGTTTTTCTAAGAACTTTCCGCAGGTGTCCAATAGGCAAATAGGCCTGTACGATGATGGATTCTCTAGTGGTTTGTCTCCTTTGCGTAATAATACAAGGTATTGTTTTTTCCATATCTTTGGAAAAACTCCATTTTTTAAGCACTGGTTGAAAGTATTTAAGAAAATATCCGACCAGAGCTTACCAACTATAGTGACTATTTCATTTGGGATGCCATCTGGGCCAGGTGCCTTGCGTTTCTTCAGGTTGTTACAGACTTCGGTAATTTCATTGTAGGAGAAAGGGTCATAAGGAGTTGCGCATTGGTGCGTATCAAAGTGTTCCTCATTTCTATCAGTTTTGGGGAAAAGTGTACTCACTATTTTATATGCCCAGCTTGGATTCGTGATACCCGGAATTTTGGTTCGGTTTCCAAGTTTCTTCATTATTATTTTATAAGGGAGGCCCCATGGATCCTTATTCACTTCTTCGCATAATAGTTCCCAGGATTTTCTCTTTGATTCTTTTATAGCTGCTTTCAGCCTCTTTCTTGCTATTCTGTAGAGGTCCATTGCTTCTAAATCACCTTTTCTTCGTGTGGCTACACGTTTCGCTTTGTGACATGATTTTCTAAGCTCAGCAATTTCGTGGTTCCACCAGTATGCGTGCTTTCGAGATTTAACAAGTGATGCTGTCTTTTTCATTCCAACATTACAGATCTCTGTAAGAATGTTAACGAGCTGTTCCGCAGAGGTATCTACGTTTGTGTTGCCGCTTAATAGACTTTAGCTCTGTTACCTTTTCTTTACAGTTTTCAGTGTCGATTCTGTGTGTGTTCCATTTAGGACGGTTCTGATTCGCTGTGTCCATTTTGTGTAGTAGGTCCATTTCCATCAGGATGTACTGATGATCGCTTAGGGTTTCGTCTTCTAGTACTTCCCATTGACTATTTTTTGCTGCTATACTCGGTGACGCAAAGGTTATGTCAATGATTGAGTTGGAGTCCCCTCTTCTGAAAGTTGGGGATTTTCCTCTATTAAGAACAATCAGGCCAAGGCATGCAATCATTTCACTGACCGCGATTCCTCTCTTTTCTGTTGTTCTTGAGAACCATTCCGACGATTTGCTATTGAAATCTCCACCTATTATTACTGGAGTATTTCCGGCTTTCACGTGTTGCTCTAGTTTGGCAATTTTGTTTATGAATTCTGCGAATTCAATATTTGGCGAAAAGTAGCAACTATATATACGTATGCCTTCCGTATGTAGGACTACAAAATCTTCATTATCTTCTTCAATTGCGTTAATCGACATCAGTGGATTGCGTACGTATAGAGATGATTTGCCCGTAACGTCTTGGTACCACGCCATTTCTTTCCTCTTAGTGTACTGTTCACTTACTAGTACTATATCAACCTCTTTGTCCATAGCATTTTGTATCATTAGTTCTTGCGCTACACGACCTCTGCCTAGATTTACTTGGAGTATCCTAATCTTCATTTTTATATCTACATGTGTTGCTACTGCCCACATAGTGGCTAATATTTTGTCTTCCAGCCTCTAGGCAGATTACACACCTTGGTTCATTTTTACATGTGTTTGCCTTATGTCCGTTTAGGCCGCATTTCATGCAGGTTTGGCTGCGATCCTTTCCACGACAGAATCGTGCAAGATGGCCTTGCTCTAAGCATCTAAAACACCTTTAGGGAAGGGTTTTCCTTCTTACTCGACATATTACCAGTCCGACTTTAATTCTGCTCTTTTTTAGTATGGTAACTGCAACATTTCCAGGAACTTCCACGAGTGCCTGCTTTGTACCGCCATAGTATTCTCGGATGTTACGAACTGTTATTTTGCTAGCATCGGTTTCTGCAGAGGCTTTTAGAATGCCACTGATTATGTCATCATTTTTCAACATCTGTGATATTTTCATCTGGTTTCTGTATCCTGACCTTTTTGTCCAATTTATTTTTCTCCGGAGAGATTGAGGCTGCTCTTTTGGAACTTTTCTTTTGGGGCTCTTTCTCTGTTTGGGTACCTTTATTTATCGTCTTAAACACTGTATTTTCCTCTGGTGCACCTATAACATTGATCAGTGCTATCGCTTCTCTATTCTCACGTATCTGTTGGTACAAGGCAACGGCCTGCAGAAGGTTATCTCTAATACTCTTATGTGTGTTCCTTGAGTCCATGACTATAGTATGCATAGCACTCAGTTTGTTCCCAAGGTTAACAAAAGCTATTTCTTCTTCATTTTTCAGTGAGTCAAAATTACTATCTTCGCTCATTGCTCCTGTTATAGAGGATGTTTGGAAATTTCCACTCCTAACTGGAGATCTTTGTATTCTTCCGCTGGGTCGGAAGGGGTTTTCTTCTCTTACATCCGTTATGTTATTTATTTTTTTTTGGGGTTTTTTATATTGTTTATGTTATCGTTGTTTACATGATCGTTGTTAATATTTTCGGTACTCATTTCCTCACTGGGTCCCAACTCAGTATCGTTATCTAATTTCGACGTGTAGTTACGTTTTATTTGGTCTCATGGTTATCTTTGCTTAGCAGGGAGGCCATGCGAGGGTTGACGCGAAGTCCTTATGAGACTTTGCGTTCAGTGCCAGACCCGTATAAATCAGGACAATGTCAACTGATCCTACACCACCAACTTAATAGCGACGAAACTTAGAGCGTATTCTGAGACTTGCCAGGTTTTAAGGGGACGGAGGCAGCTACGATATTAGCCCAGAAGCCATTTCTGTAGGGTTTCACTCCGACATACTCAGGTTCTAGAATACCGCAGTCGTCAGGCCAAGGGTTCGTCAGTTCATATCCATGTTCCCAGTATGCCGTAAATGAGGATCTTACTGGACTCGATCCTATTGCCATAAAGACGTGTAGTTGTGGATTCTGCCGCCTCTCATGAGATCAGACGCAGACCAGGAAGCCGCCCAATGTGGGTCAGACACTTCTGGATTTTTGATTTGGGGTTCCACGGAGACATCACACTCCTAATTTCGCCTCTCATGTGGAAGGATACTTTTATGGCGGCATCCGTTCGCCATGTCGCAGAGTACGTATCAGGCACCTGTACACTTTTATAGTACGCCCTGGCACTCTGCCGCTCTTGGTCGGGGGCTGCTTATTTGTCGCAGCAAACACATATCTGCAGGTCGTTCAGCTATCCGCCACCCGCTGACCCCGATAGTAGCCTGAGCTTAGCCCTACCAGGTTAGGTTAGGTTAGGTTAGGTTAGGTTAGGTTAGGTTAGGTTAGGGTAGGTTAGGTTAGGTTAGGTTAGGTCAGGTCAGGTCAGGTCAGGTCAGGTCAGGTCAGGTCAGGTCAGGTCAGGTCAGGTCAGGTCAGGTTAGGTTAGGTTAGGTTAGGTTAGGTTAGGTTAGGTTAGGTTAGGTTAGGTTAGGTTAGGTTAGGTTAGGTTAGGTTAGGTTAGGTTAGGTTAGGTTAGGTTAGGTTAGGTTAGGTTAGGTTAGGTTAGGTTAGGTTAGGTTGGTTAGGTTAGGTTAGGTTAGGTTAGGTTAGGTTAGGTTAGGTTAGGTTAGGTTAGGTTAGTTAGGTTAGGTTAGGTTAGGTTAGGTTAGGTTAGGTTAGGTTAGGTTAGGTTAGGTTAGGTTAGGTTAGGTTAGGTTAGGTTAGGTTAGGTTAGGTTAGGTTAGGTTAGGTTAGGTTAGGTTAGGTTAGGTTAGGTTAGGTTAGGTTAGGTTAGGTTAGGTTAGGTTAGGTTAGGTTAGGTTAGGTTAGGTTAGGTTAGGTTAGGTTAGGTTAGGTTAGGTTAGGTTAGGTTAGGTTAGGTTAGGTTAGGTTAGGTTAGGTTAGGTTAGGTTAGGTTAGGTTAGGTTAGGTTAGGTTAGGTTAGGTTAGGTTAGGTTAGGTTAGGTTAGGTTAGGTTAGGTTAGGTTAGGTTAGGTTAGGTTAGGTTAGGTTAGGTTAGGTTAGGTTAGGTTAGGTTAGGTTAGGTTAGGTTAGGTTAGGTTAGGTTAGGTTAGGTTAGGTTAGGTTAGGTTAGGTTAGGTTAGGTTAGGTTAGGTTAGGTTAGGTTAGGTTAGGTTAGGTTAGGTTAGGTTAGGTTAGGTTAGGTTAGGTTAGGTTAGGTTAGGTTAGGTTAGGTTAGGTTAGGTTAGGTTAGGTTAGGTTAGGTTAGGTTAGGTTAGGTTAGGTTAGGTTAGGTTAGGTTAGGTTAGGTTAGGTTAGGTTAGGTTAGGTTAGGTTAGGTTAGGTTAGGTTAGGTTAGGTTAGGTTAGGTTAGGTTAGGTTAGGTTAGGTTAGGTTAGGTTAGGTTAGGTTAGGTTAGGTTAGGTTAGGTTAGGTTAGGTTAGGTTAGGTTAGGTTAGGTTAGGTTAGGTTAGGTTAGGTTAGGTTAGGTTAGGTTAGGTTAGGTTAGGTTAGGTTAGGTTAGGTTAGGTTAGGTTAGGTTAGGTTAGGTTAGGTTAGGTTAGGTTAGGTTAGGTTAGGTTAGGTTAGGTTAGGTTAGGTTAGGTTAGGTTAGGTTAGGTTAGGTTAGGTTAGGTTAGGTTAGGTTTTTTTTTTTTTGGACGTAGTGATAGCGCACTATCTACTAGTGGTCCTACACAGGAACCGCCACCCTGGGACCGCTTTCGCATTACTTCGGGGTGGGGTTCATTTACTGCTCGGTGCAGTTGTTTCTTTGTTCCTAGTCCCCCTTCCATCATTTATTTATGAGATTAGGGGTTCGGCGTATGTATTTGTTGGTGTGCTGTTTTTTCTCTCATGATTGTCTGTATGAGGTTGGAGTATTTGTACCAGTCCTGAACATTTCTCATCATTGATGTAATAACTTGAGCGATTGTCATATTCATTACCTCTGGATATAACGTTCGTCTGCTGCTCCAATATCTACATTTTAAAATAGTGTGTTCGACGTTGTCCTCAAATTCGTTACACATTTCACATATTGCTTCGTGTCGTATTTGGAATTTATTTAGGTAACTGCCAAAATTACCATGAGCACTGAAAACCTGTGTTAGGTAAAAGTTTAGTTCTCCATGTTTTCTGTTCATCCACGTCTTTATGGTTGGTATAAGGCTGTGGGTCCATCTACCTTTGTCGGTTTCCTCCCATCGTCTTTGCCATATTAGCATAATTTTCTCTCTTGCACCTTCTTTTATACGGGACGTTTCCCTGTTGCGATTCTCGGCAGTATACTGTATTGCTATTCTTTCATCGTATATCTCTTTTCTTTCACACAACAAGAGATCAATTGGTGGTATTCCAGCGAGAACGGACACAGCTGCAGTTGATATAGTCCGATATGCCGATGTTACGCGTAGTGAGCATGTCCTATGAACTTTCTCTAGTAGTTTTCTAAGCACTTGGCTGTTTGAAACAGCTTCACTTAGGACTGGAGCAGCATATAATACCTGTGAGTATGCTACTGTTGCAATTAAGCGTCTGGTTGTCTGTCCTGGACCTTTTATATTTGGCATTATCCTTGCTAATTTTGTTGCAGTTCCTAGTGCTTTTTCTGATACCATCTTAATATGCGGTTGGAACGTCAGTTTGTTGTCTAAGATTACTCCGAGGTATTTCAGGCTCTTACTTATTTTTATCTCGTACTTCTCCACTCTCAGTTTTGGATGTTCAAAAGACAGTCTCCTAGTTACCAGGATTGCTTCTGTCTTGTGTGCAGCAAGTGTTAGGTTTTTTGAGTTTAACCATCTATTTATTCTTCCTAGGCAGTCATTTGTTATTATCTCTATAAGTGGTGCGGAAGGCTGATCCACCACTAGGGCTATGTCATCTGCATATCCTACTAATGTTGATCTTTCCGGGAGTTTTATGTTTAATAACCCGTCGTACATTAAATTCCATAGGAAAGGACCCAGTATGGAACCTTGAGGTTAGGTTAGGTTAGGTTAGGTTAGGTTAGGTTAGGTTAGGTTAGGTTAGGTTAGGTTAGGTTAGGTTAGGTTAGGTTAGGTTAGGTTAGGTTAGGTTAGGTTAGGTTAGGTTAGGTTAGGTTAGGTTAGGTTAGGTTAGGTTAGGTTAGGTTAGGTTAGGTTAGGTTAGGTTAGGTTAGGTTAGGTTAGGTTAGGTTAGGTTAGGTTAGGTTAGGTTAGGTTAGGTTAGGTTAGGTTAGGTTAGGTTAGGTTAGGTTAGGTTAGGTTAGGTTAGGTTAGGTTAGGTTAGGTTAGGTTAGGTTAGGTTAGGTTAGGTTAGGTTAGGTTAGGTTAGGTTAGGTTAGGTTAGGTTAGGTTAGGTTAGGTTAGGTTAGGTTAGGTTAGGTTAGGTTAGGTTAGGTTAGGTTAGGTTAGGTTAGGTTAGGTTAGGTTAGGTTAGGTTAGGTTAGGTTAGGTTAGGTTAGGTTAGGTTAGGTTAGGTTAGGTTAGGTTAGGTTAGGTTAGGTTAGGTTAGGTTAGGTTAGGTTAGGTTAGGTTAGGTCAGGTCAGGTCAGGTCAGGTCAGGTCAGGTCAGGTCAGGTCAGGTCAGGTCAGGTTAGGTTAGGTTAGGTTAGGTTAGGTTAGGTTAGGTTAGGTTAGGTTAGGTTAGGTTAGGTTAGGTTAGGTTAGGTTAGGTTAGGTTAGGTTAGGTTAGGTTAGGTTAGGTTAGGTTAGGTTAGGTTAGGTTAGGTTAGGTTAGGTTAGGTTAGGTTAGGTTAGGTTAGGTTAGGTTAGGTTAGGTTAGGTTAGGTTAGGTTAGGTTAGGTTAGGTTAGGTTAGGTTAGGTTAGGTTAGGTTAGGTTAGGTTAGGTTAGGTTAGGTTAGGTTAGGTTAGGTTAGGTTAGGTTAGGTTAGGTTAGGTTAGGTTAGGTTAGGTTAGGTTAGGTTAGGTTAGGTTAGGTTAGGTTAGGTTAGGTTAGGTTAGGTTAGGTTAGGTTAGGTTAGGTTAGGTTAGGTTAGGTTAGGTTAGGTTAGGTTAGGTTAGGTTAGGTTAGGTTAGGTTAGGTTAGGTTAGGTTAGGTTAGGTTAGGTTAGGTTAGGTTAGGTTAGGTTAGGTTAGGTTAGGTTAGGTTAGGTTAGGTTAGGTTAGGTTAGGTTAGGTTAGGTTAGGTTAGGTTAGGTTACGTTACGTTGAATAGAGGAGAGGTTTAAACGTGTCATGTCCATGGACATACACTTAAGCCAGTGGTTCGGCCTGTTGTGCGCTCCTTATTTATGATCTTTTTATACCCCACGAGTTATCCAAATTTTAGCTGATTAGTTTGTTTTTAGAACTATTTTAATTTCACGTCGAGGGTTATTTTGTGATTTTCTTATTTACAGAAAACTAAAAGTGGTATAAACATTCAACACAATTGTTTATATTCCCAGCAAAATTTCTCATTACCAAATAATCCGACGATTAAGCAAAGTTCGATAATGGTAAGTACTTATTATTTAGCCACTTTTCGCATTATTTTAACATGGGGATGTCATTGGAGGGAAGTACTTCCCAAAAGCATACAATAAAGTAGCATAATAAGTACTTATTTGTAGCATAGGCATACCACATAAATATGTGCTTATGTTTTCACGATTTTAGGTACTTGAATAATGCATTACCAATAAGTTACAAAATACGTAGTAGATATGGTAGATATGTAGAGATGGGCATTGAAAGTAATTTTGTGCATATTGTCGCGCATATTTCGAATTTCTGAACCCAAACCACCATGTGAAAAATTCTTCAATGGTCTATCATCATACGATATACGTAAATATTTTTGGTATTTTCATTCAATTTGCATGTATTTTTGGAAAACTTGTTGAAAATAAATAAATCTTCTACAATAACCCACATATAGCCAAAATTGCATTATACATACTAAAATTTGCCAAAAATTATTGTGAAAAAAATCACTTATTTCTGTTATTATTGGTAAGTCATTATTAATAAGGCGAAAGTAATTCAGCGAATAATGAGATGTCATTATTTGGTAATGCAGGGAATAATGACAGGTACTTACCAAGATTTTGCTGGGATTATTTTATGGATGTGTAAATTTGAATTAAAATAGTTAAAAAAAAAACTAAACTAGAATGCTAAAATTTCGATATGAATAGCAGAGCAGTAAGATGCGCAAAATAATTTTTTTTGATTTTTTTTTTTGACACCCATATCGTCTTACAAGGACTTTCAGAAAAATTACAAACAACAATTTTAATTATTTTATCTTGTCATCTTAAACGCAAACTCGACCAGAAAACGTAAAACTGACTAACACAGTTTTCATTTATTTCTAAGCTTTCAGAATTATATACACATTTCTATGACCAATAATTTTTGTTTAATTACATCGCTCACTCACTTCAAGAGTGACATAACTCAAAATTTAAAATTTTTGAGGTTGCCTTACAAAAATCCGAATTTTGCAAATGTCCATAAATTAATCTCAGCGAAATTTGGCCTATAAGTAAACAACCATATTTCGGATTATTCAAGCGTATTTAAACATCTTATTTCATGTTACCTATCTTTTTATACGGACTTAAAGTTACACATCTTGGCAAATTTTCAATTTTGAGTTATGCCACTCTTGAAGTGAGTGAGCGATATGTATATACGAGTATATGTTAAATGTTTTTCGAATAAATTTGTCAATTTGTTTGCTCAACTACGATAGATTCGCATATCCATATTGAGTTGTAAGAGTTCAAAATGTCAATATATTTTAACCGTTTAAAGGGAAGCAAAATCGAACTATAACGTAGCATTGACAGTTTTTAGTTAAACAAATTTTGTTCGTAGACATAGTAAATAGTTGACCATTATTTTTGATGAAACTAATTTCCGCAGCTTTTTTGTCGATTAGTTGTAGTTGTATTATATACGGTTCCAACTATTTTATTTCGTATTATTTCCATCAGTTTTTCCATTTGGAACAATTTGTGATTATGACTGGGTACAGGATCACATGTATAACCCGTTCCATTCCATGTGGCTTATCACAGCTGGCCATAATGACAATAAGATTTTTTAATGCCCACAGAGAAAGAAAATGTTCTAACAAAGTGAACTGAAGTTTTTTTTGGTTCATTTTTCTCCACTTACCTTTTTTCCCAGTATGATGATCCGACTGTCTTAGTAAATGTGCCTTTTGCTATTAAGAACAATATCATCGTTTGCTTTTTAATTGTTAATGTTTTGTTGTTGTTTTATTAATATATTTTCTTGTTTTCACTGCTGTTTCAAGGCTCTAAAAATAGTTTACATGGTTCCACTAAAATGTAGATATATTTTTAATATATATTTATATATATATATGTATGTATATATATATATATGTATGTATAAGTTCATGTAATAATAATTATTATAAATACTATAATTCATAATTTTATTACTTTATTTTTATGTGTGAGTGTGTACGTGGGTGTGTGTGTGTATGTGTCTGTTGTTTGGTTGGCTATTTGTTTCTCCCTCTCTTTCGCTATCTTTCTCCTACTTCTATCTGTTTCTCTTTTAGCTTGTAATATTTAATGTAATGTATGGATTTTTATTTATCATTATAAATTATATCATAAGGATACGTTGTGTTGTCGGTGTGTATGTGTGTGTGTTTTTGTGGAATATATGTAAACGGATACAGATCCTCTTGTGTAAATGTAACTGACTGTGTGTGTGTGGCTGTGTGCATTGGAATGTGTGTATTATTGTAGAATTTTTATGTCATTTTAATGCTTTTATTGTTCATCATGTACATATGTGTACGTACGTGTGTGAGTGTGTGTCTTGCTTTAATGTGTTTATATTTGGGAAGCGTGCGTGCGTGTGTGTGTCTGTTGTTGTGTATCCTTAAGTGTATGGGTATTTGCGAGTATTGATGTAGTACATGTGCATACACTTGTGAGTATTTTTCCGTGTCCGTGGCTTTGTATGTTGTTGTGGTATGTTTTAATATGTTTATTGTATTGATTTGTCTGTCCGTCCATCCGACCGTATGTCCGTCCGTCTGCCAGTCTGTTTCTGTCTGCTGTCCGACGGCTCTTTTCCCCTTATTCGGGGTCTTTATGCATATGTCTGTCCGTTGTTATATGTATTGGTTTTTTGTTATTGTTGTTCCTGTTGCTGCTGCCCTATATGTATGTATGTATTGCTGTTTGATATCCATTAGATAAATTATTAATTGTTAGAAAGAGCATTTTGTACGTGTATTTCTGGAAAGGAGTGTAGGTGTAAGTATACGTGTCCGTGAGTGTGTGTTGGTGAATTTAATATTTCATGATTTTATGCCTATGCCAGTGTATGTGAGTCGGCTTGTTTGAATTTTTATTGAATTAAAATTTAAATTGCAAAAATGGGATTTATTAAAATATTATCGAAAATGAATTTCGTTGCTCATGTGTGTGCCGGGCCTTTGTTTGTGTTTGTAAATTATGCATTTAAAGCTAAATTGTTTATTTTTTTTACATATCCATTTGCTGCTGCTTAGTTAGCCATGAAAATGTGATAATGCTCATAATAGGAGTTATTAATTTAGAATTGAGCAAAAAACGATATGGGAAAAATCTCCACTTTGGTTTAATGTAGATTATTTAAAGACACGAATATGAGAAGTTTTCCCAAAGATTTAAACAATTTATGTGCAAAATTATTAAACATTATTCGTTCTACGTTTGACTGTATCTAATTATCATTAGTAACAATAGATTTTTCATGAATTAGCCATGAGTAGCATATTTGGTGATAATCTATAATAAAGAACCGTTTGTCCGTCCGTCCGTCTGTTGTAATCCCGCTACAGTCCGTAATAATAGAGCTAGTTTGATCAAAGTTGGTACTTCTTATATTTGCAAGTTGTTTGGGATTGCAAATGGACCATAGTGGTCAATGTTTTGATATAGCTCCCCTATAAAGGTCGCTCCAAAATATGGTTTTTGCGTCATAGATACCACACTTTTAAAGTAATTTAGCAGAAACTTTGCAGTTTGGTTTTTATTTTGACAGGAATTCATCACAGAAAAAATTTTACGAATCGGTTCATATTTTGTTATATTCAGCCAATAGAGGTCGCTCCAAAATACATATATTTCTCCAAATTTAGCTCTCTTAACGAGAGCTAAAATATTGCTCATGGGTGTCAAGGTCGTAGGTCGACCGGAAAGTGTTTTTTTGGATTAAAAAAAGGACTTGGCATAATTTTCAAATGTGAACGGTTTTTTTGCTTAGCTCCTTAATGGTACGTCGGATCGGGAATCTGTCTAGTGCTAAAATATTGCTCATGGGTGTCAAGGTTCGTAGGTCGACTGGAGAGTTTGTTTTTGTTTTTAAAAAATTGACTTAGTGCACGAAAAGTTGCAATTGGAGAACGATTATTTTGATAATAAAACTGAATAATTTGTAAACGTTGTTCTTGCGTATATCTCTCCATGATGAAATTGTAAACACTACTGAATACAATGAAAAACAAATGACAGATCATGACATATTACAAATGGCCGAAACGTCACACGATGGGAAAATATGATGAAATATACGCGCATAGGACTTTGAAAACAACTTTCAATATTCGTTTTTTTGGGAATATTATTTTATTTGAATAACATTTATAGAAAATACCTTCAAATTTTATGAAAATATCTCCAGGCGATTTCGAGTTATGACCGTTCAAAGTTCGGCTGCAAATTTGTAGTGTCCTACGATCAGGAATAGCTATCTTATTAATATTATTAGGATTATATGTGTAATTTTTATAGTTTACTTCTTCTACATAAACCATAATATAGTTAAACGCTTCTGCAGTTTATGTATATTAGGGTGGATCGATTATTTTTTGTTATTAATTTAACTTTTCTTATATTAATAGTCGACGACGCATTGTGTAAGTGCATTAATGCAATGTTTCAAAAATATTGCAGACTACGATTTTATCCTATTTAAGTTGTTTTGGTTTCAATTTCAGAAACCTTGCCCGGTTTTGTAGACTTTTAATGCAATGTTGACAAAAATATTTTTGAACTTCTGCGTTCTATATATGAAAAACGCAGCGACACATAATCTAGAAACTCAAATAGATTTTCAACTAAATTTTGTCAGCTTTAATTTAAAATCAAGATCAATGAGGTAGTTACGATACTTGTTTTTTACAATAATTTCCAGAAAGTCGCTTTTGTGGCCCCACTGTGCGATACACGGTAACAGTAAAATAAAATCTACACCAATTTCTTCTCCAAAGAATTCTCTTGAAGATGGTCCAAACCGTAGGACTCTATCTCTAAAGGTATAGTCATGAGATAGAAAATACTGCTATGCGCGCGTATTTACCCCTTTTTCCCATTGTGCGTCACTTCAAAATCACATCATCCCTATTGGAAACCCCGTTATAAGTTCCTACGACTGTTCTTTTTTGGTTTTTATGAGACGTTATCGATATGCACTAAAATTTTCCGCATTTGAACGATAAAACGTCTTAATGATGCAAATATGCAAAAAATCCGAGGTCTATTAATTAACCATAACAACACAAACAAGTAAAGACAGATTATGTTTGGCCATGCTAAATCTTTTATACCCTCCACCAAGCATTACATTTAATTGGTTTCGGATACAAATAAACTCATTATACCAACTTACAGCCCAATTCGTTGAAATTTGAGGTTATTGTGGCTTTACGAAGTCAAATCTGGAGGCGATGTCGTCAAATCGTCAACGTTTTTACCAGGACGAGTTAAATGACCTCACCAGCGATCTGAACCTGTCAAGAGGAGCTTCTGAAATACTGGCTTCTAGGTTGCAAATTTGTACATTTACTGGAACCAGAAACCACAATTTCATTTTACCGCACAAGAGAAAAGGATATAGTATCCTTTTTCGCTCAAGACGACAATCTAGGACTCTTGGAAAAAATATCTCTTTCTGAGCATTTTTCCAGATGATTGGCGTCTATTTATTGACAGTTCAAGGCGATGTTTGTAATGTGCCCTTCTACTCGATGGGAACAAATATAGTTCAATACACATTGCTCTCTCAACGAAAATGGAAGAAGAATATAATACAATAACTTTGGTTTTGGAGAAGATAAAGTATCGTGAACTTGGTAATGCGAAATATGCATCATATTGATGCAGGAAACGAAGTACAGGAACTCAACAGTCAAAATTGACTTCGGAGTCAAAAGTGATCAAAGGGAAAAATGGAGCCACTGACAAACCATAGGCAATGGTATGCTGTTTGTTTCGATAGGATACCAAACAACAGCACTGTTGGGCCGTAGCACAGTGGAAAATTTTCGTCATTTTCTGATCGAAAATCAATAACTTTGTTAATTTGAGAGATATATTTTTAAAAATTTGCACACATAATATAGACAATATTTAAAAGGAAGTGTGAAAATATTTCGGATTTCGCACCACTACATATCCAGTAGTAAGCTTGCAAAATCTGTACTTTTATTTTTTTCTGAAACTGTACCACAGTTTTGACCGAATTGAAAGGTCCAAGTTGAAATATTAGTTTTCTGGAATTTGGTATGCAATTTGCATCTTTAATGGTTAATTAAAATCAATTCATTTATAAGGATAAATTAAAATTATGAGAAAATAAAGTTGAAACACAATTTTATTTTTTGTGAAAAAAACACAATATTTTTATAAATTAAAATTGTCTGTGTGGGGCATTTTCAATAACAACACCGCGTCTTCATCAAGATCTCTACAGGCTTTGCGTGTTTCTTTTCTGATGCTAGATATATAAGGATCTGAAGTACATAAAAGTCTCTTAAATACATCCTCATTTGTCGCTATCCTTGAATTTTTTCTGGAATGATTCAATCGGTAGTTTTTATAATCTTTGTTACGCGATTCTTGGGCATCTTCTGACAAATGACCCATTGGCAACATAGAGAAATGATTTACAATGCTTTTTCCATGTATTAATAATTTATGGATAGAAGATGGCATATATACCACTTATATTTTTCCACATATAGATTTGCTATTTGGAGAGCATACTTGTTATAATTTTCGTCATCTATCATGACACCGCATGATAAAGCTTGTAGAATATTGTACAACATTCGCATTTGACAACAAATGCGTCGGCTACTATTAGGAATAATATATTGTTAAAAAAATATTTCGGAAAATACTATGTTAAACCAATTTTTTGCACACCGTTTGAAAAGGAGCAAAAAGGAGCAGCCAATTTTTTGCCACAACTTAGGTTAGGAAAGTAGCTTTGAAATTATGCAAAAGTTTGAACCTAGGCAAACGGAGCTAACAACTAAAACCTTAGCTGAAGTTGTTGATTTCAAGAAACAGTTACATAAATAGTATATTGCATACAGCGAATATTCGCCGTTAATTTTTTAAACATTTTGCTACTGAATCCGATTCGTTAGAATATTTCCTACACATAAATCCACAATTTATGCTCTAAAGAATGTTACACGCCGGGTACATGTATTTTTATATGAGTGTTCAGAATTTTTATATTTTTTTAACAATCAAAAGATCTGTAAATAGTGGTACTTTTAACGCCTTTTCCGATGAAAATGTTCGGAAATGTTTGCAGATAATCATGACGTGATGTCTTACCTCTGAAATAGTATTAAAAAAATTAATAATTTCAATGTTTGTGAAAAGTATTTTTGATCAGGCCTTACACTACTGTGCGTAGGAAAGGTGCGAGCCGATGAAAAACTTTTTTGTTTTCTTAAAATTGTCTTTGAACATAGGGGGCGTCCGCCTCAACTTTTTTCGACCCATACTAACAGAGCTCTGGTAATCAAAATTCCATTAAATCCTTCGATAGCTTGAAATCTTCGTATGTTCCCATATATTTAATAGTTTTATTACTGATTGACTTAATCTTTGATCGTTGTCTAGAACAGACGAATGTGTAAAACAATTTGAATTTAATAAATCGTTTGAATTTAGAAATTCGTAATCCTTAAAAAATTAATGAGAAACAAATTAATATATAGATTATTTGCGTAGGAACAATAGCATTTCACAAAACACAGCTTTTTAAATATACTCGTACATTTGAGCTTTTCTCCACTTTTGCAATATAAATTCTATTTCGCAAAACATCGTTAACAATTCTTTGTAATTTCTCTAAATATTTACGTATTTTCATATTGTGTGTGTGTGTGTGTGGTTGAGGGATTTTGTTTTCTTTGTCTTTGTTATGAGAGTTTAGTTTTTGATTTTGTTCGATTTGAAATTGGTTTCAATAAAATTTAAATTTATATGAATATAAGTATAGCGTTAATTTATAATTTGCAGAAGAGGCGGATTTCTTCCGGTGAAATAATAATTGTTATTTTTTTGTAATTTTTTGCATTTTTTCTTTTGATAATAAGTTGTGTTAGTATTTTCTTTTATTTATTTATTTTTAAGTTTTGCTGCTTGAACTCTAATTGTTGTTTGTTTACTTCAACTGTACTGTGAAATCGTTGTGAATTGCTAAATTATTTTGTATTATAATTTATTAGGGAATTGTTGGTTTGTTTTTTTCTTCTTGTTGTTGCTTGCCATTTCTTTTAAATGTATGTATAAATACAAATAATATATGTATATATTTTTTTAGTTTTTATCTTTTAGTGTATAATTTTTTTTCGATTTATTTATTATTTTTTAAAGCCATAAGCTTGGGTGTGTGTGTGTCTTTTCTAAGTCGGCTGTATCGATTTTCTGTGGCTTGCATTTACTTTTTCGATTTTCTTTTGTATAATAATGCCGCAATTATGCTTTGGATTACATTCTTCGCCTTCACTTGTTTTTTTTTAATTTCTAATAATAATTCTTGTTAAACTTATAATTCAAGTCTTTTTTATATATCATTTTGTTATAATATAATAAAATATGTTTCTTTTATATATAATATTTTATATATATATAGTATTATATAATGTATAATATATGTATGTATATATTAATAAAAAAATTGTTATTTTTGGTGTCTTTCTTGTATTTGAGTTTTTTATTTTTATATTTCTTTTATCTTTATTATTATTAGTAATAAAAACTACTCTTTATGATTTAAAAATCTCATTTTAACACTACTGACTAGAATTTGTTTTTGGTTTGGGAATTTTGTTCTTGTTGCTGTTGTTTTATATTGTATCTATTGATTGGTTAATATAATTAGTTCAGATTATTGACTTTGTTTTTTTTTCGTAATAAATTGAACTGACTAGAGGATTTTTGAAGTATTAGTGTTTTAAAAATAGTTGAAGTCTAGATTGTTATAAATATATAATTTAAAATAATAATACTAATTATAATAGAATTAAGTTTCATGGTGTAAAAAAAACTCATCGGATTTTCGGGATGGGATAATGTTTCATCATTGCACTCATGTGTGTTGTTGTACAAACAATGCAAATAAAACAATATGGATTATATGCAGAATAAGTTAATAAGAGCAATTATATGTATACATCAGTATCGCTTTGAAAAACAATACCAAGTTGGAAGTAAATGCTAAAAAAAGTGTTCAAAAAAGTTCTGGGTAAATCTACTCAAGAGTCAAATCTTTTTAACTCGCCCATTTCATGAACCGAAATGAGAGTTTTAATTTTTTCACATCGCGTGAAAATAGTGAGAGAGCTAAAATATTTTCGGCTATATCACTACACACAAAAAATGACAGTTGAAATTGTCAGCTGAAATTGAATCTGTGAAACTATGAAATAATATCAGGAAAATTTATAATTAATTGTTATATTGCGTCAATAATCACATTTTAAAGTCAATACATCATTTTACTGACTCATTAGTACAATTTCGAAACCAATTTTTGTTTTTTTCCGAATAAATATTAAATGGTATATAAAAACAAGTAATAAAGTTTCTCGGGTAAACCGCCTAAGGTATACGAGGTATGTTCAAAGAATATCGCGAATTTTTAATTTCCGCGGGCTACGTGTATTTGATTTTTGTTATTTTTGTAGCATTATGTTGGTACTCACGTCCCTTACTTATGCTGAACAGGGTCGGCCATTTTGAATGTTTAGTTCATTTTTGACAGCTGTTGTGCTTGGATGTGTTTTAACTTGTCTTCGATTTTTATCTACTTCGGAAAATGGATCAAAGAATCTGCATCAAATTTTGTGTGGAAAACAAAATAAAGTGCGCTGACGCATTCCGAATGTTGACTGCGACATATGGTGAAGCTACCTTGGACCAAAGCAACGTTTATCGGTGGTACAAAATGTTCCTAGAGGGCCGAGAAGATGCGAAGGACGAACAGCGTGCCGGACGCCCGAGCACGTCAACATCACAGTTTTCTTTGATTGCAGGGGCGTGGTGCATTATGAGTTATTGCCACAGGGTAGTACGGTCAATAAAGAGTATTACCTGCAAGTTTGTGGAAGAACAAAAACTGGCTTTTGCACCATGATAACGCCCCTGCACACACATCGTTGCTTGTGCGCGAATATTTGACCAAAAACAACACAGTAATGGTGCCGTAGCCACCGTATTCCCCTGACCTAGCCCCCTGTGACAATTTTTTGTTCCCAAAACTGAAAAGGCCCATGAAAGGACGACGCTACGCCACGATTGAGGAGATAAAGACGGCATCGAAGGAGGAGCTGAAAAAGATCACAAAAAATGATTATTTGAAGTGCTTCGAGGATTGGAAAAAACTTTTGGCAGAAGTGTATTGAAGGGGACAACGTAGATATTCATGAATAAAAAAATACTTTTTGAAAAAATACAAAATTTGCGATATTTTTTGAACATACTACGTACATACCCTCACTCTGTGAGTAATATAATATGGAATATTACACGAATTAATCTGTCTATTTGAGTGGCAGGTACCAGAAGGGGTTTATCAAATACACCTATATAGTTTTCGCTGAACAGAAGATATTTTAAATATACTGCACTGTGCCGAATTGTAAGCGCTTATGTATGTTATCGTTATGAGCTATTCAATTTTAGTATGATTGAGGTGTTCTACAAGTCACTATCACGTGTGAAAATCGTATGGTTTGGCAGGCAAATCACATGTTACGCATTATATAAATATAATTTCGACAACCAATATTCTTTGCAGTTAAAGGTGAGAAGTGAGATGAATGTGAGGTGAGTACCAGAACAGGGGCGACTGTGTAGTATTTTCGGGCATTGATACTCATGCTATAATCTTTTAACGTTTTGTAGAAAATTGTACCTTTGTGTGGGAGGTACGAAAAGGTGCGTGCCAATAACGCCCATTTTTCTCTGGACTATAGGCACTATAAAAACATTACACTGTACAAAATTGTATACACTAGTATAAACGTTAAAAGTTTTTAACTTTTGCTGCAAAATAGTCCATTTGTGTGGGACGTCCCAAAAGGGTCGTGTCAATAACCCATATTTTCACTGGACCGTAGGTAGTATAAAAACATTACACTGCAATTAATTTGACGTATTTTTGTTCAATGGTATTTAAGATATAAGATCTTAACTTTCGGTTCAAAATGGTCCATTTGTGTGAGAGGTACCAAAAGGGGATTGGTAAATTCGTCCATTTTTCTCATGGTGGTAACGACTAATGAACTAATACTGTGTGTGGAGATTAAGAAGATTCGAATAAGTAGAAGTTATTAGAAAACCAATACTTCATTAAATTTTAAACCTCTGTGGGGGAGGTACTAGATGGAGTGGACCAATTTGGCCCATCTTCGAACTTAGCCGCAGATAGCAAACATATTACCACATACCAAATTTGATGTCAAACGGGTACTCTTTTCGAGAGTTATCGTGCGCACCAGCCAGCAGGCAGACACACAGACAGACGGACGGACATTGCTCAAATTACCCAAAACGGATTTCCGCCGAACATACTTGTGCTCTTAGGTCACTCCTTCGATGTGTTACACTTTTGGCCCGTAGCAAATTATATAAACCCTCGACACACTAAAGTGAGGGTATAACAAGTAAGAAAGTTCAGTCGGGTAAGTCGACTTATGAATGCCGTCACCTTGAGTCCCAAAAAATATTCGTAAATTTATTTATTTTTTTAATTAAATTATTATCAAGTTAAATTACATTTAATAACTTTAAAGTATGTACCGGTATTAAAGATATAAGCTTTTAAGTTTTAGTGCAAAATAGTCCATTTGTGTTGGAGGTACCAAAAGGAGCGTGCCAATAACGGCCACTTTTCTCTGGACTATCGGTACTATAAAAGCATTACACTGTAGAAAATGTCAAGTATTTTTATGAACTGATATTTAAGCCGTAAGCTGTTAACTTTTGGTGCAATATATTCCATTTGTGTGGGAGGTACCAATAGGGGCACGCCAATTAGGTCCACTTTTCGGTGGTTTCTAGGTACTCTAAAAGCATTACACTGTACAAAATTTCAAGTATTTGTATGCACTGTTATTATAGCAATTAACTTTTGGTACAAAATGGTCCATTTTTAATTTCATTGAATTACAGAAGACTCGGATAAGTAGTATAAAAGTTATGAGAGAATCAATATTTCATTAAAATGTAACCCTTGGAAGGAGTGGACCAATAAGGCACACCTTCGAACTTAGCCCGAGATAGAAAAATATTTGCACATACCAAATTTGAAGTCAATGCGTTATACCATTCGAGAGTTATCGTGTGCTTTAGTCAGACAGACGAACAGACAGACGGAGCAGTTACCTTTTTTGTACAAAATGGTATCCTTTGTGTGAGTTACCAAAAGGGGTCGGGGTACCTTATCCCATTTTTCACAAAGTGATAGCTACAGATAAACTATTACTACATGCGGAATTACAGAGAATGCAGATAGGTAGTATAACATTTAACATAGAATCAGTAATCAATATTTCACAAAATTTCAACCCTTTGTGATGGAGGTACTAGAAGGAGTGGAGCAATATGGGTCTTCTTCGAACTTAACCTGCGATAGAAAAATATTACAACATACCAAATTTGAAGTCAGACAGACATACGGGCAAACAGACGGACGGAAATTGCTCAAATTACTTAAAATGTCGCAACGGATTTCGTTTTAGGTAAATTCATCATCCACATCTGTTAATTTGTGGAGGCTACAAGATGGTACTTTCAAAAACACTTATTTTGCGTTGAACAGTTATATAACACTAGGCAACAAAAAACTTTGTGTAGATTGAGACTTACTATTTTACGAAAACAAAACAAAAATGTTTTATGGTTAGTTTTTTTTAATTTTTCTTTAAAATTTCAATTTTCGTGGAAGGTACATTTAGTATTTGGACCATATTTTAACCATACATTAAATTAAAGAAAATTATAAGGACTACAAATGTTGTGAATATTACTTTCTGGAATAGACAGTGGTTTGGTAACTAATAAGATTTTTTCTTCAAAAAATCTTTCTTTGCTAGCACGAAAATATTATAAAAAATAAAAAAAAAAAATGAAAAAAAGTTTTGCTTCATTTTTGGAAATGCCTATTTAAAAAATCTATGGATAAATGTAGAAATTATGACCCATATTGTAAAAGTAAAGGAAATTAAAAAAAAATCATATTTTTTATTTAGGTCATTTTGTTTGGGCCATTTTTCACGGTACTATAAAAGCATTACACTGCAAATTTCTAGTAATTGTTCCATACAAATTAAACCTGTAAACAGTTTACTTTTTGTGCAAAATGGTCCATTCGTATGGGAGGTACCTCCCTGGCAACTTCGCCGATTTTTCTCAAGGTGATAGCGACCAGGAAACTAATACTATATGTGGAATTGTGAAAGATTATGATTAGTAGTATAGAAGTTATTAAAGGATCAATGTTTCCCAAATTGTGACCCTTTGTGGGGAAGGTATTCAAAGGAGTTGACCAACAAGATCCATCTTTGGTCTTAGCC
Source organism: Eudasyphora cyanicolor (assembly GCA_963930755.1). Lineage (NCBI taxonomy): Eukaryota > Metazoa > Arthropoda > Insecta > Diptera > Muscidae > Eudasyphora > Eudasyphora cyanicolor. The sequence continues at coordinate 286,437,163 of OZ005735.1, read as the reverse complement.
TGGGATAGAAAAAGTATTGACACAAACAAAAATTCAGTCAATCGGTTACTCCTATAGAAAGTTATCGTAAGCACCAGCCAGACAGACGGACGAACTGATTTTGCTCAAATGACTTAATATGGCCCAAAACGGAATCCAGCCAAATTTTTTTGGGGTCTCTTAGGTCACTCCTTTGATGTGTTACAATTTTGACCAGCAGCAACTGATACCATCGTTCACAAACATGATTTTGTTGAAATTTTCTAACTTTCACCAGAAACACAATAATTTCTACATTTATCCATATTGTTTTTTCAAATAGGCATTGATTTCTCCGTTAGGGTGCTAGCTTTCAAATATTGGAAGAAACAAATTGTTTTGTATTTTTATGGTTTTTTCCGTGCCATATAAAACCGATTTTTTTTTTTGAAAAAATATCTAATTTTTAGTACGACAGTTACTAAACTTTTATCAGTACGCATAAGTGCTATTCACAACATTTGTAGCCCTCATAATTTTCTCTAACTTAAACGGTATATTGACATTATTGAGCTTATATCGGGTGCTTCATTGTGAGGTTTGATTTTCAATAAGCTTTTTTTACAGATCACGCGTGACTCATATCAAACTGCTTTGTAATTTTTCTTCTGTATAGTTTGGCAAGTCATTATGAAGAGACTCACAACACAACAGCGTCTCCAAATTCAGTGAATGGGCTTTGGAAATCTCAATGAAAATCCGCTGTTGAAATTTTGTTCAGTGATGAATACATTAATGAATACATTAAGAAACAAAATTGCCGTTTTTGCGCTGATGAGCAACCCGAAGAGTAGGAAGAGCTACCATTACATCCATTAACAAGAAAAAGCGTTAAGTTCGGGCATGTCGAATCTTATATATCCTCCACCATGGATAGCATGTGACCTCACAAAATAACTCAAACCTAAAGAAAATAACACCGAAAACACACAAAAAATATAGATGATGAGAGCAGTAGGAATCACAGCAAGTTAGATGCTATATATGGGAGCTATATCTAAATATGGACCGATATCGCCCATTTGCAATCCCATGTTACCTGCAGCTATAAGAAGTATCTATACCAAATTTCAGCCACCTAGCTCAAGTATTATAGATTGTAGCGTGATTACAACAGACGGACGGACAAGGCTAAATCGTCTTAGAATTTAAAGACGATTAAGAATAAATATACTTTACAAACGGAGTGACAAAATGAATATACCCCCCAACCGTATGGTGTGGTTTATGGGCTGGTGGAATCTTTCGTCCACTATTCTTCAAAAATGAGGAAAATCAGAATGTTACCGTCCATTGTAACCGCTATCGCACCATGCTAACGGACTATGTGCTTCCTGAAATTCAAGCGCATGGTCTCGGTGAGCTCTGGTTTCAACAAGACGGCGCTACGAGCCACACATCGCTTGAAACCATTACCTTGTTGAGAAATCATTTTGGGGAGCACTTAATTTCACGTTTTGCAACGGCAAAACCTAGATCCTTTGAACTTTATTCCTGGAGATATGTAAAGTCTGGGGTATTCAGTAATAAGCAAGTTACGACTGAGGCTTTGGAAGCCAACATTACTAGTGTTAGTCGCGAAAACCAGTCGCTATGCTGAACGAGTTGCCCAAAATTGGACCTCCCAAATGGACCACCTCAGACGTAGTCATGGCCAACATTTACATGATATAATTTTCAAACATTCATTTCAAACATAAATTGCCCTTTAACCGATAGTAAACATTTCAAGTTCACTTTCAAACCTCACGATTAATCACCCATTACACTATATCTGCTCCAAATACTAAATGCATAAGTATCAAGAAAATAGTAAATTAAAAAAAAATACCATACAATTTTGTTTAAGAAAATGTTATGCGCAGCCCTTCGACAAGATTTTTGTAAACTAGTGTTGTTATGACATTTTAAATAAAATGAATGGTGATTAACATTGTTTTTTTCAAAGCGGGTCTGATTTTACACTGCTCAAAAAAACTCACTTCGCAAATGATGTTCCCAATTTTTCATCCGATGAGTTTTTTGTAATCATTTGGTGATATATTTTATTTCATAATAAGATGAAAAAAACTGTTTGTTTTTTTCTAAGTTTTGTAAGGATTTTGTGAAAAAATTGTGTTTTATTTTTTTTTGTAATAAACTTTTTTCTGAATTGGAAGTATAGTTAAAGGTACTATAGTTATTTTTGGTTTCTAAATAAATTAATTGTAATCTCATGTATGTGGCATTAAATATTTTTGGAAAATAGTTAATATTTTCTAAGTAAAATTAAGAAGGTTTTCTATGAGTTTTGTTTTGTAGATTTGGTTGAATATTGGTTTAGCGTTCTGTTGCAGGTTTGTGTGTTATGTTTGTTTCTTTTTAAGTTTTCGTTTTAGCTTCTTTTGTTCTTTTTTTCCCTATACAAAAATATCAAAATTGTTTCCAATTAAATGTTCAATATTGTTTGCCATGGTATGGATTGCAAATCGGAGTTTTTTTTGTATAATTATTTTTTAAATTGTTCCATTTAAATGGATTACTGCTATATAAGTGTGTGTATATATGTATGCACTGTTTTGTTTTTAAATTAATAGATTTAACTGACTTTTTTCTATTTTGGTTTTTATTTTTAATTTAATCACAAAATTGTTACTGCTACTCGCTCGAATGTAATTTTCTTTTTCCACATGTGTGTGTTATTTTTTTCGTGTCTTTCTCTAACTGTAACTTATTCTATAATTCTAAAAAATTCTAAATGTAATATGATTTTGTTTGTTTTTGTGTTTTTATTTTAAATATACTTTTTTCTTTTTTTTGCAATTTTGTTGCTGCTGTTGTTGTCATGAGTATTTGTATAACTAACATTTGCTGTTGTTAAATTTACATGGTTATGCTGTTGTTGTTGTGGTTGTTTCCTAAATTACCACTTAATTTTAATAATTAATTTTATTATTAATTAAGAGTAATAATAAATTGTTTGTTGTTTGTATTTTAAATTTAAATCGTTGTCGTTGTTTAATTTAAGTTCGAAACGTTTTCAAATAGTTTTGTTTTTGTTGTTGTTGCTTCTTTTTATTGGTTACTTTTTTAAGCAGTAAATATTTTTGTAATTGCTTTAATGTTTATGAGTTTTTGTTTTGTAACGAAAGAAAATGTCATAAAATTAATTTGGATTTTAATTGACAATTTAGAACAATAATAATTATAATTTTGTTGTTAATAAATATTCACATGTTTTAATTGCCAAAGGTTGCGAGAGTTTTCTTTTTTGAAAAAGAGGAATTGCTTTTAGTTGCGTTTTTTTTTTTTTTGTTATTAACACAAAATTGTAAATTTAATGTTAGTGCCTTCATATACCCAATACAGGAGCTTATGTTGTTACACACGTAGTTCGAGATTGTTAAAGGATATAAGAACTGCAGTCAAATCAAATGATCAGTCAAATCACATACCAGGGATGACGAAACTTGAGTCTGTTTTATCCGATTCCGTAATATTAACGAAACTTTTGATTGTGCTGGCGAAAAAAACGTAGTTCGTTAATACAACAATGAGTTTGTTTTTCTATCAGTGTGATAATATTTGAACATATTTGGTCTGATTTACAAAATTTATTTTCTAGCTCATATCTGGGAGTTGTTTTAAAATTTGGGTCATAATTAGCCCCTTTTGACCTAAAAGTATGAATTTTGTTAAATTGATTTTTAGTTCATCTCCACGATGGTTGCTATATATTGATCCTTTTTTTAGGTCGCTCATACTACGAAGAGAGTAACTTAATTGTGCTTTTTGTACTCTAAAAACTACGAATTTATTATTGTTCTTTGGGAAAGAACATATTTACATATTTACCCAAAGAATAGTTAATAACACTGTAATCTAAATTGACATTTTAAAAATGTAACAGAAAAGAGACAATATGAGTAAACATAATTCGATCATGCTGAGTCCAATGGTGGTAACCGTTAACTCTTTTTTTTCAAGATACTCAGTTATGAAGTTTAGCTATCTGGGGGAGAATTTGCTTAAGCACGCTAAGAAACTGAACGAACATTCGGTACGGAATTGCTTAAGCTAATTGCTATATATTATAGTTGGGCCTTTAGAATACTATCATAGGCTCGGCTCTTCCTTACTGTTTGTTTTGAAAACGCGACAATTTTGATCTAAATTTTGCCCTATTTTCCTAAATTTTTCTTGAATTTAATAGAATTTAGTATAACTGGCATGCTTATGAATGGCTAAGCAGCGCAAAGCTTTGACGACTTATTCCAAAAAATTAAGAATTTTCAAAAGAAAATTATAAATGCAGTATTTGCTAATTTTTTTAAAAAAAAAAAAGGAAAATAAGATAAAAATAGATCGCCGTAAATTGACCGGTGTGGCCTAACATATTGTTAACGTTGTTTTTAAGGGGAGTTCGACAGATTTTCTCGTGAAGTCAGTACCTGGATTTACTGATAAATGTTGTTAGCTATACGGCGATTACCGATTTTCTTGGAACTTGGTAGGCAGATACTCGTAAACCAATATGTAGAAACTATCATAGGTTACTTTGTTTTCGACACGTGATTTTTAACAACTTGACCACAGAAGCTTCTTCAAGAGATAGAAAACCGAAATTTTGTACGAATATATCCAGAATATATAACTATCGGACATTTCAGACGAAAACAAAAAATCTTTAAAATAAAGTCATTTGTCTTTAAGTTTATGAACGATAATGGCATTATTTCTAAAACAATATAGTTTTAAATTCAATGATATGAAAATGTCGTACAGAAAATTAAAGGCCTGTGGACTTTAAAAATATGACATACCAATTTATATAATTCCAAGTAACATTTCGTTAACATTATTCAAATGTTTACTTAAATTAAAAACATTTGACCTTAGATCAATGTTATTTGCAATAAATCAAAGAAATATCTTCAAAGTCAACATGTACACAATGTTATGTACAACAAAGCATTAAAGCGATAATAATTTCTTAGAATCAAAAATAATTTCGTTGAAATCAAGTAAATTTTCATTAGTTCACTGAAAATTGTATTTGAAGTAAAGAAAAAAACTGCATTGGTTTAGAGATGGAGTTGTCTTTGGTTGTACGACATTATTTTTTGCAGTGCCAGCAAACTTGGTGGCCATATATCTCGAAAACAAGAGCTAATCTAGAAAAACGGTTGACACCAGTGGATATGTCATGGTCGATATACATACACTGAAAAAAAATGTTGTCTTAAAATTAAAGATTTACGCCAAAGACACCTTTAATCATTAAAATAAGTACATTTGGTACTTAAAATATAGATAATTTCATTAATATTAGGTACATTTTCTTAATGTTAAGTACAAAGAGTACTTCAAATCTTTAATTTTAAGCCATTTTTTCTGTTTAGGTTTGCCCATATGTTGTCTTTTCTGTTACATTTTTTATTATTCCTTAGTGGGAGGGACCTTTTTAGACTCTCTTAATCTCTTAATCAAAAACTACGAATGTCCATTATTCTTTCATATCCAGAAGAGTAGTCTTCTCTGTGTCCTTTTCATGCATAAATTAAGAATTTGTAAAATACATTGAAATTCCATTTCTTAAATGAAATGTTAAAACATGTTTTAGTGGACAAAAGTGGAAGAAGTAACTGTGTATTTCTGTTATGTTCAAAATTGACCTTAGAACGAACGCATATGTATATTAACCAGCATTAGGTATATGAAATCGCTGTTATTTATTTGATAACGTTGAACTCAATTTGAAATTAAAACTTTTCAAAAAAGCTTTTAATTTTGAAATTTAGTATTCATTAATTGTAAATGAGTTTTAAAAAACTATGTTTGCCTTAATTTAGAATTCAATTAAAAATTATGTGTTATTTTGTTTTTTTTTTGTAAGTTTTGTTTGTAAGTACATACTTTAAGTGTAAGTTTTGCTTTTTTGTTTTTTGTTTTGTTTGTTAATTCATTTTATACAATACGTATTGTCCTTTTGATATGTTCTTTTTTAAATATTTAATAATTAATTTTGTTTTCCACTTTTCATAGTTATAATAGATAATTTTAAAAATTTGCCTTTTGAGTTTAGATTTTGTTTAGGTTTCTTTTTTTTGTTTGTTTTGTATTTTCTTAAAGAGTTGTTCTAATTGAAAGTTGTCTATAATTGAAATTTGTTAATCATAAAAGTTGTTGTTATAGGAGAGGAGCGTTTTCTTTTATTCTCTTCTAAGTCAATATTTCTATTTCTAGGTTAATACATACGCGTATTTTGTTTGAGTTTCTGCAGCTGTTTGTTACTCGTAATTGGAAATCTGAGTTTGGATTTTATTCTTTAGTATTTTTGATTAAAGTAATGCGCCACTGTAATTGAGTCTTTGGATTTTTTTTAGATAAATCAAAGTTATAGTTTAGAGGAGGATATTGATTTGTTTGCAAAATTGTATTTGTTGTTGTTGTAGTTTTTATTTTTTTATTTGGTTTTTATTCTCTCTACTCTATATGGACGTTATAATTTTCTATTACTTTTTTTTTAGATTTTCAACAAATTCTATTACAATTACGGATCTTGGTTTAGCATTCGAATGTTGGTTGTCAATTTTTATTTTTTAATTTATATTTGGACCCTATTTTAAGTTGAAATGATGCTGTGAATGTGGTGGTGTGTTTTCTGTTCTCTAAATGATTATGGCATTTGTATCTTGTGCATTTTCTAACTTCTTTTGTTATGGCATTTTTTGTTTGCTAAGTTGGTTTGTTCTCTATTTTCTGTTTTATTTAAATACAAATTTATGTTACTTTGAGCTGATTTCAGTATATTGAAAAAATCTGTAAGAAAATCAACAAATTTTGGTTTATTTGGTCTATTAATTTAAATTGAGGCTGGAATTGATCTGGATTTTAGCCGAAGACTGTTTAATGGAAATCGAATTTTAATAATAAGGTTTTTTTAATTTGAAACTTATTTACACACGTAAATAGCGACTTCAAATTTACATTAATGTTTAGCTCCCAATTTAACACTTTTCCGTCAGGGATGAATTTAAAACGGAAGGCTTACAGTACTATGACTTGTGTGTCCATGAACTCATTCCAATTACATTGTGCAACAAATGAACACTTTTTGGAAAATATACGGACATGACAGTATAGGTTCGATTCTACTACGAAATTTCGGACATTTCCGAATACACTGTGCAACAGTGAACATTTCGTGGCAAAAACAATTTTTTCCAGCACTTTTTTTGAAAAACTCAAGGGATAAAATATATTTCTTTCACTTTTTTTCAGCATAACTTACAGAGACTCCTGAATAAGACAATTGCTATAACTAAAGAGGTAAAATACTTGGGAGTAATCTTGGATCAGAAACTGTACTGGAAAGATCATATCAAAAGAAAAAGTTACAAAGGCCCACAGGTGTTGGTCGTTGTGCAGAAGATCTATAGGTTCAAAATGGGGACTACATTGAAATATGACACACTGGCTTCACATGGGCGTGATTACACCAATAATAACCTACGCCTCTGTAGTGTGGTGGACATCACTGGACAAGAAGTACAACGTAATACCATTGCAAAAAGTGCAACGTATGTGCTGTCTAGGCATAAGCGGGGCAAACAGTATGAGGAGCCATCACAGCAAGACGTCTTCAAGTGATTGGTGAATGGACAAATCGAGACCACAAGTCGTGTCATCAGAAGATTTTAGAATCTCTAGTTGGTCACATTCAAACGCCAGAAATCTCCGACCGCATTCCTGAAGTGCGGCTTACAGCTACCTATGATTTGTTTGTGCCAGACGCTCCTGGGTAAATGGAACTTTGGCGCATGTGCCAGTGGGAACCAGCTGCTACACGGATGGGTCCAAGCGAGAAGGAATGACGGGTCTGGGACTTTTTATTGATGAACCAGAAGTCGAACTTCACTTCCGCCTCCCTGACCATAACACGCTATTTCAAGCAGAAGTTCGAGCAATCACGGAGTGTGTGTGAACAGGCTCACCACAAAGCCTAAACATGCCAAAATCTTCACAGATAACCAAATGACGATTAAAGCAATAACATCGGAAAGGGTCAAATCCAGAACTGTGTTGCACTGTAAAAGAACAATAAATGATTACTCAGCCCATGGTCAATTGCGTATTTGCTGGGTACCAGGACACAACGGATTGATTGGAAATGAACGGGCAAACAGCTTGGCTTCAGAGGGCAGAGAACTTCGAGTAATAAACTTGGAAAATTGGAAATCTTTCGAAGCCACGAAGAACTAGTTGAAGCACTGGGCAGTGATGGCTCACAAAACTGTGTGGAATAGAGCAACTGCATATAATCGCATAGGACTAGCAGAAAACGACGAGTGCAGGGCATGCTGGGAAAACATCGAAACGATGGAACATTTTCTGTGTCACTGCCCAGCTTTCGCATATGCAAGATCCCGATATTTGGGTTCCGACATATTGCCAGACTTGACTGATCTCAGAGGATATGAGTGATACTGAGAAAATTCGTGTCTAGTACCGATTTTCTGTAACTCGTGAGGTATAAACAGATCATAAATAAGGAGCGCACAACAGGCCGAACCACTGGCTTAAGTGTATGTCCACGGACATGAGACGTCTTCAACCTAACCTAACCTAACAGAGACTCCTGGGTTTTCACTAACAATATTTGGCAAAATTGTAGCCACGATAAATCTAAATAACTTTTGTAAATATATCAAGACAACCTAAACGTGTCTAGGCACCCTAAATAGCTCACAAAGACCACATTGTACCTCAAAAATTTTAGTATTTCACTATTTTGTAACATTAAAACTAAAATATTTTGTTTGGTGTAGGGTATGTTCAGCAACTTTGTTGAAAATATTAGGGCCAATATTTTGTGGAACATATTAACCCTCTAGCTCTTCCACATAACGGAAATTTTTTGGCCGTAATCGTAAAAAAACACCCCTTAATGTTGGCTACAAAATTGTACTATATAGTCAGAACACACCAAAAAAAACTTATCATAAACACCAAAAATAGACCAATTACAGTTAAACCCATCTGTACTGACATTGCATGAATATTCCAAAGGGGTGTTTATACCCTACACCACACTGTGGTACAGGGTATTATAACTTTGTGCATTTGTTTGTAACACCCAAAAGGAGAAGAAATAGACCCATCGTTTATTATACCGATCGGCTTAGAATCACTTTGTGAGTTGATTTAGCTATGTCCGTCTGTCTGTGCATGTATTCTTGTAATCAAAGTACAGGTCGCAATTATGGTCCGATCTCGACGAAACTTTACACATATCTTTTTTTTGGCCCAAGGACGATCCATATATATGTTACCCCCGATTTGACATGTAAGCGCTGTAAAAACTGTATTTTATATCCGATCAGTGCGAAATTCGGCAGAAGAGGTTTCTTATTACATGAAGGAATACTGCCAAATTCGGAAAAATCGGTTCGGATTTAGATATAGCCCCCATATATATGTTACCCCCGATTTGACATGTAAGAGCTGTAAAACCTGTATTTTATATCCGATCAGTATGAAATTCGTCAGAAAGAGGATTCCTATTATATGAATGAACACTTTTAAATTTGGAAGAAATCGGTTCAGATTTAGATATAGCCCCCATATATACGTTACCCCCGATTTGACATGTGAGCGCTGTAAAAATGTTATTTTATATCCGATCAGTGCGAAAGTCGGCAAAAAGAGGTTTCCTTCTACATGAAGGAATACTGCCAAATTCGGAGAAACTCGGTTTAGATTTAGATATAACACCCATATATATGTTACCCCCGATTTGATCTGTATTGTATTTTATATGCGATCAGCGCAAAATTCGGCAGAAGGAGGTCTTTTTACATGAGTAAGTATTCAGGGAAGATCGGTTCAGATTTATATTAAAGCTCCATATATATATTCCTCCTGATTTGGTATAAAACCGCTATAGAAGTTGTATTTTACCTCCGATCATTAAAATTTTCCAGAAAGATGTTTCTCAATTTAGGAACGAATATTGCTTAATTTAGCGATTATCGTTTCAGAATTAGATATGTTTCTACCCATTTACCAATTATTCCAAATTATTATGGCAATGACCCTTATCGCATTGTTAGGGAGGTGTAGGGTTTTATATAGTCGGCCCCGCCCGACTTTCTGCCTTTCCTTACTGGTTTTGACTGGAATTTGGCTATTTTTGGTGTTTATGATAAGTTTTGGGCTTTGGTGTGTTTTGACATATATAGTTTGTAGACATTGTTCAGTATACTGTTCAGCACATTGTTAGCTACATTATTGCCAAATATAGTTATGCGGGATCACCAAGTCTGAGTTAGTTGCTGGACAAAAACTGATGACACCTTTTTCGACACCTGATTTTCAAAACCTTTTGAGGCGCATAAAAAAATTGGTCACCAATTTCGCCAAAGTATAGGGTTATACCACCCTTTAGTAGTACAATCGAAACTATATTGTCAAGTCCGTGTATTTTTTCACTGTTGCACTGCGTTATTCGGCAATGATCGACATTTGACACGGAGGAATTCGGTCAATAAACTACTCCCCTTCAAATTTCAATATCTAATTACATGAAACACATTGCCTGGAAACAGACAACGACATTATGGGCCGATAAGAACTGTGGTCATATGCAAATCTCTCAAAACTGTTCTGGAAAAATGAACATTGTGGACATGCCTCAGAATGTTTTCGATGTCAGTTATGATTTAGTTGGAATCATACAAGACAAACGGTATTGTCTAGACTTTTAATCCGGTGGCTAAAAGCTCAAATTAAGAATTGGCTTTTGTTGTCACTTTAAGCGGCTAGCTTCGAAATAGCGTTGGAAACATTCATATCAGTCTGAGATCGTGGCCATTCGATAGGTTGATGTAAGCTACTGCTGTAGTTATTTTATAGTCTAGACCAAACAGTTTGACATTCATCTAATTTTTGTATAGCTGACATTTGGAACAATCTTATAGATTCATTCGCAAGATATAGATTCCTTTCAAGGCGCCATGTTGTTTAGTTTTTTTTTGAGCACTCAAAAGTAAAAGATCTCTGTGAATTTTTAAATATCGCTCATTTAGAAACAGAACGTCACAACACAAAATTTTACATTTCACTTAAGTTTGATTTAAATGATCTATACAAAAATAACTATTTGGCGGAATGGGAGGACATAACTTCTGAAGTGCGCCAAATATTGTTGTATTCCTCAGGAAATAGCCCAAACATGGATCAGCTTATAGATATTGAAATGCAGGCAAATTTAGTTTGACCGACTCAAAAAAAATTGTTATGTGTTGTAAAGGTCTTTTTCAAAATGAGCGACATTGACAAAATTGGTCACCGATATATAATACAATACTTTAATTTGAGGGAATCTGATCCTTCATTTACAACTATAAAATATTGGATGCCAGAGTTTAAACGGGGCCGTACCAGCCGCCAAGAGGAACACCGTAGTGGTCGACCAATTGAGGTGTCCAAGTTAGAAACTGTTACGAAAATCCAAAAAATGGTGTTGGATGATGTTTCGTGAGCAAGCTGAAGTCATGGGCATTACAAAAAGTGCTATACATCACATATTTACGGAAAATTGTATGATGAGAAAGCTTTGTGCAAGATGAGTGCCGCGTTTGCTCACAATCAAAACAATACACTAGGTCACACATCCACTATTTCGATGACTAAAATCAATCAATTAAAGTTCGAATTGCTTCAGCATGCAAGATTTTTTATTATTTTTTGTTTCCAAACTTGAAAAAAGTGCCCGGCGGAAAAGGAGGTTGCGGTTGATGGCTATTTGTAGGAGCTAGACAGTTCTTAATATAAACAGGGTAACGAAGCTATTGAAAATCGATGGGAAAATGTATCGAGCTCTAAGGACATTATGTTGGGAAATAAAGAAGAAATTTCCCAAATTTGTTGTGTTTTCTTAGTTTGGGACTTTACTTTTATCTCGGACAAAAGGGGCATATTTTTACGTTTTTTACCTTCAATTCATTATCAATCAAAACCCGATTCAAATTTCGGAGAATATGTAATAAAATGGCTATCGAAATTATGTTTGTTTACATGAGAATTGCGAGCTAAAGTTCTTTAGAATGTCGTTCCTCTGGAAAGAATTCTTTCTTTGTTTTAAACATTTCCCAGCAAAATCTTGGTAAGTACCTGTCATTATTCCCTGCATTACGAAATAATGACATCTCATTATTCGCTGAATTACTTTCGGCTTATTAATAATGACTTACCAATAACAACAGAAATAAGTGATTTTTTTTTATCAAAATAATTTTTGAAAAATTTTAGTATAATGCAATTTTGGCTCTATGTGGGTTATTGTAGAAGATTTATTTTCAACAAGTTTTCCAAAAATACGTGCAAATTGAATGAAAATACCAAAAATATTTACGTATATCGTATGATGATAGACCATTGAAGAATTTTTCACATGGTGGTTTGGGTTCAGAAATTCGAAATATGCGCGACAATATGCACAAAATTACTTTCAATGGCCATCTCTACATATCTACCATATCTACTACGTATTTTGTAACTTATTGGTAATGCATTATTCAACATACAAACATACATACAATGCATTATTCAAGTACTTAAAATCGTGAAAACATAAGCACATATTTATGTGGTATGCCTATGCTACGAATAAGTACTTATTATGCTACTTTATTGTATGCTTTTGGGAAGTACTTCCCTCCAATGACATCCCCATGTTAAAATAATGAGAAAAGTGGCTAAATAAGTTAACTTACCATTATCGAACTTTGCTTACTCGTCGGATTATTTGGTAATGAGAAATTTTGCCGGGTTATTACTCATTCACTTCAAGAGTGACATATGTAACTCAAAATTGAAATTTCCAAGATGAGTAAATTTAAGTCCGTATAAACAGATATGTAGATTCCTTTTGTTCCTATGAGGAGCATAGGGCCTCATAAACATATAATTAATATGAAAAATGTGCCAACCTCAAAAATTGAAAATTTTGAGTTATGTCGCTCTTGAAATAATGAATACTTTGATCCTCATCCACAGAAAAATACCAACAAAAATTTTGTCTGTTAATGCAATGGTTGGTATCGTCGATTTTACTTAAATAAGGCCCGATTTACACGGTGCGACTTGTCCCTGCAATATGAGGATTGCTACAGGAGTTTGTAGACTAAAAGTATAGAGAAGCTTCCGGGGTAGGCTAAGTCTAACTGTTTGATACTTAAAAAAGTACCGGGTTTCCACTAAGGACATAACATTAACTTTGGAGATTCTCCAAATCGGAGATGTTTCGGCGTTTCAAATGATCAAGTGGCTTTGGTTCTTGAGTCAGTTGATCTTATAAGGATAAATGCCTAGATCTTTTCGGAAAATACGCCACAGTGTGGTTTGAGAAATGCCCAATTACTGAGAACGACGTAGAATCGACTGATTTAGCTCATTTGGAACGGATACACTTACGGCTGCGATATTTTGGAGCAGTACTGCGTCTCTTTGGCACCATTCAAAAGTGAAAATTTGGATTCAAATGTATCCACTATAGCACGTATAGTCTGTTAGGTGGGACGCTTATTACGACCGAAACTTGGAATAAGCCCTCTTAATGTTGCGACCACCGACTCAGAATTTAATTTTTAATTATTTCCAAACGTTGCACGTAAGTTAACTTTATCATGATGAAAATCTTGACTTCGACTAATGTTTGGACACTGAAAGATCCTTAAAACGGTTTGAGGGTGCGTTGACATAAAGATACGAATGTATTATGTCCCTATTAGAAAGCCCTATACTTAAAAGTTTGAACACCAATTTCAGACCAAAGCTCGTTTTTATTAACAATACTAGCAATTTTAATTGATGAGTTAAAATTCTTTAATAAATAAAGGGTTTTCCAACAAGAGGTGTTATTTTGGTATTCAAAGAGAAATGCCATTTTTTGAGATAAATGATCGGATGTTTATTTCATAATAAAGAGGAAGGTAAGCCGTTAATAATGAAAAACAAATCAGCCACCACGACCACGCTTACAGGACCATATCTTTTTCATGAAATTTTCCATAACCAAATCTCGGTGGCCAATTGTGATCACCTCTTCGAGAGGTGGCACGTAGCGCCGTCTTGTTGAAAGCAAACGTTGTCCAGATCAATACCATCCAACTCCGACCATAAAAAATCATTAATCATGTAATTGATCCAAACTCATTTTCGAAAAAAGTAAGGTCCAATGACCCCGCCGGACCATGGAGAGGCTTCTTAACAATACCTCTCGGGTTTTCCGAGCCCCAGATGTGACAATTTTGCTTGGCGTAGCCACTGAGGTAGAAATGGGTCTCATCAGTCAAGATGATTTTTCGAATTTAAATAATTTCAATGCGTTGTTGAATCGTGTATCGCTCAATTTTTTGTAATGGCGTAGTTTCTACTTGTCAAATGTCAAAGAATAAAAGCTTCAAAAGTGACAGGTACCGAAATACCGGGTGATTCAAAATAACACCTCTTGTTGGAAAACCCTGTAAAACAGTTTTGGTTATAACTTCAAAATAAAATTGATGTAAAAATACATAATTGAATGGAGATTTAAATTTTAATATTGATATTCATTCGATTTCCATTAAACTAATCTAAGAACAGGATACCAGAACAGAATTGTTATCTTTGCCAGACACTATAGACTTTCTTGAGAATTTTCTCGTACGAAATGTTTTGTCTATTAATGGTTGGGCAATTATCCATCCAGTCACTGAGTCTGAAATTTAATTATGAAAACTAAAAAACGCTATAAGAATTTAAATGAAATTACTGATTGATTGTGAAACAATCATAAGACTCTCTGTCTCTCTTACTTCTTCTTTTTTTTCGTTATAATTAATGTATGTATTTTAAAATATATATGTATATATATTTTATATATGTATGTATGTATATATTACTCATATATGTATGTATAATATTTGCTTTTTTTTGTTATTCTTTTACACTTGTTAATTATAGTAATTGTAATAATATTAATAATAATATCTTTTGTTTTGTATAAATAGAATTTCTACTTATGTTCCATAATATTCGTTGCATGGGATTTTTACTTTAAGTTGGTTTTGTTTTTGTTTGTTTTGCTTTTTTTTCAATAGCTTTTGGGTTGTTGGTTTTTTTATATCTAATTCTTATTTTAAAAAATATAACTAAAAACTAAGTTTCTAATAATGTATAAATAAAAAACTGCCTTGCATTTCTTTTTGTTGCTGTCATTTTTTTTTATAAATATATTATTTATAAAAAATTGTTTCTGTTACTTTTAAATGTATTTTTTTGTTTTGTAGTTCTTCTGCTGGAGGCCTAAAGCCCAAAGTTTACAAATTAAAAAAAAGTGTAACAATCTAACGTTATTGATTATCCATTTTTTGGATATAAATATCTACAGTAAGAATTGTTTGAGATTCTATTTATAGTGAGACTCTTAAAGTGTCCTCTGGAGTTATTTATGCTTAGGTAAAAGTTATGGAAAATTATAATATCGGACTTTTGCGACAATATTTTGTTTTGAATAGAAATGTTGGAATATTTTATTGAACGTTTATGTTTAAATGCTTTGAATTGCAGATCTGGCGGTTGTGAAGTTTATATATATTTGGAAGAATAGCAACATTCTTGTAAATTTAAATTATTATAATTTTTTGGTTTAATTTTATTATAATGATTAATTGTATTTTATTGGGGTGATATTAAGATTTAACGAAAGCTCTAGGAAAACCTACAAAAGTATAATCATGACAAGAGTTATGCTTGATATTTGTTACGAAACAATATTTTTATATAAAATTCTAAAAACATAAATTGAAATGATTTACATTTCCAATATATCGAGCCATAACCGCCAAAAATACGGTTTAGGTTTCTTTTGCGATTATTTTTTGTTTAAATGCATATGTAATGCATACATCTGTTTATATAGCTGTGAAATTTAGTACAACGGTACATTTTACAGCCATAAATTTCGGAAACATGATGTCATTTGTCGTAAGTAAACGATTTCCCTCAAATATTAAAAGTAAATCATGGTGGCGCTTACGTCTTTTTGGCGTTTAGGGCTCGATATATTAACCGCCTGACCTACGATGTCGAACGTTAACGTTCGCATGACTCCTATGCGAAAAACAGCTGATTTGCGACCCACTAACGGGCAACAGGTAGTATGTTTTCATTCGCTTTGTCGTTCTGAAGCCTTTTTGTAGGTCACAAACGAACGTTAACGTTTGACATCGTAGGTCAGGCGGTTAAAAAGAAAACATGTGTTATTTAAAAACCTAAAATTGAAATTTAAAGTCCCAGCTTAAAGTAAAACATATTTCAATTTCTAAAATTCAGCAATCATTTCTATAAATGTTTAAAGACTCATTGCAATCGGGTAACTGCATAGTAAGGAAATCACTGCTTTATTTTTAAAAATTTCCAAAGTATGCTTCGATATAACATGTATTTACATAACATTTCCAGTAACAAATATTTATTTTAAAATTAAATAATTTAATTATCACATTTAACATTTGAAAGTGAGAAAAAAGAAAATGAAGAACACTGGGATATTTAAAGATATTTCCAGGGGTGATTTTAACCGGTATATTGTCCTGGCTATAATTTATAAAATTTGCTATTAATTTTTGATTTTAAATTATAATATTTTATGTAGCAGATTTTAGGAAAAATGCAAAACGGTACGATTTACAAAGTAAATCGTACGCCTTTCTATTTTTTTTTCAAATAAAAAAACATACCGCTTCGAGATTTTTAAACCTGAAGTTGCCAACTAACTTCAAAACTATCAATAATGTGTATATTTCCTCATTCCTTATTGTTTGGCTAAAGTTCGGCGATAATTTTGATTACAAAACTCAGTAAGTCCTTAATCAATTGTCAACTGGTTTTTCTGTAGTATGCATGATCACGACACCATATCTTCTGCAGACGATTTAAAATTACCATTTATCACAATTAATATATGTAAACAATTTCAAAATCATATGAGCTAATTTTGAACTTTTTGTTGTAACATTCAGAAGTTTATTAACATCTTTAGTGTAAATCTTAAGGAAATTTATATACGTTATTTGAGTCAACTATTGTCCACTAAATGGCGCTGCTAATAGTCCTTAAAGTATTATGACTATTTTTAGTTAATTTTTTTCACTGCCAGATCATTTGTTTTGATAACATTGATTAAATTATGAAACTTTTGATGTTACATTTTACAGGCCAAATAATTTCTTAGGTCCCATAGAAACTGAATCTCCCAAAGGCACAATTAACCTTTTGTGTTCTGATATTCAAATATACAATATATTTCGAAAATAATTAAATGGATACAAATTCAAAATTTATCATTTCATTTCAAAACAAAATTGTTTCACAAAATAGTCCTATTGCTTGTTTTTTTTTAAAGAGAAAAGTGAAAATATGGCTACAAATTGTTCTTCGTGTGTGTGTGTTTTAACATTATTCTTTCATTTCGAGTATTGTATCTCTAAATCTAAAGAGTTTTTAATTGAAATTGTTGTAGGGTTTTGATTCTGGTCGTTTTTTTGGATATAAACCAGATTTCTCCTTTTCTCTGCTCTGCTCTTCTCTCCACTTCATTTCACAATATTAGCGTCATGGGCATTTACTTACCACTAACACTCAATCCACAAACCCCCTCTCCCAACGGCTCTCCTCGTTCTAAGCTACAATAATATCTTCCTCGTTCTCATCACTCGAGTACATGGACTCTACAGCCATGCCACTCAAACATTGATCGTCGTCCATTTTATTTGACTCTTCATCGCGATCATCGCCTGACAGTGGGCCTCCGCCATCTTTGATGCAGGCCGATTCCAGATGTTTGTTCAAATACGATTTTAAGGCAAATGATTTGTGACATCGTTTACACTCGAAGTTCTTGTCCACCGAATGGGTCATCATGTGGGCGCGCAGATTGGAGCGATCGGCAAATGCCTTGCCACAGTGAACACAGGCGTAGGGCTTCTCTCCGGTGTGCGATCGCAGGTGACCCTGCAGAAGCCAGGGCCGTGAGAACAACTTGCCACATATCTCACAGCTGTGCGAAAGTTTGTGCGTCAGCAAATGCATGGCCAAGGCGGGCATTGAGACATAGGCTTTGCCGCAGGTATTGCACTTCTTGGCCGATTGCGAGTCCAGCGATCGGTGAGTTTGTTTGTGACGTGACAGATTGCTGGAGGTGGCATATTGCTTGCCACACTCTGAGCACTTGTAGCAGCCACGTTTGGACTTTTTCGATGACTCCGCTTTGGGCGGCTGCTCGCCCTTCTTCTTGCAGGCCTTGGTGCGCCCGTCTATGATGTTGAGGCTAATCTTCAGATCAGTTTTGCCATTTTCGGGCATGAACTCGGAACGCCACATGCCGTGCATTGACCCTGGATGGGGAGGTTGTGAATGGCCGGATTCCGATGAGGAAGACATGTCAATATCAATATCCGATGAGTGATCGGAGTTGGGCGGTGTTAGCGGGGAACAATTATTCGAATTGCCCACCCCATGGTGCGGAGCATGCGGGTCGTAAGAGCTGCTGATGTAGCGTATTTTCGAGTTGGCCGTAGCCAGGTTTTGGTCGGTATCGATGAAGACGTTCAGATTATCGGGTTGTATAATAGCGGCACATTGTAATTGTTGATGTTTGTTGGAAGAACTTGATATCTCTTGCATTTGTTGCTGCAATTTGCCATTGCCAGCAGCCGTGACAGGCGTTGGAGCCCCTCCGTTTGCATCCTGATGCATAATCGTGACGACACAGGGTGGCGTCAGAGGCGGTAAACTTTGTGAGAGCGACAGTAAATCATGGGCTGCTTCGGTTTCTTCAATACTCCGTTCGCGATACATTTGGGAAACTTGAGTCGTGGAGGAGCTTTCAATTTTGATGACGGTTTTATGATTGGACCCATTCCTTTGCAGGGCTGCATTGGAGCTAATGCCACCGGCTGGCGGAGCATAGAATATAACTTTGCTAACATCTTCAGCGGCAGTACTGTGTCCCGCATATTTCTGCGCAACTCTGTGGGCAGCCATGATTTTATCTCTGTGGGCATCTGCAAGAAGAAGATATATAAATTTAATGTAATAATCCTTAAAATAAAATGCATTGCTTCAGAAAAAATTTCATATACACGAGTATTATGCTAATCGAAGTGTCACATCAAGTGACAACTTTAATTTGTCAGCAGTTTCGTGTTTATTTCGTTTCTACCGGGGAAACCGCCTGAAAACTAATTGAGTTTACATTGTAATTAAATTTTGCAATTCGCGTGTGAAATTAATTAATTTTATTTTTATTAAAGTTGTTAAATGTGCATCACGCTATCACGCACATGAAAAGGAAACAATTAGAATTTCATTAATATTCTGAAATTTTTGAAATAGGCTTGAATATTCAGCCGCCAATATCATAGCGTCATATTGACTGGCACTATTCCGGTAAACAATTATCCAGAGTCGATTTTCTTCGATGAATATTTATTAATATGTAATTAGTATATCCCGTAGGGTTGCGCTGTCTCCATAATTAATTATACTCGTAGTGAAGTACAATGAGCAATGGTTGCCACTTAGTGCATTTTCAATATACACATGTTCCCCTTTCTATTATTAGTTTTTGTCTAGTTCATAATAACAACAAAATCATTCTCACAGAATTTGAAAAACACTGCTAGAGGGGTTTCCAATAAGAGGTTTCATATTGAATAGCCCGGTACTTTAAGAGCCGTAATAAAAATGGATATACGCTTCAACAACTCATTGAAATTATTAAAATTGACTACAAAAATGGTGAAAATTTCGCGGTCACATTTCGCAAAAGTAAAGCATTTTTGGGGGGTCGTCGTAAATAACCTTTTCGGCCATAAATTGTGAATGTGAGAAATTTGAGATGTTGGGATATGTTAGTGATGTCAAGAATCTAACTCGTGCACGACGCTCAAGAACAACTGAGAATATTGCCATTGTGGGAATGCCAAAGCAAATAAATCGAAAACACCCACATGTTAAAAATTATCCCTTTTGATTTTAGTAATGAATTTTACGGCGTTTTAATTTTTTTCAGAATTCATTGTAGTTTTTGTAGTACGGAGCTCTAAAGTTACCTACCTCAAGGATTTTTCTTAAAATTACCATTTGTTAAATTAGCCATAGGATGGGGTTATATTCATTTGATCACTCCGTTTGTAACACCTCTAAATATTGATCTGAGGCCCCATAAAGTATATATATATATTCTTAATCGTCTTAAAATTCTAAGACGATTTAGCCATGGTCGTCTGTCCGTCCGCCCATCCGTCTGTGGTAATCACGTAATATGTTGGACCCGAAAAGTTGGGATCTTGCATGTGTGAAAGCCGGGCAGTGACACAGAAAATGTTCCATTGTTTCGATGATTTCCCTGCATGCTCTGCATTCGTCGTTTCCTGCTAGTCCTATGCGATGAAGATGTGCTCGTAAGCTTGAGTGTCCCGTTAGAACACTTATCATCTTACTAATGTCGATCTTGTTTAGTTTCAGAAAACTCCTTGTTTTGTTTTCATTTGGGTCACCCCACAGTATCTTTGCAGTTGTTCCTACTTGTGCACTATTCCACACAGTTTTGTGAGCCACCACTGCCCTGTGCTTCAAGTCATTCTTCGTGGCTTCGAAAGGTTTCCAATTTTCCAAGTTTATTACTCGAAGTTCTCTGCCCTCTGAAGCCAAGCTGTTTGCCCGTTCATTTCCAATCAATCCGTTGTGTCCTGGTACCCAGCAAATAGGCAATTGACCATGGGCTGAGTAATCATTTATCGTTCTTTTACAGTCCAACATAGTTCTGGATTTGACCCTTTCTGATGTTACTGCTTTAATCGTCATTTGGTTATCTGTGAAGATGTTGGCATATTTAGGCTTTGTGGTGTTACTGAGCCTGTTCACACACACTCCGTGATTGCTCGAACTTCTGCTTGAAATACCGTGTTATGGTCAGGGAGGCGGAAGTGAAGTTCGACTTCTGGTTCATCAATAAAAAGTCCCAGACCCGTCATTCCTTCTCGCTTGGACCCATCCGTGTAGCAGCTGGTTCCCACTGGCACATGCGCCAAAGTTCCATTTACCCAGGAGCGTCTGGCACAAACAAATCACAGGTAGCTGTAAGCCGCACTTCAGGAATGCGGTCGGAGATTTCTGGCGTTTGAATGTGACCAACAAGAGATTCTAAAATCTTCTGATGATACGACTTGTGGTCTCGATTTATCCATTCACCCATCGTCTTGTTGTGAGGGCTGCCTCATACTTTATACGGATGGACGCTTTTGTTGGTGCAGTTCCAAATGTCCCACTTATGCCTAGACAGCACATACGTTGAATTTTTTGCAAAGGTATTACGTTGCACTTCTTGTCCATTGATGTCCACCACACTACACAGGCGTAGGTGATTACACAGTGCAACAACCAAAATGGGAATGGGATGAAACCAATTGCAAATGAAAGTTGACATTATCCATAACAAAACCTTTCATGGCTTTTTTTCAGTTCAGTGCGACATTTATTTTTACACGCATTTGAAGTTACCGATTTTAGAACGCTGTCTAACAAGAAAAGATAATTGCAAATTTGATAAACTTATTCTTATTATACCCTCTACCATAGGATGGGGGGTATATTCATTTTGTCACTCCGTTTGTAACAGCTCTAAATATTGATCTGGGACCCCATAAAGTATATATATTCTTAATCGTCGTAAAATTCTAAGACGATTTAGCCATGTCCGTCCGTCCGTCCGTCTGTTGTAATCATGCTACAGTCCGTAATAATAGAGCTAGGTTGATCAAATTTGGTATAAATATTTCTTATAGTTGCAGGTTGTTTGGGATTGCAAATGGGCGATATCGATCCATATTTAGATATAGCTCCCATATACATATAGCATCTAACTTGTTGTGATTCCTACTGTTAGCATCTACTATATTTTTTTGGTGTTTTTCGGTGTTATTTTCTTTAGGTTATTTTGTTATTTTGTGTAGTCACATGATATCCATGGTGGAGGGTAAATAAGATTCGGCATGGCCGAACTTAACGCTTTTACTTGTTGTGATTCCTACTGTTCTCGTATACTATTGCACCATTTGTATGACAGCGCAGTCTAGCGTGAGTTGTAGGTAAACATAAGTATCAAAAATGAATTCCTCGACCCCAAAACCATAAAGATACCACAGCTTTCCATGATAATAAAAAGAAATAAGCATTATTTTATCAAATTTTCAATAATCTTTTCTTGTTAGACAGCGTTGCAAAATCACCAACTTCAAATGCGTGTAAAAAGAAATCGCGCACTGAACTGAAAAAAACCCTTGAAGGTTTTGTTATGGATAATGTCAACTTTCATTTGCAATTGGTTTCATCCCATTTCCATTCGGAAAGTCACGCTCATGTAAAGCCAGAGAGTTTGGACGTAGTCCCCATTTTGAACCTATAGCTCTTCTCCACAACGACTAACATCTGTGGGCCTTTGTAACTCTTTCTTCAAGATGATCTCTCCAGTACAGTTTCTGATCCAAGATAACTCCCAAGTATTTTACCTTTTTGTTATAGCAATTGTCTTATTCAGGAAACGAGGCCGGATAAAACGTGGGATCTTCGTTTTCCTTGTAAATAGACATATTTCTGTTTTGTCTGGGTTAACATTTAATCCCCTTGGTTGTGCCCAGTTATATGCTATGTTAAGTGCCTCTTCAGCTCTTCTGCATAATATATTTGGATGAAAGCCCCTTAGAAGTATTACAACGTTGTCTGCATAACAGACTGGTTTAAGTCCTTCATTGGTGAGGGCTTTGTATCGTTGTAACCCATAGGAGAGGCGATAAAATGCCCCCCCCTGAGGTATACTACGATTTACCTTGTCTCTGATTTTTACGTCATATGACCCACAAATAATCCACCTATTCCTTAGCATATTGTTGATCCAGTTTATCAACGACCGGTCAACCTGAAACTCGTCTAAGGACTGGATAAGTGTATCGGTCTGAACGTTGTTAAAAGCGCCCTCAATGTCTATACAAACGGCAAGTGTGGTGTACTACCTCATGCAGAGCTGTTTCCACGATCTTCCTTTGACATAGGCGTGTTGTTTGCATTTTAGCCTGTCATTTCTACTTTTGACCATGCCATCAATTATTCGCTCCATTGTTTTTAACAGGAAAGAAGTTAGGCTAATGGGTCGATAAGAATTTGGGGTCGTATAACTCCCCTTTGCCAGGCTTTGGTATGAAGACCACCCTTGATTCCTGTCAGTTTTTTTGGTATAAGAATGGGTTAGGCATGCAGTGAACACTCCAGCTAGATGAGTTGATACCAGATTCATCTCATTCTAAAGATGTGCTGGAAATATTCCATCCGGTCCCGCAGCCTTGAAGGGAGAGAAACTTTGTATCGCTTCTTTAACCCTACCATCTGTTATATCCGTAATAGTTACTTGATGCAACACATTTTCATTCTGTAACTGTTCCTCTGTCCAGCATTACCAGTCGGAAAATGAGTTTTCATCAAGAGCCTAACGGTATCCTCTAAAGATTCCATCCTATTACCCGTGTCATCCACCAGTGTTTCGGTTTGGACATGATTTTTGAGAGGAACTTTTCATTTTAGACATGCTGTTAACGCTGTCTACCTGCTCACAGAAAAGCCTCCCGGAGTTACGTTTCGCCGATGTAATGATTTTATTGTATTCTCTCTGTTGTACGAGAGAGAACACATCTAAATATTGATCTGAGACTCCATAAAGACCCCATTCTTAATCGTCGTAAAATTCTTTGACGTCCGTCCGTCGGTTGTAATCACACTACAGTCTACAATAATTGGGCTAGATAACTAATATTTGGTATAGATACTTCTTATAGCTGCGGGTAACTTGTGATTGAAAAGGGGCAATATCGGTACATTTTTTGATATAGTCCCAATATTATTATTGATTGACTAAATAAAATTGCTATATCCTTTATGTCCATCAAGGTTCCATTTAGAGTTTTTTCTATTCACTTCATAATGTTTTGACCCTATAGTGCCAAAAAAATTAAGGACATGCCTTGATACTTATTCAAGATATTCACGGATTAAGGGTATTTTCCATAGTTTTAACTCCTTCCAACAAAAGAATATAATTCATTTCATTAAACAACATTGAAAGAGGAGTTGAAGAGCTCTTCATTGGTATTAATATCTTCAAAATACGTGAAGCGGCTTTTTAACAAATTGTAATTTTGAGAAAAATCTCTGAAATAGGTAATTTTGGATCTCTGTACCACAAAAACTACAACGAATTTTGATAAACTAAAAACTTCAAAATGTTCCAACACACAAGGAGAATTTTTGTACTACATTTTGTGAAATTTGAAAGAGGTAATTTATTTCGTATTTCGACAAGCTTTGGAATTACCCTTGTAGCCTATAGTGTAAGCTTTGTCCATTTCCCATCGATCTTTGGTATCGGCCATTCCGCATGAATTTGTATGGCCTGAATTGGATGATGTTGACGACGTCTATTTTCAAGAAGACAGGTTATACTTCAGATAAAAATTGTTTATATAAATTTACTTTTGTGAAATACATTTCCTATAGCGCTGGATGGACAAATCGGAAGGAACATATAAGTATATGGAGGCGTTATCTAAATCTGAAATCATTTTCTCACATCCGGTAAAATAGGTCCTTGGATGAAGAAACTATACCATGCTAAATGTTAAAGTGATTGGATGTAATGTACGGCTTTTCTAGCGATAAAAGTTCAAATGGGAAGGAACATACATTTGGGGGCTCTATATATATCTGAACCGATTTTCTTCAAACTCGGCATTGTTGCTCCCTGTATCAAGAAACTCCGCTTCAAAATTATTGAATGTGAAATACAGCTTCTATAGTGCTAAAGGAACATATATATATTGGGGATATATCTAAATCTGAACTGATTTTGACGAATTTAAATGGTGTTCTTCCCAGGAGCGAAAGAGTCCTTATTGCCAAATTACAGCAAGATTGGGGAAAATTTCGACCTATGCTTAACGAACAACTTAAAATGGATACATGGATATATCGACTCATCTAATGATTCTGAGTAGATCGTTGTACTTTAAGGTGGGTCTAACTGTAGTATTTCTGGATGTTACAAACATCTGCCACAAAACAAACTTATAATACCGTCCACCACATTAATGTGTGTAGGGTATTAAAATGGAATCGTAGAGACAAAACGGCGCTCACAGATCTGATCCCGTCCATTTGTCGCGCTATTTAAAGAATTTTACTTTGAAAAGGACGCACAACAATTCAGACTGATAGTAAAAATGGTTCTCCAGGTAGCACAGCCTAATCCAATTGGTAGAATCGTTCGTTAAGGGATTTTACCCCTTAATTCGGGTAAAATAAGGTAAAGTATGGTACGATGGAACAAAATGGATAAACATGGTAAAATTTTACAAAAAATGTTAAAATATGGTCTCAAAGAGTTATCGTAGGTGTTTTATTTCTCCAAATTTATAATTTGGGAGCACAGTGGGAAACGCTGTTTATATAGTGTACAGAGTCAAAAATGCTTTAATATGCGATGCAAAAAGGTGCTAAATACAGAGGACAAAAATTGATAAATGTAGCAGAGCGGAGCAAAAGGGCTTAAATGTGTAATAATCAGAGTTCTGAGCAAAAGTTATGAGAACAATATCAGGTTTCAAATATACACGCTGAAAAAAAAATCGCTTCTGTAGTATATTGTCCCAAACATATTCTGCTTGAAATATACATATGTTTAGGGTACACTCCAAATATATAATATTTGACACACACAAATGTTATATTTTTGGGAGGATAATGTTCTAAACAAAAATATGTTCCCATTCTAATGTTTTTTATTTGGAACTAATATATCCGAAATAAAGATTACATATATTGTATTTAAGTATTTTGGCAATCAATGCATTCATTTAAAGACAAGTTGTCTATTTTTCAGAAGTTCAAAGTAAAATTTAAATGGTATAATCTTTCGTAACTATAAATGGCATCGTCTCTTCTCCTTCTACGCTCCGCTCCGCCGTCACTCTGCAGACAAAATGTGATGAATTGGAATACTTATAAATTAAATTTAATGATGTAAAACAAAAGCTAATGCAGCTAAAGACCTTTTAAACAGTAAAGTCTAACACGAAATCTAGGAAAAACTGACTAAAATTCGAGAAAGTCAGCAAAGTTTTAAATATCTTTTTTTGAATAAAATTTATCTGGAAAACTTCTGAAACAAAAACTTTGTTTGTGGGTAAACGCATATTTTATTTGTAAAAGTCAGTGCGCAAATAAATTTTGTTCTAATATATTAATATATGCGTTCCAAACAAAATTTCATGATTTTCAAATAAAATTTATTTTTAACAAATATTTAATATTTAAAAAATCGTTTCCAAACATATTTACTTTCAATTCAAACATATCAAAAATGGTGATTTTCCTCCGTGTAGTCTTTTAATACCGGTTGCCATTCGAATAGAGTTCTACATTATATTTCAAACTAATAATTATCTTTTCTAAGATTTCTTACTATACATACTGTCTGGATATATGGCAGTAAAATGTTTTAGTTCTTCAATCCATATTACTGCCCAACATTGTTCTGAACCCTTGCTCTTGTTATGTTACAATATATTATTCTGGAGTATAAGCAATTTCAGTTACTGATGTAAATGCTCTTTTTTATGCTTGATCAATCAATATGCAAATAGGCATTTGCCTATAACAATTTAATATTATAGTTAATAATATGCCTCCATTGCCATCCGTTTGACTGTTCCTCCTCCTCTGTATATGTATGTCGTTGTTGTCATTCGAACAATCCGGTATGCCTGGAAGATACACTTACCGACTCGAGGACCACACCAAAATTAGCTTTATTAAGAATTTCCTTTTAGCCTTTTTCACATTTTCTGTTTAGTCAAAGACACACACACATCGCCCCCCTCCTACAGTGCCCACGGTGTCCAAATCTTAAGATATGTATATATATTGTTATTATAGTGGTATTAGTGGCTTGCATTTATCCTTAAGGGATTCTCATCCGCTTAGCAACTATTCACTAACACTACACTAAAGACACTTCGGTCATTATCTTTAATAAATTTCATGTACAAATAGCCTTCCGAAAGAGCCAAGAGTGTATTTTCGTTAACATTGTTTAATAGGAAAACGTGTAGTTTTGGCCACGACCAAAAAGGATATACGTAATTTGTACGAGAGAAAGGCAACCACAAGCAAAAATATATATTTGCGATAACAAAATTTGCTGATGATTATTTTGCAAATAAGAACGGAAGTCCTAATAGTCAATACCGGGCCGACTAGCCGCCATAATATCTCAGACAAATGCGACCAAATATACGCGGTCGAGGCGATTGGTGGGGAGGGGGTACAGGGAGGTTGATTGGATACAAGGGAAGGAGGAGACCGGTGACTTGGTCTACGGTGTACGGGTACTGCCTACGAGTGTAGAAATAGAAATTCGATTTCATGTAAACAGTTATAGGCCATAATACTTAATAACACAGTAAATATCCTCATAAATCTCATTGAATATAATAACCACAAATACACAGCGAAACAACCGACCAACAGAAGCAATACAAAACAATAAGACTCATACGCCCTCAGGGCATACGAGCACATACTCGTACGTATTTTGCCTCTGCCACGTCCAACAGTCGTTTATTCCTGTGAAGTATTATGCACCCCAACACACCACATCCCCCAACCCATGACATTGTCAGGATCTCTGTCCGTTAGCCATTCCACTAAGACATCATAATTTGCTATTAGAGTCTGTGTATGTGCGCACACACACTCAAAGAAACTATGAAAGGAATGGGTGTACGTGTGTTTTCATAAAAAATATTTTCACTCAATTGTCAGTCAATTATGGAGCTAAACACACTCACCTATTCCGTGACTTCAGTACGGTGAACTAAGTTCACCTCAGACTTGACCAATAGCGTCTGTCAATGGGCTCTACGAGTACAACATAAAGACTTAACCGAAAATGTGTGCTTTTGACCTTTTTCACGACAACTGTTTGGAATACATCTTAAAGGTATATTGAAGTGTGTATGTATTTCTACAGGTTGGTTATTCTCCGTCACTTGACAACATTGCACATTGGGTATTGCGTTTAAAAAATGCCAAACTAACGGAATGTGAAGTTGTTTAATACTTTTTATCTTTAGGTTAAACATTGCAAAGAACAGTTCAGTAGAGAACATTTTCACAAGGCGAACAAAATATTAAGCAATACTTATATACCATAAGGAAGGTAATAAAATATTGAGCAATATATCTTAAGGAAGAAAAAAAATATAGCAGAAGGAATTCCATGTGCAACAAAAAAAGTTGTATCTATTTCAACAATGCTCTCTGAACTTAATGTTTGTAATTTCTTTGTCATTTAAACACAATCTTCCCATAACTTCTGTAGGAATCATCTACAAGTTTTCATATCCTATAGACAAATTTTGCAATGACTATAAACAAAATAAAATTATTTCCCGGTCCTGGCTTCCACACTTCGAACTACATACCATATTACATTACTCACAAATTGGGAGTATGTCTCAGTCGGATAGCTCGACTACAATTTTCATACTTGCTTTCAGCTTCTTTATGTACGAGTACTTACTTTCACAGAAACATCCAAGTATTAACCGAACAAATTTAGCAGATATTATTTTCCATTGTATTTTCTTTTTTTTTTCATTTTTGTTCCTTTTTGTACCCTCACTTTAGTGATACGAGGGTATATATATCATTTGCTACGGTCAAAAGTGTAACACATCGACGGAGTGATCCAAGACCTTAAGTATGAGAAATGTCCGTCCGTCTGTCTGCTGGCTGGTGCGCACGATAACTCTCGAAAGGAGTAACCGATTGATTTCAAATTTGGTATACGGAAATATTTTTTCTATCTCCGGCCAATTCGAAGATGGGCCATATTGGTCCACTCCTTCTGGTACCTCCCAAACAAAGGGTTAACATTTAGTGAAATATTGATTCTTTAATAACATTTATACTATTTATTAGAATCTTCTGAAATTCCACACATTGTATTATTTTATTAGTCGCTATCACCTCGAGAAAAATAGGCGAAGTTGCCACGCCCCTTTTGGTACCTCCCACACAAATGGACCATTTTGCATCATAATTGAACTGCTTATAACATTAATACAAGTACATAAAAATACTTGAAATTTTGTACAGTGTAATACTGTTATAGGGCCTGCAGTCCTGTGAAAAGTGGGCGTTATCACCACGCCCCTTAAACCTTAGTCGGTTTACCCGACTGAAACTTTCTAACTTGTTATTTAGTTATTTTAAATAATTTGTATATTCAAATAAAAAATTCTTGTGTTCTTCTGTAAAAGTCAATATGTACACCAAGAAAACAGTTTGGTTGTCTCAAACTAATTATTTGCCAACCGAATTGTGGTAGTTCTGTCTACTATCATGCGCTACTATCAGGACAGCCAACATATATACTTATGCTTCCATGTTGACAACAATCATATTTGGATGCGCCACCCAAGAAACTGGTAGCTAAAATTATCTTTTGTAGGTTGCCACAACCAACTGTTTTTAAAAATTGGTTGTTATGACAATTTGTCAGTCATATTCTACCCACAATTAATTACAGTTTTCATTAATTATCCCTTCACCTTAGAGAGGAGGGTATATATCATTTTCTACGAGCCTAAAGTGTAACACATCGAAGGAGTGACCTAAGACCCTAAGTATGTTCGGCGGATATCCGTTTTGGGTCATTTTAAGTCGAATGAGCAATGTCCGTCCGTCTGTCTGTTTGCTGGCTGGTGCGCACGATAACTCTCGAAAGGAGCAACCGATTGACTTTAAATTTGGTAGGTGGTAATATTTTCTTTTGTTCGAAGATGGGCCATATTGGTCCACTCCTTCTAGAACCTCCCTATTATTAATATTTTTTGATGTTATAACAGCCAATTATTCGTTGCAATAATAATCTTTGGTCTATTGATACAATTTCTGTTTTCAAGAATAAAACATTCGTTTTCACTACCAAATATCGATTATTTGGTACTATAATGAGAATTTAAAACTAGTTACCACAACTAACCGAGTGTCAATGAAAAAACAATCTTAAATCGATTGATACAACCATTGATTTAGTTGCAAGCATTTTCATTTGATCGTATCCATGTTATTATTGTTGTTTTAACTATTATATATAAATACAACCGGCACACGGTATATGCAATAGACTTTTTGTTTTGTCTGTCCAAGTATTCTTGTAATCAAAGTGCAGGTTGTACTCGTATTTATGGTCCGATTGTGATGAAATTTAGCACAGTGCTCTTTTTGACCCAAGGACGATCCCTATTGAAATTGGTCTAAATCGGGTCAGATTTAGATATAGCCCCCATATATATATCACCCCCGATTTGACATGTAAGCGCTGTAGAAACCGTATTTTATATCCGATAAATACGAAATTCGGCAGAGAGAC
Source organism: Eudasyphora cyanicolor (assembly GCA_963930755.1). Lineage (NCBI taxonomy): Eukaryota > Metazoa > Arthropoda > Insecta > Diptera > Muscidae > Eudasyphora > Eudasyphora cyanicolor. Next base: position 286,406,571 of record OZ005735.1, on the reverse strand, counting down.
TTTTCTTATTACATGAATGAAAACTACCAGATTCTGGGAAATTCAGTTAAATTAGAAACTGTGTTTTATATCCGATCAGTACGAAATTCGGCAGCGAGAGTTTTCTTATTACATGTATGAACACTGCCAAATTCTTATCGCAATGCCCATTTTTGCATTGTTGGGGAGGTGTAGGGTTATATATAGTCGACCCCTCCCGACTTTCTGTCGTTCCGTACTGGTTTTGTTTTGATTTAGTTTTTTCAAAAGAAAGCTTAGGTTTTTTCCTTTAAGATCTTTGTGGTCTATTAGTGTGATGGGATCTATTAAAATAAGGATATAACTCCACAACAAATTGAGGTTCGACGATAAATTGTAATATAACTGAAGAACCATTTATAGCAATTGTTCAGGAATGCTTTAAATGATAGTAAATTAAGCAGAATTCATCTTTTTCTAATATAATTTCTTCATCCCTTCAACGGTTTTAAATCTCTTTTTACATGATATATTGAGAAATTCGAATTTTTTTGAGAACATTTTAATTAAAACCTCTTTAAAACTCAGAAAGTCCTTAACAGTTTTTTGTCATAACTAGTCAACGCACCGTCAAATATTTTTAATGATCTTTCAGCGTCAAAAGGTTAGTCGAAGTCAACAGCAAAGTTAACTTACGTGCAACGTTTGAACATAATTAAAAATTAAATTCTAAGTTGGTGGTCGCAACTCTAAGAGCGCTTACTCCAATTTTCGGCCGTAATAATCGTCCCACCCGACAGGCTGTGCGTGCTATAGTGGATAAATTTGAATCCAAATTTTCACTATTGGATTTCCCAACGCCAAAGCGAAGCCGTACCGCTTGAAACGACGAAAATATTGCAGGCGCAAGTGTATCCGTTCAAAACGAGCCAAATCAGACGATTCCACGTCGTTCTCAGGAATTGGGCATCTCTCAAACCACACTGTGGCGAATTTTGCGAAAAGAAATTGGCCGTCATCCTTATAAGATCAAACTGACTCAAGAACTTGATCCTTTGAAACGCCGAAACTTCTCCGATTGGGCTCTGCCAAAGTTAATGTCATGTCCTTAATGGAAAGCCCGGTACTAATGGAAACCCCGGTACTATCCAATAGGACTAAATTTGGTGCAAGTTTCATCCCGATCAGTAGACAGCGCTCACTGAAAAATTGACTCAGTTGACATGATATCCCCCATATATAAATTACCAACCGAAATTGCGGACATTTTAAATACAAGGTCCATTTCTGAAATTATTATATATAGTCCAAAGAAATCTATTTGGACATTTTCGTTTAAGGTGGTTCATATTTTCCACATGTGGTACTTTATTAAAATATTGTCGCTGCTTGTTTAGCAAGTGTTTTCGAAGTCATTCCGTAGATCAACCACTTTTAGATATTTTTTTTAAATCTATGTAATTGAAATTAAAACTTTTCTCCGCCTTCACCCAATGTGAAACGTGGCACTAAAGCTGCCCTGGCTGCGCGTCCGAGAACTGCATCTTTATTTACAAGAATCTCTTTCCATTGACAAGCATGAACAATTGCATATGAAAGTCTTTCCAAGTCCTCCGAAATGTGTACTTTGCCACAATGGGTGGTGGCCACTTGAAATGAGATGTGTGAAAGTGATTTTCTTTGTGACAGGAGGACGGCGGCAAGTTCCTTTGATATGTAAAAGGTGTACTCTACTCGGTTCCATTTGTGCGAATTATATTTGCAAAAACATGGAGGATTAAATGCAAAAATGGGTTATATTTCTGGTGAGTGCGGGGAAACGTTTAGTGTGTATAAATTTCTATACAAATATGTGAGGTTTTTGTGGTCGTGGGTTCTATTCCCACCAGAGGCTCCGGTCTATCGCTGCTAAATCCAGCCACATGGTCTTTTTAACCCGGCTTTTCCCTGGATCGTAAAATTAGAAAATAAATTTACTTTGTAGTGTAATTCATATAAATAAATAATAATATATGAAACAAACAGTCAGGACAATCGATCATATTGTTTAGACTACCAATGGATTTCAGCACAATAACACAGTACAACACATGATTTTGGGACTCAATTCCGAAAATTGGACTTGAAAGTAGTTCCAAAAATAAGAACTTCTGCATCGTTCGATTAGTTAAGTTGGCTCAATTAATAATTTAATGGTCATACGATTTTTTTTGCTCAAGGTGAATTTTTTGCACTTTTGCGGTTTTTAAGGCACTGTATGCACTTTTTTGGGGGGGTTTGTTCTGCATTTTTCCCCTTCAGACACAAAAGAGATATTCCGTACGGTATACCGAGAACAAAATATAGAACAAGTGCTACAAATCCACCTTGAGCAAAAAATATCGTATGGCTATTAAATTATTAATTGAGCCAACTTATTATTATGTTCTTATTTTTGGGGCTACTTTCACGTCCAATTCTCAGAATTGAGTCTCAAATCAATGAGCTAAAAAATGCTGCACTCTGTAATTATATAGATCGTGAAATCTAATCTTTAAACTAACAAATGTTAAAGCAAACAATTCTTCAAATAGATTCATAACACTGTGCTCAAAATTAACACTTTAACAGCGTGAAAGAGAGGGTACCATATGGGTGAAACTATTTTGACCATGCTGAACCCGGTGGTTGGAGCCGTTTTTCTAGGAAACAAGCTATCCACTTTAAATTTATGTATGAAATCTTATTTTAGTGTTTTATTGTCTTCAGTATCTTTAATAACGCTACGCAACAAAAATGTATTTTGTGTCCGAGACCTAAAAACTTTTTTTGTGTAGATTGAGGCATACGATTTTTTTCCAAACGAAGAAAATTGCCTACTTGAAAAAAGTCTATGTTTACTCGTACATGTATATATTCTGACACATATTGTAATAGTAAGTGAAACTCAAAGAAATCATTTTTCATATTTTAATTTTGGCCATTTTGTTTGGGCGTGGCAATTTCGCCCATTTTCTCAAGGTGGTAGCGACTATGGAAGGAATACTAAAGATTCAACATTTTACTAAATTTTGACCTTATGTGGGGACGTGCTCGACGGAGTGGACCAAGATGGTCGATCTTCGATCTTAGCTTGGACAAAAACATTATTAACGCATACCAAATTTGAAGTCAATCGGTTACTCCAGTTAAAAGTTATCGTCCGCACCATCCAGACAGACGGACAGACGTTGCTCAAATGACTTAAAATTGCCCAAAACTTTCCGCCAAATATTTTTGGGGTCTATTAGGTCACACCTTTGACCTAATGTTACACTTATGGTCCGCAGCAACTCATATGCCCCCCGTGTTCACAATATTGGTGGTATAAAAATATGATTATGTTAAAGTTATCGTACTTCAACAAATTTCTACATACGTATATCCATACATTTTTTAAATAGGCAACATTTTAGCTAATTATTTTGTTAGTATTTTTTTTTCAAAAAAATTTTAATTGTTTTAACGACAGTTGCTTTAACTTTTAGATCTATTAGTTTAATTTTTTAGCTTTGTTGAGCATGTTTGGATTTCAAAGTATGTACAGTTTTCCAACAAGAGGTGTTATTTTGAATTACCCGGTATTTCGGTAGCTGTTACTTTTGAAGCTTTTAGTCTTTGACATTTGACAAGTAGAAACTACGCCATTACTAAAAATGGAACGATATACGATTCAACAACACACTGAAATTATTAAAATTCGAAAATTATCGAAAAATCATCTCGACTGATGAGGCCTATTTCAACCTCGGTGGCTACGTCAACAACAAAATTGTCGCATCTGGGCCTCGGAAAACCCATGAGTTATTGTTAAGAAGCCTCTCCGTCCTCAACGTGTGACTATTTGGTGCGGTTTATGGTCCGGCGCGGTCAGTGGACCTTACTTTTTCGAAAATAAGGTTGGATCAACAGTTACGTTGAATGGATTGCGCTATCGAGAGATGATTAATGATTTTTATGGTCGGAGTTGGATGGTATTGATCTGGACAACGGTAACTTTCAACAAGACGGCGCAACGAAACCATTGCTCTGTTACACGAAAAGTTTCCGAACCGTGTTATCTCTCGAAGAGGTGATCACAATTGGCCGCAGAGATCTTGTGATTTAGCACCTTGCGACTTCTTCCTTTGGGGCCACGTGAAAGATAAGGTCTACGCCAACAGCCCAGCGTCGATTCAAGACCTCAAAGATAGAATTCGTGTGGCTATCGAGGACATAGGGCAGCCACTTTGCGATTTGGTTATAGAAAATTTCATGAAAAGGATATAGTCCTGTAAGCGTGGTCGTGGTGGCCATTTGGCTAATGTTGTTTTTCATACTATGAAATAAACATCCGATCATTTATCTCGAAAAATGACATTTTTCTTTGAATACCAAAATAACACCTCTTGTTGGAAAACCCTTTATGAATCTATTAAATTTTAGATATCTCTCTTTTACAAATATAATGAAAAATTAAATTTAGTGCATTCATTCAAAAAATTATATATTTTTTATCAGATTTATTGAATGTTTTCACATTCGAATTGTTCAGCTTTTTCGATTGGAAAAGATAAGACACTGCACTTTGGAAGCCATGTAAACAACACATACCCTTATACGTATTTCAATCCTGTGCGGGGTTATCATCAGAGGGACTTATACATGACACAGTGGGACAACTGTGTCGAACTGGCAACCCTTACCAGTCACATGTGTGGTTAAAATGGTGAATTAAAGTCTCGCTTGGAGCTTTGACTATGTGACTTGTAGGCTTTCTTCGTAGGTATATAATTCCCATATGCAAATTTCTTTGTAGATTGGTATATATACAAGTGATGATCGCCACAACTACAAGCTCACACTGTGTCATGTACGAGTATAAGTCCCTCTGATGATATCCCCGCAAAGGATTGAAATACGTATAAGGGTATGTGTTTACATGGCTTCCAAAGCGCAGTGTCTTGTATTTTCCAATACACCACAAAAACCTCTCTTTCGAAAGGAAGAGTTGATCGAGCTGAACAATTCGAATGTGAAAATAAAATCTGATAAAATAGAAATTAAATCGATCATTAACAAAAAAAATTTCTAAAAACAATTATATTTTTTGTTTTCAACTTATTCCAATTTTATTTCAGAAATATATACTCTTAAAAATTACATTCCGCATTTTTGTAAAAGAAATAAACAATTTTTAGTTTGGAGTGGAGACTTGGAAATTATTTCACAATTTTTGAACGTTTAGATATATGCATGTATGTATGTATATAGAGGCAATGATCTGATGGAAATACCAAAATATATGATTATATGTGTATAAGTACTATCTTATCGAATTTCTGGGTGGATTCTTAAGTTATAACAATAATTGTGTTACGATATCTCCTAAACAAATTAGCTTCTGCACCAATTACCTAAAAGTCTTCATGTTCGACTCTTTAGAATACTTTTGCAATTAGTCTATCGAAGTATAAGCAAAATAGTTTTTCACTTTCTGTCACATTCATCCCAAAATACCAAATTCCATATTATATGTATTTCTTTGATTTGGACTTTATCGGATTACTCGAATGACACTTTTTTTAATTATTTTGCCAATTTAATAGGTTACGTAGTTAGGTCCTAATACTTTACTAAAACCCTTTTAACATGTACGTATGTTCTTCTTTTCCTTTGAATGTATTTACGACAAATCTCCAAATGAATTGGGATGTGAACATAAATGGCTCGATCTTAAGTACTACAACACTTTTGCAGAAAATCTCTCATCATCATTTAACCTAAATTGGATTAAAACAACATTTTTATTGGCTTCTAAACCGGAAAAAGGCAATTAAACTTAAATACTCTGCATATTCGAAATCCCCCAAAAAAAAAATGAAGACAAAAAGTAAAGCACACCGAGTATTGCACAGATGGTCATTTTTTGCACATTGAAAATCACATATAAGAGAAGCGATTAGACAACGGTGTGGGAAACACACCAAAACTATTTAAACATTTTAATTGGAATTTAAGTACACATAACAACTTTTTGGAATTGGTTGTAACCGGAAATGGACAAAAAGGACACCAGCAGAAGGTGGTTGTAATAATAACTATAACTATTAAAGTCGGGGTGCTAACAAAGATTATAAGTGTTATTAAATGCAAAATGAATATTAAAGAAAATCAACGTAAATAACAATGTAAGCAATTTATTTTTGCTCCGTAAAAAGTCAGCTCTGCCAGACAATCGGGTTTAAATTTAAAACTCTTTAAAATGATTACATTATTTATTGAAATGATAAATTTAAAGGTTTAAATAAAAAAATGTTTACTTTATTAAAGTGAACCCTTTAATTTTGCCCTCATTTGCAAAGGAAACCTGTTGAAAATTTCCTGAGTGCCTAAAGTATTTGCGCTTGCCTCTGCTTTGGGTGGATGATGGGGGAGGGGTGCATTTTATTAATTACCTTTAATTACCCAATTATGAATTATAAATCGATTTTCGTTTTCAGTCCTTCGGTTTGGCTATAATATTTTCATGGGCATTCATGTTTTTTATGAGAAGCTTACTTTATTGAATTTGAATTTCCTAATATTAGAACCGAACCAAACCAAAATGGCTGTGCTAATAAGGCCGTCCGTCGTATCTGGGTGGAAGGCAGTCAGGTTGTGGGTGGAATATTACCTTTGGGTTGTTTAGGAATTTTAGTAGGCCAAAATTCAGCTGTTGTTTCACTTTCCTATTTATGTATGTTAACTACAGTCAAATCGAAACGAGTCGAGTTGAGTCGTGCCTTGTGGTGCCATCCAAACCAATATCTAAGCCATAATATGTGCAATATCGGTATGAAATTCCGTAGAAAAAAATGTTCCTTTTTATTTCTTGTTTTTCAAGGAAGAACGAAAGAAACTTTGTTTTGGCAACAAAACCAATAATTTCTCGAAACTCCGTGTGAAACAAACTTTGGGGCGAAACAACATATTGTTTGTAGGCATCATGGCTTTAGGGACATGTTTGAGTGAGAATATATATTTAAGCTATTAAAAATTAATAGAAAAAAATGTTTTAATCTCAGAAAGTTTTTGGGGTTGGTTTTATGATAATTGAAACATTGTTATTTGGATCCATTGATAAGTATGATTTCTGGAGCATCATGAATGCGAATTAAGAGAGGAACTACGATAAATCGACCAATAAAAATTGCCTAAAAATGTTGTTTTTATTGATTGTTGTTGATTGGCTTTAATTAATTTCATTTTGCATGTTGGGCGATTATTTAGACTAATTTTTTGCTTAGGCAATTTTTTAATTTTCTTTATGGGAGTGTAGAATGGATTTCTGTATTGATCGCAGGTTTTAAAATTAGCACCTATAAATATTTTGATACTGCTCCCATATAAAGAGGGATCAACTAATCCTATAGTTCCCATCTGTTCCCAGGATAAGAACTGGACAGTGATCAGGAAAGCCCTGGGAACGCAGGTTCCGGCCTGACTATTGGTGAGGACCCTATTGAGTGCAACGTGGTGGCTGTGGTTGGAATAAGAAATTACTGGGAGAGAATATCCTCGGATGTGGAGTTGCAAACAAACCGGGTGCCATGACCAAGGCAAGGAGTTTGCTCTTAACCAAGGAGGAGGGTAAAAGTGTCCAGAAACACGGAATTGTTTGGTACTCATGCACATTGTGTGTGGGAGCGTTGGTCGACGCAAATGTCCAATCCGACAACAGAGTGTGTACGAAATATACCTTAAAAATGTATCCTCGATGAGAACAACATACCCCTCATAATATCGAAGAGTTTAGTAAATTCTGACACTATTTAGTATAAAAAGTTTCGGAATAGATGTTCCATATCAAAGAACAAAATAATACTTCAAGATTTGCTTCTCCCAAAATACCCGACACCCTGGGGTGTCATCCCCTTACCAACGAAAATACCCCTCCAAAGAGAATGATATATCAAAAGTCGTAGAAATATATGGATCTTTTGGGTGATGTATTCGACAAAAAAAAAAAATCTGTGTAAAAAGTCACTATAGGTCCCCAAACTACATTTTAATGACAATCCAGTGTATTTTTAAATACTCGTATATCGTATTTATCCATAAAGTTTGCTGGGTAAACAGAGGATAAACTAAGGCACAATTTTAGTATAGAAAGTTTCGGAGCAGACTATCCATTCCAAAGAACGAAATAAAGAAGACATTTCAGCACCAATATCTTCCCGACACACCGCTTATCACCATACACCTGATAAGCTCCACTAATTCCAATTATAACGAGTATTAAGACAACTACATATAATTTCGATTTTTTGACAACAACATTAATAAAATGTTGTAAGTCGCGCTTTGTCGTCCGAAATGAGCTTTAACACTAATGGGCATCATTCCACTGCGCTGCTTTTATTTTTAAAGTTTTTAAAGTAATTGCGAAGACCAAGTTCCGATCCATGCACATTTTTGAAATGTAAGTATTTAAGTCTATATAATAACTTTTGTAGCCAATCGTCATTACCCTTAAATAAAAATGATAGGGGGATACGATTTACAAGGGAACTATAAAGGGCGACCAACAGAATCCTTGATCTGATGACATATTTTTGTAGAGCACCTCGAAATAAGAAGAAGGATAGTGTTATCGGACGAAAACATTTGAACAATCATCGGCCCGTATTTTTTTCTAAAATAAGGCCAGTCAGGCAGTTACTGTGAATGGTGTTCGCTATCGTAAGATGATAACGAACTTTTTATGGCCCGAATTGGAAGATATGGATGTGGACAATATGTGGTTTCAACAGGACGGTGCCACTTGCCACACAGCTAACGAAACAATAGCTCTTATGCGCAACAAATTAAATGGCCATGTTATCTCTCGTCGTGGCGATGTCAATTGGCCGATCATGTGATTTGACACCGTTGGACTTCTTTCTTTGGGGTTATTTGAAAGAAAAGGTGTACGTCGATAAGCCAGCAACAATGCAAGAGCTAAAGGATGAGATAATTCGGCACATTAACGGCATAGAACTTCAATTATGCCTCAGCGTCATCGAAAATTTGGACCATCAGATGGAGGTGTGCCGACGAGGTCGCAGAGGCCATTTGGCCGATATTTTGTTCCATACATAATTGAACCATACCAATATTATATTATCATAATAAAAAGAAATAACAATAATTTCCTAAATAATTTGTGTTTTATTCAAAATCAACATCGGCCCATAAAATTTAACCACTATCCCGACATTACCGGTGGGCCATATTTTCAAATATTTCGTATAAATCGGTTAAAAATTAAAAATGATGTGTACTCTCGATAATAGAGGAGATATTCGTAAATTTATTATATATATATATATATATATATATATATTTTATATGCCACAAATTATGTCGAAATTGGCCCCTAATGGCGGAATCACCCATATATAAATAGGAGAAAATTGTAAAGTTCTATTATTCTTTGACTGATATCTCACAAAGTACCGGCGATTCCAAAATTATATTTTTTTGAGAAACAGTAAAATATTACTGTTTATATTTGTAACTGACTCTCTGTAGTCTATTGAAGTGTCTGTAGAACTGGCGCCAAGACATTAATTCTTTATTGTTTTCCTTCCGGAATATAATGTGCTTTATTTTTTTCTGAATTTTCTAATGGAGAACTTCCAAAAATCGACAAAAGTAAGCGAGTCTAAAAATAGAACTGTCAAATTTCCATCTTAATTCCAACAAGTAAAAGCGTTAAGTTCGGCCATGCCGAATCTTATATACCCTCAACTAAGCATTGCATTCATTTCAATTACTGGAAAAAACTTTGGATATGGAGCAAATCATAGAACGATCCTTTTTGTTTAGGCAAATTATCAAAAAAAAGAACTCTAAAATTTTTAGCCAAATTTTTTGGGCCTCAAATTCTTTAACCAAACGCATTGTCTGCAAAATGTGGTATTTATGGGCTAAATTAGCAGAATTGAGAGCCGGGACTACAACATTATATAAACTGATTTGTATAAATTTTATTGAGAGGAATTCTTGCCAAAATAGAATACAAACTGCAAAGTTTTAGCTAAATTGTTTAGAAAATGAGGTGTTTATGCTTAACCAAGTCTTTTTGGGAGCGACATCTATATGTGGACTGTAACAAAATATAAAAAGTTTCAAAAATGTTTACTGTGATGAATTCTTGTCTAAATAAAATAAAAACTACAAAGATTCAGTTAAAATGCTTAAACAATTTAATGTCTATGGCTTAAATAAGCGTATTTTGGAGCGACCTCTATAGGGTGTCTATAACAAAATATGTAAAATTTTTGCTGCGATGAATTCTTGTCAAAATAGAATAAAAATTGCAAAGTCTCAGCTAAATTGCTTTAAAAATGTGATACCTATGGCTGAAAAGCCGTATATTGGAGAGACCTCTATATCAAAACATTGACTGATATGGCCCATTTGCAATCCTAAACGACCTGCAACTATAAGAAGTATTTCTATCAAATTTGATTATTATACCCCCATACTATGGTGGAGGGTATACAAATCCCAAAAATTAAGCGAGGCGTTCGACACAATCTGGTTCCCTTAAACACTAAGTAGAAATTAGCGTTGATAAGTGCGAGACCGTTGGAGGTGCAGAGAGGTAACATGCACTGTTTTGAAGCAAATAACCCGGGTTCAAATCCTCGTCGGATCGAAATAAAAAATAGAAAATAAAGATAAATAAAAATAAAAGAAATTTTTTTTTGTTTCATTTTTCGAATCTGGTGAAAAATTTCAATAAAAGAAGGCGTTCCTTTTACAGCAATTTAAAAATAGTTCCGTAAGTCTCACCCCGTTATAAAAAGAATCGGTTAGGGAAGCGAGAGGGGAATTAGTACGCACAAAGCTACTTAATTCCCTAATTCATTGGTTTTTTCTGATTTTTTTTTTACTGGGATAAAAATAAAAATATAACTTTTTGAAAAAAATCGAATTTAATTACTATTTTAAAAATAAAATTTCATTATGCAGCTTCCGAACAGCCTTAGAACAAAAGTTATGAGCATACGAATGCAAACACTTTTCGATATGTTTTGCCCAATTTCAACTATTTAAATATGCATATTTCGCATAGTTTTGAAGATATTTCAACAAAATTGTATCCCCATTATTAGAGCATCATACTTAACACTACCACTATTGACAGATTAATTTGAACACAACATTTCCATAACTTCTGCGACAATCATCTAAGTGTTTACAGATTTGTTTACATTTTTCAATTTCAATTGGTGTATTACGAATTTAAAATGGAAAAATTCGAATTTCAATTGATGTATTTCGAATTTCAATTAATGTATTTTGAATTTCAAATGATGTGTTTCGAATTCCAATTGATGTACTACGAATTCCAATTGATGTTTTTCGAATTTTAAATTGAATCTTCGAATTTAAATTGAATTTTTTTCTAATTTCAATGGAATATTTCAAAACCTTTTTTTAGTCGATCAGGCTGAAGTGTAGTTATTTATATTTAGTTTTGCCTAAAATCATTTATAGGGAAACTGCTCCAGAATATATGTATATATTTAAAGTCAATTCCGCCTGACTTTCCCTTTTGACCTTCTATTTTGGTACAAACATAGATATTTAGCATAATTTTTTGTCTTTTTATAATAATATTTCCAGCTTACACTGTTATTGCGATATTGATTTTTGTGAACTATGGAGACTACTCGAAGCTTGAGATAGAACAGCTCTGTTTCGAAGCCAAATTCCCTTTGCCCAGCAAATATTTGTCTTACTTACAATCACCGAAGGAAGCAGGGGAAAACTACTAAAGCCAAAAAAGTGGTATATAATTGATGAGCAAGTAGCGTGCCGCAATGTTTCATAATATTTCTGTTGCTCGTGTTGTTGTAATTGGCGTCAGGCAAAAATAAAAACAGCAGCAACAGAAATCGAACAGCAACAGCTTAATGGCCAGGAACAGATGGTTCGATTGGCTCCCGAAGTGGGGAAGGGGAAAATTTGAACATGTAATAGAAACATAAACCTAAAGAAAGGAACCTTCCGTTTTGCCATTGTCTCCTTCCACCGTATGCCTCTCTGTGGTTGCAAGAACCTTGAAAACTCATTCAATTGTTGAAATTATGAAGGAACATTTTCCGAAAAAAGTAACGAAGCGAATAATAATTTGTTGCTAAACAGAAACAAATAATCGAATGGAATACACGCAGGTACATATAGTACATACTTACAGTAGGTTGTACCGACTTCATTTAACTTTTTCTATTTTAACAGTTAAAGTAATACACCATTGTCCGTTGACGGTTGTTTTCTTTGCAAAGTGCCTATTGTCTCAACATTTAAGTTTGTTTCCAAGCACCCTTTGGTAAAGGCCATAACAATCAATAGATATGTACGAATAATCGTACATAGAAATCGAACAGATATAAATCTATTTATGGGTTTTAGTCAGAACCACATCAATATACATGAACACAAACGAAAGAAATACAATAACAAAAAAAACGAAACATCCTCCATATCCATCTATCCCCTTTAAGTATTGAACACGTGTCTGATTGAAAATAAATAACGATGTTTCGTATACAATAATAAAATGCAATTCAAATACACAATTATTAATCAATGTTCGAATCTGTAGATATTTATTTTGTTAAACGGGCGGCAGCTAAAAGATATCAGTGGCAATATGAGGGTTTTGTTTACTCAATTGAATTACCGTCGAACTTTTGTTAATGTTTAATATTCATATATAGAATATTAAATTAATAGAACTAATCCAATTAAATTGTTTTAAATAATTAAATATATTTCCTTTCCAAAGTTGGCATTACTTAATGACAGATAGCAGTTTATTGAAATATTTAGCAAATTTATGCATATCAATGCACACTCGTGTCATGTGGAAATAATTGTGATATGTATTAACTGCATTAAAATGAATCTCATAATATTTTTTTGATGTAAAGATATGTCCACATGGCTCTAAACACTGTACACATAAAAAACGGCAAACTGTATTCAGTTGGAAAATTCGCAGAGCTAATTTAAATTTTTGATGCAACAAATTGTATTATTATCGGTTATTGACATAACGCCCACCGATAGCTTTGTGCAAAACAATCCATTTGTTTAGGAGGTACCAAAAGGGGCGTGATAATAACGCCCATTTTCAAGGGATTATAGGTACAGTTAAAGCATTTCTCAAAATTGCAAGTATTTGTATAGACTGGAATTAAAGTTATAAGCCGTTAACTTTTTGTGCAAAATTACCTATTTGTATGGGAGGTACCGAAAGGAGCGTGGCAACTTGGCCCATTTCATCCCTCACCTTAGAGAGGAGGGTATATATCATTTGCTACGAGCCAAAAGTGTAACACATCGAATGAGTGATCTAAGGCCCTAAGTATGTTCGGCGGATATCCGTTTTGGGTCATTTTAAGTCGAATGACTAATGTCCGTCCGTGTGTCTGTCTGTATGCTGGCTGGTACTCTCGAAAGGAGTAACCGATTGACTTCAAATTTGGTATGTGGTAATATTTTCTTCTATCTCCGGCTTAGTTCGAAGATGGGCCATATTGGTCCACTCCTTCTAGTACCTCCCCCACAAAGGGTTAACATTTAGTGAAATATTGATTATTTAATAAGTTCTATACTACTTATTTGAATCCGTTGAAATTCTACACATAGTATTAGTTTATTAGTCACTATTACCTCGAGAAAAATGGGCTAAGTTGTCACGCCCCTTTTGGTACCTTCCACACATATGGGAAATCTTGAACCAAAATGGGCGTTATTGGTACGCCTAAAGGCCCAAGGAAATCGGAATTTAAGGGAAACAATTTTAATATTTTTTGTCTTACGACACTATTACAGCAGAAAATGTGTAAGTGTAATTGTTTAAAATGATGACGATAAGTATTAAAAATTCGAGTTTATTGAAGATTCAAAAGGACCAGCAACAAATTATTTTTTTATTGCTAAAATTGTCTATTTCACACAAAAAGCAAAAACCAGTTAAAGTTCATGTTTGTGTGAATTAATATATGCATCATTATGTTTGGGTATTATCCCGAAAACCCAGTTTTTCTACAAACAAAATTTTTCATTTTATTTAGTTTTTTGCTCCTCCTGTAAAAGTTTTAAATGTGATGGATTGACACTTTTTCTAATTTGTAGACAATATTAGACTGTCTTTAAATTAAGGATCATTAAGTGAGTTATTCCTTTCAACTCTACTGCAAGGTGGGCCATATAAAATTTTAAATTTGAATCGCATATAAAAAAGTACTGATCATTTTTTAAAATTTCTGGTTTTATTGGAAAGGTTGAACTTTGTCATTTAATAATGGAACACAATACTATTCATATGACTACCACGACCGGCTCGCCAATTGAGAACTTTAGGGATGGACTCAGATACAGGTGGGCCATTAAAAATTTCAAATTTGAATCGACTATAAAAAAAGTACTGATAATTTTCAACTTTCTTGTTTTATTGGAGAGTTTGAACTTTGTCATTTAATAATGGACTACAATATCATTCATATCACTACCACGACTGGCTCACCAGTATCTCATCCGATCAACCCAATTTTTGAGTAAATTTTCGATTGTTTCGGGTCACATTTCTTCGATGGCAACTTCGATTTCATGTTTCAACACTTCAATTGTCTCTGGATTCTCTGCGTAAAGTTTATCCTTAATGGCTGCCCAAATGAAAATGTAATATTTTAATTGGCCCACCCTTTATTCTTAACTTTTGAAATGTCGTTGAACAGTTTTTTTGTCCCTTGCATCTTGGTCGTCATGCTAGACTTTTTCATCACGGACGGTCACCCTTCTGTATACGAGTATGTCTGAGAAAATGTTTTATTCACAAATCAACACACATTCGAGGGCTTGGCGTAGACGAAAAGGTTTACTGTGAAACGTTCTTCGCATTAAATTAAAAAAGATTGTAACAACATCAATGATGTCCCACAAAGCCTTACCACTCTCTCCCTGTCTATCTTCAATCGTCGATGCGACAAATGAATAAACGAGTTTAAAACATCCCACAAATGTATGTTCTTGTATGTGTGTACAGATGTACATATGCGAGAGTGCAGTATTTTCCCCATTCATTCATTTATTTTGTACACAAGTGTTCGTGCGTGTGTGTATGAGTACGGAATGGTATAGAGCTGAACATGGGATCATTATTATTGTGTACGCATTGGGTATTGTTCTCGCCGTCCCAACTCTCTCTATCTCCTTTCAACCACAGATAAATATTATGCGGCTCTCCAAATCAAAGTCAGTCAATTACGAAGATGTGCCGTCGCATAACGGGTAGCTGAGAGTGACGAACGAATAGGAATTTGATTTCAACGAGTATATATTTTCTCGTATTTTCAGATCGATTTTCCCGTTTTTTTTTGTAATTATCACGATTAGAAAATGTATATCAATCGATACGTGCAAAAAAAGTTCAAGAAAAGACAGCGGCAAACTATATTTTTGCGTTTGAAAAATCATTTCTATTCGTTCGTAACTCGAAAAAATGTACTAAACAAACATGCGAGGACACATCTTCTATATTCATTGACTTTGCTCCAAATGAATATTCTTTTCCCCTATTATTTTTCTGCGTCAATTCGAGACACTGGAGGAAGAGAGGCAACCGAGCAACAGGATGCACACAACAATGAGAACGTGATGCAAATTTCAACTAAAATTTTGATTTGAGTTTTGTATTGAATGTCGAAGGAAAATAGTGAAATCACATAAGCGATGATTGTGTTTAGCTATAGCTTTAAATATAGTATTTACTTTAAGGTGAGTTACGGTACAAACATTTCGAATAGTATTTACTGAATTTTGGTGGTGTTTTTAAGTAATTGTTGTCAGATAGAAAATTATTTTTTATTATAATTAAAGCTTGAAATAAAGGTAAAAGATGCATGGACATCGGCAAATTAATGAGTTTCAAATACAACATTTTCTAGGTTCTTTGTATAAATACCATTCTTCAAAATGTGAGAAAACATCCTATCGTTTTTATTAGCAAAATCTAAACCGTATTCTGCCTGCTGCAATAAAACCATTCCAAAATTGTACGTACTCGTAAAACTTATCTTATTATGACATTCAACATTTCAGATTACAATTTTAACATTTTCGTTTAAGTAATGATATATTTCAAATCAAAAAAAAACATGAATTTTTATTGACGAATTTTGCTTTTAAATTTTAATTTCATATATTCCAAGATGACTAATGACTTTCAGTTGAGTTCTGATTTGAAAATTTTGCCGTTGCAGCCATGTAAGTTCGTAATCCAGTCTGTCAATCCCTGTTTATTGAGTTAATGAAGTGTAGATTAAATTGTCCAACATTTGTCATTTATCGCATTAACCTCTTTTTAGAATGCTCCGCTTCTGACAATTACTGCTGTCATTTTGTGTAGAGTTTGACATCTATAACAGCTCATTAGCTTTAACCATGTATCAGAATGGACCGCAAAATCGTGTGCCTCAAAAACAAATTGAACAGTCGATTTTTTAATATTTAATAGATATTTTTAAAAACAAAAAATACAATTTATTATTTTCTCTATCGCGACCTTAGAACAACAAGGTTCAAACTGACAATTTGTGATAAATTGATCTAGATATCACATCGTACTATAGGGTGTTTTTTTAGACGTGTGATTTTCCGTCTAGCAATACTTTTTTCGGAGTTGGTCTTTTTGACAGCTGTCACTTGATTTATGTCCGGTTTGGTTTGCCATTTCATAATGAATAGACTTACTCCGGAACAACGTTTACAAATCGTGTATATTTATTACCAAAATAATGGTTCGATTCGCGCGACGCATTGCGCGCTGTATTCAATATTCAATGTTCATCGCTGAAGCTCACTTTTGGATGAATGAATAGACTTACTCCGGAACAACGTTTACAAATCGTGTATATTTATTACCAAAATAATGGTTCGATTCGCGCGACGCATTGCGCGCTGTATTCAATATTCAATGTTCATCGCTGAAGCTCACTTTTGGATGAATGAGTACGTTAATAAACAAAATTGTCGCATTTGGAGTAATGATAATGTACAAGTCATTGTTCAGACGCCGTTACTTCCACAAAAAGTCACTGTTTGGTGTGCTCTATGGGCAGAGGGAATCATTAGTACATATTTTTTTTTTCAAAAATGACAGTCAATGGGGAACGCTATAGAGCCATGGTTATGGACTTTTTCGTGCCTGTATTGGAGAATGTTGATGTGGACGACCTTTGGTTCCAACAAAACGGCGCTATATGCCATACAGCCAACGACACAGTCAATTTATTGAAGGAAACTTTTGGTGAACGCATTATCTCGCGTTGTGGGCCTGTGGCGTGGCCTCCAAGATCGTGCGATGTTACACCGCTGGACTATTTTTGGTGGGGTTATGTAAAGTCGCTTGTTTACGCAGATAAGCCCGAGACGATTGACGCCTTGGAAAACAATATTCGAAGCGTTATTGGTGACATACAGCCCAAAATGCTTTAATAAGTGGTCGAAAATTGGGCCTCTCATTTGGAATTTACACGAGCCAGCCGCGGCGGCCATTTGCTTGAAATCATTTTTAAAACATAATGGCAAACCCTTATCTTTATAATAAAGCTAAATTCTTGGCCATAACATTAAATTATATGTATTTTATTGACAATACACACGTCTAAAACCAGTAAGGAAAGGCTATAGTCGGGCGGGGCCGACTATATAATACCCTACACCACTCTCGTAATATTGACTAACTCTGAAATATAAATTTTGTAATTTTCTACCGATTTTCTTCAAATTCGGCCATGTTGGTTCATGGATCAAGAAACTCTACCATTCTAAATTTCAAAGCGATTGGATGTAAAATACAGCTTCTATAGGACTAAAGGGCCAAATCGGGCGAAAGATATACATATATGGGAGCTATATCTAAATCTGAACCGATTTCAACCAAATTCAATAGGGATCTTTACAGCTGCGAAATACGCTAAAGTGCAAAATTTCAGAACGATCGGAGTGTAATTGCGACTTGTAGTCGACGAACAACATTACATGGACAGACGGACGGACGGACAGACATGGTTAAATCGACTCAGCTAGTGATTCTGAGTCGATCGGTATACTTTAAGGTCTAGCTGTGTTATTTTCAGGTGTTACAAACATCTGCCGTGAAACAAACTTATAATACCCTGTACCACAGTGTGGTGTAGGGTATAAAAAAATACCCTTTATATTTGGTATGCTATTTCAATTACTGCTATTGTCATGAATATATCTCTTGCTGTTTACGAGATAGCCAAAGCAACAAAGTTCTAACTACCTACTTTTATACCTTCACCTTACAGAGGAGGGTATATGTCATTTGCTATGAGTCAAAAGTGTAACAAAGGAGTGACCTACGACCCGAAGTATGTTTGGTGGAAAATCGATTCGGGTAATTTTAAGTCACTTGAGCAATGTCCGTCCGTCTCTCTGTCTGTGTGTCTGTCTGCTGGCTGGTGCGCACGATAACTTCCGAAAGAAGAAACCAATTGACTTCAAATTTGCTATGCGATAATATTTTGTTTACATCTCAGGCTAAGTTCGAAGATGGACCATATTGGTCCACTTCTTCTAGTACAGACCCCACAAAGTGTTAATATTGATTGAAATATTGATTCTTTAATAAATTCTATACTACTTATTCGAGTCTTCTGAAATTCCACACATAGTATTAGTTTATTAGTCTCTATCACCTCGATAGGCGAAGCTGTCACGCTCGTTTTGGTACCTCTCACACAAATGGACAATTTTGCACCAAAAGTTAACTGCTTATAGCTTTAATATCAGTTCATACAAATACTTGAAATTTTGTACAGTGTAATGTTTTTATAGTGCCTGGAGACCAGTGAGAAGTGAGCGTAATTGGTACGCCCACACATTTAAATCTCACTTAAGTGAAATGTTATAACTCAAAATGTGACTGTTCTTTTTCTAAATGAGCGATATAAAAAATTTTGCAGATAGAACATTGTTTATTAAAGTATTGTTGATAGAATAAAAAATGTCGGTTTCGCTTTTATTTAAGGCTTAGTCGAAGCTGTATTATCGATTAGGCAGTTTTTTTTATTTTCCTATTTTGTTGTAAAAAAAGTGGCTTTGGGGGTTAATTTGCGTTGATATTAGTTATTATGCGTTTATTACCTAATTATGATTTCGAATTGATGAAGAAGAACTGATAGAAATCAAAGACCATATCTAATCATTTCCAATGGTAAAGTCTCACTATTGTCGAGCAAATTAGTCAAAACAATATCTCGATTCAAACTTTAGTATTGCAAAAATGTACCAACTACATAAAGACAAATGTAAAGATCATGACTATGATTTTTACATACATATTTTCAATACTCCTTTAAATTTAAAAATATTTCGCAAAAATTATGAACTATTTTTACAATTTGCTAAATATTTTGCTAAATTGTTTTAAGTTTTTTGCTAAATATTAACTGACTTTTATTTTACATGTATTGTTGGAACAGCGCCAGTCGATTTCTTCGCCCACTTTCTGCGGTTCAATTGTGTACCACTTACACGAAAATTATTTTTCTACGTAAAACTACTAGATATGTCTAATCCCAAATATATATTTGAATTTTAGAGTACCTCCTCAAAAAATGGCATGTTTAGAAACTGAAAGACTGAAGAAAATTCTAAACTCAGAAAATTGTTTAAATCGGAGGAACCGAAATATTTTGATGTGTTGCCATACATAGTTAAGAATTAAATAAAGTCATCGTCGCAATCGCGGGTGTATCCTCTGGAGTCAACGATTTAAAATATTTACATACATTATTCATGCGAGCGAAGAAATGATTAAGAGTATGTAAATATGTACGTATGAATGACTGCTTAATACACGTACTCGCTTCAGTAATTTACGCTGAGTGCGCGTGTGTGTGCGTTAGCACGACATGTGATATGTATTATGTGCATATACATTTTTATATTATTTATAACTCATAAGTTTATGCTTGTTGCTGCCGATGTCGTCGTCCTGGTTGTTGTTGTTACCGTTGCCATTACTTTACTTTCGTATAAATAACAACACGTGCTTTTAATTACATTTAAAAGTTGCAACAACAACAACCACGTTAACAACGACAATTGTTTTATTCGTACAACAGCAACGAGAGAGAGAGAAAGAGAGGAACGAAGCAAAAAAAACTGTTGCTATTTGGCTGTTTTTTTATTTACAACAACACAACGATTATCTTAAGCATATTTTGTGTTGCCACCAAAACGTATACGCACTCAAACCCTCATACGCACTCATGCACCAACACTAACACGAATACAAAATTATATTTCCTCTAAACGAACCAAACCCGAAAGACCCCACCACATGGCACTGCGAATACAAAAGCAATCCAAGAAAACGGAAGAAACTGTTGCCTACTTTTAGGTGTTCCAAATACTTCCAATGTATTTCATAATTTTCCCCAGAGTTTTTTTTCGCGTTTCCCTTCTTCAAACAAATGTTGAGAGAAAAAAAACAGAAGAAATAACAACAAATACAACAACAGATACAGTGACGACGACTAATGTTGTGCTTGAGGTGGTAACGTTGTCACATTTAAACTTTTAAATATTCCACCGGCCGCCCCATCTCTTTGCCATCATCAGCGGCAAGAGCGGTAGCAATCACGAGATACTAGATATGCCAGGAGATGAGATGGCGGAGCGGTATAGGAGGCAGGTTCGTTAAGTGCCATTGGTGGGGGCTCTATTGGGTATTTTTCGTATTATACCAATGGAAAAAAAGTGAACGCAAAAAGAGACGCACCCGCATGGAAATTGCTTTATTAACCAAATTTAATGGCACTTTTCTAATAAGCTGTTTTATATTACTTTAGAATGCCAACGCACGGCACCACCTCCAACACAGCCACCACCACCAACACTACCTCTACCACAACCCCCACGAGCTTCAGGAGAAGCAGTGCCTCAAACTGTGGCTGACTACGAACGAACGAATGAGTAGTGGCATTAGCTGATGAGGATGGTTCCAAATATTTTTTTCTTGGGGGGCATTAGTAGACAACACTGAAATAGACGTTGTATGTTGAATGGAATACCACTATTTATGGCCAGAGTAGGGGAAGAAGGCAACACTCAGCGACCCAACGACAGGAAAATATTTAAATATATTTACAACGAAGTGGAACAACCAAAGGCCACATGGATGTCCCCTCTTGATGAACTTGCATAAATTGATGTAGAAAAAAATTTGAATTTTTTGTCAACGTACAATTAATTTACTTCAGTTTCGTTTCCCCATGCGAATGCTGCAGATTTGCTTCACAGTTTTGCCTTATGGAATTCAACCAAATGATACAAGAGTGTTTCAAATAAGCAGGCATACATAAGTCGTTAGGGGGAATGGTTTTTTAAAACACCACGAGATATGTTATTACTTAAGTATAAATATATTTAGTGAGTGTATTTTTTTTTTCTTATTTAAAATGTTTTTTTAACTTTAACCTTTTTTTAAATGGCTTATATAGGGTTATCCAATAAGAGTGATATGATGTCTTACGGCCAATTCCACAATCTCCGGTTATCCTACAGTTGGAGCTAACCTACAGTTATAGCTGTCAAATTGTATGAAATTGAAATTTGTATTTTTTAACTGTGAGTTAGCTCTAACCGTAGGTTGTGAAATTGGGACTTGTTGTTAAGCAAATTCAACAGTTATTTAATTAATGTGAAGCACAATCGATACAATTAAGTTCTAAATAAAACGTCATTCAAATGGCATCCACGACTTCTTTTGCAGGTACGAATCCGATGAACCCAATTTTCGAGCACTTTTTCCACTAAATCAAGTCGTATGTCATGAATGGCACGTTTAATATTGACTTGTAAAGTTCGAAGAGAGCCTGGTTTATTTCGAAAGACCAATGACTTCAAAAAACCGCACAAGAAATAGTCTAATGGTGTTAAACCACAACTTCTTGGAGGCCATTCAATATCACAATTTCTTGAAGTAATCGAATCTCCAAACTTTTCTCGCAACAATTCCATTGTTTCATTTGCTGTGTGGCACTTAGCCACAATCGATCACTGGCAAAAAGATAGCTCTTAACGAGATCTAAAATATTGCTCATGGGTGTCAAGGTCGTTGGTCGACAGGAAAGTGTTTTTTTGGATTTAAAAAAAAATAGACAGCATCATTTTCAAATGTGAACGGAAAGTTTATTTTTATTAGGTCGTAGGTCGACTGTAAAGTGCTTTTTTGGATTTAAAAAAATGGACTTAGTGCACGAAAAGTTGCAATTGCAGAACGATTATTTTGATATTAAAACTGAATAATTTGTAGACGTTGTTCTTGCATATATCTCTCCATGATGAAATTGTAAATACTACTGAATACAATGAAAAACAAATGACAGATCATGACATATTACAAATAGTCTAGGTAGGCAAATATCTTCAAAGAGACTTTATGGGAAGTTGTATTCGAATGAATCAGTCAAATTATGTACTTGGGAATACCGAAATGGGCTAGACAAATACGCCTATTTTACAACAAACATACTTCTAAGACAGTGCAATGTAACAAATTGTAAGAGTTTATATGCACTGGTATTAAAGCTACGAGTTATTCAATTTGGTTATGACCTGATCATTTTGTGCGGAAGCTATCAAATGGAAAGTGGGCAATGACGCCCATTTTTCACTGGGCTTAAGTACCGTTTTTCTATGTTAGCTCTTGTTTCCGTAATATTCGACCACAAAGTTTGTTGTGAAATCGATAGGTTAGTTATCTCGGTGGTGATTTTAAATTAGAAGACTTCGGAATACACGCTTCATTTCAAAGACCGAAATAAGGGAAAAAATTGAAGAATTATTTCTCTTAAAACAGTCGTCCACGCTTCTCACCTCCTTACACCAGAAAAATTCAATCAAATCTTACAATATGTCAAACGTCATAAAAATCGTGGAAATTTGTAGTTGGCGTCGTTGAGTAAAATAGTTTTTGCGAAAAATTACTACCGGTCACCTTTCAATATATTTATGAAAAAATTTAGTAGGTTTTGTTGGTTAGCTTTGTTATTTCTATACGGGGCAAAATCGCTTTTTTTGATGTGTTTGAAACGAAAGAAAATATATTTGGAACATATATTTTTAAATATTATATATTTTATAGCAAATACATTTTATTTGAAAATCGACAAAATATATTTGAAACACATATATTAATATATTACTACAAAATATATTTGCAAACTAAATTTCTCAAATAAAATATGTGTTTAAGTACAAATAAAATTATTTTTTGGGAATTTCTCCAAATATATTTTATTTAAAAAATATCAAAACTTGCTGATCTTTTTGGAATTTCAGTTTAAATTTTTCCTTGGTTTCGATTTGTACCTCCCAGTTATGATACCATGTGCAGCACTAACTTCTATGCTATCAAATTTCTGAGTATTCCAAGCCATCATTAGTTGACAATCCTCCAAGTTATTTATTTTAATCCAAGATTATACTATTTCAATTATTATTTTTTTCAAAAATAATAGTCCCAAATAAAAATATATTGGGTTGTGAACAAAGATTTTTTTAGAACAACATCTTCCCAAATATATAATTTTTGTGTGTACCAAATATTATATGTTTGAGTGTACTCTAAACATATATGTTTCAAGCCGAATATGTTTAGGACAATATACTACAGAAACGATTTTTTTTCAGCGTGTATAAACACTTACCGAAAAATAATTTACAAAAATGTATGTACAAAACTAATATCATTAAATATTTTCTGCTACGAGTAGAAAAATGCACAAATTATGTAATAATTCGAAATCTGCTTATTTCTCACAAAAAAGTTGAAAAATTACTCATAATATTTTTTCACGAGAAATATTTTTATCAAAGACAGTCGATTTGTATGTCGATTTGTATGATAAACTATAAATATAAACTAAAAACGAGTGCTTTAAAAAAATGTGATTGCTTGCTACTTAACGTCATTTTAAATTATAACCTATAACTCGAAATCAATGAAAAATTGAATATGAAATTTAAGAAATCTGGGAAGCTTTCAAAATCTATTTTGTTTAAAAAAAGATTTTGAAAGCTTCCCATATTTGAAGAAATTCCTAAACAATAATATTATTTGTATACAAACGTATATTTTATTTGAGAAAATTAGTTTGTTCCAAATAAATTTGATTGATTTTGAAACAAAATGTATTTGCTCAAAAATATATAATATTTAAGAATGTGTGTTCCAAATATATTTTCTTTCGATTCAAACATATCAAAAACGGCGATTTTGCCCCGTGTAGGGTCTCCTACGTTTTTGGACTAGCACAGTGTAGTTATTTTCTTCGTATTGGAGGAGCCATGTCTATTTATCCCATCCTTCCACTTCAGGTGAAGTTATTTCCATAGAATCTACAAACTGACAAACTATATTCCACTCTTCTACGATTTCTGAGATATTTCCACCTTAGTGGCATTCTACACTCCTATTTAATTGTTCCCGCTCACTTTTAGTGAAGTTGCTAATACGAACTCAAGCTATATGCAAACGTAATTTTATTCTACTTTGATCAACCATTTCCGGGCTGTTCTTTCCTTAAATAAGGCCACGCCCAATAGCTTACAAAAAAATTTCCTTCTTCTACGATAAACAGTTTCTGAGATATTCAAAATGAAACAAACATTGCCCAGTTTGAAGAAATTTATTCAAAAGATTCGAAAAAGTTTCGAAAGTTGCAAATGGGTAAAAATAAAACAAGTGTGTCAACATTTTTTGGAAGGTTAAGATTTTTTTGATTTTTTTAATAATCTGGTTGAGATTTGGGAAAAAATGAAACAATTTGAACCGCTTTGCTATTTCTCCTGAAATATTGAACGAATACGACTGAAATTTTGCAGTTAGGTCCAAAACATTTCCTAAAATCTAAAAGTATATCATTAACTTTAATTACCAACTAACATATGAAAAATATTGCAATTTGTTTGCATATGCGAATAATATCACTTCATGAAGCAGCGATTTCAAATATTTTATATGTGGAATACGTCCAATTTTGACGTCCACCATAATCAGAAAAAACATTTTGGTAGATCGCGCCTTGGAAACAATTACAGCAAATTTACAGACACTATATTTTCGAAAATATTTTGCGTTCATGATTTCAGGACCCCAAGGATCTTTCCAATTTTGTCAAAATTCAAACCATAGGTAAGTCCATTAGTTGTGAGACCAAAAACGCTTTAGTTTTTTATAGGCGGATCAAGTTCTCTATTTAGACTTAGATTTTAGGAAGTGTTTCGGATCTAACGGCAAAATTTCAGTCGATTCCGTTCAATATTTCATGAAAAAAATTACAGTTATCTAAACACACTTGGAAGAATTGAATAGGTCATTTCGCAAAACGGTACAAATTGTTTTATTTTTTTTCTAATTCTAGACCAGATTATTAAAATATTAAAAAAAAATCTCGAACTTCCAAAAAAATGTTGACACACTTGTTTTATTTTTACACAAAATTAAATTAAAATTGTGAATCATATTAAAGGGTTTTCCAACAAGAGGTGTTATTTTGGTATTCAAAGAAAAATGCCATTATTTCATAATAAAGAGGAAGGTACGCCGTTAATAATGAAAAACAACATCAGCCAAATGGCCACCATGACCACGGTTACAGGACCATATCCTTTTCATGAAATTTTCCATAACCAAATCGCAAAGTGGCTACCCTATGTCCTCGATAGCCTGTCTTTGTCACGTAGCGCCTTCTTGTTGAAAGTAAACGTTGTCCAGATCAAAACCATCCAACTCCGACTATAAAAAATCATTAATCATCTCTCGATAGCACAATCCATTCACCGTAACTGTTGATCCAACCTCATTTTCGAAAAAGTAAGGTCCAATGACACCGCCGGACCATAAACCGCATCAAACAGTCACACGTTGAGGATGGAGATGCTTCTCAACAATAACTCTTGTCTTTTCCGAGCCCCAGATGCACAATTTTGCTTGTAGACGTAGCCACCGGGGGTGGAAATGGGCCTGATCAGTCGAGATGATTTTTCGATGGAATTCCGGATCATTTTCATGCATTTCAAGGACTTAATCAGCAAAGACACGACATTGTTGATGATCGGCCGGCTTGAGTTCTTGTGTTAACTGAACATTATAAGCCTTAAGACCCAAGTCATTATGCAAGATACGGTGTGGAATGCCCAAACAACGACGAGGAATGGACAAACCTGGGTTTTCTTCAAGACTTTGGGCTACAGCAGCAATATTCTCACTTGTTCTTGAGCGACGTGCACGGGTTTTATTCATCACATCACCAACTTGCCCCAACAACTCGAATTTTTCCACCAATTTCTGTATTGCGGTCCGACAAGGTGCTTCACGACGACCCAAAAATGCTTTAGTTTTGCGAACTGTGACTGCAAGATGTTCACCATTTTTGTAGTGAATTTTAATAATTTCAATGCGTTGTTGAATCGTGTATCGTTCCAGTTTTAGTAATGGCGTAGTTTCTACTTGTCAAATGTCAAAGAATAAAAGCTTCAAAAGTGACAGCTACCGAAATACCGGGTGATTCAAAATAACACCTCTTGTTGGAAATCCCTGTATGTTTGCTTATTCTGCTCGAACAATGTGGTGTAGGGCATAGCATAGTCGGCTCCGCCCGACTTTAGTTATTCTTTACTTGTTTAAATTCTAATAATATATATTCGAAAACAGTTACTTTTGAAATACATTGTTAAACCGCCTTTTCCTTCAATAAATAATGAATCTAATCTAATATTTTAATGATGCTTATAAAAATTCCTCGATAATACTCACTGATTGGCATCCCTCTTTCATGTACTGCAATGTAGGATTACGGATTACAACGGAATTTCGTAAGGGTCACCATAACGTATGATTGTTATTTATTCTCACTTAATCGGATACAAGCTAAGAACGAGGTGACGTATGAGAATGTATTAAGTATTTATTCCTTGCACGAAATTAATTCACTTAAATAACAATTACCAAAACAAAAACAACAAGAAGAAACAACAGCGACAAGACTTGATACCGAATGACCACGAACAGGGCGGCGATAGGCGAAAGCTCTTATCGCAAAGGGCATTCGAAACACAGAAGAAACACAAGAAATGAATGAAATGAAACGACTTTGGTCATAAGCCTTGGCCATCATCATTATAACCCTTTTAACAATTTTCTTAAGTAAACACGGCGACGTTTGTTTGAAGCTACTCAAACATTCATTAATATTTTGTTAGTTGGGCGGTCGGACGGACGGACGGAAGGCTGAAACTAAAAATGTTCGCCTTCACTTTCGCCCCATTCGTGGAGAGCTCGACACGCACATTCTCGATAAAAATTGTGACAAACAAATATGATACCGAGTCAAGTCGACGAAGAGATGGAACGGAACATGAAACGTGTTATGGGCCACCTGTTCGGCTTTTATTTTCTTTTCTGTTTTAGTTTTTTCTTTTCCATTTGGATTGTGTTTATTTTCTGTTTGTATTATTCAACTATATATGTATGTACCTGGAAAATGGGGGATGGTTGGGGGGCGGTGGGAGAACAGTAGGACCACAAAAAGCCTCTGATAGGAAAACTATATTATAGAGGTGGGGAGGAAAGTAAACACGAAACGAAAGCTTGTTGCATGTGGCAAATGGGAGGCTATTTGTGAAAAGAGCCCATACAAACAGGTACTGACCGGCTCTGACTGACTGCTACATTGTACGATACGGACGAACGAATGTCTGTCTCTATAAGTCGCATTAATTCCCTCGCGTGACCTACACATACACAGACGCTCGGTCAAATACACGGTCACCAGCACTCACAGTCACCTATCGCATGCACAGAGCGAGCCATCAGCCAAGTGTCCATCTATACGTCCATTCATCCATCCATCTGTTCGCCGTCCATTTGACCACTGTTATTGACTCTCTGTAAACCAAAGACGTTTGCACACAATCATCATTGAGTGAATGTGAGTGTGTGCGTGCTTGTTGATCTCCAATGTGTGTGTGTGTGTATGTCTATATATGTGCGAGTGCTTATTTATATATTTCTGGGCTGCAGATACATATTGATGGTCACTTAAGTCTCATAAAAGACCGTGAATCGATTTTCAATTATGCCGCATTAGGTTACAATAACACCCTCTCTCCCCCCCCCCACTCATACACACAGTGAATGAGACCGAGGCACAAACGTGCAACGATGGTGGCACCATGGATCGGAGAAGACCTGAATGGGAAAATATTTTCGCCACAAAGCAAACAACTATAAAGCAGGTGGTACGTACATTCAGTCTTGGTGGGTTCAATCCATTGATCAGATCACTATAATTTTTAATCTCCAACATTGTAGCGGGAATTTGAAATTTCTCAATGATAATAATGAGGTACTGTCACTAAATTTTTCATATCTGTATGAAAATAATAAAATAAAAAATCGAATCCAATAATATTTATCCTAGTGAAAAATGTTCTGGATTTCACAAGTAGTGTCAACATCTTCAGGCTTTTTTCAAATCGTCAAAATGCATTTTCGGAATCGTCTAACAAAAATCTACCAGTTACATACAGCTTTTGGGATTTTTCCGGGCTAAGGGCATGCTTCAAGGAGATTTATGTATTATTATGTATTTTCAAATGATATTTGCGGTTTCTAAAATTAAACTTAAAAATAAACCATTTCTGGCGTAGACACCTCAATTGATCGCCCATTACGGTGTTGGTCTTGGCAAGACGAACGTTTAAACTCTGCCACCAGGATTTTAAACGTTCTGGTGGAGCAGACTTCCCCATAGTTGAATCTGGCTAGGGAAATTAAGCCAAACTTGTTGTATATGATAGTAAATTGAATTCCTAATAATACAAAAACGCCAAGTCGGCAGAATTCAAAATTGCTTTGGAAAATTCGTATTTTTTGTTAAAATCAAATAAAATTGCAATTTTAATTGGAATGAGAAAAATAAGTTGGAACAGATCCAACGTTATTTTCAAATATAATTTGTAGGGGTGTTTCAAAAACAGTCGCCAACGCTTAACGTGTAGACCAAATCCATATTTTTTTGCGCCAGATAGCTGACAGAATTCTTAAAAAATACAAAAATTCATACTTATAAATTATTGTTGAGAAAAACATAAAAAAATGCTTTTAATATGGTGCTTTTATGCCGAAAAATCAAAAAATATTCAATATTGTATGTTATCGGAAAAAATATCGTAAAGATCCCTTATTTTTTTTTTCGCCCGATACTAGTAATGATATGCCATCTTTAAATATAAAATATAAATGTTCAAATTATTCGCGCGCAAAATTTTGAAAAAGTAATTTTGCTTTAGGTCTAAAAATGATTTTAGGTAGTATTCCAAAAACCATCTCCTTTAACTATAAGAACAAACCTATAACTTTTTTTGAGCCTGATAGTTGACACGTTTTTTAAAAATACAAATATTTATAAAATATATTTGAGAAAATTTTTAAAAAAAATCCATATGGTGTTTTTATGTCGAAAAATCCAAAAAATATGTATTTGTGTCATCAGAAAAAATTTTAAAGATATAAATTTTTTTCGAAAAAAAAATATTAATGTCATATCCTCTTTAAAAAATAAATATAAAATTACAATTATTCGTGCACAAAAATACTTTTGCTTTATGTCTAAAATTTTCTTGCGACAAAAAATTAACACACGGGGCAAATTCGCCTTTTTTGATATGTTTGAATCGAAAGAAAATATATTTGGAACACAAATTTGTAAATATTATATATTTCTGAGCAAATACATTTTATTTGAAAATCAATAAAATTTATTTGGAACGCATATATTTATATATTACAACAAAATAAATTTGTATTTAGGAATTTCTCCAAATATACCTTGTTTTCAAAACGTTGCAGATTTTTCGAATTTCATTGATTTCGAGATACACCTTAAATCATTAATTTTATATTTATGTTTATTCCAAGTCGTAATTTTTTGTCAATCAATCGAGTTTAATTATAAAAGATTCTTACGAACATTTAAAATTTCTGAAAAAATGATCGTTGAATTACTGAAAATCAGAAACTTCGAGTGTACCCCAAACATTTATTTATTTCAAGCTGAATACGTTTGGGACAATATATTACAGAAGCGATTTTTTTCAGCGTGCAGTAATGCATTTAAGGAGTTCCTAATAGCAACAAGGATAACAATTTGGCGCGCTTCCAATGATGTTGTATGTCAGTAGTGTACATAAAGTACTAATTAATGGTTACGATGTTATTAGTTAATTTAATTTTCCAGTAGGTGTATAAATATTGACAATTTTCGGGAAACATTTATTTAATTTAAGGTTGTTTATCTGAGGAAGATATTTACAAAATTATCTGAGAAGCTCGCGTGTTCCATGCCAGGGAAAACATTTTCCAAATAACACAAACAAAGGTTTAATGACGTACCTTACAAAAAGATTCTGATCCTATTATAAGTTCAATACGGCTTAAAAATCTTAACATTGCCAATATTTTTAGGAGTAATATATCAAGTATCCTTTAAACTAAGATATATCTATGCGGTATTTTTAATGACATTTTTTACGAAGATGATAATATTATTTTAGAAGTCAACGAAGGAAACTCTTCTGACAAATACATGCATTAAACTTTTAAAACGAAACAATACAGTAAAATACTACGCAAAAACACTATGGTCCACGTACCCGACGTTTGACATACAGAAATTTTCCCTATTGAGTCTTGAACTTTATCTCACCATATTTGTAATCTACGCAAAATTCCCTTTAATTTGATGGGTCGCACGATATATGGACCAAAAACCCATTTTTCAATATCTTCTAGGGGGCTGTGTTGAGGGATCTTGAAACAATTCCTCTCAAAATTTGTGCACACATTTACTCACAGCAAAGCCTATTACGCTTTACTATCCCGAAAGCTATATCCCGTCGAAATTTTGGATTTTTAAGCACCCGGAATAATTTGCATAGGGTTACGAGACCCGCGGTCCGATTGGGTCCACTCGGGACCCTTCTGTTTTTGTCACATCGATACATGAAGACAGAGCACTGTGTGACGTGGAGCCTTAAAACATATGGTTTAGAAGGTTGCTACTTTTCACGAAAGTAATGTTTTCAAATGTCCTATATGATGCAGAAAAGTCAAATTTAAGCTTTCCAATACTTCTTCTATAAAGGCAAACCACGGTACCATTATAAGAACATAGGTTTACGAAATAATTCCAATATAATATAAATAATAATTTCCAATATAAAACTACGTCCAATAGCTATACATTATCAACATTATCATACTGCCCTCCGCTAAAGTCCCCCAAAAGCAACACGTATTTTGACCCACTTTTGCTCATAGGATTATATTCATATACTCGTCGTACCTTTCCATTGGTCATTCGTTCATTCATTGAACGATTCTCGCCTTCATTTTCGTTACAAAGAGCTACAAAGTTTCTGTTTTTTCAATGCCACAAAAGAATTAAAAAATGTTAAGGGTACCGTCGGCCAAGAAAGGCCCATGGAAAGTGCCAGGGAAACAAAAGAAAATAACAACATACGAATATACATACAACAAAAACATGACACATATGTTTAAATAAAATACTTATGAAATTATACTCTGAGGAATTTGTTTAAAATTCACATTCAGACGCCGACAAACTATTGATGTCATTGGTGCCTCTGTCCGTGTCCGAGAGTTCGTTTGCAGACGCACATGGATGGATGACGAGCGATTGTGCCCTTACCTACCTACATATGTTGTCCACAACATACGTATACGTCCATACGTTCATATGTACGTCTCTAGTATTACGTGGATTTTTTATAGCGCTCCTTTGTTTGGTTGCCATCTCCTCTGGGGGATTTACATACGAATGCACATTGCCCTATTGTTGGGCTAAGGGATGTGAACTTGTGTGGGTGGGAGAGGTTGTGGGGAGGGGGGATTCGTCAATAAAACTGTTCGGCTTTTGGAATATACTTATTTCCATGGGTATTTTAACAAAGTAAATTGAATCATCGGATCTAAAGTAATGCGATTAAGCCAAGAAAATTGTTTACTCTGTTGAATACTCGTACATGCAGCTTGTTAGCCATGGACAACTGGTGGCTAGTCTGGATAGTTTAATTCGTCTTTTAATAGTTTCTGACCTAGAAATGTATTTTTGAATTCTCGAGAATGTCTATATTAAAAAAATAATCTTGGGGACATTTATGTTTTTAAATGAAATATAGTGTTTTTTGCATATCTACGAGTATATGAAATTAACTGCAAAATTAAAACATATTTTAATTTGCAGTTCATATTATTAACATTTTTCAGTTATTCTGAGGCCACTACTGTAACTAGACTAGTCAAGCCGCGTTTTCCATATAGTGCCTTAAATACACAGGTAGAATGTTGCTCACTAAAACGAAGAACGTTGTCATTCACTCTAAGAAACTAGTTTGAAATTAAGAAAAAACGTCTATAATTCAAAAAATGTTTTTTATATATAATTTTTAAATTTGTAAATATTTATATGGTTTTTTTGGTTCTTTAGAAATGTATTTATATAAAGTTTCAACACATTTTTGTTGTTTCCATTTAAAGAAAATGACTAAATGAAATCTTAGTGTGGTATACACAAATAACACTATGCCATAGAAAAAATTTTACCAACATTGTTATATTTTTTTTTTATTTTAATAAGAAGGAAATGAACAATGTAAACATCACGTTTTGCATTTTTTGGCAACATTGATTTACCACTTCTTTATCAGCTGTTTTCTGTGGGATTTCTAAATAAAGTA
Organism: Eudasyphora cyanicolor; assembly: GCA_963930755.1. Classification (NCBI taxonomy): domain Eukaryota; kingdom Metazoa; phylum Arthropoda; class Insecta; order Diptera; family Muscidae; genus Eudasyphora; species Eudasyphora cyanicolor. Next base: position 286,373,709 of record OZ005735.1, on the reverse strand, counting down.
CCAAATAACAATTAAGTACAGTGAATTGTGGTAATTTCAAATTAAATTTTTCATAATAATAATTCACAGTTTTTAAAAAATAAAAAATGGAAAATAATATCAAATGTGAGTACTTTATTAATATATAGAGATATTTTTGCGAACTCGTATATTTGATTGGTTAAATTGGAAAAATTTAAATGACCTTAAGATGGGCTAATGGAATTATGAATTTGAATTTTATTTAGAATTACACAATAATGCTTGCACTTGCAAGACATAACATTATAACATTTCTATAGGACAACCATTCATCTTCCAATTCTAATATATTTCAACTGCGGATGTGTGCAAACTTTTTTAAAAAGTTAATTTGCAGATGTTAAATTTAGTATTGTCAAAAAAAATTTGTAAAATTCTAATTTTTTAATAAAATCCTATTTAAAATATAACGTTATATGTTACTTCTTTAAATTGCTAAAAAAGGTATACTGGTAACTTCGAAAGATGATGTACACTCCAAAAAAAAATGTTTACAGTCGGTGTCAAATTTCCTATAGTGCACTGTACAAAATTTCAAGCGATTGTATATGCAGAAATCGAAGTTATAAGCCGTTAACTGTTTGTGCAAAATCCACTTGAAGGGGAGGACTGTAGGTCCTATACAAGAATATATCTGCAAAAAATTTCAAATATTTGTATGGATTGGAATCAAAGTTACTAACCGTTACATTTTTTTGCAAAATTGTCAATTTGAATGGGAGGTACCAAAAGAGGTGTTGCGACAACGCCCAGTTTTTACGATACTATAAAAGCATTACATTTCACAAAATTGCAAGTATTAGTTTGGCAAAGTTATAAGCCGATAACTGTTTGTGCAAAATGGTCCATTTGTATGGGAGGTAACAAAAAGGGCGTGGCAACTTCACCCATTTTCCTACTAGCATGTTCTATCTTTGAACTAAGCCTAGGATAGAAAAAACAAGTAAGAAAGTTTCAGTCGGCTAAACCGACTAAGCTATACCCTCACTTTGTGAGTAATATAATATGAAATATAACACGAATTAATCTGTCAATTTGTGTGGGAGGTACCAGAAGGGGTCTACAAATACACCTTTTTTTCGCTGAACAGTATACTTCAAATTCATTGGACTTTACCAAATTGCGGTTATGTGCACTGGTATATTAAAGTTATGATATATTCCACATTGGAATGATTGGACCATTTTGTGTGGGAGGTACCAAAAGGGGCGTAGCAACTTTGTCTATTCTTTCTAGGGGATAGCGGCTAATTAACTAATACTATGTGTGGAATTTCAGAAAATTCGAATAAGTAATATAGATGTTATTAGAGAATTTTAGCCCTTTGTGGGGGTGGTACTAGGAGGAGTAGACCAATATTGCCTATCATCGAACATAGCCTGTAATAGAAAAAAATATTACCACATACCAAATTTAAAGTCAATCGTTGACTCCTTTCGAGAGTTATCGTGCGCCCCATCCAGACATACAGACAAACAGACAGACCGACGCACAGTGGAATATTTTCACACAAGACGCGGCAAAAATTAGAAGGAATTGAGCTAGAGCTTTGAAATTTGGTACATATCACTCATTTCGCCTAATTAGCTAAAAACCAATTTTTTGTTTAAATCCGCCCATAACCACGGCTACTTCCCACATAACCTAAAATTAAAAATCTTGGTATTTTTCTCAATTTAGCATTTATATTATTACAAATCGCTTGTAGAGATTGTATTTGAGTCCTCAATTATATAAAAATTACAAGTGCCACGCCCAACGCCCATATATCAATTTAAATTTTATACGATGTTGGAAATTACAGGAATTTTTTTTTATAAAACGCTTTGTATCTTGTGTTCGATGTAAATCAGTACATAGAACAAAGTAAATAACTAAAGCGCAATACATTAGCTCAACATTTGAAAAAAAATCATGATGAAATAGTTTACAGTTTTTTGTTAATTAATCAATCATTCCAACTATCCAGAAAAAATCATCATTGATATAGCAATGTGTTCATTAATAATACGTAATTTTTAAAGCATACTTTTAGGAATATGTTGAAAGGACGCACAAACAATGAGGCATGTATATATAGTAGATTGGCAAACAAATTTTCGCTTATAGGATTATTTACCTTGTTCATGTCGGTTGCCGTTTAATTCGGTCGGTAATCTTTGATGTAAACTGAGATACTCTTCCAGCTCAAGAGCAACTTGCTTTTATACATGCTTTTTGTTATATTTGCAGTCAATTTATCATTTGCCCTTAAGGTATGCTTTGGTAATGTTGTTCAATACATAGCAACATGGATTAAAAATAACGAATTTTGGATTGTTTTTTGCCGAGTAAGTTTTACCATTTCGTTAAATAAATCAACATAGACAGGTATAGGCAGAATTTTCTTTTCGCAATGGTTAACTAAGTCCCTAGTTTATACATTTTTGTTAATGACAAGACCTCGGTCGGCCTCGGAAGTATAATTTTATCCTGGAGAAAATGAAACACCCTGATTTTTGGCAACTTGCAAGTAAACCACAGATTAAATAGGAAAATGACAACACTATTATATTTTTTTTAATGCAAAAAAACACCTCAAAAGGTTCTGTATAGTAAGACTTAAACGAAGTTCCTAAGCGTTTCATAGTTTCGGAGATATGGGCTTACAAAATACTCTCTTAAATGATAAACTTTGGAACCATTGTACCAGTTATGAATTTCAAATGCTTGTACCGCGATATTTCGCCAAGATATCGGCAAAACCTTTGAAGATTTAGTTAATTGGAATGTGCTTTACAGATTGGAACCAAAAATTTCGAGATTGGGCCTTATGAAAATTGGGAGTTTTTGCCGCTCATAATACACTGTGCGACGGACATTGCTCAAATGTACTTAGTGTCTTTGGATTTCTTCGATGTGTTACACTTTTGTCATTCTGTTACTCCTGTGGAAAGTTACCGTGCGCACCAGCCAGACAAACAGACTTACGGACATTGCTCAAATGACTTAAAATTAACCAAACTTGATTTCCGGCGAATGTTCTTGGGGACTCTTTGGTCACTCATTCAATGTGTCACACTTTTGGCCTTCAGCAAATGAAATATACCCTAGTTCGCAATAGTGGGGATATAAAACACGATTTTGTTGACTTTCTCTTACTTCTACCAATAGGGCTATAATTTCTATATTTATCCATAGATATTTTCAAATAGGCATTGTTTTTTTGCATCAGCAACATTTTTTTCTATTTCTTATGATTTTTCGTTGCATCAAAAAACGATTTCAAATTTTTTGTAATTGTTTTAACGACAGTCACTAAATTTCTGCTCGATCTAATACTTAAAACATGTAAGAAAGTTCAGTCGGGTAAACCGACTAATGAATCCCCTCACCTTGAGTCTCAAAAAATATTAGTAAATTTACATTTTTTTTATTTTATTTAAATTATTATCAATTTAAATAGCATTTAATAACTTTAAAGTATGTACTGGTATTAACGTTGAAAGATGTTTGGTACGATTGGTCGATTTGTGTGAGAGGTACCAAAAGGGGCGTCCCAATAACGTTCACTTGTCTCTGGACTCTAGGTACTATAAAATCATTACACTGTACAAAATTTCAAGTCTTTGTATGCACTTCGCCCATTTTTTTTTCAGGTAATAGTGACTTATTATACTATGTGTAGAATTTCAGAGGATTCAAATAAGTAGTATAGAAGTTATTAAATAATCAGTATATTAACTAAATGTTAACCCTTTGTGGGGGAGGTACTGGAAGGAGTGGACAAATATGGCCCATCTTCGAACTTAGCCGAAGATAGAAGAAAATATTACCACATACCAAATTTGAAGTCAATCGGTTACACATATCGAGAGTTATTGTGCGCACCAGCCAGCAGACAGACGGACGGACATTGCTCATTCGACTTAAAATGACTCAAACCGGATATCCGCAGAACATACTTAGGGTCTAAGGTCACTCCTTCGATGTGTTACACTTTTGGTTCGTAGCAAATGATATTTACCCTCCTCTCTATGGTGAGGGGATACAAATAATGTTCAAACCTATATAAATGGTATCACCTATATACATAGATGGGTTAACCTCCAATTTTCCAAGCTATGATTTAGCTAATCAACAGTTAAAGTTAGTAAATTTCTTACGATTTGATAAAAAACAAACTTTTGTCACTTCGCTTGTAACACTTCGAAATTACGATTGACGATATATACGAACATGCCAAAATTCAACATATTCCAACTCGAGCAGTCTCGTTGAAATGTTGTCTACTATCCAATAGGACAAAACATGGTGCATGTATCATCCCGATCAGAAGGCATCGGTTTTAAAAGTTCACTCACTTGACATGAAATCTCCCATATACAAAATAGACGATTAAAAGACAATAATTGAGGACTTGACAATAAGAGTGGTCCATTTTTACCGAAGTATGAGTTAATTCATTCATAAGCACAGCTCTACCGTTTAGTAAATAAAACCCTTCACCCTTAGCTATGTACATACGTACATATGTATATTGTATTGCAATTGTTCGACGATGTATTAAAATCTTTGGAAAAACTAATTTCTCAGGACTTCTACAGGATACACTGCATTAGATTGCAAAATTTAAGAAATGCAATTTCAAACTTACCCATTTTATAGTTGTAACTGATGTTGCTGTTGTTGTTATTGATGTTGCCGCTGCTGGGGGCTGTCGTTGCTGCTGCTCCTTTAGTTGCTTGATGTTGATTACTATTGCAGCTTCCGGTACTGGTCGTGTTGCTGCTGTGGGTGCTATTGCTGCTGGCACAGCTGCTGCTGCTGTTGCGACGATGCTTGTCCTTCGAAGTCATCTCTACTAATGATTGGGCCGCCGACCACTCCAGTCGTTCACATAGCTCCACATCGTCTTCGTCACTGATTAACGTAACACATTCGTTGGCTGCGGTGGCCCGCGGCGAGAAGGCGGCCAAAGGCGGAGGTGGTAAATCGTTGGCCAAAGATTGATGTGAGGAGTTTTTATTAATGCCGTCATTAACCACAATGCCACCATTTGTTGTGCGGCTGTTGCTGATGTTGCCGTGACCGTTGTTGTTGTTGTTGGTGGTGGTGTCGGTGCTGCCGTTATCGGCGGTTAAGGCACCTAGGCGCCGGGGATTGTATAAATCAGCGGATTTTTTAACAATGTATATGGTGGCGGTTTGTTGTAATTGCTGGCTTCTTGGATGCTGCTCCTGCTGTAAATCTTGTTGATATTGACCGGCCAGTGGCTGATGGTGTTGGAACTGCTGTAGGTTCTGTTGCTGTTGTTGATGTTGATGTTGACGTTTTGCATTTTGTGTTCCACGCCGACCACTTTGGCTAACAATGAAGTTTGTCTCGTGTGGTGGCTGTGGAAAAGGACGATGTTGGTGCTGCTGCTGCTGGAGGCTAGCTATGCTGACCGTTGGGTATGCTGCGGAGGAGGCAAAGGTGGTGGCGCTGGCTGGTGGCGTATATGCGGATGCCTCAGAATTCTTGGCTAACACTATTTTACTTGTAGCCGCTATACAGTCCACAGACATTTTTGTGGTGTTGACCCTTTTTGTCCGGTTTCGTTATCGTTTCCTGGTCAATGTTGCTTTGCTTCCTTTTATTGCTGGTTTCCTTTACACTTTCCCAATAATATGTATTTCAAGTTTGCATGTGTTCGTGGGAGAGAATGAGGTTGGGATTGGAGTTCGGGTTTGGGGGAAATGGTATCAATAGAATTACAACCTTTTTGTGTTTAACTTGAGGTTTTTGCTTTGTCGTATCCTTTAAAGGATTCTGTCATACTTTGCTGGCTCTGTTCTTAAGAGTTGCATTAAGATTTCTTGCCTGTTGTTGTAGTTTTAGTTCTTGTTGTTGGTGTTGGGGACTTGGAGTGTCGTTTGCAAACATTGAGAGATAATTTCATTGAAGAGTTCCAAAGTTTTGCTTTAAAAGGATAATTTTGTTAACCAAAACAGAATACGAAGATGTATTGAATGTATCTTCTCTTGTGTTTTGTCTTTTTTAAAGAAAAATGTTGCTTTTTGAAGTATTTCACAGGTTTAGGTATTGCTTTCGTTGTTTAAGTTGACTTGGGGTTATATATGTATTTTTTTTGAATTTTTCTTTGTTTCTTTTCTTTGCTTCTTTCAGTATTCTAAGGAATTTTTTGTATGTTTTCAATTTAATTGGCTTATGTTTTCTTATTATTGGTTTCAAATTGAATATTTAATTTTTTGTTGACTTAAGAGCTGTGCGTTCCTTTGTTCGATTCACGTTTTTCCTAAAACGATAAAGATGAATTGGTTAATTATTTCTTGTTAACTTAGTGGATTAAATAAATATTAATGAATTTTAAATTAAACATTACACAATGTGTGCAAAATTCAAATTAAAAATGTATCCTCGATGAAAACAATTTATCCCGCAAAATGTCGACCCGCTAAATCTGGCATTGACCGTTTTTATACCCTCACTTTAGTGTGACGAGGGTATATATCATTTGCTACGGAAAAAAGTGTAACACGTCGAAGGAGTGACCTAAGACCTCAAGTATGTTCGGAGGAAATCCGTTTTGGGTCATTTTAAGTCGAATGAGCAATGTCCGTCCGTCTGTCTGTCTGTCTGTCTGTGTGTCTGCTGGCTGGTGCGCACGATAACTCTCGAAAGGAGTAACCGATTGACCTCAAATTTGGTATGTGGTAATATTTTTTTCTATCTCCGGCTAAGTTCGAAGATGGGCCATAGTGGTCCACTCCTTCTAGTACCTGCCCCACAAAAGGTTAAAATGTTGTGAAATATTGATTCTTTAATAACTGCTATACTACTTATTCGAATCTTTTGAAATTCCACACATAGTAATAGCTTATTAGTCGTTATCAACTCGAGAAAAATGGGCGAAGTCGCCACGTCCCTTTTGGTACCTCCCACACAAATGCACCATTTTGCACCAAAAGTTAACAGCTTATAACATTAATAACAGTGTATAAAAATACTTGAAATTTTGTACAGTGTTATGCTTTTATATTGCCTACAGTCCAGGGAAAAATGGGTGTTGTTGTCACGCCCCTTTTGGTTCCTCCCACACAAAGGTACCTTTTTGCACCAAAAGTTAACAGCTTATAACATTGAAACCAGTGTATAAAAATACTTGAAATTTCGTACAGTGTAATGTTTTTATAGTGTCTATAGCCCTGTGAAAAATGGGCGTTATTGCCACGCCCCTCTTTGTACCTCCAACACAAAATGCCCAAATCATACCGCAATTTAATGTCTCATAACGTGTATACCAGTGCACATAAATGCTTATAAGTCGGCACAGTGCAATGAATTTAAAGTATCTAATGTTCAGCAAAAAAAAGGTTTATTTGATAAACCCCTTCTGGTACCTCCCACACAAATTGACAGAATAATTCAAGTAATATTCAATATTACATTACTCACAAAGTGAGGGTATACCTTAGTCGGTTTACCCGACTGAAACGTTCTTACTTGTTTTACTGTAACATCGTTTTCGAAATATTTAGCCACAATGTTTGCTGGGTAAGCAAAAAGGTTATTAATTTCAGATACAATTATAGTATAAAAGACTTTGGAATAGAGGTTCCATGTCATTGAAGGAAATAAAGGAGACATATGAAGAAGTATTTTTCGCAAAACACCCGACATTACCGCTCATTCCCTACCCCTGAAAATTTCACTCCAAAAATAATGATATATCAAATGTCATAGAAATACACAGATGGATTTTTTTATGATGTATTTGACAAAAACATTTTTTATAAAAATCACTTTAGGTCCGCACATTTGTTCCATGTTCCATGCCTTCTATACAAAAATTTTGTCTGAATATACTAATCTCTTTGTTTTCCTAGCAAACTTTGTGGCTAATTATCTCGAAAACTCGATGTCACAGGAAAAAACGGTTAAGCCATTCAATTTAACGGGTCGAAATTATGCGGGGAAGTTGTTTTCATCGAGGATACATTTTGGTACACCCGCAGAGCTATTATTATTGGACAAAATAGTCGTATAAGAGTTGAGAGTTCTTCCTCCTCTTAAACACTTAAGTCTCATTAAGTTCAAACGCTCTATCTTCGAATTTATCTTATAACCATAGAATCATGATGCTATTCCACAGTGTGGTTCGTGGTATTATGACTTTGGGTATTTATTTGTAACACACAAAGGAGTTGGTTCCTTCTTTTTGTATACTAATCGACTTAAAATCACTTTCTGAGTCGAGTTGCCAATGTCCGCCTGAACATGGATTTTTGTAGTATAGATAGATCGCAATGTAAAGCTGGACTAAATTTTGTCACAGATTTTCTCGGTTTTATATATATAAACGAATTAAACAATTCGAAATTTCATCCGATCTTTATGTAATTTAAAGAGAGTTATTTCTCGGTTAAATTTTATATACAGCCCTCTATATACATATCGTCATTAGAAACGAAAAAGAGCGTAACTACAAGACAATAGAAAACATTGCATCAAAATACCTATCCTGACACATTTTTAGTGACCAACTAACAAAAATGTAGAATTTATTAACGAAATTCAAAATGGCCAAACAACAAATTATTTCTTTTTTCATAGTTAAAAATTCCAATTTTTGCAAACAATTTATAAATCATGTTTGAGGGAATTTATATATGCATCATTATGTTTAGGCATTATCCTGAAAACACTGTTTTTCTAAGGACAGCATTTTTTTTTTGGTTTTTGCTTCTCCTGTAAAATTTTCCAATATGATGATACGCCCTTTCTCGTTCCTGATGACGATATATCATCGGCTCAATGCTATTTTGTTCCATACGCCATTTTGTATGATCGGAGAAAAACTCAATTTATTGTTTGAGTAAAAATGGGACTGAAGAGTTGCATACTTTCTATTCCATAGGGTTCCCAACAGTGTTTGTATTATTCTCATGCAGTTCTATGCCATTACATTAAAAAATAAGCAAATTATAAAAATTTTTGTACATGGCAAGAACGTAAAATACGAATTCAAAAATGTAGGGCGATAGAAAAATGGAGACACAGAACAAAAATTTAATTTCCCGTTATTCAGAGTTACATAGATTTACCCTACCAACATCTCGAGAACTAGAGCAGATAGGAAAGAAATTATTGCAGATTCTGAAAGAGCATGCTTGAAACTAATATTATCAACTCCTAACTCAAAAAACAAAAAACTGGCGTATGGCCCAAAATAGCATTAAGCCGACGATATATCTGAGATTTTCAATCCAATCAAACAAATGTGAAGATAATCTAGTCCAGTTTAACGCTTTAAAAAATTGATAGATTCTAATTTATTAGCCGTATAGCGTGTAAATCTGGGGGCATAACGAAACCATTATACTCTTCAGAAAAGCCCTCACACCGAAACGCAGTAAAAAGATAGGCCATATAAAAGGTATGATTGTATAAATGTTATGAACATAAAAATTGTTGGTCATAAACGAAGTTGTGGTCATGATTTGACTTCTTTACTCATTACATACTGGACCCTACAATAGCTAGTTATCTTAATCGTAAATATAAAATTGTAAATATAAAGACTAACTGGCCCTGCAGGGGCCTATGCAATATTACCCTATTTCCTATTTTGAACATTTTTTGCAAACAATTTTTAAATCATGTTGGTAGGAATTTATAAATTAAATTGTGAACGAGGGTATATATCGGTTTCTGCGGGCCAAAAGTATATCAAATTGAAGCAGTGACCTAAGATACCCCAAGAATATTTGGCGGAAATCCATTTTGGGCCATTTTAAGTCATTTGAGCAATGTCCATCCGTCCGTCGGTCTATCTGTCTTGCTGGTGCGTACGATGACTTTCGATAGGAGTAACCGCTCGACTTCAAATTTGTTATGTGTTAATATAGTTAGTCCACGCCTACGAGTACCTCCACCCAAAAGGTCAACATTAGTGAAATATTGGTTCTCTAATAACGTCAATACTACTATCCTATCTATTTCACAATTTCGCACATAGCATTAGTTTTTTGGGGTGCCGTGACATAACTCCCAACGGACATAACGACCGAAACGATTTTGGGAGTTATGTCCTCATATAATCTAGGACATAGCACCCAAAATTGTTGGGACTTATGTCCGATGGTATCGAGTGGACATAACGCCCAATGGGAGTTATGTCCTTTTTATTCATTTACATAAAAAAACTTTGTTTTTTATTTCTTATATATATTGAAATACAATTTTACCCGAATATATAATTTAGTTCAAGTGTAAGAGTAAATATTTATAATATGAAATATAATAGATTTGATAATATACATATATTGGTCTATATCCTCATAATTAATATAAATGGAAAATTCTTCAGCGCTTCCTACGCTTTAAGTTTGAAAATTTTTTGGTCTACAAACAGTAGGATATGTTCATATGATTTTTATTTTTTATTAGCCATTAGTATGAAGACAAATGGGAAAACCTACAAGTAAGTAACTAACATAAATGTATTTATCAAAGATGAAACGAGTTGTGGACGATATAAAATTTGAAGAACATAGAAAACGCCGCAGGAGAAACTTTTTTTTTAAAAAAATCGCGCGATTTTTTAAAAAAAGTTTCCCCTTCTTTCCGAAATTCAATGATTTTTTTTATCTAGGATTTTTTTTATACATGGCTACCTTGAGAATTATAGATTATTAATAATTGCTTGTATCTGGGACCACCGAAAAATAGCATTCATCGTACAGATAAATATTCCTTTAAATTCATTTGGTGATGGATGGTGACAAAAATAATGTGTAGGGAAAAACAATATCGAAGATTATATTGTTTGATAACATCTTTCCGTGTCTCTCATAAATGATTCATTTTTAAATAAATTTATGAAATCTCGTGGACTTCAAGGAGATTTTGGCATGGTGTCCAATTTTATCCTTCACAAGTGGCGTTGCATTTTATTAAAAACAACCAATTGAGTTGTATTTTCATTACTTTGGGTGTTACGACCTCGGTTTGTTAAGTCCCAATATACATTGGGTGTTATGTCCGCGTTTTTTGTGGATGTTATGTCCGAGAACGCTCTGCGGACATTACGCCCAACCAATTTTGGGAATTATGTCTAACTATACTGGAGGACATAAGTCCCAAAATCGATTTGGGCGTTATGTCCGTAGGGGTTAAGTCCGGGCACCGTTTTTTGGTCGCTATGACCTTGAGAAAAATTGAAGAAGTTGCAACGCCCCTTTTAGTACCTCCCATGCAAATGGACAGTTTTGTACAAAATGTTAACGGCTTATAACTTTGATTCCAACCCATACAAAGACTTGAAATTTTGTGCAGCGTAATGCTCTTATAATACCTACAGTCCAGTGAAAAATGGGTGCTATTGACACGCCTCTTTTGGGGAAAATTTACCATTTTGCAAAATAAGCTAACGGTTTATAACTTTGTTTTTAGTCCCTACAAATGCTTAACATTTTGTGTTGCGAAATGCTTTTTATACACAGAAAGAAAAATGCCGTACTAAATTCAAGTAAAAAATTCTTATTTTAAGAAGAAATCGTACTTAAACTACTTTTAAGTACGTTCATACTAAGTTTTTCTTAAAACAAGTACAAATCGGCTTACATTAAAAAAATAAAGCGCAGAAAGGCTTACTATAAGTATATAATACTTGCAAATAAGTAAACTTTCCTTAAAAAGGAAAATTAAACCTAATATGTCTTAAATTAAGAAGAAAAAGCTTATTTTAATCTCTGAGAGGCAGAATAAAGATAGAGCACAATAAAATTGCCCTCTCAACCACTCTCATTGAAGTGGTTGATTTTGGCTGATGCAACATCAAACACACACGATATAAATCGAGGAGACGAATATGTAAAAATATTTGTGCGCAACGATATTCAATTGGTTTCTCGTTCAAGCGATGTTTGTGAATACATTACTTGGCGATATCTTTTTTAATTTGTGAGGACAGGATTTGTTAAAAATTCTTGTTCGTTTTGTTGACGCTATCCCTTATATGTTTGGGTTTTAAATCGAATAATTACAGCCAAACTTTTACTTTTGCTGTCAATCAATTGTATTTTGATATAACCTTTGCAAATAATTTGCATTCTTTACAATATAGAGCCAAAAATGGTATAATATAAATGGTACATAGGTATACAATAAACGAAAGCACAATAAATCAAGTATGATCAGGATTAAATCAAGAATTTATCAGTCTTAAATCAAGTATTAAAATCAAGTATTTGACAGGCTTAAATTAATCAAAATGTTCTTCATTTAAGCCCGTTATTCACTCAAATTAATCCCATAAAATTCTTAAATCAATCGCTTTATAGTTGAAATGAGAATATTTCGGCTTAAAATTAAGCCTACTCAGGCGTAATGAGCGCTAAGATTAAGAATTCACGGCTTGAAAATACCTACTTGATTCAAGTATTTTGTACTCGGTTTAAGAAAAATCGTACTTACCGTACTTTTGACACCGCTACGGCTTGATTCAAGTACGGATTACTCAATTTTTTCTTTCTGTGTAAAACCTATAATCCCGTGAAAAAGGCCCATATATATAGCCCATAGCAATGTGTAACAATGTCTTGTTGCCTGGTACACACGATAACTCTCGAAAGGATTAACTGATTGACGTCAAATTTGGTATGCGGTAATATTTTGTTCTATCTCCACTAAGTTCGAAGATGTACCATATTGGTGCACTTCTTCTAGTACCTCCCCAACAAAGGTTTAATATGTATTTACCGAAATATTGATTCTTAAATAACTGCTATACTTTTTACTCGAATCTTCTGAAATTCCTCACATATTATAAGTTTATTAGTACCTATCACCCAAAGAAAAATGGGCGAAGTTGCCACTCCCTTTGGTACCTCCCACACATATGGACCATTTTTCACAAAAAAGTAACTTCTTATATCTTTAATATCAGTTTATACAAATACTTGAAATTTTGTACAGTGCAGTATTTTACTACTACCTATAGTCCAGTAAAATGTGGGCTATATTGGCACGACCCTTTTGGTACCTCCCACACAAATCGACCATTTTTCATTTATATCTTTAACATCAGTTCATACAAATACTTAAAATTTTTTACAGTGTAATGCCTTTATAGTACCTTGAGTCCAGAGGAAAGTGGGCGTTATTGACACGCCCCTTTTGGTACCTCCCACATAAATAGTCAAGTTTTCACCAAAACAGCTAATGACTTTAATATTAGTAGATATTTTATAGGTATTAAATGAAATTTAAATTGATAATAATTTTATTAAAACTAAAAATAAGTAAATTTACGAATATTTTTTGGGACCGAAGGTGAGGTATGTCGGTTGACCCGACTGAACGGGTCTTACTTGTTTTTCCTATATGGGTAAATCCTGGGTTGCGGACGTTACTTACGTACGCATTTTGTTTTACTAATGTTCATCCCGTTGGCGTTCTGAATGCTATACTTTCATATAACCTTCAGCAACCACAATTTACCTCAATACTTTTGATGATTGCGATATTCGCGGCGAAAGTTCCGTTGCGGATGTTACAAAAAATGGAAGTTGGTTTCAAGGTTAACGGTAATTTGCATGTTTTTTTAGCTAAGTTTGTATAGTAATCAGAAAAATCGAAATACATTAGACAAAGAGGAATATTTAAGGATATTTTAGCAATTACATTATAGCCATTATTCATAATTTTATTTTCAAAATTACTTTAATAAATGTTTTTTGTTTTTTTCATATGAGTGTATTTAATTCAGAGACTTTTGTTGTTAAAACAGAATACAGAGACTTTTGTTGTTAAAACAGAATACAGAGACTTTTGTTGTTAAAACAATAAAAGGTAAACAATTTAAACTTTGTGTATATTGTTGACTTTGATGATATCAATATATTTGATCATGGAAAGGAAAAAAGTTAAATTTGTAGTCCATATCAGTTGCCCAGTTTTGTTCATCTATAAGATTTCAACTGAAATACTCTCCTGACTCTATATGGCAAATAACATTGTCTTATAAAAATATTAACTTAATTTTGTAAAACCATTTGATCATATTATTATCCAATGGGTCTCGACAAAACTTTCTGACATTTCAAACATTAAAGGCTTGACTTTAAACCTGTTTTCCTTTGTATTACTATTTCTTAGCGGTTCAGTACACTTTCAGAAACATGTGTTCACAAAAAAACTTTAGCAATTGCAACTTTTTGGACTAATGGAGAATAGTATCCACATTTGGATGGATCAATAACTATGGAAATCCCAAGTATGTTTTTACTATTCATGAGTAGATTTTTCAGCCAATTGGAGTCCTATTCCCATTTGTCTGAAAATTTTGCACAATGAATTCGTTAATTTAGTTGCCCTTGGACAATAAAACTCGAGACTGCTTAATTCTAGTAAATCTATTAACACTCACTTCTCAGTTATCTTCTCAGACTTTCATGGCAATCCTCGATAATTTCCTGAAATGGATTTAAATGTCATCTGGTGTAATAACAAATCTTTGTTGATCATTTACACCGTTTTAATAATTAATCACCGAACTTGTGATGAAATGGACATTCAGGCAAATATTCTGTCTTTTTTCACATCAAATCCTCAAAAAATACAAAGACGGTAACAACTGTTGGGGGAATGATCTCAGGGATTACAATCGGAGGATGGTAAATCGTCTTGATGGGTAGCTGTACCAGGTGAACAATGGCAGAAACGAGAAACGATTGAAATTATTTCTTATGAACGAATGTATTTTGCAGTTGTTGTTGTCCTTGATGTTGGAATGGTTGTGGACGTGAATGTTGCTTAACCATAGAAGTTTTAATTGAATTTTTAACGAAGCCGCCCTAACATTAACAGTAATACACAATGAATGAATGCCATCCGACCATCCGAACATCCAACCATTCAACCAGTTAGACAGTCGGCCATCCAGCCAGCAATGGCAACCAATGCCACCTCCTGACCACTCTGCCCACACCGAACCCTGCAACAAGCAAACCCTGGACGGCATCAAGTGGTAGGTGGATACAGGAGCAGGAGAAGGAGCACTACCCGCCAGCAGCAATTTGCCTTAACAGTTATTGTTTCCTCCGTGGCGTTGTGAATGGACATGTCGAGAGTGTTCGTGAGTGAGCATGTGACTGCGTCTGGACGTGTGCGTCTGTGTGTGTTTTCCTGGTTTGTGGCCACCTGTCAGAATATTTTGAGCATTCACGAGTATACACAAGATTGGATTTCCACATTTGCTGGGGAAAGGTGTAAATAACGATGTGACAGTGCGTACCAGACGAGCGGTGGATATATATTCAGTTAGTGTTTACATTGGTTGCTGTAGGTCCATAACAAAATATTAGATGCCGGCATTCAATATAGATATTCTTATTTAAAAAGTAAGAAATGCAGTCGGGTAAACCGATTATGGTACATCCTCACACTGTGAGCAATGCAAAAATGCTCTGGTATGTGAACTAATATTATGAGCTATTTAATGTTGGTATATCATGGCTCTTTTTGTATGGGAGGGTGTGGCGATAACTCCCATTTTACCAGGACAGTAGGAATTTTAAAAGCTGTACGCTTCCAAAATTTTAGTATTTATATGCATTGGTATTCACGATATAAGCTGTAATCTTTTTGTACAAAATGGATAATAACGCCCTTTTTTTTGACAGACAATAATATGTACTATAAAAACATTACACAGTACAACATTTTAGATATTTGTATGCACTAGTATTAATGTGATACATTGTTAAAATTTCGTACAAAATGGTACCCTTGTGTAGGTACCAAAACGATATTGGATAATGGATAACTCCAATTTTTCAGCGGACTGTATGTATGTACTATATAACCATTACACCGTGCAAAATATCAAGTATTTGTATTCACTGGTATTAAAGTTGTAAGCTGTTAAAATTTGGTGCAAAATGGTCCAATTGTGTGGGAGGTACCAAAAGGCGAGCGGCAATTTCATCCATTTTTCACGAGGTGATATCGACTAACAAATATGTCGTACTATGTGTGGAATTTCCGAAGATTTCGATAGGTAGTATAGATGTTATTAAATAAGCAATATTTTAATAAACTTAACCCTATATGGGGAAAGTACTAAAAAGCATTGACCAATATGGCCCTTCTTCGAACTTAGCCCAAAAAAAAAAAAATATTACATTGCTCATTCAACTTAAAATGAGCAATGACATTTCTGCGAGGACTGAAATTTCTTTTGGTCTGACCAAAAAATTGTTTACGCAAAAGAAGTTCTGTCACAACAAACGATATTTCAGTTCACGCAAACGAGAATTGTAGTTGCCTAAAATTTCGTTTCGCAGAAACGTATTTTTTCTTTTCGTTCCACTCAGGAACTCATAAGGTGTATTTTATACAAGTATCAGTACGAAATTCTTATTACATGAATGAACACTGCCAAAATTGGGGAAAGTCGGTTCGATTTAGTATCAAAGAGCTATAGAAGTTGTACGTTATATGAAAGATGTTTTCTTAATTAATAGGAATGAATACTGGCAAATTTGGGGGAAAATCGGCTAAGATTTAGGTACGCGTTCATGTGTGCACGCTTTGAGGTTATCGTTTCAGATTTAGTTTATTATGATCAACTCCTTCAATTTTCTTTACAGAAACGAAAGAAATTATTTCGAATTGCTATCGCAATGTATCTTTACGCATTGATAGGGACTCGGGTATGTTATTACATAGTCAGGCCCTCCCTACTTTCTGCCTTTCCTTACTGGTTACTTAATCAGAGAGTCCGTAAGTTGGATTAACAATATAATTTAACTATAAATTACACTGTGCAACAAATTGTGGGTCATCAAATCTTTCTGGAACGAAAATATTTGGACATGATAATATTCAAGACCATAAAAGGGTTTTTAAAAGTTAGCTCGAATTTTTGTTTTATAGCACTGTGAAGTTGGGCTATTTTTAGCAAAATTTTCCGGCAAAATGCACTTTAGCGGACAGATGTCAAAACTAAGTAAATACATCACCACATCTGAACTGAACCATAAAAAAGCCTCAATGCACACATATAGGCTATATGGTACTCAAATAAAAGGAAGTGCCCACTAGATTGAAAAAAGGAAAAAAATCAGTGGCAACCATGTCTTAGAATTTGCTGTGAATCAATGTTTAAATTTTGAATATTTTAGGCCTTAGATATTTCAATTTATTGTGTGGTTTTGCAACTCCAAGGATTTTTTTGGGAAATCCAAATTTAAAGGCCTCATACGCCATTGGGTTATTTCGAAAGAAGAATATCCTAAAGAATTTCCTTTCATCTTAGTATAATTGTTTATCTGTGTTCCTAGGACCGTGTTTGAGGCCCTAGGGTCCAAGATCACTGGGCCACTGTGCCACTGTGCATATTTTTGCATTTTGGGAGTCATTTCGGATGTTGACGAGTATTCTTTGTTTTGACATGTACCAGCGAAAGTGGAAAGTTGACTATAAATAGCAAAACTTTGAAGAGCTATAATACATAAATTCGAGCTAACTTTGCAAAACCCTTTGGGGTTTTTTATATACTAGTGGTGTACTATCATGTCCAATTGGCCTCGTTCTGGAATGATTTTCTTGTTGCACAGTGTTATTGGTACATGTAGACGTATGAGTTTTGTCACCAACGATCACATGTTAATCATACGCGTGTTGCGATTATTGAATATGTGAACTAGTTTTGCTTATTTCGATTCTCATTGTGGGAATTTCGAAAAACGGTATATAATTCATAATTTTTTTACATGTCAACCGATTGGTATGAAACTTAACAAACTTATGGAAGAGGTTTATGGCAGAGCTAAAAAAAGTATAAGAAATATGGGTACACAATCCGGCGATTCCCAAAAAAAAATTTAAATATCCAAAATATTATGATAATCTTTTATCAGTTTAGCTTCCAACACCTTTGCACATATATAAATTCGAAAGGTTGTATAATAATCATAAGCTTTGTGATTGGATAAAATGTGGCACCATTTTCAAATCTACATAAAGAAATGCTGCAATTCCGAGAAGCATGACAACAATACTAAGAAAATGTTTACTCCGTTTTAATGAATTTAGAATTTTTATAATTCGTTTTGAATGCGTTTGTTTATAACTCTTAACAAGTTTAGGCGAAAATTTCATAAAATTTGAATTTTTAAAAAATTATTTATTTTAAATATCCATTAGAAAAATGAACACGAAAAGTAGCGTTTTTTTTGCTCTGAAGTGATTATAATACTAGAGTAGGGAAAAGGTGTAACAATAAATTTATCGGGAATTTTACGAAAGAAAAGCTACTGTTGGCTCAGAAATATACAAGTTAGACGCATCAACAAATTGTCGAAAACACAACAAATCTGTAAAAAATGTTTCTTTATTTCGCAACATCCACCTCTTCATTGCCGGCAAATCTTTTTGCCGAGCCATTTTTTCAAGTTTGGAAACAAACCAGTAAAAAAAACGTAAGTTCGGCCATGCCGAATCTTATATACCCTCCATCATGGATTGCATTCAATTCTGTTACTGGAAAAATCTTTGGATATGGAGCAAATCTTCAAACCATCCTTTTGGTTGAAGCAAACATTAAAAAAGGAACGCTCGAATTTTTAGCCAAGTTTTAGGACCCAATTTCGTTAGCCAAACTCTTCATCTGAAAAATTTGGTATTTATGGCTTAAATAAGCATATGAGAGGGCTACCTCTACACGAGGACTACAACAAAAAATAAACTGCTAAATTTTCTTGCCAAAATAGAATCCAAACTCAAAGCTTCAGCTAAATCGCTTAGAAAATGTGGTGTTTATGGCTTAAACAAGCCTTTTTGGGAGCGACATCTATAGGTGGACTATAACAAAATATAAACTGATTTAAAAAAAAATTGTTGTGATGAATTCTTGGCTAAATGAAACACAAACTGCAAAGATTCGCATAAAATGCTTAGAAAATGTGGTATTTATGATTTAATTAAGACTATTTTGGAGCGACCTCTATAGGGTGACTATAACAAAATATGAACCGATTTGCAAAATTTTTACTGTGATGAACTCGTTTTTTAAAGCGACCTCTATAGGGGAGCTATATCAAAACATTGACCGATATGGCCCATTTGCAATATCAAAGGACCTCCTATGGTGGAGGGTATAAACATAATTTGAGGGAGCTAAATCTGGTGATTTAGTTGTATTCTGAAGCAATTCGAAATTTACTTCATTGGAACTGGTACATTGCCTGGATTGTGAGCATACGCAGCACCCATCTTTCGCACAGCTTTGTCATCATCAATGTTTCCTTCAATATTCGATGTATATCACTTTTAGAAATGCTTATGACTTCAGCTAACTTACGAACCTTTAAACGACGGCCATGCAATAGCATTTTGTGGATTTTTTAACCATTTCTGGCGTGGGCACCTCAATTGCCACCGTCGTAAACCTCATCATCCATGATTTAGCAATCATACTTTGGCAGAAAATTCCTTTTCAATTTTCAAACTCTAAGTATTGCTTCATAATTCTTATTTCAATTTCTACGTTAGGATTCTTTTTCAAAATGTATATTATTTTCTTAACCTTTCTGGGGTCTGAAAACGCCCTTTTTCTGGTTTCCTATTATGGGTTAAGAGTCCATTATGTCTTCTTGTGACTCTATAAACTTAATGCGGGACATCACTGCCTTCCCAGCAATTGTTTTTTGTGAAGAATATTAATTTTCACGTACTTTTCATTGGCTATCCATATTGAAATACGAGGTCTGTTCAATAGAAAAAGGTGAATTTTGAAATTTCTCAGGCTATGTGCAGTCGATTAGCGTTTTTATACCCTACACCACACTGTGGTACAGGGTATTATGACTTTAACGCCTAAAAGGAGAAGAGATAGACTCATTGTTTATTATACCGATCGACATAGAATTACTTTTTCTGTCTCTTTTCTGCAAAATTGTTACTGTGATGAACTCGTTTTTTTTGAGCGACCTCTATAGGGGAGCTATATCAAAACATTGACCGATATGGCCCATTTGCAATATCAAAGGACCTCCTATGGTGGAGGGTATAAACATAATTTGAGGGAGCTAAATCTGGTGATTTAGTTGTATTCTGAAGCAATTCGAAATTTACTTCATTGGAACTGGTACATTGCCTGGATTGTGAGCATACGCAGCACCCATCTTTCGCACAGCTTTGTCATCATCAATGTTTCCTTCAATATTCGATGTATATCACTTTTAGAAATGCTTATGACTTCAGCTAACTTACGAACCTTTAAACGACGGCCATGCAATAGCATTTTGTGGATTTTTTAACCATTTCTGGCGTGGGCACCTCAATTGCCACCGTCGTAAACCTCATCATCCATGATTTAGCAATCATACTTTGGCAGAAAATTCCTTTTCAATTTTCAAACTCTAAGTATTGCTTCATAATTCTTATTTCAATTTCTACGTTAGGATTCTTTTTCAAAATGTATATTATTTTCTTAACCTTTCTGGGGTCTGAAAACGCCCTTTTTCTGGTTTCCTATTATGGGTTAAGAGTCCATTATGTCTTCTTGTGACTCTATAAACTTAATGCGGGACATCACAGCCTTCCCAGCAATTGTTTTTTGTGAAGAATATTAATTTCCACGTACTTTTCATTGGCTATCCATATTGAAATACGAGGTCTGTTCAATAGAAAAAGGTGAATTTTGAAATTTCTCAGGCTATGTGCAGTCGATTAGCGTTTTTATACCCTACACCATACTGTGGTACAGGGTATTATGACTTTAACGCCTAAAAGGAGAAGAGATAGACTCATTGTTTATTATACCGATCGACATAGAATTACTTTTTCTGTCTGTCTGTCTGTCTCTCTGTCCACGTATTCTTGTAATCAATGTGCAGGATGTATTTATGGTCCGATTGTGCTGAAATTTAGCACAGTGCTCTTTTTTGGCCCAAGGACGATCCCTGAAATTGGTCAAGATTTAGATATAGTCCCCATATACATGTTACACCCGATTTGACATGTAAGCGCTGTGGAAACCGTATTTTACATCCAATCTGTACGAAATTCGGCAGAGAGTTTTCTTATTACATGTATGAACACTGCCAAATTCTTATCGCAATGCACATTATCAAATTATTATGGAGGTGTAGGATATTATAGAGTCAGCCCCGCCCGACTTTCTGTCTTTCCTAACTGGTTTAATGTTGGCACATTTGTCTCGAATATATGTTCGTAGTTAAGTGTTTAGTGTTAGTTTGAAGTGTTTTGCTGGTTCGACGAGTTATAAGGCTAAAATATTGCATCATCTTTTTCGTGCGCAGTCCTTAATTTTCCTTTCATACTACCTATATGTATTTCTCTGATGTCGAGGGTACACTTCAGTTGCTTCATTTCTCTGCAATTGCTCTACTTGTTTGTGAGTTTAGTTCGTGATTATTAGATCTGCCAGCAAAAATTATTTCAAATGTTATTATTTCTCCATTGTTGTTGGAAGATAAATTATTGGGACCCATAGGCGTACGCGTAATAAACGCATGATCACATATTAATCGTACAAACTGAATGAGTGGGGATAATTCACGAATGCTTTACGAGGCAACATTACATCCCCAATGTTTCAAATTATATTCATTCATTAATGGCATAAATTTATCTTGCTAATAAACTAAATTTTCTGTTTGAAATTATGTGATCACTTCATTTTTATTAAATTAACTATTCTATAATCTAAAATACATCCTGTATTATATATTTCCCAAAGGAATATTGCAAATATATTTCTTTGGTCACAATCGATAAAAAAATATTTGAGTTATATGTATGTATATTAGGGCGGGTTGATTTTTTTTTCTTTTAAATCGTATAGCAAAAACGTAAACTACATACAATTCTAAGAAAATTCTCCGAAGAAACCATGTACCTAAAATAAAATCCTAATCCGCGCCTCTCGACTTGAAAATGTATATGCCCGCCTTTGCCACAAAAAAATAAATGTTAGAAAAAAAATGCTTTTTCCAAAAAAAATCGAATTTTCTGAATAAAATTGATTAGTAAGGACTTTATATCTTTTCAACACCCAAAATTTTTTTCATTAAAAAAAATATTCACCCAAGTAAAAAAGTTTGTATATAATTTTATATTAAATATTTTTATTAGTAACATTGATAAAAAATTTTCTTTCATAATTTAATAAAAAAGATTTGAAATACAAAAAAAATATTGCACTCAAAATTGTTTTCAGTATTTATAAAATAACCTTCTTTTGTTTCGATAAACAATTCTTATTTTATAATGCAAATAAAAACGTGAAACGTGTTCTAACTAGTTGTATGTAGAAGGCAAATCAGAGGAGATGTAAATTGGGGTTTAACTGCTTTTTTTAATAATTGTATATTTTGATTAGTCTCAAGACAAATCCTGTATTTCATAAACTATAATATAACAAGTAAGAAAGTTTCAGTCGGGTAAACCGACAAAGGTATACCTCACTATTTGAGTACTGTAATATGAAATAAACGAATTAATCTGTCAATTTGTATAGGAGATACCTATACAACAAATACTCCTACTTTTCGCTAAACAGTAAACTTCAAATATATTGCACTGTATCGAATTGTAAGCGTTTATATGGTTATATGGTTTACTGGTTAAATTGAATAGATCATACCTTTAATATTATGATCTATTCAATTTTGGTATGATTTGGCTTTTTGTGTGTGAGGTACCAAAAGGGGCGTGGCAACTTCGCACATTTTTCACTGGATTGTAGGTACTATCAAACCACTACACTATACAAAATTTCAAGTCTTTTTGTGCATAGGTATTCAAGTTATAAGCTGTTAAATTTTGGAGCAAAATGGCCCATTTGTGTGGAAGGTATCAAAAGGGGCGCGGTAACTTCGTCCATTTTTCTTGAGATGATAGTGACTAATAAAATAATTTTATGTGTAGAGTTTCAGAGGATTCAAATAAGTAGTATAGAAGTTATTAAATAATCAATAATTGAATTAATATTAACACTTTGTGGGGGAGGTACTAGAAGGAGAGGACCAATATGGCCCATCTTCGAACTTAGCCGGAGATAATAAAAAAAATTACAACATACCAAATTTGAAGTCAATCGGTTACTCCTTTCGAGAGTTATCGTGCGCACCAGCTATCAGAAAGACAGACAGACGGACGGACATTGCTCATTCGACTAAAAACGACCTAAAACGGATATCCGCCAAACATACTTAGGGTCTTATGTCACTCGTTCGATGTGTTACTCTTTTGGCCCGTAGCAAATGATATATACCCTCGTATCACTAAAGTGAGGGTATAATAAAACATAATATATTTCAAAAAAAGAAAATAATTTTAGCGAAAGAAGAGGAAACAAATTTTCTAGTCGAGAGGCGCGGATTAGGTTTTGATTTTAGACCCATGGTTTCTTCGGAGAATTTTCTTAGAATTTAATGTAGATTACGTTTTTGCTATACGATTTTTAATTTTTTTTTCATCCATACAAATCAACCCGCCCTAATGTATATGCTATCATATTCGACATGTCTCTAACTTTGTTTTTGAAAAACATATTGACGTAATGAAAAAATTAATAAAAATCGAAATATTGGTGTGTTTTGACCCAGACATCAATAAAACGTTGAAATTGTTGGGAAGTGAAAAATGTATTTTCATAAATCTGTGGTCACAGTCGATAACCGCCTAAGTCGATTTAAGAACGATTTGGGTGTTATGTATAATATCGTATGCTACTAAAAATACTTTTTATTTACAGGAAATTCTCATTTCTCTAACAATGTTTTTTAAAAAAAATATTATTATTTATTTATTGCTTATACGCCAAATCGTGGGCGCATACAAAATTATTCCAATCATTTCTATTTGAACTTAAAAGTTTTATTCTATTCCATGATAAATTTCCTGGATGTGAGTTTATCTCTTCTTCAAGACTGCGGATTCCAATCAAAGGCTTTTGGTCTATAATCTCCAATTCTTCATTATAGACATACTATATTATCGAACGCACTGTACGGAATGGAAAAATCCTATGTAAACACATCTGATGAGTTTATACGCAGAGGTTTGACTTTAAATTAAATGACATTTGGGGCAGCACGAAACAATACGTAATACATTTAATATTTAATGTGAACACAAACACACACACATACACCCACACAAAAGACGTAATCATAATACTACGGATGAAATTCGTCGGCACGCACTTAACCTCATCTCACTCCATTTTGCATGGGAAAAATTCATATTTCCCATTCCAAAAGAAACACACACTCTCACGCAAACACACACACATGCATATACAGGTGTCACTCACCAACAAAGCAATAATTGTACATTTCACGTCATGTGATAATTAAAGGTTGTCGTTGTCCAAAAATAAGATTTCTTTTGGAATTTCAGTTCCTTCTCAAAAGGACGGACATAACAATTACTATTTCTGCTCTGCCTGTTCTTCCTGTTGTTGCTCAACGGCACAACAATAGGTATTTCAGTGTGGCAACACTGGCATTGGCGTGTTTGGTGCTTTATTTGTTTATTGTTGTGCAGTGAAGTAGAGCAAACAAGTGTGTTATTAAAACGAACGGCAAGAAAGGTAAAGGAGAATAAGATGACGAAGAAGAGAGAAGGATGACGATTGTTTTGTTACACATTTGACACTGAGGTGGACGACGGAGAGAGAGCGACCAAGCGAGCGAACTATTGAAAGGAGAGAGTGGACTTTCTGTGATGGCTTTTCCTCTTCCTCTGTATAGTGTGGGAGAGAGAGAGAGTATGTTTTAAATGAGAGAGAGTTCGTTACCGTTATTGACTATTGTTTATTTCCTGATTATTTTTCCTCATCAAAATTTAAACTATTAATTTTTAATGTAAAAAATGGGTACATTTTTTAAATTGTCCACAGTTCCACAGTGTTTTATTTTTATAAATTCTATTTCTGAAAATAAATGGTAAAAGGGAACTTTGTAGTCACGTTTGGTGTGGTGGGCTTTTCTGTGTTTAAGGCTTTCCTGAAAAAAGAACGAGGCTAGACGATGGTGTTTGTTGTAGCACACGAATGCTGATTTCATGTCAACAACAATTCGTGCCGAGATTTTGTTGTTGTTTGTCGTTTAACCGCCTTTTGCCGAACTACCCGCTAAAATGTTGGCTATGGCAATATAAATACACCACCACTACATTAACAGCAACACCAACACCAGCACGAACAGTGACAATGACAGCAGCTCGGGCAACAACATCACATACATTATGAGCCCACCAGCAACAAGAACAATACTACATTCGAAACGAAGGAAAAAATCAAAAAGGATATTAAGTAATCATTGTTGGTTGACCAACAAAAATCTCCTCCATTCCTGTGACACTTTTAATGACCATTTAACATAACACTTTGATTTCCTTTTGGACCGAATTTTATACTCACTTTAGGGGGGGGGGTCGACGATTTTGAGGTTATGACCACCTTAACAATTTTCACGTTTTCTTAGCAATTTCTTTAATATTTGCAAACTTTTCTTTGTCATTTCTTTCTTTCTTTTGTATTTTTCACACACACACACAAAGCACATTCGAATTTGAAATTTTGTTGTATAGCAACAGTAGAACACAAATAAAACACATAAAAAACATTGAAGTGAAATGAATTGATTTTTTCGATAGTTTTCGTGTTGTCGCTTTTGTCGTTTTCTTTTATCGCATTTTTAACGGAAACGGGACAAACTTTCGTCTAGAGATGTTGGTTTTTGTTAGCATTTTCGTTTAGGTCGAATAGTTTAATAGTTACACATATATATATAGAAAGATTTGATTGGAAAATTAGAGGAAAAAGCAGAACAAATTCTAAGTAAATTGAATTGTATTGGATTTTTGCACAGTTTCTGCGGATGTGCGTCAGTTTTTGACGTACCACTCCCTTCTACTGATGAATAACAAAGTGGTTTTCAACTGTTGGTTCTTCGCGTCGGTTGCTCCAGCAATTCAATGCTCGCCTCGAACTTATACTCTATATGTGTTCCGACGAAAAGAGTGTTATAAACATTACAAATTCACGCACTTGTTTCACTTAGTTCATGACACACACATACACACACCGAGAGAAAATAGCGAGAGCGAATGCCTGTGATAGAGCGCGAGAGGACACAACACAGTTTGGATGGATTGGGCGGTAAAGAGAAAGAGCGAGCGACAGTTTAAATTCAACATGTTTGAAATCACCACAAAGCTGTTGGGTGGTGGTTGGCAAAAAGGGGTGGTCGTGGTGGTGGGAATGGTGGTGGTAGTGGACAGTTTGCCTTCACTACAATTTAGATTTCGAACAATTGCTCACTTTATTTTCAAGGATCTGCAATAAAGAGAATAAGTTAACGTTTTTCGGAGACTTTTTTTCACCTAAATTCCTTACCTTTAAAGTATCTGAGGATTTTCCAAATCTCAGTAAAATGGGCACTGCCGCTTTTTCGGAGAACTCTTTACATTCTGTGAATGGTGTGAAAGTCTTCGAAGACTGCAACAAGCAACATCACACCAACAAAGTGCAAACCTTCGTTAGTGCACACAGAAGCAACAACACTTTTCGCATACAACAAGTAGCCGCGCAACATATTACGACAACGACAGCGACGACGACGTTGAGCAGACGAGCGAAATTCTCCACAGAACTATAAAAACAGCTACAAGTGTATAAAAACGCACTCTCTCTCTCTTGACTTGGACTCGTCTTTTAAGAGCCTTGCTCGCTCACCAACACTATGACAGGACCATGTGATTTGGAGCATGCGCCGTGTGGCAGCGACCTGTAAGCTTCCGGGTTTCTGCCCGCACACACACTTGTGGATTGTTTTATACTGTTCTTGTTCTTGTCGTCGCCCTCACCATCACCGTCACCGTCACAGCCATCAACATCGTCTTGTCGTCGTCATTATCAGAAAGAGAATCAGCAACAGAAATAGTTGTATTTGGTATTTGGGTAGTTCGCCATTCTGTTTATTTTGTTCCGTTTTCTTTTTCTCCTTTTCTGTTTCGTGTGTGTGTATTTTGCTGTTTTCCGTTTGTTGCCTTACCCTTCGTTGCACCATTCTTTTGTGTCTGGCTACCTTTGTTGTTGCTTTGTTCGCATCAAAAGCATGCATCCATCCGAGCCATCGAAGCCAACCCATGCCCTCCCAAACCAACCCAACAAAGCCAATCTCAATTAATTGCTGTTTTGATTCTTTCTTTTTGTATTGCATTCTCTCTGCAAGTCTATGTTTGTGGGTGTGTGTGTGTGTGTGTGTGTGTGTGAGTCTTCATTGACATATACAACTTTAGTAGTTTCGGATTGCTATTGCAATTGTTGCGATTCTTTTTGCCTTGTGTTTCTGCTCTTTTTCGCCTTTTGTTTTAATTGTTGTGCTCTCTGTGTGTGCGTGCGTTGTGTGTCCCTTTAATTTGCAATTGTTTGCGTATTTAGGTGATCATTACATATCGAGACGAATCGGACTAATTGTGAAAATGTCTAGCGACACAAAGGACGAGACACCCTGTTCTCAATTACAGATCTTTACATCAGACAGCGATGGGTGTGAAGCTTATTGTTTGTGCTGGTATATAGTTTCTCGCCGTGCATCCAACTGTGGAGGATTATATGTAGTATGACTTTATTGTAGGCACGAAATCCGAACCTTGACTTCCAATCCAACAGTTTTTCCGAGTTATGTCTGTGGAACACTTTTGCGGTCTTTAGTTCAATAAATAGTTACTAAAATGTATGTCAGCTTAAAACAAAGGCGTCCTAAAATCGTCGAAAAATGCGTAATTATAATATATTTATTATTTAATCGTAAAGTCTTATCGGTCATGAATCCTGATCCAATTCTGATAAATGGTTCTCGAGTTATGCTAAAATATGTGGTGCATCCTCTCGCTTTTTGCATATCGCGGTTTACCGCTAGAACTAGAGTTAATTAAAAGAAAACACCTTGAGAACTGTACATATATTATCCCATATATCCAAATCGACTGCACAGCTTACACATCCTTTGTTGAGCTGTGTTATTAATCATTTCATTGTGCAATACTAGGACTTCGCACCAAGTTTTGCATCACCGCTCACTTCCAAAATCATTAAGGCTCCGTGCACCCACAGAAAACCAAAATTTTTGATAATAATATCAATAACCCTTAGACATTATTACAAAAATTTTATTATCAAAATTGTCGTTTTAGACGTAACATTTTTAACCAGCATCAACAATATATGAATAGTTTAGCTCTATGTGACTACTACGATATACTAGAACTTCACAGAAGATAGTTCGCATAATAGACAGCTCAGGGCATCAATAACACTGTGTGTACAAAAATGTATCCTCGATGCAAACAAGGTACTCCGCATAATTTTGACCTGCTAATTCGAATGGCGTTAGCCGTTTTTTCCTGTGGCATGGCGTTTTCGAGATATTTAGTAACAAAGTTTGCTGGGTAAACAAGGAGGTTAGTAAATTCAAACGCAATTTTAGTATAGAAAACATCGGAATAGATGTTCCATGACAAAGAATGGGGACACTTCAAGAAATACTTCGCCCAAAACATCCGACACCCCGCTCATCCCCTTACTCCTTAAAATCACCCTCTGAAAATAATGCAGTATCAAAAGTCGTAGAACTCGATGGATTTATCTTCTTATATATTTAATACCAGTGCATATAAATACTTGACATTTTGTGCAGTGTAATGTTTTTATAGTACCTAGAGTCCAGGGAAAAGTGGGCGTTATTGGCACGCCCCTTTTGGTACCTCCCACACACTGAAAAAAAAAATAGTAATAAAACTAATGATGACACATTTTTATATTAAGTATGCTACCTCGGCATCAATTCAATGACAATTTTTATTAAAATAATGAAAATTTACACGTTTTTTACGAAATTTTCCTTAATATAAAATTTTTTGAATTTTAATAAATGTCTATCAAATCATTATTTTTAAGAATACATACAATCTCTCCCTCCCTCTCTCGCTCGGAGAATCAGTTTTGTTTGGTAATGTGTGAATCAATAATTGTTATGGAATGCTAGAAGAGAAAATAGAGAACAGTTCTGTTGTTCGTTTTCTTTTAAATCGTCAGTTATTTACAAGCGATGGAAGGAAACGGTTGTCTGTTTTCGGGACGCGGATTGTGAAAAAATTTGATTGCTGTGAATATGTAAGTATACGTGCATACATACGTGCATATTGCACCGAAAATAATTTTAATATGGGCTGTTAACAGTTATTTTTGCTAAAGCATAGCAACAACAACAAATGAAACCGTCGCGTACGTGTGAATGCATGTGGTTATGCCGTCGGCGTCACCATCGATCTCTGTGATAAGGGAGTGCGTGTGTCATAGTGATTTTTGCTGTATGTTATTTATGGCGATGTATGTACATGCGTTTTTGAAGGAGATCTTGTTTGTAAGTCCTGTGAAGAGATTTGTGCCAAATGGATGACAAAAATGTGAGTAATAGATTTTGTAATACTGAAAAAGACAATGGGAAAATGTTTAGGTACGTGAAAAATAATATTGTTATCCTGAAATAAACATCTTATTGGCAATTACAAAATTAACAAAACACATTTTAATTGAAAGTATTTATTTATTAAAAATACCAGCGCATAATGCAGAAATGTAAAATTATTTGTGGCAATATAGAAATTTATTATTAATAATATGTTATACATTCAACTATCTTTTTTAATTTTTTTAGTAAAAGAATTTTAGAATGGGTCTTTTGTGAGAAGAGTGGTATTATAGTATTATATATGAACGGTTATATATAATTCTCTTAGTTTTCAGCGTTTTTCAATTGTGATATGATAAAATTTATTTGCTTTTTTTGTTTATAGATAATTTTATTTGATTTATTTTCAGAAAAACTTTAATTATTTTAATTTTAGATCACGCAATATTTGAAGATAAATGTGATGGATATATGAAAAATGCAGTGCTGAATGCCATTTATAACTTGCAGAAAATAAGTGAATGTTAAGTGGAATGTTTGAATTGGAAGGAAATAGATTTGGAAACAATATTTGTAAGTATTATGTATTTCTGAACAAATATATTTTATTTGAAAATCAAGAAATTTAATTTGGAACGCATATATTAATGTATTAGAACAAAATATATTTGCGAACTGACGTTCACATATAAAATACGTATTTTCACACAAACAAAGTTATTGTTAAAAAGTTTTCCAAATATAATTTATTTAAAAAGATTTTTTCCTTTTTTGAATTTTAGTTTAAATTTTTCCTTGATTTCGTGTTCATAATTGCTTTATAAGTACTTCATAATTAAACCTGCTGTTAGATTAGGTCCATTTGGTCCAATTTTTGTATCGTTTCCTTTATAAACGGTCATATATGTATGTATATATATTGCCTTATAATTTGGTCCAAGGGATAGTTTTGTTTTACTAAAATCAAAATAATAAGCGTTTTTGCTCAAAAATAATTGTAAATAAGCTGCTTTCTTTTCACGAAGTATTGAATAAAAATAAATATAAAATATTGTCTTCCATATTAATTTTATATGAAAAATGTAATGTTGACCAAATGGACTCTTAATCTAGGATTCGTACAGATTTGCTAATCTAACACCAGGGTTAAGAATGTCATAAGCAGCATTAGCTTTTGTTTTACAGAAGTAATTTTTAATAAGTTTTTGTAGTTTTGTTTCCTAACAAAACTTAAGATTTTAAAATCTAAGTCACGATTGATTTTTTTTGAGAAAATTATTTTTGATAACACAATTTATATGAAAAATGTCACTTTCGCCACTTTTAAAACAATCTATTATTAATAATATCTTACATAAATATTTTTTTTAACTTTTTGTACAGCAAATTTTGTATGGATCTATTATGAGAATTTGTGTCGTAGAAGAATGACTAAATATTTCAGTGTAAGTAAGTATATTCCAAAGATTTTAATATATCTCTTATCTTTCAACATTTTGTGACAGTTATATGATAAAATTTATTTTAATACTTTATCGTATATAAATCATTCTGTTTGATTTCTATTAAAATTATTTTTATTTTAGTTCGCGCAATTGAACTTTATTTGGATATATGAAAAATGCAGTGGGGAATTAAAAATTTACAAATTGCAGGAAATGAGTGAGCATCCAAACTATATGATATAATAATATATTTGTTTTATTTCTATTTAAATTCCAGCCAAATTCTAGGTTAAAAATCATTAAGGTCGGTTCCGATAAAAATTGTTCATGGACAACAAATAGAGAAACGAATCCCGCTATAGAATCGATACATAACAATACAATATTCGAATAAAAGTCAAACTCCATAGTGTGTTGGCGATTTGTCTATATACAATTACATATTGTTTTAAATTATAAAATGTTCAAGGTTATCCGTAATATGTATTATATTTTTTTGTATTTTCCAATATAAAATATAACAAATAAAATATTTATTTAGAAAGATAAAGTGTTGTGTTATTGAATTTTCTATGAATAGTAAATGATTTCAAGGAAAATGATTCATTTAAAAGAGTAACATTATAATCAATATAATGTAACGAATTTTCCATACATATTTAAAAAAACTGTATTTAAATTCATGTATGCCTTAAATTAATTACCAGTAAATTCTTATATCAAGGACAAACATTTTAAATTTTATTACGATAATGTTTTAAATCATATGATATTTTACTAAAAATAAGCACGCGCCATACTTAAATCTACGCAAAAATGTGCTTATTTTAAGACCAAACTTAATTAGTTTTATTACCCAAAATTCTTAATTCTATGAAATGCATCCTCAAAACAAGTACTATTCACGTCTTTAAATTAACTATAAAACCTTCTTATTTTTATAGCGATTGTCTTTGGCTCGAAATCATTGCCAAAGTCTTAAACTTTACGAAAAATTCATTGATTTTCAGTACGCTTTTTTTTTAGTGCACAAATGGACCATTTTGCCCTTTAATACCAGTGCATAAAAATACTTTAAAATTTGTACAGTGTAATGCTTTATATATTTATTAAATTAGTAAATTTATTTATTTTTTGTTTTAATTAAATTATTAATTAATTTATTAATTATTATCGATTTAAATTGAATTTAATAACTTTAACGCATGCGCTGGTATTAAAGTTATAAGCAGTTAAGTTTTGGTGCAAAATGGTCCATTTGTGTGGGAGGTATCAAAAGGGGCGTGTCAATAACTCCCATTTTTCTTTGGATTCTAAGTACTGCTTATCTAAAAGCATTACACTGTACAAAATTGCAAGTATTTTTATGACACTTACTGTGATGTTTTACTATTGTTGTAAGTTCCTTCTTCTACGATCAATAATTGCCGAGGTATTGATTGTTAAATATTGCTACGCCCACTTTTGTTACACCCACCAATCCGAACCCGCCAATTTTTTGTAAAGTTTTCAATAATAATTCCGCTACACTGTGCAAACAATATTGTTCTTCTATGATCAACACTTTTTGAGGTATTCGAATTTTTTCTTCATGAACTTTTTTATTTCTCATGAACCATATTGACTTCAATAACAAAACAACTTTCGTTCTTCTACGATAAATGGTGTCTGAGATATTCAACATTTAATGAAATTGTTAATATTGACCCCAATAACTAAATATCCAAATTTCGTTCTTCTATGACCACCAGATTCCGATATGTAAAATTTTCAAACATTGCTACGCTCACTTTTGCCACACCCTCTTATCCGATCCCGTTTAGATAATGGCTCGAATAACGTATATACCAAATTTTGTTCTTCTACGATCAATACTTTCTAAATTTAAATATTGCCACGCCCTCTTATTCAATCCCGTCCACTTTTAGTGAAAGTACAAATATTGACACCAATAACTAACTATCCACATTTCGTTCTTCTATGGTCAATAGTTTCCGAAATATACAATTTTCAAACATTGCCACACCCACTTATCCGATCCCGTCCATTCTGAGATATTCACATTTTAAATGATACGCCAACTTTTGACCCCACCCACTTTTTTACTTTTTAAGAACCATCTGTGGCCTAGAAGCTTTCATATATAAGAATCATTTTTAAAATCGGTCCAGTAGTTCTTGCGTGATGGCGTTACAAAAAATGTGTCTACGTTTTTATATATATACTTATATAGAGATAACTAAACTTATTCTGATCTAACAATGTGGTGCAGTGTATCGTATAGTTGACTTTGCCGGACCTTAGCTGGAATAGTTTATAGTCTTGCAAAAATTCATCTGGCAAAATTGATCAAATATATAATCAGAGCTGTCCTAAACTGTCTTTAAATAAAAAGTCGATAGATTGGTTGACTTTATAGTACAAAATCTTCTTTTGTACAAAATTTTTTTTCCAAAAACTTTTCGACCATAATTTTTCGACTCCGGACTCCAACTTAGGGGTAATTTCCCTGACTCCGACTCCACAATCCTGCTTTTTAGTGTAATTGTTCAATATCTGAAACACTTTCATTTCTATTTGTTACTGTTTTTGCATTGTGATAATGCGCTTTTTAAACCTCAGATACAAAATTGAGAGACACATGTATATCAAGAAACTTCTTCAAAAATCGATAGGAACATATCGATTGACTTACAATTACTTTCTAATCGATGTCTGTCTGTCCATATATTCTTCTGATCAAAGTGCAGGTCGTAAATATGAATCGATATTTACGAAAATTAATACAGAATCATTTTTTATTCCTATTGAATATGGGGCATATCGGTCCATGTTTTGATATATACCCCATAATGAGGTACCTTCCGATTACACTTCTTGATGCTAGAGTATGCATTTTTTTACCGATTATGATGAAATTTAGGCATATATATTTGATATTGCATAAAATCGTCCGTAGTTAAAATGGTTCATATCGGAGCAAGTTTTAATACATATAACATTAATTGACAATTCATTTTATTTTGTCCAGTATCGTTCTTTGTTAGAATTGGTTCTTGATATATTCCCCATATGAAGATTACAGACGAATGTGACTTCTTTCCAGTGTAGATGCCAAGTATTACAATCGACGTGCCCATAGGCTCTTCAGAGGTTTTTAATTTCTTTAAAAATTGCCAAAAAGCAATTTTTTCACTTTTGAGTCCGGAAACGCGTCATTTGAAGCACAATAAAAACAAAGTGAATTTTGTTGTAATACAAAGAGTCAAACCTATTTCTTGACGTTGCGTAGCTAAGTCGAAATAGCATGTGTACGATTTATAAATTTGTTATTTTGCAAAAGGGTAGATTATTTTCTAAGTCCTGATTCACTCGAGGCAATTTTTTCCCAGCAAGTGTCAAAGTTTGTAGGAGAGAGCTCTTTCCGCCTGCCTCTTTCTCCAGCAAACTTTGACGCTAGCTTGGAAAAAATTGCCTTTTGTGAAACAAAACTTACAAAAGACCTGGACTTACAAAAAGTATCAAATGAGGCGCGGGAGTACCACGGTACTTTGAGGGTTTGAAATGTACAAAAAAAGTACTAAAGTACTAACCTTATCATCCCTAATTCGCATATTATGAATTGTGAAGAGGGAATTCCATCATTAAATATCTCTCATCAACTCTCCTTGGACTTTATTCGCCTTGTTCGGATTGTGGTGAGAGGTTTCTAGCGAAGATTGTTGCTGATTTTCGAAACCTAGTTTCATCTTCGGCTCTCGTATTAGAATCATTTGTTGTTTTTCACTGTGTTCGCTCACATCACTTATCGTTAGCTCTCACACTGAGCGCATCTCTTGCTATTTTACACTCGTGCCTTCTGGATCTCTGCGGATCCTGCGCCTTGATAACTTTGTTGCCCACAAACTACGCGTTTCATTACCAAACAAGTCTCAACTAATCTATGTATGTCGTTTTACTGTATTTTTCTATTTTTATGGCGAATTCTTTTCTGGAAAAAAGTGCAACACTTGCATTGCCCTTTTTCCGAAAACTGCACTATTATATCGCTTTTTTGAAATTTTGAAATTTTAGTTGTGCTAAATTCGAGTAACTTAATTACCAAATTTCAAAAAAGTATCACAAAAGTTCAGTTTTCGGAAAAAGGGCAATGAACATGTTGCACTTTTTTGCAGAAAAGAATTCGCCATTTGTTTAACCGCCCCATTGCCTCGTACGTAAGCATCCTTCATAAAAGCTTGTTCACCTTTAACAGACGTATTGGATAAGCCCAAACTTATCGAAACTTGTTTTCGTTCTTTGCAGATTAAAGGCAATCTGTCTGAAATATGAAAAAAATGTACCTCGGGGCATAACGTAAGGGTGTATATATATCCAAGGATTTTCCTTCCGAATAATACTAACACACATTAACTACGTTTTATTTTGGACTTAGTTTCATAAAAAGATCCATCCGCTACGAGGAAATGTCGCTTCCACATATTCAGCGAATTTTTTGTTGATGACAGAAACATAATTTGAATTGCCGTAATGTTCAAATAATATGTCCAGTAAAATAGATGTTATATAGGGTGATCTAAGTAGAGATACTTTTTTCAATAGCCTTTTTTTGACAGATCACGTGTGAGTCGTGTCATGCTGTCATGTTATTTTTGTTAAGTATTGTTTGGCATTTCATCATGGAAAGACTTACGCCTGAACAACGGTTACAAATTATTCAGTTTTATTATCAAAATAATCGTTTGCCAATTGCGCTAAGTCAATTTTTTTAAATCCAAAAAAACAGTTTCCAGAGCTATCTTTTTTGACCGATTTGACCGCCATTGACCGATTCCCGATCCGACGCACAGTGTCACGAGCGTGGCCAAAAATGGTAAGAGCTGATGTTGGAATTTTTGATTTTTTTTTTACACAATTTTATGAAAAACACAATAACTAAAAAAAGTGTAAAATATTATCCAAAAATATTGAGCAGTTTTTGAGTTATTGTGGCTCAAAGTTATGGTTTGTTTGCAAAATGATAATTGTTAAGAAACACAACAAAATTTCGTATCCAGTAACAAGAGGTTAAATTCAAATTTTTTGTTAACGGTTGGTACAAAATGCCATTGAAATGCAAGTGCGATACATATTGCTACAATTGCAACACTGTTATAGTTTACAAATATTGATCATATGTGATGTACCGTTAGAAAGAAGACAGGTCTTGTGTGAAGTCAGGTTTTGACAATACACACAAACTTTCGTAGACAATTAAAAAAAAACGTCAAAAAACATCTCTCCAAGTTTTTGATATTTTTTAGCTATAAGTATGTATTTTAGCATATATAAGTCTCAGCTGCACAGCTCTGCACAAATTTTATTGGTGAATCTTTTTATCCCCTCACCTTAGAGAGGAGGGTACATATCATTTGCTACGAGCCAAAAGTGTAACACATCGAAGGAGTGACCTAAGACCCTAAGTATGTTCGGCGGATATCCGTTTGGGGTCATTTTAAGTCATTTGAGCAATGTCCGTCCGTCCGTCAGTGTGTCTGTTTGTCTGTCTGTCTGTCTGCTGGCTGGTGCACACGATAACTCTTGAAAGGAGTAACCGATTGACTTCAAATTTGGTGTGCGGTAATATTTTTCTCTTTATCTGGCTAATATCGAAGATGGGCCATATTGGTCCA
The DNA here is from genome assembly GCA_963930755.1 of Eudasyphora cyanicolor. Lineage (NCBI taxonomy): Eukaryota > Metazoa > Arthropoda > Insecta > Diptera > Muscidae > Eudasyphora > Eudasyphora cyanicolor. Next base: position 286,337,067 of record OZ005735.1, on the reverse strand, counting down.
CTCCTTCTAGTTCCTCCCCCACAAAGGGTTAACTTTAAGTGAAATATTGATTCTTTAATAACTTCTATACTACTTACTCAAATCTTCTGAAATTTCACACATAGTATTAGTTTGCTAGTCGCTAACACGCCAAGAAAAATGGGAGAAGTGGCCACTCTCTTTTTGGTACCTCCCACACAAATGGACCATTTTAGACCAAAAGTTAACAGCATAGTGAGTAGTATACTTGTTCGTATTTACGAGTATATCTGTATTTATTACATATTATCTCAAATAAACATTTTGCTGTAAATATATTATGGAAAACTAAATCGTTTTTTGAACATTTACTATTATGTCCAAAATGCATATGTGATAAAAATCCAAAAAATAAACGAAAATTAAAAACAAATCAAAATTGAAAATGAAGGTGAACTTAAAAATTTGAGCCTGTGTTCTTTACAAACGATTTGTTCTGTAGCCAAATCGGACTAAACATATATATGGGAGCTTTATCTAGATCTGACCCGATTTTCTTTAAATTCGGCAATACTGGTCTATGGGTCAAGAAACTCTTCCATGCAAAATTTCAAAACAATTGGATGTAAAGTACAGCTTCTATAGGGCTAAAGAGACAAATCGGACAAAACATATATATGCACTGAAAAAAAAAATAGAAATAAAATTAATGACGACACATTCTCAAATTAAGTATGCGACCTCGGCATAAATTCAATCACAATTTTCATTAAAATAATGAAAATTTACTTGTTTTTTATGAAATTTTCCTTAATCTAAATTTTTTTGAATTTGAATTAAAGACTATCTAATCATTAGTTTTGTGTACGCCCTTCTTTAAATGTACGCCTTTAAATTAAAGAAAAAAAAATTATTATTTTGATGACAATCCGCATTATTTTATGTAATATTTCAACACTTTTAAGGATTTTCTACATTAAAACTATGACGTAGACATGTCATAGTTTTAATGTCGAATCGGACTTAATTGACAGTATGAGATATTTGAGTAATAAATTTAAGGCTATGCTCCCCTTTAAAGAAAAGTTGTCTTGGTAATAAATTTTATGATTATTGCCATTATTTTTAAGAATACATACGAGAGAATTATGTTAGCTCTCTCTCTCTTTCGGAGAATTAAAGTTGTTTGTTAATGTGTGGATAAATAATTGTTATGGAATGTTAGAAGAGCTCCTGAGTATAGAGAATATTCTGTTGTTCGTTTTCTTTCAAATCAGTTACTTGGAGGCGATGGAGAGAAGTGGCTGTGTGTTTTGAGACGCGGATTGTAAAAAAATGAAATTGCGGTGAATATGTAAGTATACACGCTGAAAAAAAATCGCTTCTGTAGTATTTTGTTCCAAACATATACTGCTGGAAACATACACATTTTTAGGGTGCACTCCAAGTATATAATATTTGACACTCACAAATATTATATGTTTGTGAGGATGTTGTTCTAAACAAAATTATGTTTTCATCCTAATATTCTCTTATTTGGAAATAATTTAAAGGAAAATTTTCAGTTTTTTAGAAATTTAAGGTTTAATTTCTTAGAAATTTTATATGTTTGAAAATTTAAATCGTATAATTTTGGGTTACGATAAATAGCATTGATGGATTGACAATTGGACTATTTATAAATAAATAATTTGTGCTGTAAAACAAAAGAAAATGCTGCTTACGACATTTTTACCTATAAAGTATAACACAAAATCTAGGAAAAAATAAAATTAAAAATTGCCAAAGTCAACAAAGTTTTAACATTTTTTTAATATAATGTATTTGGATAAATTCTTAAGCAATATCTTTGTTTGTTTGTAAACACATATTTTATTTGTGACAGTAAGTTCGCAAATATATTTTGTTGTAATATATTAATATATGCGTTCCAAACAAAATTTCTTGATTTTCAAATAAAATATATTTGTTCAAAAATATATAATATTTGAAAATTTACGTTCCAAGTATATTTTATTTGAATTCAAACATATCAAAAATGGCGATTTTCCTCCGTGTACGTGCATGTTGCTTGGCACCATACCATAGCAACAACAAGAACTGAAACTAAAAATAACGGCAGTTGTGAATCACGAGGATTCGTGTACATGTGCGTATGTATGTGGTTATGCCGTCGGCGTCTCCATCGATCTCGGTTATAACCCGCCAGGGAATGTAGCTGGTTTAGACCCTGTTGTTACGCTAACTACCAAGAACCACCACTAGCTACAGTCAAATACACCCGCAATGGTTTTGGCTGACTACATTAACATGGTGTTGTCCTACGAGGGGGTAAATTGACTCCTTCCAGCATTACTATTCTACAGCTACGTAGTCGGTACCAAGTAATTGACTATGAAAATAATTCTAAATTTTCAACTACGTAGCTGGTACGGATATACTAACCATGTAGCTAGCGTACAAATTCTAACTATGTATCTAGTACAAACATATTAACTATGTAGCTAGCAATAATAAACTAACTATGTAGCTAACTGTGTACCTCCACAGGCAGGTGCCTATATCATATTTCCTTAAGGGTTCATTTTATAAGTTCTACCCCCTCATTAAAAACTCAAATATCTATAAACAAAAATACTTCATTTATTTAAATAAAAATTATAATTGGGAATTCATTTTTTTAAATATATTAAAGCTTATAACATTAATTAATTTGTTGTACTTCTTAAAGTATATTAAAATAAATTAAAAATTATAATTTTGTTTCATTTTTTTTTCAATACAAATCTTTTTAAAATGCCGCTTTTTTTCAACATTATGGTCCTCCGCAGTTGAACGTCTGCTGCACCCGAATCCTCTACAATTGGAATTGATTCTGAAAATATATAAATTTATAACTGTAGTATAGCTTTACTCATGCTTACTTATTTATTGGAAACCGTAGGATAAGGTAATTGATAACAGTTTCTATCATTACAACGACTGATGTTCCTCCACAAGATGCACAAAACAACTAAAACAAATTTCGTTTTTTGGACAAAAACTCAGTCATATTCCGTTTTTTCTCTGTCGCTAGAATAACTGTTTTTTGGTACTTTTATTTTTTTGTGTCAACCCTCATCAGTAGGTGTTTTTAGTTTTGCATGCGGAGAGGGGGAGCGTGTGTGCGAATATTTAAACATGTTTGTACTGACTATGTACATGCTACATTACCAGTAAACGAGTTGGTGCCGATCATTATGTTTTTTTAGTTTTGCATATGGAGAGGGAGAGCGTGTGAACAATTATTTACAAAATCTTAAACTGGCTAGATGCTACATTACAAGTAAACAAATAAGTGCCGGTTTGTTCATCCCCAGCACTGCAACGGAGTTAGTAAATTAATTATTTACTGTGGCCTAGCCACATTACTGGTTACTAATCTGTTTACGTAGAAAGTAACTCCCTGTCTCACTAACTATGTAGTTGGTTATTTGGTGGAATTGACTACCCATAAAACTGGCGGGAAGGGAGTGCGTGCATCGTAGTTATTTTTGCTGTATGTTATTTATGGTGATGTACGAGTACATACATTTTTGAAGTGATCTAGTTAGAAAGTCCTGTGAAGAGATTTAAGCGAACATTAAAAAATGGACAATAAAAATGCGGGTAATAGGATTTGTAATACTGGAAGAGACAATAGGAAAATGTTTAGATGAGTGAAATATAATATATAGTCCTGAAATAAACAACCTATTGGTAATTACAAAATTAACAAAACACATTTTAATTGGAAATTATATATTTATTAAAAATAACTGCTAACAGCGCATAAAGCAGAAATGTAAAATTATTTCTGGCAATATAGAAACATGTTATTAATAGTATGTTATACAACTATATTTTTATTTTTTAGTAAAACAATTTTAGAATGGGTCTTTTAGAAGTATTTCTGTCGTAGAAAAGTGACAAATTCTACCAAATATTTCAACGTAAGTATTATACAAATATGAACGATGGAAATATTTCTCTTAGTTTTCAGCGTTTTCCTATCGTGATATGATTAAATTTATTTGTATTTTCTTTAATCATTCTATTTGATTTCTTTTCAGAACAATTTTAATTTTATATCGCGAAATATTTGAAGATAAAAGATATATATATTTATATATTTTACATATTTTATTTAAAAAAGAGTTAAAACTTTTCACTTTTTCGAATTTTAATTTAAATACACACACACAAATGAAATACAAAAGCAAACGAAAATACAATTTAATTTTTTTTCGATTTCGTGTTATACTCATACTTTATAGTTAAACCTGCTGTTACATTAGTTACATTGCATCGTTTCCTTTATGAACGGTAATATGTATTACCTTATAATTTGGTCCAAGGGATATTTTTGTTTTACTGAAATCAAAATAATAAGCCTTTTTTGCTTAAAAATAATTTGTAAATAAGCTGCTTTCTTATCGCGATGTTTTGAATAAAAATAAATATAAATTATTGGGTTAAAAAATTATTTTGTATGAAAAATTTAATATGGACCAAATAGTATCTTAATCTAGGATTCGTACCTATTTGCTAATCTAACAGCAGAGTTAAGAATGTCATAAGCAGCATTAGTTTATGTTTTACAGAGCTAATTTTTAATTAATAAATATTCCAAATCATCGCATCTTTTCTTTTCTTTTGAAAATCTGTGTGAATAATAGAATTTAAATATTTATATTCAGCTCATCGCAAGACTTCATGGTTGTGTAAAATTGTTCGCGTTTAAGTTCTATTAACTCGTTTTTTTCAATGGTAAATGTAATTAAGCCACATTCAAACAAACTTTTTAAATTAAATACGTCAGTGAATCATTTGAAGTAACTTAGGAAATGTTCCTGGTGGATTGTTTTCCGCTTTTAATAAAATGTTCTTACATAAGATAAATATGCATTACCTACCTAAGAATGATCTTTAATAAGCAACCTCATGGAATAGTATAATATTATGATGTTTTCGTTTCTAAAAAATTATGGTGCCCTGTCAGAGAGCAGCATTTTAAACCCCTTTCGCATTGCAGTATTTTCTCATAAACGAAATCAAAAAATCGTTGTAGGGCGAAAGGCAGAAACAATTTACCATTTTTTAGCACAAAAGAAAATACCATTAATTTTTATTTAAATAATTGTTTATGAAAAAAAAGTGTTGAAGTGTAATTCAATTTTAAATGAAAAACTTTTTTTTAATTTTTGTTGCAGTTATATGTATTTTTAAGACGAAGTTGCATTTTAATTAAGCTGAATAATAATAAAAAGTGCATACAATTGTAGTATATTAACAATATTTTAATAATAATCATATGTTCTGCAAAACAATCCACGGTTTTTTAATATTTTAAATATTCACCGTACTTAAAAAAAATGTTTTTGTAGTTTTGTTTGCACAAAACTTAAGGTTTTTAAATCTGTCACGTTTGACCTTTTTTAGAAAATTATTTTTGATAAAATTATATGCGGCTAATCTGATACCGAGTCCATCCCTAACTTCATTTATATGTAAAAATGTCGCTGACGTCACTTTCAAAACACACAGTCCAAATAATTAATAATATATTATATAAAAATATTTTTAAAATTTTTAGTAAAGCAATTTTTGAATGGATCTATTGTGAGTATTTGTGTCGTACAAGAGTGGCCCATTGTACCAAATATTTCAATGTAAGTATTACATGTCAAAGATTTAAATATATCTCTTATTTTCAACATTTTGTTACTGTGACATGATAAAATTTATTTTTATACTTTTCCCTTTGATTTCTCTTTAGATTATTTTAATTTTAGATCGTGCAATGAACTTTATTTGGATATATGAAAAATTCAGTGGGAATGAAATTTACAAATTGCAGCAAATAAGTGAGCATACAAACTATATGATATGTAAAACTAATTATATAACAATTATTTTATACAATTTCTATTTAAATACCAGCCAAATTCCATGTTAAAAATTAATGTCAGTTCCAATGAAAATTGTTCTTGGTCAACAAATGGAGAACGAATCCCACTATAGATTTACAAATCGATACATACCAACTTTATACAACTAAAATATTGTTTTAAATTGTAAAATGTTCAATGTTATCCGTAATACGTATTTTAGATTGTTTGTATATTCCAATCTATATATATAAAATTGTTGCGTGACTGGCTGACTGATTGACTGACTGATCATCGCCCAGGCCAAACGGCTGAAGCTAGAATCATGAAATTTGGTGAGAGGGTAGTCCTTGGGACGTAGACGAGCAATAAGGCGGGATTTTTCGAAATTCGTACTATTAGCCGAACAATGGGGCAAAAAGGGATAAATATGGTACCACCGCCAAATCTAAACGAAATGAGCTAGAATCTTGAAATTTGGTATGAGGGTAGCCCTTAGGAGGTAGACTCAGAAATTGGCAGGATTTTTCGAAATTTGAACATTTACGCACACAGTGGGGTAAAAAGTGATAAATGTGGTACATCGGCCAAATCCAAATGGCAAGAGCTAGAATCGTGAAATATTGTGTGATGGTAGCCCTTATGAGGTAGACTCTGAAATAGGCAGGATTTTTCGAAATTCGAACATTTACGCACACAGTGGGGTAAAAAGGGAAAAATGGGATAAATGTAGTACAACAGCCAAATTCAAATGGCAAGAGCTAGAATCGTGAAATTTGGTGTGAAGGTAGTAGCTCTTATGAGGTAGACTCTGAAATTGACAGGATTTTTCGAAATTCGAACATTTACGTACACAGTGGCGTAAAAAGGGAAAAATGTGGTACAACAGCCAAATCCAAATGGCAAGACCTAGAATCGTAAAATTTGGTGTGAGAGTAGCTCTTGAGACGAAAACAAGAACAAGGAGCGATTTTTTTTAAAAAATTAGAGGCACAGTGGGACAAAAATATACATATATAATATTAGAATGGTGAAAATTGAAGCGAGGGGTGTCTTTAAGACAACTGATCGGGGTATTAAGTTTTTTTTGTATTCGTAGTTTTCGGGGCACAGTGGGGCAAAAAGTGTAAAATGTAGTACAGTGGCTTAAAAATGTCAAACATGGATCAATGGTTCCAGGGTAACTTTTGGAACATAAACTAGAGATTGGAAGTGATTTTTAGTAATTCTAACTTTAAGAGGCACAGTGGGACACGACGGGTTAATTATGGAGCATGGGGAAAAAGGGAACAATTTGCCAAAATTGGAACTTAAAAATGAGATATGAAGAGGTCAAAAACGGTTAAATAGTGGAGTGGAGAAAATATGATTAAATATGTTACAGTCGGGGAAAAAGGTTAAAGTACGCTAGCGTGGAGACACATTTTAAATACGAGTACGGTACAGTGAGACGAAAATTTGTTAAATATGGTACAGTGGGTAAACATTTTGTACAGTGAGATAAAGAGTTGAATGGGGCACAGTTGTGCAAAATGGGTTAACTATGGTACAGTGGGGTAAAAATAGTTATATGTATATGGTAAAGTGGGACAAATGGGTTAAAAATGGTACAGTGGGGCAAAAAGCGTTAAATATTGAACAGTGGGGCAAAAATGTATTTACTATGATACAGTGGGGCAAAAAGGGTTAAATATGTTACAGTGTGACAAAAATGGGTAACTATACAGTACATTGGGGCATAACTGTGTTAAATATTGTACAGTGGAGCACAGAGAGTTAAATATGGTACAGTGGGGCAAAAACTGTTAATTATGGTACAGTGAGACAAAGCGTTTAATATGACACAGTGGGGCAAAAAGCTTTCACAATGGAACAGTCGGAAAAAATGTGTTAGCTATGGTACAGTGGGACACAAATGGTTAAATATGGTACAGTATGACAAAAATGGTTACAGTGGGCACAAAAAGTAAAATATGGTAACGTGTAACAAAATTGGTTAAAAATGGTACAGTGGGGCAAAAAGCGTTAACTATGGAACAGTGGGCCAAAATTTATTTACTATGATACAGTGGGGCAAAAAGGTTTAAATATGGTACAGTGTGACAAAAATGGATATCTATACAGTACAGTGGGGCATAAATGTGTTAAATATTGTACAGTGGAGCAAAGAGGGTTAAATATGGTACGGTGGGACAAAAACTGTTAAACATGGTACAGTGAAACAAAGGGTTTAATATGACACAGTGGGGCAAAAAGGGTTAATTATAGTACAGTGGGGCACAATTAGTTGAATATGGCAACGTGGGACAAAATGGGTTAAATATGGTACAGTGGGGCAAAAAGCTTTAACTATGGAACAATGGGGAAAAAATGTGTTAGAATGGTACAGTGGGACACAAATGGTTAATTATGGTACAGTATGACAAAAATGGTTACAGTGGGCACAAATAGTAAAATATGGTAACGTGGAACAAAATGGGTTAAGTATGGTACAGTGGGGCAAAAAGCGTTTACTATGGAACAGTGGGGCAAAAATGTGTTAACTATGGTACAGTGGGGCAAAAAGGTTAAATACAGTGGACAAAATATTTTAGGACAAAAAGGTGTTAAATTTGGTTCAGTAGACCCAAAAGGTTAAATATAGCACAGTGGGTCAAAAAGCGTACATTTAGTACAGTGGGTAAAAATATGGATGCAGGGAGAGAGGGTAAGTTAAATATGAAATAAGAATGTTTTTTTCTAAATGTATGCTTTTAGTAGCACTGTGGTGCAAAATGGTTAAAATTATGATGCACTGCAATTATGTATCACTGTGGTGCAAAAAGGTTAAAATATGGTTTAGAGGAGCAAAAAGGGTTAAATATTGTACGGTGAAGCAAAAAAGTTAAATACGTTAAAATGGTTAAATGTGGTAAGTGGGGAAAAAGGGAACAAAATAGTCCCAGATATGTATAAAAATTCGTACTTTAGAAGCACAGTGTAATAAAAAGTGTTTAATATGGAGCAGTGGTGCAAAAGGTGTTGAATGTGGTCCCTGAGTGCAAAGGTAGCTCTTACAGCATACACCAAAGCTAAGAAATTGTTTTTTCCAAATAGGTTCTTCTACTTAAACCGTGGGGAAAAAGTTAAATAAATGGCACAGATAGGGGACAAAAATGTTGAAATACTGTCTAAGCTTGCGAATTTGGATCTTGAAATATCAATTATCATTTTAAAATATTGTACAATGGTGCAAAGTGGTTAATTATGACACACTAAAGGTTAAATGTGGTACAATGGAGCGATTTACTTTAGATTTTTAAATTCGTACCTTTATAGACACAGTGGGACAAACGTGGTTTTATATTGTACCAGGATGTGAATGTAGGTATTGGAACATAAACAAGGGGAAAGTTGCTAACGTATGAACCAAAAAAATAGTTTTTCAACGTCCAGAGGTACTGTGGGAAAAGGGATAAATATTGTACCATGATGTCAGGGTAACTCTTTGAACATAAACTAGAAATGAAACGAGGGTTCGTATTTTATATATAAAAGTAATCAAATCTTCTTCATTTTGCACCATATGTAATAATCATGTAATTTTGAAAGAAAGAGGTATAGCTATTTTACAGTACCCCAAACAGAAAATAGGTAAAAGATGGGGGCTGCGAAGCGCACCGGGTAAGCTAGTATAAAATATAATAAATCAAATCTTTAGAAAGAGAAAGCGTTGTGTTTTGAATTAATAAGTTAACGCTATAATTTGCATGGAACACATCGAGGAAAGAGCTACAAGCACTACAAGCTTTCATAAACCGCTGCTTGAGGAAAATCATACGTGTATTTTGGCCCAATAAAATCTCCAATGAAAACCTATGGACAACCACTAAGCAAGAACCTATTATTCAGGAAATCCGACGCCGCAAGTGGAAATGGATTGGTCATACCCTCAGAAAGCCGCAAGACGATATTGCACGCACTGCCCTCGTTTGGAATCCACAGGGAAGCCGCAGAAGAGGAAGACCTGCAAATACGTGGAGACGCCTGGTAGACGCAGTAGACACAGAGAAAGGGTACACCTGGAATGAAATTAAAAACCTAGCCTTAGATAAAATGAAGTGGAATGATTTTGTTACGGCCCTATGCTCCCCCTAGGAACTATGGGAAAATATATATATATAATTAGCATGAAGATTATTTTTTATGAATATTAAATAATTTCAAAGAAAATAATACATTAATTTTCCATACATATTATAAAAAACTATATTTAAATCCATGTATGCCTTAAATTATATTCTTATATCAAGGACATACATTTTAAATTTTATTTCGATAATGTTTTAAATTATATGATATTTTACTACAAATAAGCACGCAGCAAACTTAAATTTACGCCAAAATGTGCTTAATTTAAGACCAAACATAATTATTTTTATTACCCAAAATTCTTAATTCTATGAGATGCATCCTCAAACCAAGTACTATTCACGTCTTTAAATTAACTATAAAACCTTCTTATTTTTATAGCGATTGTCTTTGGCTCGAAATCATTGCCGAAATCTTAAACTTTACGACAAATTCTTTGATTTTCAGTACGCTTTTTTTTAGTGTGGGGGTTATATCTGTCCTTTAGTCAATTTTTCCAAAACTTCGTTTTTATTCTTTCCGACCGAAAAAAACGACTTATGCAAAATGTCATTCACCTGCGACGGCTCCTTCTATTTTTGGCCACCTCTTATATGAAATCACGACACTGTGCGACGTACCGGAATCATCGGTCCATATTTCTTTAAAAATGATGCCGGTGAGAACGTAACCGCCAATGGCGACCGTTATCGTGCCATGATAACCGACTATTTGATGCCTGAAATTAAAGCTCGTGATCTCGGCGACATTTGGTTTAAACAAGACGGCGCCACATCCCACACATCGCATCAATCAATGGATTTATTGAGAGAACACTTCGGTGAGCAGATAATTTCACGTTTTGGGCCGGTCGATTGGCCACCAAGATCGTGTGATATCACACCGTTAGACTTTTTCCTGTTAGACTTTTTCTGAGACGTAGCCGCTGCCAACATTTGGTAGACATAATCTTCAAAAAATAAATGCCAAAGAATGTTCTTTCAAATGATAATAAACATTCCCCATTCATTTTCAATTTTCTGTGTTTTTTTCTTCAAAAAAGTAGGGAACCTCGAAATGGATCAACCATTATTAATTTTACAGTTCTGAAAGTCAGTTACAATCGTTCTCTATCTCCAATTATACACTGAACATTCCAAAGTTATTACAACGAATTTTTTCATTCCTTGTTTTGGAATAAGCGCTTCTCTTTTTGTCCATATATCAGTCTAGAATAAAACTCTGTATCTTCGACTAAACAGAGTTTTCAACATTTACAAAAGAGTCCGACGTTAAGTCAACTAGATTGTTGTAACTGGGGTCGATCGTGACCCCAGTTACTGGTTCTAAGTCAATAAATGATAGATTAATCCCTCCTGATCTTCGGCGTTTTAAACGCCCATTATCACAGTATTTTGATTGTACAGATAAAATAATTATTTATTTACCACATATAAAAACCCAATATGTGTATCCACCCCTCCAATTAACCGCACATCCTATAATTTATCACTACAAAAAAGATTTTTTAATAACCGTCAAACGCGACTCATGTCACAGGAGCTAATTCAAACAAAAATCTAACCAACCGACAGAGGTGGACAACGATGAAAACGTTCGTTGAGTTATGACAAGTCAACAGTGTCAGATTAATCGAGTAAATAAACGGAAGAACAAACCTCCTCCTTGTCACAATTACCTGGGGACACCCATAGCGTCACACTCATAGAACGGATGAGTGATAGTATCCAAGCAGAATACAACAACTGCACTCTAGTAAGACTCGACTAACAATCATCCTTTGAAGTGTCCACACATACTCGCACACAAACACATATGGAATAAACACACACTACTACAGACACTTACGTATATAGAGAGATATAGTCGACTCGTGTGAGGAAAAGTCCACACATGGTCATCTATCTGAACATGTGTCGGTGTGTGTTTTGAAGGGCAAGTCAACTAAATAATTTAAACAGGACTTAATTAACCATTAAAAATAAGGAACAGCCACAAAAACCGAAGCACACGAATAGACCAAATGGTTGACAAACTCACCTTTTTCCTGTAGTTATTTGACCAAAGTCATCAGAGTCACTAACGACAACAGCCCACATGCGAGGTTGTTGTGATAAGTTTGGTAAAAAAGGATATTATGTTCCATGGATGAAAGGCACTTTATTAAAAAACTATATTTCGCTCATTTAGAAAAAGAACGTCACAACTCAAAAATTGACATTTCACTTAAGTTTGATTTAAAGGATCTATACAAAAATAACTATTTGGCAGAATAGGATGACATTAATTCTGAAGTGTACCAAATATTGTTGTCTTTTTCAGGAATCAGCCCAATCATGGATCAGCCATAGATATTGAAATGTAGGACAATTTAGCATGACCAACTCCAAAAAAATTATTATGAGTTGTAACGTTTTTTTTTTCTAAATGAGCGATATGATTAAATGTGAGGAGAACCACAAGAAAATCAGTGAGGCATCACTCTTATTCGTTTGGAAGAAGCTATCCCTCTTAGAGCTGGACTTTTGATCAAATAATCACAACTAAACCTCGCTGAATGATCGGAGTAGCATCCGTGAAATAGCTATACGAAGGGCTTGCGCACCAGCGAGACGGGTGAACGGATATACTCATGGCTCAAATGGCATAAAATGTCATAAAACGGATTTCGGCAAAATATACATTCTACACACCAAAGAAAATGCATAAATAAACATGTACTTTGACATAACTTGTGATAATGACATTTTGTTCAAAACCTCTAAAAAGTATATTTGTCCTCAAAATTAATAAACGGGCCTTCTGTGCAATGCAACTGAACAGTTAACTGGTACATTAGAGTGGCTCGAGAAAATATTGTTATTCTTCAAGTAAACTGATGAGCCCTAAAACACTACAAAGGGCTGTGCATAATAAGGAGTCCTAAACACGAAAAAAATGAAAAAAATGTATGGTAAATGTTTATACCCTACACCACACTGTGGTACAGGGTATTATAACTTTGTGCATTTGTTTGTAACACCCAAAATGAGAAGAAATAGACCCATCGTTTATTATACCGATCGACTTAGAATCACTTTCTGAGTCGATTTAGCTATGTCCGTCTGTCCGTCTGTCTGTCTGTCCGTCTGTCCGTCTGTCCGTCTGTCTGTCTGTCTGTCCGTCCGTTCTTTTAATCAAAGTACAGGTCGCAATTATGGTCCGATCTCGACGAAACTTTACACATATTTTTTTTTTGGCCCAAGGACGATCCCTATTGAATTTGGTTAAAATCGGTTCAGATTTAGATATAGCCCCCATATATATGTTAGCCCCGATTTGACATGTAAGCGCTGTAAAAACTTTATTTTATATCCGATCAGTATGGAATTCGGCAGAAAAAGGTTTCTTATTACATGAATGAACTCTGTTAAATTTGGAAGAAATCGGTTCAGATTTAGATATAGCCCCCATATATACATTACCCCCGATTTAACATATAAGCGCTGTAAAAATGTTATTTTATATCCGATCAGTGCGAAATTCGGCAAAGAGAGGTTTCTTATTACATGAAGGAATACTGCTAAATTCGGAGAAAATCGGTTCAGATTCAGATATAGCCCCCATATATATGTTACCCCCGATTTGACATGTAAGCGCTGTAAAAGCTGTATTTTATATCCGATCAGTGCAAAATTTGGCAGAAAGAGGTTTCTTATTACATGAAGGAATACTGCTAAATTCGGAGAAAATCGGTTCAGATTTAGCCCCCATATATACGCTACCACCGATTTGACTTGTAAGCGCTGTAAAAATGTTATTTTATATCCGATCAGTATGAAATTCGGCAGAAAGAGGTTTCTTATTATATGAATGAACACTGTTAAATTTGGAAGAAATCGGTTCAGATTTAGATATAGCCCCCATATATACGTTACCCCCGATTTGACATGTAGGCGCTGTAGAGACTGTATTTTATATGCGATCAGTACGAAATTCGACAGAAGGAGGTCTTTGTACATGAATGAGTATTGAGGGAAGATCGGTTCAGATTTATATTGAATGTTCCTCCTGATTTGGTATCAAACCGCTATAGAAGTTGTTTTATTTATTTATTTATTTGAATTACAATACAAAGTAAATTTATATTCTAATTTTAAGGTCCAGGGAAAGGCCGGGTTACAAAGACCATATGGCTAAATGTTTGCAGCGACAGACCAGAGCCTCTGGTGGGAATCGAACCCACGACCCCCAAACTCATAGGCGATTACGCTACCAACTCACCTACTGGGGCGCTCTATAGAAGTTGTATTTTACTTCCGATCATTAAAATTTTCCAGAAAGATGTTTCTCAATTTAGGAAAGAATATTGCTTAATTTAGCGATTATCGTTTCAGAATTAGATAATATGTTTCTACCCATTTACCAATTATTCCAAATTATTATGGCAATGACCCTTATCGCATTGTTAGGGAGGTATAGGGTATTATATAGTCGGCCCCGCCCGACATTCTGCCTTTCCTTACTGGTTTTTTAATAAAATTTTTCTTTAAAATTCCAATTTCCTTAGAAGGTGCCTTCAACATATGGACCATATTTAAAGTATATGCTCAATAATTCCGGGATACACGTTAAATTAAACGAAATTTTGGGGACTACGCACGAAAAACGCATACGAAATAACAAAAAAAAAAATCGTGTGTTCCATATTTTAGAAGCTCGCTTCCTATCGAAGAAAACAATGCCTATTTGATATATGGATAAATGTAGAAATTATAGCACTATTGGTAGAAATAAGAGAATTTCAACAAAATTCGGTTTTTATACCCCCTTATTGTGAACAAGGGTATATATCAGATGCTGTCAGCCGAAAGTGTAAAACATCGATGGAGTGACCTAAGAGACCCCAAGTGTATTTGGCGGAAATCCGTTTTGGGCCATTTGAGCTATGTTCATCAATACGTTCTTCCGTCCGTCCTACTATCCGTCCATCTGTCTGGTGCGCACGATAACTTTCGATAGGAGTAACCGATTGGCTTCAAATTTGGTATGTGTCTACATCTTTTCTATCACAGGCTAAGGCATAGATGGACTACAAAGACCACAAAGCGTCAAAATGTAGTGAAATATTCTTTCTTTAAAAACTTCTATACTACTTATCAGAAGCTTTCCCAATTCCACACATTGTATAAGTTTCTTGGTCGATGTACATACACTACCTGATCCCAGATTCTAAACTACATTCAAGACAAACCACACATACATACTTTAAAATTTCTGTCAAATCACTCTGGAAATGCGAATTTTCCAAATAACTTCACCACTCCGCCATTTATCGCGTTTACAATAATTCTAAAGGGTGGTTAAATTTTAAGGGCCGATGTTGATTTTGAATAAAACACAAATTGTTTAGGAAATTATTGTCATTTCTTTTTATTATGATAATATTGGTATGGTTCAATTATGTATGGAACAAATGGCCGTCGCGACCTCGGCGGCGCAACTCCATCCAATGGTCCAAATTTTCGATGACGCTGAGCCATAATTGAGGCTCTATGCCATTAATGTGCCGAATTATATCATCCTTTAGCTCTTGAATTGTTGCTGGCTTATCGACGTACACCTTTTCTTTCAAATAACCCTAAAGAAAGAAGTCCAACGGTGTCAAATCACATGATCGGCCAAT
The DNA here is from genome assembly GCA_963930755.1 of Eudasyphora cyanicolor. Classification (NCBI taxonomy): domain Eukaryota; kingdom Metazoa; phylum Arthropoda; class Insecta; order Diptera; family Muscidae; genus Eudasyphora; species Eudasyphora cyanicolor. The sequence continues at coordinate 286,321,404 of OZ005735.1, read as the reverse complement.
TGACATCGCCACGACGAGAGATAACATGGCCATTGAATTTGTTGCGCAAAAGAGCCAATGTTTCGTTAGCTGTGGCAAGTGACACCGTCCTGTTGAAACCACATATTGTCCACATCCATATCTTCCAATTCGGGCCATAAAAGTTATCATCTCACAATAGCGAACATCATTCACAGTAACTGCCTGACCTATGGGAAAAACACGGCCCGATGATGCCACCAGCCCGCACCAAACAGTCACTCCTTGTGCGTGCATTGGTTTTTCGACAATCACTCTTGGATTACACAGTAATTGGTAAAAACCTTGCCTAAACTAGAAAATGACGGACAAAAATGAAAAAAATGTGTTTGTAGGAAAAATAAACCTATATTCCTACAGCTTCAAATAAACAAAATATACATCGTTCGAAAGGTCTAACACTCTTCTTTCCAAATTCTTTCAGAGATTTTTTCCGTTAATAATTAACAAAGTTATAGGCGTTCAAGTAAAAAAAAGGCAAGAAAATCGGGTTTTTGGGGGGTGCCCGGGGAATTCCAAAAAAAGATTCGTGTTTTACTCGACAAGACCTACAGGAAAAATAGTATCGCGTCATTTGCTTCTCAACTTGAGTTTATTTTGTCGCACTGTGTTATCATTCGCCCAAATGCGGCAATTCTGCTTATTTGTGGAAAAAACTAATTCCAAAATTTTAGCAGTTTAGTAACAAAATATGGACTCGGAGCGGAAAAAAGTCAAAGAGGAAGCGATAATTAAAATCAACCGATATTTTCCTTTGTACTATAAAAGGTCCACGGAAAAATAAAACAAAACTTTCCAAATTTCATTCAGGGCGTCAAGAGATATGTAGAATCGGAAAGCGTTTCGGAGGATGTTGTTCCAAACAAAAATATGTTTTCATCCTAACATTTTTTTATTTGGAACTAATATTTCCGAAACAAAGAATAATTTGTATTTAAGTATTTTGGCAATGTATCAATGCCTAAATTTAAAGGCAAGTTTTCTGTTTTTCGGATGCTTAAAGTTTTTGTTGTTAGAAATTTTATATGTTTGAAAAATTAAATCGAATAATCTTTCCTAACTATTTATATATCGCATCGATGAATTGACAAAAAATTATTAATTGGTTATGACATTTTGAACTATAAAGTATAACACAAAATGTGGGAAAATTTTAAATTTTAAATTCTGCCAAGTTTTAAAACCTGCTTTAAATAAAATATATTTGGAAAACTTCTTGAACAATGACTTTGTTTGTGAGCAAACACGTATTTTTATGTGAAAGTCAGTTCGCAAATATATATTTTTCTAATATATTAATATACGCGTTCCAAACAAAATCTCTTGATTTTAAAATAGAATTTATTTGTTCACAAATATATAAAATTTAAAAAATTTGGCTGCAAATACATTCAAACATATCAAAAATATAAAAATAAAGAAACAAATGACATGCCAAATTTAAGACGTGGTTTACATTCATTTATATGGAATGATTTTGTCTTTGCGAGAATTTTTTAAACCACTCCACTTTCTAATCTGAAACCCACTTTAATAAACAAATGTATATCTGCATAATCGTATGTTGCTCTGTGTTCCGAATATTTTATAGAAAGGTAGAAAAATTAAGAGAACATTTTCTTACTTGGACTTCCAAAGGTTCTTTCGATGACAAACGAAAAATGCTACCGACATACTTTCATACCATTAGTCCACCTCAATTCTAGTACTCTGGAATTGTTTTGTCGTTTCTACAGTTGAACGTGTTTATTTATATGCATCGAAATACCTTCATTTTTTCTTCTAAATTGTATCACTTTGACAAAATGTATCCCATGTATATGTCATAGTTGACAGTTGGAGATTTAGTTATTTGACATATAAATGAGTAAATATATGCAAAGGACATGGTTACGTCTTAATGTAAATTTAGTGAAAATAATTGGGGAACAGTGGAAATAAAAAATAATAATTAAGCATATTTTTTTTAATATTTGAACTCTGAAAATATGCGCGTTCTTCGCAGACAAAAATATCTAAAAAAATCGTTAGAAATGGTTTTTTAACCATTTTCAATCTTTTTTTACTTTTATTGGAAAATAAAATAAAAAAAAAAAATGGATCGTGGTTTTTCGAGAAATGCTTGACTTACTGAGCTAAGATTCTAAACGAGGAAATTAATCAGACACAAAGCCTAATATACTGCAAAAGAAGAATCTAACAAGTACTACAACAACACCATTCGACAGTCCATATTACACTTGAATGGAGTTAATTGGCGCTTTCAGTTTTTCAGTTACTGGTCCTGTTGCCCTTTAATAGGACTTCAATGATTCAAAGGATACATTTTTTCAAAAAATATTTTAAATACTTATTAGCGCCCTGCGTTATCGATATAGGTTTTAAATTACAGAGGAAAATTTGGCTTTTTCTAATATTTTTATATATACTATTCCTGGATAAAAGGAACTTCACATATTTTCTTGCATATTCACATATTTTTTACAATAATTTATTTTTAAAAAATCTATCTTATCCTATTCGTAAAACTCGCCAACATTTCAACATTCTAGCTTTATTAGTTAATTATCCCCAAAAGTGTAACACATCGAAGGAGTGACCCTAAGACCCTAAGTATGTTCGGCGGATATCCGTTTTGGGTTTTTTTTAGTCGAATGAGCAACGTCCGTTTGCTGGCTGGTGCGCACGATAACTCTCGAAAGGAGTAACCGATTGACTTCAAATTTGGTATGTGGTAATATTTTCTTCTATCTTCGGCTAAGTTCGCAGATGGGTCATATTAGTCCACTCCTTCTAGTACTTCCCCCAAAAAGGGTTAACATTTAGTGAAATATTGATTATTTAATAACTTCCATACTACATATTTGAATCATCTGAAATTCTACGCATAGTATTAGTTTATTAATCACTATTACCTCGAGAAAATTTTGAAGCAAAAGTTAATAGGTTATGGCTTTATTACCTGTGCATTTAAAGACTTGAAATTTTGTACAGTGTAATGGTTTAATAGTACCTACAATACAGTGAAAAATGGACGCTAAAATGGGCAGAGAAAAGTGGCCGTTATTGGTTCGCCCCTCTCACACAAATGGACCCTGTTGTATCAAAAGTAAACAGCTTTAACCTTTAATACCAGTACATACTTTAAAGTTATTAAATGAAATTTAAAGTGATAATAATTTAAATAAAACAAAAAAATAAATAAATTTACTAATATTTTTTTGAGACTCAAGGTGAGGGGATTCATTAGTCGGTTTACCCGACTGAACTTTCTTACTTGTTTTTCATAAAAGTTTACATAAAACTCTTCCAGCAAAAATGTTCTTAGCTAAATGTAACAGAGTGTACAATTAAAAAAAACGTAGAAGCACTTGAACCGGATGATATACAGCTGAATCGATAGCAAAACAGAATTAATTGGCGTTTTCAGTTTTTGATTTCCTCATCCTTTTGCATCTTAAAAGGACTACAAACTTGTAAAGAATAACGTTTTTCAACAACATGTTTTAAATGCTACTTCGCCAACTATGACACCGATTGGTGTCAAAATAAAGAGGAGAATTTTGGATATTTTTAACATTTTTTATACATTCCATTCATATATTTTTTATACCATGCCAGGACAAAAAGGACTTCAAAAATGTCCTTGAAAAATTATATTACATATTTTTTCGAATAAATTGTTGAAGATTTCCAAAGGATTTTTAACAAACTTAAAACCTTGAAGTCCTTTTAAAAGGCTACAGGAACAGGGAATGAAAAACTGAAAACGGCAAGTACTATTTCATATTACATTACTAACAAATGAGGGTATACCTTAGTCGGTTTACCCGACTGTAATTTTCTTACTGTTTGTAATTTCTGCCAAAAACAAACCGATTTCAGAACATAGTGCAGTGACATTATTGGAGACATATTGGACACCTAGATAATTTCAAATTCTAAAGCTAAGTATTACCTGTGAATCCAAGGCAACAATATAGTAACGCAACCTTAACAACAGTTTTCCTTCAAAGCAAGAACGGATACACTGTGCCTGGTTTTATAGCCCAACAACTAAATAGATTTTGGTTACCAACAACCAAATGGCATAGTTGAGTTGTGTATATTTAGGCAAATGGAGTATGGTTAAGGGAAGAAGAGCTCTTATGTTAGGCCTTCCTCAGTTTGTATGACATTTGACTATATATAAGTATGTATATTTAACTCAGCAGGTGGTTGCTTTGTTGCTCGCAAAGTCTGTCGGTTGGACGACTTCCATAACGAACGGAAATGAAAATTACAATAAATAACACAAGTAAATTGTTTAAAACAATGCCCTGCGACTATTCAGCCAGTGCTATGTCTAATAAGGAAAATACCGACCGAACGTAACACTCCTTTAAACCATTATGACATTGTGGGTTTCTAGATCATTTGGGGTGGGGGGCTAGAGGGCCGGGAAGAAGATTTAATGGTATTTATGGCTTAACATTAAACGGTGTGACATCAACAAGTTACCCGTTACCAGCTACAACTTACAACTTAGCAACAAATGGGTATCAAAAGCTTTTTCGCAAATCTCACTTCTCTGACACAACCCAAGGATCATTGGCTGGAGGGGGAGCGGATGAGCGGGGGGAGGACTCATCACTGTCACACCTGTTTGTGTTAAAACAAAGCATTTTAAAAAGTTATCCCTTCATGGAGTGCCACCCATAAGTAAGGGTGAAGACCTCCACAACCTTTGAGCACTTACACTCCATTCACCCCTCTCAGTGCTGTTGGCAATCCATACAACTGGTGTTGTTAGTCGGTTCCATCACGACTCTTCCGTCAGAGTGGATCGAAGGAGCATTGTTAACATTTACTTGTCCACACACACACACACACACCTACACTTCTACTCGGCTACTCTTTCTCAGGCTCGTCCTTATGAACAACCAAAGGAAAAGAGATTTATTATCACAGCTTGACAAAGTGTTTTGTCGAAATTTATTTATATTTCAGCTATAAAGCAAATAAAAAGCACAGGAATAACATCGCCTTTTATTTGCCAGGCAACAACACGCAAACTATCACACATACGCCGGTTGTTGCATGTGCTCCCACTAACTCACACACACACACACACAAACAACACAGTGCTCTCACAGCAAGGACTACAAACAAAAGTCTCATTCGCATGGCAACCTCATCGTCGTGAGTGGCAATAGCGGCAAACAAACTCATGATTTCACACAAACATGTAATCAACGCCAACAGTAGCGACTTTCGCTGGCGCTGTTGATGTCCTTGTTTTTTTATTGTTGGGGCACTGATTTGTCCTTGATGTTGTTTTATTATGAGCAGTTATCAACACCAGGCGATAAGCAAATGTTGCACTGCACAACAGAGCTGCCATGCGCCTTCCCGGTGGTTCTTGTCCTGGTTGTGACTACAGCTGGGACAGCTCTTTGTTGTTGCTTAACTAAATGCATTGTTGGTGGCATTTAGTTGGACATGCAACATAACTAATTTCGCTTTGGAGACCATTGATAATCCCCCATGCATTGTAAGTACAGAACAGTGATTCGCATTCGCACTTGGAGAGGAAGTTTAAACCGTTCGGATAAAAAACATGTTTAGTTAACGACCGTATTTTGAAATATTAGCAAAACTTAGATCAGATATCATTCAATTTATCTCAATAAATACATACTCAATAAAAAACATTTTTATAAAATAATGTTGTTACATCGCTTTTTGTTCGTAGTTGTCAGAATTGTCTGCATCCTAATTCCGACTCTGGAGTCGACAAGATGTGTCCGAGTTTTTTCCAATTTTAAATTTGCGGTTTGAAAAACAGTTTGTTTTGGCAACTACAATAGTATACATCAAAATCCATTTAGACATATAACATTAAAGAGTCCTTGATGTGTCAAACATGTTATTTACTGTTCATTAAGGTGAACTTCCAAAAAAATTTTAGAATTAAGATTATTTTGACTAACCTATTGAAACTCGTACGGGAGTTTGTATAATTTTTCAAATATCTATAGCATTAAAAGTGTTGTTCGACATCGAACGGTCTTTTAGAGTTAGTGCAGCGTATTTTTATGTTTTGTCATTTAAAATTTCCGACAAATAAATATTTTTTAGCCCAAATTTATTCATTTAAAAAACACAATCCTAAACATCCAAAAGAGCTGATACTTCCCACTCTTAGAGTAAAGTCTTACCTCTTATGACAATCTATGGATGAATTAGTAAGTTACACTTATTTTAGCAAATACGAGTAAATAATTTTTTCAAGTTCTGTATCCCTTCGCCTACTTATACATATATGAACATCCTATATGGCATTTAAGTGATATACGAATATACGACTTATTTTTCGGCAGATATTTAAGAAATTTGGCACAAGATTATTTCAAGAAACAGTAATGACCTTTCATGAAAATCGGTTTAGATTTGTATCCGGAAAACAGTATTATATTTCTTTCTCGAAGGGGTATAACAAACATATATAGAGGGCTTATATTAAAAAATGGCTATGAACAAAAACACAATTTTTCAGGATAGAGAAAAAACTGTTTTTTTCCTTAGTTTTACGAGTAATTATTAATTACACAGTGCGACAGTCCAAAAACCAAAAACGGCGGCCGGAAGTTGGACCCCAAGAAAATGCACCCCAAATTGAAAATGAAAGTGCACCCCAAATTTGGGGCCTATTTTCGTTAAAAAAGCTGATTTAAGAAATTACACCCCAAAAAAACTAAGAAATTTTCTCTTCGTAAATCTGGGGAGTACGCAATAATACACGTATACAAACCTATTTTCTAATTATAAATATTTTTCTGTGCGGTCGGCCTACGGCCTTCGGCCTCTGTTTAAGACTTTCTCCTATGGACAGGATCCAAACTTGGCAACGTGGAGCAAATCTTTTATGTGTAGCCTCTCCTGTTTCTAAATTAATAGATGAAAATAAGCCCCAAAAAGCAGACAAGAAATGAATGTCAACCCCAAAAAGCAGACAAAAAATGAAATTAAGCCCAAATAAAATTGTTGTTGTTTGATATGTTATTTTTTGGTATTTTCCTGGGGCTCAATTTCATTCCGCCACCAAAAACCGCGATACTATTTTTCTTGTAGGTCTTGGCGAGTAGAACAACGTTTGTTCTAAGAAATTTGCCGGACACCCCCAATATCCGGATTTACGGGCAAAAAAACGATTTTCTTGCTTTTTTCACATGAACTCCATGAACTGTGTTAATTATTAACCGATTTTCAATCTCTAAAAGAATTTTGAAAGAAGAGAATTCGACCTTTCGAACGATATATATTTTGTTTATTTGAGGCTGTAGGAATATAGATTTATTTGTCCTACAAACACATTTTTTCACATTTAGTTTTAATGAATCTTTAATAACTCAGTCAATTGCAACAATAGTATATTGTTCCTTATAAAATATACTATATATGTAAATTAATTAATCGAACTGTTATCTCACAATATAATTGGTAAAAATATTGCCTAGCTTAGAAAATGACGGACAAAAATGAAAAAAATTACAAATGTGTAGGACAAATAAATGTATATTCCTACAGCTTCAATAAACAAAATATATATCGCTCGAAAGGTCTAATTCTCCTCTTTCCAAATTCGGTTAATAATTCACAAAGTTATAGGAGTTCAAGTGAAAAAAAGCTAGAAAATCGGGGTTTTAACTGTAAATCCGGATTTTGGGGGTGTCCGAGGAATTCCAGAAAAAAAAAATTGTGTTTTACTCGACAAGACCTACAGTAAAAATAGTATCGCATCATTTGCTTCTCAACTTGAGTTTATTTTGTCGCACTGTGTTATTCTTCTACAGTTTAATCTAAAGATGATTACTTATTGATCCAATTAAAAAGTTTTCAAAATTCGCTATTTTTCGCGCTTTTATGGTTCATAGCCACTTTTACATTTTAAATATGAGCACTATGAAAGTTACAATTAGCACATAGCCATTATTGCACAAAAACACAAATAAGATTTATTGTAAACTCGTTAACGTATTTTAATGAAATTTTGCAAATTTTTATATAATTCAACAAACACCAATGCTATTAATATTATAAAATCGTTTGTTTGGTGGGTCCTTCAACGAGCCCAGACGGATTGACCGATTTTATTGAAACTTGGTGTACAGATAGACCAATAGCTGGGAAGTGTCGTAGACAGAAGTGTTGTATAAAACACGGACTTTCAAATATTCTTTTTTGGGCCCGTGGTCGGATCTCGCACTACCAAATTCACTTCATATTTTATATTACCACATGGATAGAGAGGTATTTTAATTGCGATATTGTCGGGTCATTCTTATGGTTTAAAACCAGTTCTTATGGTTTAAACGAATAAGTTTTCCATCGCGAAAGTCTTTAAAGAAAGAAAATAAAATATAATAAATTGCAGTAGGTTCTAGGAAATTACAACACCCGGCTTTATGCTGCTTCTTTTTTTAGTATTTTTCACTTTTTTTTTATTCACAACTAACTTCTGAATGTGTGGCCAAATCAGAAATATTAGAAAAAAATAGTTTTAGAAAAAATATTTCGTTTCCAAATTTATATGAGAGATGACCGCCAAAGCAGAAAAAAATTTGCCATCAAAAACTCATTTTCGAGAAAATGACTCATAGCTACTTTTGAATATAAGCCCTCGATATACATATACCGTTGAAAAAGCAAAAAACGTAAAATTTCAATGAAGTGGGCTGAAATTTGGTACAATAATTTTTTTAGTACCCATAACCATTCACATACGCTCCATGGTGGAGGTTATAAGATTCGGGATGGCCGAACTTAATCCGCCTAACTTGTTTTCTTTAAAACGGCACAAATTTCGTATTGGTCATTTAAAGTTAACTGTGCTTTACGAATGGGTTTCTTTAATAGTAGCACAAAATGTGTATTATTTGATGTAAAATTAGGATAGCCTTACTACATTTTATGGATTATGTTACTATTTCTTGGAAATCGAGTATGAAATATTTTTGAATATTCGATATATCAACAATCGCAACAATTTTATACCTTCACTATAGTGATGTGAGGTATATACCCTCATTTGCTAAGGACCAAAGGTGTAATACATCGAAGGAGTGACCTAAGACCCTATGTATGTTCGGCGAATATCCGTTAAGGGTAATTTTAAATCGAATTAGCAACGTCCGTCTGATGGCTGGTGCGCACGATAAATCTCGAAATGAGTAACCGATTAACTCCAAATTTGGTATGGGTTCATTTTTTTCTATCTCAGGCTAAGTTGGGAGATGGGCCGCAGTGGTCCACTCCTTCTAGGTTAATGTATTGTGAAATATTGATTATTTAATAACTTATATACAGTTTGTTTGAATCTTCTGAAATTCAGCTCTTAGTATTAGTTTATTAGTCGCTAACACCTCAAAAAAATGTGCGAAGTTGCCACGCCCCTTTTGGTACCACCCACACAAATGGAAAATTTTGTATCAAAAGTTAACAGCTGTAAATATTCTAAATTTTTGCACAGTGTATAGTTCTTAAAATTCCTACAGTCCTGTTAAAAATTGGAGTTTTGACCACGTCCGTTTTCGTACCTCCCATTCAAAAAGAACAAAGACATGAAAATTAAACACCTCGTAATATTAGTACATATACAAGAACGTATTTACATTGTTCACAAGGTGAGGGTATACATAAGTCGGTTTACCCGATTGAAATTTCTTACTTGTTTTTGTCAGAATTTCAGCAATGACTGCTTTGAGTGCATTTATATTTATACCCACACTTTAGTGTAACTAGTGACGGTACAAATCTGTGGGCACAAGGCATAACTCGAGTTATGCTCAAACCGAGTTATTAATTCCATAATGTTCCCCATTTTCGATTACATATTGTGAAACATTTTGGTGATGATCCCTCGTTTAGTTATCTATATTAGCCAGCATACCTCACTGTATCACTACCTTACAAATGGATTATTATACCGATACAAACCGTTAAAGTTATCTCCTGAAAAGTTTTAAAAAACAGACATTTGCTGTTATGCCTTGTGACTACAGAAATATACATACGGGCCAAAGTGTAGCATATCGACGGAGTGATCTAAGACCCTAAGAATGTTCGTCTGTCTGTCCGACTGCTGGCTGGAGGGCACGATACGAGTAACTCTAGAAAGGGTTAACCGATTGACTTCAAATTTGGTATGAGTTAATATCTTTCTCTGTCTCAGGCTAAGTTTGAAGTTGGGCCATATTAGTCCACTCCTCCTACAACCTCCCCCACAAAGGGTTAACATTTAGTGAACTATTGATTATCCAATAGCTTCTATACTACTTATTTGAATCGTCTGCTTATAGCTTGAGTACCAATGAACGAAGATACTACAATATTTTGCACAGTGTAACGCTTTTAAAGCATCCATAGCCCTGTGAAAAATGTGCGTTATCACCTCGACCCTTTAAGTGCTTCCCACACAAAATGGTGAAATCATACCAAAATTGAATAGCTTATAATGTTAATATACCAGTGCACATAAACGATTCTACTACCAAATGGTAGTAAACCCTATCCTCTGTTTGGGGATATTGGTGACCAATTTTTTTTATGGGCCTCAAAAGGTTTTGAAAATTTGTAGGCCCCTCGAAAAGGTGTCGTCAGTTTTTGTCCAACAGCTAATTCAGACTTAGTGATACTACGTAACTATATTTGGCAATAATGTAGCTAAGACTATTCTAAACAAAGTTGGTTAACATTTTAGGCCACAAAAATGTTTTTCCTTCACTTTTTTTGTGAAAAATTGAAGGAAAAATTTTCCTCCTAATTTTTCACCAGCAATGTTTGGCAAAATTCCAGCAAATGTAAATCTGAACAACTTTTGTAAACATATCAATATAATCTGAAAGTGTCTAGACATATATTTCTGTCGAACATATTAGTGGTAAATGGAACAATTATTAAACTTGACAATATTTCTACTTATTCTGTCGCGATAGGATTGTGTAGGGTATTATATAGTCGGCTACGCCCGATCGGAGCACTTCCTTACTGGTTTTCATAATGGTAACTGGCATAATAAATCCCATAGTCATACGCAACCACTGTGTCTCCGTGTAACAACTAATCTTTAGTTTTGTGTTTGTTTTATTGAAATAACCTCACATTGGACTAATCAATTTGGAATTTGTCAACGTCAGTTGACAATTACGACTACCATAACTATAATAACGTGGCGGAAGCGTTCCATTTAAATTGTAGTGCGGGTGGTAAACTATTTAAAAATGGCTCACTCATTAACTCGTGGTGGCGGTGCAGGACACGGAATGGATGGACGCACGGACACGCAGACATTCCCCTGCAGACTTGTGCCGCACGCTTACCACTGGGCTTTTCAGAGGGGGAGCTGATTGTGTGCTGATGGAGTGCTAGAAGACGATGGGCTTTAGCTGTGGTGGATAGTCGGACGGACGGATGTTTGGCACAAAAGTGCTTAAGTAATAATGTTATAAATTAACGCAATTAGTTGCTGGAGTATTTGTTAAATTACACCAACTTATGGAGGGCATAAATAATCCAACTAATGGTCAAATGACGGTGATGGCGCGGGAGAAGGAGGGACAAAAGGTCATACAGGCAAGCAAACACCGACATCAATCCGAAACTAATTTAGAATCAAATGTAAAGTTACACTTGTTTACAAAATAATTTCTTCCGTGAGAGTGTTTGAATTGGAATAAAATATATTTGGAACACAAATTTGTGTACATTATATATTTGTAAATAAATATATTTTATTTGAAAAACAATTAAATTTATTTGGTGCACTTATGTTAACATATTACGACAAAATACATCTGTGAACTAATTTTCTCAAAAAATATATGTGTTTAAATATAAATAAAATTATTGTTTTGGAATTTCTCGCAATTTTCTAACTTAAGTTTTAATTTTTCCATGGTTTCGTATTATACCTTCCTATTAAAAATGTCGTATGTGCCATTAACTACTTAATTACTCTTTGTTTCGGAAATATTAGTTCCAAATAAAACCAGCAAGGAAAGGCAGAAATTCGGGCGGGGCCGACTATATAATACCCTACATATGATACGTTTGAATTGAAAGAAAATATACTTGGAAGCGTTTTTTTATTTATTATTTATTTATTTATTTATATGAATTACAATACAAAGTAACTTTATATTATAATTTTAAAGTCCAGGGAAAGGCCGGGTTACAAAGACCATATGGCTGAATTTTGCAGCGACAGAGCCTCTGGTGGGAATCGAACCCACGACCCCCAAACTCATAGGCGAGTACACTACCAACTCGCCTACTGGGGCGCTCAGCGTTTTTTTAATATTATATATTTGTTGACAAATCAATTTTATTTGAAAATCAAGAAATTTTGTTTGAAACGCATTTATTAATATACTAGAACATAATTTATTCGCAAAATGACTTTCACAGATGAAATATGTGTTTACACACAAACAAAGTTAGTGTTTAACAAGTTTTCCAAATATATTTTATTTAAAAAAGATTTTTTAATCTTTGCTGACTTATACGATTTTTAGTTATTTTTTCCCAGTTTTCATGTTAAACTAAAATGTCTATTAATTTATAAATATTCCAATTCATCACTTTTTGACAATCCATCAATTCAATTTATATATACGAAAGATTATACGATTTATGTTTTAATCACATTTTACAAACATATACAATTTATATTTAAAAAATTGCTCATTGAACATCTGAAAAACAGAAAATTTGTCTTTAAATTAAGACATTGATACATTGCCAAAATAAATAAATACAAATTAATCTTTGTTTCGGAAATACTAGTATGAAATAAAAAAAATATTAGAATGGGAACATATTTTTGTTTAGAATGATACCCTCCCAAACATATAATATTTTTGTGTGTCAAATATTTTATATTTGGAGTGTACCCTAAACATATGTATATTTCAAGCCGAATATGTTTGGGACAATATACTATATCGGAAGTAAAGTACAACTTCTATAGCGCTTTGATACCAAATCAAGAGGAACATATATATGGAGGTTATATATAAATCTGAACCGATTTTCCTTGAATACTCATTCATGTAAAAAGCCTCTTTCTGTCGGATTTTCGTACTGATCGGATATAAAATACAGTCTCTACAGCG